>OZ026613.1:72598209-73346209 GCA_964020975.1 Hermodice carunculata | reverse complement strand
ACACTTTTTAAGTTGACATTTTCCCCAAGGCTCTTACTTGGGACGAGAGCAGTCCCCACCCCCCACCCCTCCCAAAAAACCTCTCTCTCTCTCTCTCTCTCTCTCTCTCTCTCTCTCTCTCTCTCTCTCTCTCTCTCTCTCTCTCTCTCTCTCTCTCTCTCTCTCTCTCTCTCTCTCTCTCTCTCTCTCTCTCTCTCTCTCTCTCTCTCTCTCTCTCTCTCTCTCTCTCTCTCTCTCTCTCTCCATATAAGTATATCTTCAAATTCCAAAACCCCTTCCAGGAAAAGCTGGTGACAGGTCTGCTACTGTCAGAACTTTGGCAAATACAGCCTACAGCTATTAAAACCTTATTTTCACCAAGAACACCCTACTTACTCAGCACTGTGTCAAGTGACGCGCTACCTGCCAATATTTACCATTTGAGATGAGACCTCTTTTATTTTAATATCAAACATGACTTACAGTTCTGGATATCAAAAAGTTACTTTTTGATATCGAAAATTACTTTTTGATATTAAGAGGTGAATTCTTGCTACAATGAGTGGACTTTTTATATCAAAATTTCTTGACATCAAGAATTATTGGAGCAATGGCAAACGGTGTCCAATAGATATTTTCAATTCAATCTTAATTATCTTGAATTCAAGTTAGGAAATCTTAAATGGAGTTTTATGACATCAAGAATTGTATTTCCCGATATCTTAAACTTTAAGCCAAAATATCTATTATTTAACAATATCACTATAAGAAAGCATCAAATAATAATCGGCTGATCAAGGTAGGCTATTTTAATCTGAAAATTTCTTCAAATCAATTTTAGATGTATATGTATGTTAAATTCAATTTTAGACCCAAATATCTAGAATTCAGGTTTATATGTGGAATTGAATTAAAGATATTTAAATTAAAATGCAAGATATAAAATTAAGTTAAAGATAGGCCTATTTAACATTAGATGGACGAGACCTGAAATTGAATTAAAGATGTCCTAAATTGAGCGTTGAGCTTGCAACATCATCAGTTTGCACTTGACCACCAGAAATTATGAAAAAGGTGGTTTAGGTCAAACTAAATCACCGTAGAAATTCATTTGTAGTACGATTTATCAGATCGTGACGATGTGCAAACTATTTTGTCATCAATGTCTTGAATATTATGAGAAAACAAAATTTCATCCATTTCATGTTTTTGACATTTCAGGATTTATAGCACCCGCATTATTCATGACATGTGTAGGGTTTGTGACGTCATCGCACGCGGTCCTGGCCGCAGTTCTCTTGGCGTCAGGACTACTGATACTTGGTGTTGTACCACCGACGTTTGCTTCCAATATCATCGACATAGCACCAAGGTATCCAGGACCAATCGCTGGATTTTCCAACACAATTGGGACTATACCAGGAGTTCTTGGACCAACAATCATCGCCTCTATGACTATTAACGTTAGTCACACACACACACACACACACACACACACACACACACACACACACACACACACACATATATATATATATATATATATATATATATATATATATATATATATATATATATATACATATATATCGATGTGTGTGTGTGTATGTGTAATGTTGGATAAATTCACCGTTATTTTTTATTCGTTGAACCTTACCACGTGTTCATTATTTAAGAATTAAACTCCCGCACCTCGAGACATATGAACAAAATGACTGTAATGGCTATTGAGGCCATTTACTGCAGAATGGCCTAAACAGCCCCGTCGTTCATTTCGTCCATGTCAATCGAAATATGGACGTTCAAACTTAGGCCTACCTTTACATTTATATAAATAAATATCAGTTTAAAATCGGCCAAAAAACTGTTAAAATCAGACTGAATTCACTAACAACAGCTTTGTTGTTGTGAGAGTAGACATGCAAGGCAGAACAATCATAACAAATGATGACGTCTAACGGTAATCAAAGACACTAAACACTCAAAATAAAGTTCTTGAGAGAAACAGTTCATTCAATGTTTGGGCAGGGAGTTCTAACGTGTAAATGTAGTGTTTTTTTGTTTAAAATCATATTTGTGATGTTGTTTACCATAATGTTTCGCCGGGACCATGGTATGTTGACAAACGTACATAGAGCCGGATCAATGTATATATCAGTGCACAATGTGATTCGCCGTAGTAATTCATGACCTCGAATTCATGAGGGAATGACGCGAAGGAAAAATCCTGTGTCTCTAATGTTAAACTTTGGAGTTGGACGGAATGTAAATATTCAGAAATGATCTATTGCCCTCTTGATAAAGGGGCCGGGCAATAGTTTTTTTAGGCTGAAAAGACTATTGCCTGCACTCTGGTTCCTTGTTTGACATTGAAGCAAAATTTAGACTGTGAATCAGACTACCTGCAAACACAGCAATGGCGGCGGCAGCAGAGTGCGGTAGATTCGCCGTTCTTAGAGACGAAGATTTGGAGAGTCTGTTGTCCGACTGTCATTAAAAGCAAATCAAAAATTTCCTAAAAAATACCGTCACAACCACACAATTTCAAAGGATACTAAGATTGGTGACAGTTGAAGCATTGGAACGAGAGACACCCGCCAAATTTCCAAAATGCTTCATTCTGAGTATGAATGCTGCTATTTTAATTTAAGTTTCCATTTCCGTGTTAAATTTTATTCAAAATGGAATAAAACAAACAACGAATGTATTATCTAGGCAATGGTCCTAATTCCAATGTCGTCAAGCTGGTAGAGTGTCCAAGCTGAACTTTTGCCCGAGGGCATCGGCCAAGGGCAATAGTTCAATCAACCAACTCTCGGGTATTGGGATTTGGACTATTCTTCAGTAAAATAGTCTATATTTGTATAATATATATTTGTATTGGGCCTTTATATATATATATATATATACAAATATTTATTTATATAAATATATATGTATATATATATATATATATATATATATATATATATATATATATATATATATATATGTACAAATATTGCCTGTTTACTAGTCCATAGTCATGTATCCGAAAGGTGCGGATGTTCTAGCTTGACCGTTGCCCGAGGCCAATGGTCGATGGCAAAAGTCAAGCTCGGACACAGCCACCTCGAAGGTATATGGATTTGGACAATTGTCCGGTAAAACAGGCTGTATTTGTTTTATCAAATTTTGAATAAAATTCAACATGTATATTGGCATAGACATTTCAATGTTTTGAAGACACACTTTAATTAACAGTATCCATTGAACGTGTGGCTTGCAAAAGTAACAATAGCAGTCAGAGTGGTGTTGCCACCACTTAATTTTGAAAAAAAAGTATGGATTGCGAAGCAGGCCAAGCCTATATATTAATCACTCTCCATGGCAGAGATTGTGGATTGAACCCGAGCCGCAGAGGTAAAAAGGCTAGCGTGTTGCAGCTCGCCAGCCGTGCACCGACTTACGTTAAGCTACAGTATTCTAAAGTAAAACTAGCAAAGTATATTACCGCACATACATGACCAAGCTCATAAAGCAGGGCAATAATCTTTAAGACTTTTGCCTGGCGCATCCATTCGAAGCAGGCAATTGTCAATTGCCAAAAGCTGGTCACATGATAACACTAAGCCAATCATATCAAAGATATACTGCCCAAAATTTAGTAAATATATATATTCTCTATTGTCACATATTGGTATCATACCCGTGTATTCATTTTTGGGTCTTGCTATACCCAGAAACCCGTCGGATATCATGCGTTAAGCTAACGGAAGTGCACTGAGGTGTTCCTCTGCCGAGTTGACATAAACTCTCCGTCCATTTTAACAATAATATTGACCTCTTTCCTGGTATGCATCAACTTACATTGTTTAGGTATATTACTGTGTAACAATTTTGTTCGTTTTCAATAAACTGGGCTGTGAGTTTGAAATCGCGAACCCAACAAAAACGGAATACCCGATTCCTCCACAATGCCATCTTTCTTATTTTATTGTTTATCAGTATTTATTGACCCTATAATGTCTGAACTATACACATGGTCCATTGCAGCAAACACACGAGGAATGGCAATCCGTCTTTTTCCTCACTTCAGCCATCTTCGTCCTTGGAGCTATATTCTACTGCTTACTTGGAACAGCGGAAATGCAGACATGGGCCGTCGATAGTACAGTGGTGGATGAAACCACATATTTATTGCGCCAACAAAACTCTACAGACAAAAGCGCATGATACACATGTATATTAATTTCCCCTGTCAAGGGGGGAGCGTGACGTTTCATGTACTTCGTATAACTTGTATATCAAAAAAATTGTTTATATAATAAATCGCTATTTTGCACATTTGGTATTTGTTTGTCTGGTTGTATTTTAACTGATCCTGCTGATATTAAGCCTCGTGATAGAAAATTGTTTCAAGCAAACCTGGAGATTGGTGCTTGGTATTTTGTTCGGCCGCATATGTTAAATGGAGTTAAAATGGCTAGCTTCTTTGAATTTAGTTCTTTCAAAATGCCGTCTCCTGAAACACAATGTGGATAGTTCAAAGATGCAGTTCATTGTTTTTGGTAACTGAAAACTTTAGAAAACAGCACTAGTTAAAGTCACATAAAAGATTTCTCTCGTGTTCTTCTGAAATTAAATGGGAAATAGGCGACTTTACATCAAATATCACTAATCCGGGTTGCTAGAACTGCCGTCACGAACTATCACTTTATAAATCAACCAAACGAAAGCTCCACTCATCTAATATCCTGATATAACAATTTATAATTGCTTTAGAATGATCCTCTGCTTTTTATGACTTCGGAGAAGAAATTTATTGATAATTTTATTTTATCATGACCATTAAGGTCCGTGATGATATTGAATTTATTTGAACAGTAAAGTACCGCATGCGTTTCTTCTTCTGAAATACCACAAATTCTGTCAGCCAAGTGTGTTTTCTGAGGTCCTCTGTTTCCTCCTGTTTCAATTTTCAAATCAATTACACTGATTCTGAATCGCATAATATTGTTTCTTAAAATTTGAGCTTTTATATGAAGTGAATACTTCTCCATTTTAAAATGACTTTTAAATTTGGTATACGTTCGTAGTTTTGTTATTTGTTTTGTTTTGTTTTGTTTTGTTTTGGTTTGGTTTTTGGGGGGGTGTTTGTTTTTGTTTTTGTTTTTGTTTTTTTTTTTGTTTTGTCTTGGTTTTTTTGTTTTTGTTTTTTTTTTTGTTTTTTTTTTTTGTCGGAATTTGAGTTCATTTCCATATCTCTTTCCCATTGTTGCTTACAATTTTCTCTACTGCTATTCTTGAATTTCAACGTTGGAAAGTCGTTTGTTAATAGTCCGATATTTTCCCATTTTGTTTGATGTCCAAAAAGTATATAATGTGCCCTGAATACTCCTAAACCAAATTAATGTTTCAATGTGTATATTTTAAGCTTTACAGAGAAAGGTATCATAAAACAGGGAGTCTGATTCCATATGAACTATTCTAACCAATTTTTACACATTAGACAGAATATTTTTAACACTTTTGGTTATTTTCCTAATTTACTGAGTACTGCTATATTTGATGACTTTTTATGTACCCCAAAGCAGAAACAAAGGAAGCTTAAGTGGACTTTTTAAACAGGATATTTTAGATACTCGTCAATCCCGTTGTTTCCAAGACATTTAATAAATGATGTTATGAAGAGTGTCCACATTTCACAAGCATACAGAACGATTGGAGATATCAAAGAATGAAATAAAAGTAATAGTATATTAATACTTATATCTGTATTGAAAGATTATCATTTAAGTCTGCCGATAGCTTTGTAAGCTTTGCTGCTGAGCATCATCATCGCATTTATAAATGAACCATCGCATCTAATTTCAATACCTAAATAACAATATGTTTTAGTTACTTCTAACGTATTATTTCCCGTGCTTAACTTACATTTTATTTTTCGGCCAGACTTATTAAAGATCATAATTTCAGATTTTTTAGCATAAATAGGATGTTAGGGGTGACACCTGATGGCTATGGTTGCACCAAGCAATCTTGATGGGCATTATTTCAGAGATAGTGAATGTGGTGTGATTGATTTATTCCATCACTATATACCAATATTTTAGCTTTAATCTCTGAATAACTGAGGTGGTTCGATAGAGCGCTTTTCATTCCTGGCGAATATGCATGATCCAGCTAAGTGGACAATATACTTTCGCATGGAGAAATATATTCAGTGTCTCCAGGTTTGTGTTGAAAGTCTACCTGATGCGGAAGGTTCGCATCCACGTTTCTGATCAGTATTATTCATAATGAACTTTAATCGAATTCCAGAATTAAATTTCGAAAAAAAACTCAGTTTGATTTTACACAAATTGTGATTAACTCACTTGTGTGTTCGAGATGTTTTTACTTTGTGCACCAGAAAGGCAGTTTGCCCAAAATGAGTCAAGCATATAATGCATGCCTTCTTCATAGTTAGCATTAACTTACCTTAGAATCATTGCACAAATGTTCGCAGAAGTATATACGACCACAAGAGATGGCAATGCATTTCGAGCATGCCACCTGTAGGTGTCGCGACAGGTAGCTCTCCTGGGATCCACTTTTCGCAGAAACGGGACACTGGCTTAATAAACAAAATCTGCTTCATTCATACATATAAAATTCCATGTGATGTGGGAGGCAGGTACTGCTACTGTGTAGTTAAGCATATGCGAGATGCCCTATTCTTGTAAAATTATTCTTAAATAATGCAAACTTGTTATAATGTTTCCATTCTTTTCTTTTCTGTTGTCGCCAGAACTCAAGAGTCATTCTTATGGTACTTTAAGTGTTCAACGTTCCCTTGAGGCAAAGGAAAAAACAGCACGGTACCATATTCCTGAAACTTATTAGTTCATTTTAAGGGGATGACACTATATTTTCAAAAACACAAATTCTCTATAAATTTAACCAATGCGCCTATCAAGTCCTGGCTTATTCCTGTAAGCTTTGAAGAGAACCTACCCGGCTGTTGAAGACAATAATTTGAAAGTAACAAAAGCACACAAAAATCCCATTAAGAGTGAAATAATTGGTCGCACAGCCGGTAGTATGATCTATGCTACTCAGGCATTTTCCTCAAGAAGTTTTGTTATTGGTAAAACATTGGGAAGGGGTGGAGTATATTAAGATTTCGTCTTTAAAAAAAAAAATAAAAAATAAAAAAAAAACCGTTACAGCCAACAAAAGCACTGAAGCGTGGCCCATTGAACAAATCCACAGAGACTCCTCCAAGTACATTCTGGGCAGGTTTGAAGAGGATAGGGTCGACTCGTTTTGAAGCGGCAGAGGAAGGGCAGTACGAATACATGCATTTACGCCGGTACCGCAGACAACGCATGTTGACATGTAATCTTCCCAATCGTTTCAGAACTAAAAAAAATCGAGAATTAACAACATCTTTACTTGGAGAATAGTGTCATAGAGATGGGTTTACGGTACATTGCTACACACACACATGCACGCACGCACATATGCAAGCATAACCACGCAATTCATTGACAATTTTTTTTTTAAAAAATGGTGCAGCATCTGCTGGAAATTAGGGCCTTATGAGTTTGTCCAGCCGTTTCTTCGATAAAACCACGGGAAAATTTTATATAAAATTTAAGATCAGACTATTAAATACACTTTGCTTAAGTGTATCATATCCTTTATAATTAACCATATTATGTCATTATTAAAAGCTAAATGTCCACATCTACCATGTTTGTATTTGTGTCTTTTTGCCCAGAACCACTTCGTTATGGTCATTACCCTATTCCGCAGTCCGAACTCTTTACTCTCCATTAGCTCACCTGTCCCTCTCTAACCTATATACATATGGAATTACTATTGTCCATATTGCACACGTTCCTCTTCAAGATGTGTAACAACAATACATAAAGAAATAACCAGAAAAGAAGTTTGCTTCACATCAAATCTGTGTCTCCAAAACTTGAATGAATTCGGAATGAATTTGGGACGTACATACGCACAGCGTGTGTGTACGTCCCTCATAAATAAAATTGCTGCAACTTTTGTTCCCTGTTCATTGGTTGTTCCCATAACCACTTCCAGATTCATTGACATCTTCTGTATAAGTTTTTAAAAGATGTTCAAACATTTCAAGTTTTATTAATTTTCCCAAATAGCATAAAGTACGATTTGCTTTTTTGTTCACTCTCCATTTGATGTGCTCTCTAGCACAACTCTGTGGATTGAACCTGGAATAGCAACGCACGTTTGATGTCTCTGCTGCTGGGTGCAATATTCATTGCTGCCAAAAACCTCCATTTTCACACTATTTAAAGTCATTCAAGGCACTCCATTGTCTCTTTGTGTGTGTGTGTGTTTGTGTGTGTGTGTGTGTGTGTGTGTGTGTGTGTGTGGATAGTGGGCTTCATTTTGAGGTTAACAATTCCTGTTGAACCACCTGATAACATGACTGACTTTTACCCCAAAGAGATGCGATTTATTTAAAAAATAGTACTGGAGTCTCAAATGAATGGAATGTAGTCTTACTTGATACCAAAACTTAGGAAAAATGTTACACTGCAAGTGACTAGTAATAAATGATTGTCTAAGTGAGATATTTGATCATGTGGACTTGACTTCTGCCCTTATCTCACTACGTAATTCCGTATGGACATCAATTTCAAGTGCCTCTAACTTGCAAAATTTTCAACAAATTTTTAAAAAAGGTTTTTGGGGTTCTTTGTATTTCAGTTTAACCCGACACAGACATTGAGTATAAAGGAGGGAAGAAAGAATGAAAGAAATCTGTGTGTCTTCAAAATTTATAACGGTATATTGGATTTACATATCAGGATTAAACATCTGAAGATGTTTTCAGGTTAAGACGGTTTCAAGTCTTAAATTATGATGTTTATAGTAATATTACTGAAATGGTTTAAATAAGGGGTTTCTCTGTAATTTTAAATTCCTATTTTTTACCTTTATTTATTTATTTGCATCAGGATGGGGCTTGCAGGAATTAATGGCAATACATCTCATGCAGGAATACTTACCTGTGGATCCATCCACTTACAGGAAAAGACAGATCTCTGTATTACAGTGGAATTGGGATTCAAAAAATCATGCATCAATTCGCATTTACTGAAACAATTTTGCCTGAATGGGAAGAGGTAAACTGAGGCAAGCCTTCAATATATATATATATATATATATATATATATATATATATATATATATATATATATATATATATATGTGTGTGTGTGTGTGTGTGTGTGTGTGTGTGTGTGTGTGTGTGTATCCTTGTCCACCGTCTGACCTTGATATAAAAAATTTATAGCTGACCGTGTAAGTGACCCATGACCTTGACAGTGATCTATGACTGACAGTAACCTCTGACCTTGACATTTACCTCAGATCTTGATATTGACATGTGATCTTATCTCAATACTTAATTCCCTCTGGGCATAATGATAGTCAAGATATCATACAGTACAGCATACAATTAATATTTATTTGCCCCTAATTTGCATAATTTTCAAGTTATCAACTTTTTACGGGCGTGCCAAATTTCACTATTGGTGCTACACCCATTCATTTAGAATTTCTTGGCAGAGTGATGTTTGAGTTGTAAGTTACCCAGATAATTGAGTGGGAAGAATAATTTTTAATAAAAGAAACAATATATATTATATACGTGTGTGTGTGTGTGTGTGTGTGTGTGTGTGTGTGTGTGTGTGTGTGTGTGTGTGTGTGTGTGTGTGTGTGTGTGTGTGTTGTTCTGCACACACAATAAAGCCCTGAAGCAGCTGCATGATATTGAAACGGCTACTCAGGCCTCATTTTATTTTTCCTTTTGGTCATTAAAACTTGCTTCGAGCTGAACCTTTGTCTTTGTTGTTTTGGAGTAGACTGGTCAAAAACCATGTGATTAACAGGATACCCACTGATAGGATTATAGTCCTCCTCGTCAAATTAGTGCTAAAGTGCAACTTGCGAGGCTTTACCAATAATCATTCTAATTAACGTCCAACGCTTTTGGTTACTGATCCCGCACATTTTGACGTGGCACGTAAGGTATTTTTGCCCATTGCAGAGATTGAGGTATGAAGAGAGAATTTGGAAGCATCTGAAACTTGCTAAGTGCAACGACACTAGAGACACTGCTTGCGAGCAACACGAGGTGCCAACACTTTTTTCACATGGAGGCTGGGCAGATGATGAAAGCGTAGCCTATGCAAATGATTTCAACAAGATAAACAGATGAATTCGACAAGGAAGTTGCCCATTCGTGTGTGTGTTTTATAGGTTCAGAGTTGTAGCACAAGACTGCTCTGCAGGCGAACAGGACCCCCACGAAAGACAGGGTAGCAAACATGGGCAGAAATTTGCCTTCAACTCAGAAGGTGGCACTGCAGTTACTTCATAGCTATAATGGTGTACTCCCATTGGTTGCTAGGGTAATTTTTAATAACATTTTAACGTGCCCGCTGAGCTGACTATGAGGCTACTTTTTGAAGCTGGCTGATGTCAGATGTCCCAGGTCAGCTTTAAAACTACGGTGTGTAGAAACATCAAATTCGATAACGTAGATTTAGGTGAAAAACTACATAAACGTGTCGTGTCACTTTGTATGAAACCTCATTTTCAAAATTAACCTTTTTGAGGTTTATTTGAGGTTGCTTTAACTCACTACATACCCCAGTAGTAAAAGCGTTGGTCAGTGGCTTTTGCAATGCCTGGTAGGTCATGCTGCAGGTGCGCTTGCTGGGCAGTGCAAAGACCTTCGACTGAAGGCGAGGGATGTTGGTACTTGAAAGAAATCTCATTTATTGAAGAATTTCAATATATAATTGTCATCTCAAAACTGGGTAACTATATATGGTAAAATCAGGGACTGGTATGGCTTGAGTTAACAGGTAAACCAATGGGAATACACACCTCTAGCCAGCAAGAATTCTGAGTATTGGGTTGTGTATTCAGCTAAATGCACAAAAAATTGATAATTGCGAACTCTCATATTTGCAACTTAACTTTGAAACAGCTAGGCAAACAGGCACGTATGTCTCATAGCAAAGCTAACTTTACATGACATGTTGTTAAGAAGAGAATAGACATTACATTAATCATTTAAGCAAAATTATGGTATCACAATGGTTGCATCGCATCTTATTTGTTTATTACTCACCATATATTAGAATTACATTGGAGCAAAATAAGGAGTTTTACATCAGTAGAAATTGGTACTGTTTAGAGTTTTTTGCCATTCAGTGTGACATGGTCTAAATACTGTAGAGAAGAGCAAAGATGTTACATTAAATATTTAGTTATATAATATTACAGTGATTGACATATCTTATTTGTTTGTTTCTCACTTTTATGGTTGGAATTACATTAGAGCAAAATAAGGCGTGCTAGATGAGCAAGAGTTGATTCTGTTTGGTTCTTTTTTAAGTTGAAATTGTATTTTAGCAACATAAAAGTGACACATCTGTAGGAATTGGTTCTGTGAAGTGCTTCTTGGTATTCAGTGGTACACACCTTAAATACCAAAAAGAAGAGACAAGATGATATATCAATTATTTAAACATAATGACAGGCAAATAGGTTTTTTATTCACAGCTCTCAATACATTGGAATTACATTTGAGGAAAATAAAGAACTCTTCATCTGTAGGGTAAGTTCTGCTTAGTTCTCTTCGGTATTTTGTGTTACACATCCTAAATACAGAAAAGAAAATGTAAAGAGAAAAAGGTGTTATATTAAACATATATACTTTTACAATGATAAAAAAATATATATTCTTTATCTATGTCTCCATATATTGGAATCTTATTTGAGCTTAATTAAGAGTTCTACATCAATGGGTTTATTTCTTTTTGGCATTTGGTGTTACAAACCCTGAATACCAAAAAAAGAGAAAAGTTGTTATAATCAATCATTTAGACATATACTATTACAATGATTGACTTGTATCTCATTTGTTTATTAATGCAAATATATTGGAATTACATTTGAGGAAAATAAAGAGTCGTATAGTATTCTTGTTTTCCACTTGTCTTGCCATTTTCTTTCTGAGATTTGTATGGCACTTCCATGTGACCATGAAAGGTTAGTAGATCATTGAAGTATGTGAAATGTAATTGTTGCAGACAGAAAAGTCGACCTTGTGGCAATTATTGTAGCATGATATAAGAATTAAATTTGTTTCTTCACATTGGTAATGGAAGGTACATGTTGATGCTTTGGTCACTCTGGAATCTCTTTGCTGTCATTGTTGTGTTTGGAATTAATGAACGTGGGTCCTGTTTTCCTGTACTATTTGATAAATACTTCATTGACTATGTTGTGCTGTGGACTGTGTTTTCCGACTCATAGTTATAATGGAGGTATAGTGTGTTTATAATGTTCAAGATTCATAAATATCACGAAAAAACGATGTGGGCCTACTTTCTTCTTTTGCTGTAAACTCAGCTGACTGACATGTCAGGAGAACTAAAAAGTGATAGGCCTACCAGGTCTTCTTTTATTTTGGCAGAAGTAATAAAATTTGGGTTTTGAGTGGTTAGGCCTATACATTTTGGAAACAAAATCTGTAGTTAACGGAAAAAATTTCAAAGGTTGGCAGGACCAGTAAGCTGGCAGAACGACATGTGAACACGCATCTATATATAATTTCCTTAATACAAGAAATCTGTTATGCATTCTACAATCAGAGTTTCGTATCTTGCATAGCTGTGAAACAGCTCTGCTCTAATTAACCTCCGATTGGCTCAAAGCCATGAATGATGGTGAAATCAGTGGTGTGATATTGCTAGATCTTTGTAAGGCATTCGATCTCGTCGACCATAACATACTTCTCCAAAAGCTGGAAATTTATGGTAGTGACGATTCTAGTACAAAATGATTCACCTCCTTCTGGAAAGTGAGAACGCAATGTGTAAAATTCCAAAACTCTTAATGAAATCAAAGAGAAGTCAGAGTTCCCCAGGGATCCATACTGGATCCAACACTTTTTCTTCTTTTTGTAAATGATATACATTTACATATATCCCATTCTAAGATGGCGATGTATGCGGACGATACCACTTTTTATGTCTCCGGCAAAACGGTAGAAGAAATCGAGGATAATCTCTCACGTGATGCCTAACAAATCAGGAACAGGATGGTTCTAAACGTGGAGAAGACGCATGCACTTATACTAACTACAGCCCAGAAATCCCACCACCTCAGTAAACAATCCTTAGACATAAACATGAATGGATCTGCAATTGAAACTGTTGCTGAAGACAAAATCCTCGGAGAAGTAATTGACAATCATTTGGACTGGACCTCCCAGGCTGACAAATTTACAATACTGTGAGCAGAATTCTTAGTGTCCTCTGTCGCATGAAACGATACCTGCCCAGAGAATCAAGAATAACATTTTGTGTTTGTCCTGCCACACCTTACGTACTGCTCCACTGTATGGAGAACCAGAACTCACAGAAGTCGCCTAGAACAAGTACAGGAAAGAACTATAAGATGTATGTTGATCTTGCATAGAGAGACCCAACTGACGAATATTTGAAACTTCTGAACTGGTTGTCCTTATCTAAATTCTTTGAAGTAAAAACAATAAGACTGGTATACAAATTCTTGAACAACTAAACACCAATCTATTTTTTACCATCAAACCGGTAGTAGACAGCCATAACCATCGTACTCGATCATCAACAGAGTTTCCCATACTGTGGACCTCTCCGGCAAAACAAACTACTATGATACTCAGACATCATGTTCATTAAATGTTCTCAAGTGACGATGCAAATTCATCATCAAACAATAGATAATATGCAGGGGACAATTGTTTGCTTTTATCGAGAGTTGTTCCTTTAAGGAACCTTTACCTATACTCTGCACAGGGTTTTAAGTGCTCACCTTTTAAAAATTCTGTAATCATATCATCGGTATTTCTTGCACTTGTATATATTGTAAATATTAATGGTGGGGCCACTGGGCAGATAAGCAGTTTGCTTACAGTGTCACCCTCTGAAAATCTATCTATCTATCTATCTATCTATCTATCTATCTATCTATCTATCTATCTATCTATCTATCTATCTATCTATCTATCTATCTATCTATCTATCTATGTATCTATCTATCTATCTATCTGTCTGTCTATCTATCTTTCTAAGTCAGGAGCGAAATTTATTTCTTCACATTGGTATTGGAAAATGAAAGTTGATGCTTTGGTAACTCTGGAATCTCTTTGCTGTCATTGTTTGGTTTAAAATTTATGAATATCGGTCCTATTCTTCTGTACTATTTTGTAAGAATTGAGTGATAGAAACACAAGTTAATTTGGTTTTTATCTCTTTCTGAACACATTTTGAAATTCATGTCACTGTGAATAAAATGGTGGCAGCTAAGCTGTGTTGTTAAGTCACACTGGCGCACTCTTGCCTTGGGAGTTTAGACACCTCTGGGTTAATTAACGCTGTGTTTGATATCAAATAGTGATTTTCTGGATGAACAGAAAATCATCTAGCCAGCTTGCAACCAATCTAAGCCTCATGTTGCAAAGCACGTTGTATAAATTAGGTTGTTCCTACCCATAATTATACCATTTTTGTCATATTATTAGAACGTAACAATTTTTTTTTTTAAATTCCCATTTTCACTTCACACAACAGATCCTTGAGAATCTGTGTTCACACATAAGATTCTTAAAATTCAAATTGCATTGCATAATTGTTAAAGCATATAAAATGTCTGAAATCTTTATATATAGCTTAAAAGGCCATGTAAATTTTGTAACATCATCTAAAAAAAACGATACTTGAGGTTAATTTGACATGCAATCCATTGGCAAAAACTTTGACATGGTCTCCAATAAATTTGTTTATTCATTTGGATATTCTGCTGAATATGTACACGCTGATAATTGTTTTTTGCCTGGGACATTTTAAAATATATTTACATTCAATAAGTAAGTGTCCTTCGTAAGATGCAAGAATGCAGCCAATAGAAATGTTGCAGTATTGATGTTCACAGAACATCCAAGGTACCAAGCACAAAATGTGCATGGTATAGTATAATACCCTCACTTGAATACATCCGATGCAAGAAATTTGTTAGGGAAAGTGCTAGATCAAAAAAAATTATTATATTTCAGCATCAAATATCAAGGATTTTCCAGAAACTTGCTTTCCTTTTTTGTGAATTATCAGTCTGTGTTTGCCTGCTTAGTTGATTCTCAGGCCAGTTTTGACTGGGGACCCAAGCCCAACTATCAATGATTCAAGGTCTGCTACGCAGGAAAAATCTTTACAGGTTAAATGTTTTGGGATGCAAATCAAATGTTCGACATTTATTAATCACAGTAGGGAGGTGTTCGGAGATGTCAGGTTCCAACACTTGGCTCTCCTATTAAATTGCACACCAAAAAAGTGGACCCGGAAAAAGTGTTCTGGTCTCAGAGGTGCTCAGCTTGACAGGTTTTATTGTACTATGCTCACCATAGTCTCATTTCACAGGATGGCCGACATGTACCTTTTTATTCTTACAGTTCATCATACCCTCTTATAAGTTTTACAAGAAGGTATGTTAAAACATGTTAAAATTTCTAGTTCTTTGCACCTGTTATAGCTTCTGGCCAAGTGTTAAAAGCTGTATAATTACTCACGGATCACGTTAAATTTGCAAAATATGGTCAAAGAAGTTTGCCAGTAAGTTGACAAATAGCTTTATACAATGTGGTAATTGAGACATTCCATTTTTATATGTTCAATATTCAGAGTGTCTGAAGAAAATTAAAGGAATGTACAGTACTGCATTGTAAAAGGGTAAAAAATGACCACTCTGTTAAAAAATTTCTCTGTGGAGAACACATATATAGCTACCGGTATTCTCTGTCTTTGATAAGAGCTCATTATGATCCATGAAGATTCACTTAAGGTTCCATACAGCCTGCACTTACAGCCCAACACCAGCGTCTAATTACAAGGCTGTAGCCAACATTTAGCTCATGGGTCTATAAATATAACTAACTATGTTAGCCTACAAAAGTTTGCTTTCCAAATTTCAAACACTATAATAAGTCCAATGGTCAAAAAGCAAAGTTCTATTCCATTCCACTCGCTAAAAGACTGTAGTTTAAGATCACTGCATTGCATGCAATCATACTCATCAAATTTGAAATTTAGAAGCAAATATTTAGGCTTTCTAAGGTTCTGTGTAGAACTGTGGTTATTAACGGCGAACCAGTGCTGAACTCGCTTCGGTGCTATTTTTCCCCAGACAAGTCATCTTGCTGACTGGCAAAACCATGCTGTATTTAATTACAAACATCCAGAACTGATGTATTAAAGAAAAAAAGGGTCATCAGCAGTGTAAGACTCGTTTTGGGGCCATTAATATCCAGACTAGTATGTTATCATTGTACTTATCCCTTTTATGTACTTGTATCCAAAAATGTTGATATTGCATGCTGCATCAATGTAAAAACATTGGTTACAAAAATGCTGTAAACAGCATGCATTTGCCTTTAAACGCAGTTTTGCAAATGGCATTATTGATATGGCATATACACATATAAAATGACAAAATACATGGTATAGGAATACAATATGCATTCTCGTCTGCAGCAGCTGATCAAATCTCAACTTCATATGCTTCCATCAAGTGGACATGGTTGAGAAAGAGATTTGGGAAATCTCACTTCTTGAAACTATATGTGACTTTTTTTCATTTCACCCTCAATCAGACTTTGATGAGTCAGATTTTTCAGTAACCTGGCTTTGGTTCTTTATATTGCATTCCAAAAAATTATATTAAAAGGATCGTTTCTGTGCACAAACATTAAGTTTAGCCCCTTTGAGATGAAATATCAGATATAATTGAAATTATTATACCTCAGGCATTAATCTAGTGTTCTGATTCGCTAATTGGGCATGCAACAGTTTTGAGGGTTAACCACAAGAAAATTACTGTTGCCCGCTGCCAATTTTTGTCACTAGGGGCACTGCACATTTGACCCAGTCTTGACCAAATAGGCCTTATTTATGTCATGTAAATGATTGCTGATTTATTAAAATGGAATGAAAATGACGTATCATTTGTTCATTTATTGTTCTTCGGTATAGTAAAGGAAATGGTGTCTTTGCCTTTGTGGGAAGGGAAGAACTGTAAACCTTCGGGATGGACTGTTAGCCCTCAGCTTTGTTTGGGGTTGACAGTCCATCCCAGTTTACAGTTCTTCCCGTCCCATGCAGGCAAGGGCACCATTTCATTATTGAAAGTACACAAGATAATGCCGACGAAGACCTTTCAGATGCTGTGGGTTCCATTGAGAAGGAAATAAAGGAATCACAGGAAACTTTTATTCTTGATTCACCCTGCTAATCCATAGATAATTGCGTCGTAAAAGGTACGGACCCAATGATATCACTGTTGAATTTGCAGTGCGAGATTGGAATTGGAAATGGCCGTTTGAACATTTCTTTGACAAGCCAACCTGAAACAAGTGACATAGCAAAGATGCTGATGCAAAACGCTTTGGAAATGCAGTGACTTTGGAAGATATGAAAAAAACCTATCATTTTAGCAGATTACCGCAAATGCAGTCAGATCAACTAAATGGGCCTCACGTGCATTCAAAGCATGGCCAACTTCACAGACAAAGCGAGGCTTACTAGTCCCTTTGCTTCACGCAATGACCGCAACTAATTTGGACATTTATTTGTCAACTTTTGTGCTCAAAGCATGGAAAGGCAACGGTGATGTCTATCCACCACGGACATTGTACCTTCTGTGTTGTAGATTTTTACATAAGCTGGGATCGACAGCTGTGTACATGACAAAAACTTCTTCGATAAACATGACCATATATTTGGAAATTTCAGGCATATTCTGAAAAACCAGTTGATGCACGCATCAGGCAGCTGCCATCATAACATGTCAGTGCATCAAAGAAAAAGGCGAAACCAATACTAGTAGAAGACGAAAATATTTTGTGCTTGTAGCGATGCCAATCCAGTCAGTTGGTGCTGCGGACTTCGCATACTCCTTGCCAGCGAAATGTGACCAAGGTAACCATGATCACTCACGTACTTTTGTCTAGTATTTTTAACCTGCAGAAGGTACATTGCAGGATGAGAAATGCATAAAAAATAAAGGAATAAGGTAATAAGCCTTGCGTATCAAGCATATGTGATTTACTAGCGGCAATATGTTCAGGGTATAAGCACACCCCCTAGAAACAAATGGATTTTTACTTATAGGCCTATTGATCCAGGGCAAAGCACAAGTGAAATATGTACCATGCTGTTCCGTAGTTACTTGTGAAAAATGTAATATGAAATTTGAAAGGTTATTTGACCAGACTTGGGAGAAATGGGCTGTTTTGTAGGCGTTTTAAAGTTCCGCCATTTTCGCTCACATGCACTTGCAAGTGGATGTGGGAGTGGTCAACAGGAGAGCAATACATGGTCATGCCTCGAATCCTGACATAAAAATCTGAGGAACCGTTATTTGACACAACTCATTTGAATTAATATGTTGTAGGCATAGCCTAAGATACCAGTGTTCGCATCACAAGTATCAATAATAAAGTTCGTGAATCAGGCAGTAGCACCTGGTTGCTAGGTCCACCAAGTGGCCATTTACTAAACCAGTCTAGAGGGGGAGGCCCTGGTAGCCTGCCTTGACCAGCTAAATGAACCCATTTGTCGTATAGCCTTTCTTTTTGTTACAAGTACAATGCTCCACAAATTTAAGTACTGTGCCCAAGATCTCTATATCCCCATTGAAATAGTTTCGTAACCTGTGGCAGAGATGTAGTGGGTATGGAGAGTGATTGTTGGAATCTTGTGCAACAACACCAAATCTGAGCGTTCATTGGCGACATGGTGCTTGGGGGCATGTAGGGGACATAGTGTGAGTTGCGATCTGGAAAGCTTCCAGACGCGACCTGGTCACTGTTGACTGCAGGCATTAATTAAGGTAATACACAACATGCCCAACATAAGCTACATACTTTGCAATGTTTATTTAGGTTAGGGTCACAGTTGTTACGTCAGCTATTAGATGGAAACCCATCTTTAGCCCCAGAAACGTGTTTGCCAGTCCCAGGTTCCAGTGAGGTGTGGACAATGCAAGTCCATTAATTGTTATCATTTATCACACTTTATCTACAAAGTTTTCTGAACAGACATGAATCATTGACATTTCCACAAAATCTAGTAAGTTTAAGACTTTGGTATAAATAAAACTAGGGAAATTTCCCATGATGCAATAAAAAGGCAATGGCGCCACCCATGTACACATATGTGGTGGGGGTGATGAAGAAAATCAAATTCATGGACCAGATGCTGAGTAGTCTTCTAATTGGTTGATTTACGGTTCTGTAATGTCCTGTTTTCACAAGTATTAATGGTAAGAACTCACTGACGCTCAGTATTATTGAGTGTCTGGCATCAAAATGTAAAATATAAGAATAAATTGCGTTTTGTTTCCTTTTTTTCTGACTAAGAGGTGTAAACTGAGTTCGTTTTGATTGTTATTCATTTGAGAATTTCATAAGCACATCTGTGTGATATCACGATACATAACCCACCACAAAATCAAAGCTGCAAGTTTGAAGAGTCCATATGCATGAGATGAGAAAGGTTTAAACCCTACATATGTTCTTTGTTTTTTTCGGGGGGGGGGATTCTTACGTTTTAAAGCAGACTTCAGTGTGAGTAGTAACATAGTGTAGGAGATTGGTTAGCTGAAACAGTGTGCTGAGATGACCTAGAATTTGGGACACAACACAATAATAAAGAGACTCGTGCCCTCTTATCAACATGGCGGTCCCTAGGAGAATGCTATGGTGGGTGCTGGTCCTGCTCCCAGTGATTATAATAATCCTGTACAGTTTAGCCTCATAACCATAACCAGAAGTCACATTATAGTGGACTGCTAGTGCAGGAAAATGACCATTCGAGATCAGACTATGTAGGTTCAAGCTCTAGCGATGGGCTTCATTGTGGTGAACATTATGTTACCCATAGGGAGGGTCTTTGGAAACCTAGAAACCAAAGACAAGGATTTGATCATAGTGTCCATTTAATGGTTGCCACGGGAAACAACAACTATGGTGGAAGCCCCCTTTGGCATATAGACAACATGATAGTCAGACTAAAGGGAATGAGATGGGTAACATAAGACCTACCTTTCACAACAACAGGACTGTGAGAAGGAACAATAACTACAGTAGCCAACCAAAGTTTGGTAATGGCAATACCAGTTATAGACACAACAAGAATGACAATGTATTCGCAGGAAGGGTGCCAGCTGAGGGGAAAAGGATGGACTCATGGGGTAATGGTTGCCTCTAGGCCACAAAATGGTCAGCAAAGTATTCAACATTCAGGTCATAGGTCTAAGTCTAGAAGTATGTGTGCTGGGGGTTTATTTCAAGACTGTCCATTAACACAAACCCAGACCTTGTGGCTGAATATGTAGTTATGTAACTTGAGAACTTGAAGTTAGACCCGAGAGTATAGTAACTAGGCATGAAGGGTACAGGTCATATTGCATTAAAGGTAACCGGCATATAGTACAGACTCTATTGAGCCTTAGTTTATGGCTTGCAGGGTCTATGGTCAAGGTTATTTTGAAAGACAGTAAATCTACTGAGCAGAGCAGTCAGCAGTAAATGGGTGATCCAGCATCAGTCATGTGTGTTCTTTTTATCTTTTTAAGTTCTTTAAAACCCACCTGAACTATCAACATGTTCAACTGCCTCATAATAATATCAATTCTAAATTTCATAGATGTAATAAGTTCAAATGAGGTTACACAATAAGGCTATACCCAGTATGATTTTTCTGTTTTACAAGTAATGTGGCTTAGCAGGGTCAGTTTAAGGCTATCGGGTAATTTGTAGCTCAGGTGACTTGTCAGTCAGCTGAGCTTATACTATGACAGCCATCCATCGTCTGTTGTCCATTGTCCATCCGTCGTCGACATATATTCACATATTCGACTTCCTCTCTAAAACCGTCAGTCAGATTCAGGTCAAACTTGGTGGGGATGTGCCTTGGTCATTTATTATTAATGTTTATCTGCCATACTCTTGTAAAAAAATAATGATGAGTTTTTTTAATGCACCGTGGGGTATTATCTGCTGTCATTGAGGAAGCTGAGACACCTTAAATGTGTATTATGGGTGATTTCAATGCCAATCATAGGTACCAGTTAGGTGTAGAACTACATACCTTTTCTGATGAGGAAGATCTAATTTTGCTGATGTGATAAAACTTTCTAGTAACAAAGATACTTGTACGTTAATTAGTCATGCCACAGGTTCAACATCATGCCGCGAGCACTGTGTTTATGCAAAGCAATTATTTAAGTATAGTACAAATGTCTCTGTGTATATTTCCACAGTCCATTTTCCTTTATTATTGATTTTGAACTTCAAGGTTCATGGCATGGCATAGAGTATAGTACGAGCAATGAAAAGCCCAGCTCATATATACACTGGGCAAATGTCTCTAGACTTAATATTGGAAGGTACATAGAACTATCTGAATATTGTTAAAGTGATGTTGTTGTTCCAGTAGATCTGCTGCTATATAAAGAAACTAACTGTAGGAATTTTTCTGATTGTGATGAAATACACAAAGTTTATCATAAGATTCTTTCTGACGGCTGGGAGATAAAGGTGCTAATGGATACAATAATAATGTTATTCCTAATTGGAATATATATATATATATTAAGGAGAAACATGAATTGGCTAGAGAAGCCTTTTTCTTGTGGTGTAGCGTTGTATATCTTTAATGAGAAAAAGAAGATCTAGCTGGAGTCTGTTCAGAAACATGTAAGGAGACATATGATACTATAGAGGTTAGCTCTTAGAGCTAAAGTAAAGTATAGAATCTTTAACAGCACGGAAAGCTGGTGGCTAGGATAGTGTATAGGCTGGATACCTTAGACTTGCTAGGTAGAATATACATAAATTGTTAGCACTGTATTTTACTACCGTGTTTGCCCATGGATATGTACCTTGTGATTTTATTAAAAAACTATATTGGTACCCATCAGTAAGGTAAGCCTGGGGATCTTCATGATATAAACAACTACCGTCCTATAGCCTTTGCTACGATATTTTCTACATTTTTTGAGAGGAAAATATTGACTAGATGGGCAGAGTTACTTAAGACTACTTGTAATCAGTTTGGATTCAAAAGGGATCATGGTAAGGGTATATGTAGTATCATGTTTAAACAATTTTTACATTTGTAAACATCGAGAAATAGACTTATGTTCATTTGTTTCTTCAACGCTTCAAAAGATAATGGTACCGTAAGACACATAAAACTGTTCCAAATTTTAATTGAGCATAATGTTTCCAGTTATATTGTATGTTAACTAGCTTTTTGGTACTATAATCAGAAGATGTGTGCATAATGAAATAACAGAAAATCTAAGTATTTTTCTGTATATATTGGGTCCGACAGAGTAGTTTGGTTTACCCTGTGTTCTTTAATGTGTATGTTGACCAGATCTCTAACACACTCAATCAAGTTTATGTTGGGTGCTCAAAAATGGCCAAATTGTAAATATTTTAATGCGTGCAGATGATATGTGCGTATTTCGCGCTTCTGCGCAAGGATTACAACAACTCTTACATGTGTGCCAAGAGGAAGCAGATACTCTTGGGAAAAGGTACAACTCTAAAAAGACAGTCTGTATGTATATTCCTCCAAGAGGTTGGAAGTTAGGCAGAGTCCATAAATTGCTTTTTAATGGTAACATGATCGCATATGTAGAAAAATATAAATATCGTGGAGCATTTATTAATGGTAAATTTACAGTTGGTGAAAATGATCAGAGACAAATCAAACGTTCCTAGGGCTACTATGTTGAGCAGAAAATTTGGTAACTGCTCCTAGAGGGTTAAATATAGTTATTCAAAGCTTATTGTGCGAATTCTTATTGTGGTCAGCTGTGGTCATGTGTTACTGCTCAAAAGTTACATAAATTAAGACTCACGTATAATAATGCATTTAGAACCTTCTTTGGATTGTCTAGGAGGTGTAGTGCCAGTGGAATCTTTGAAAGTTACTATCAATAAAGACACCTGCAAAAAGTGTAGACCCTTGCAGTAACCCACATATTTTTTTATTTTATTTATCCTACTTTTTGTTGTGAAACTGACCCACTATACGGGACCAGACGTGCACTTTGTGTTCCATAATTTTAAACCAATCAAGGGGTAAACCTCCAAAATCATAAAATGGTAATTTAAAAAAAAATAATATTGAATGACATGCAGTATCCAGTGTTTTGGCAAGTTTAGAAGAATAACAAGAGTATATTCAGAATTATTAGGGGCTGAACAGAGTTCATGCACAAAGTAAGTAATTGCCAGAGAGGTGGAATATTTTTCACCAAAATCAAATTGCTTTTTGGAATGAATTTATTATTTATCTAGATATTTTTGCAGACGAGTATAAATTAATTTTTTAATCATTTTTAGAGCACTGGAAGGACTCAAATAGATCTACAATCGGCAAAAGAGGAAGGATCTCCGTATTGAAAAATGAGGATTACTTCCGTGAGCTAGTTTCAGTTCGGACAGTTTTAGTAGGAAACGACAAATCACAAGGATTTTATTGTATACAGACCTCCTAAATTAGTATTGACATTTAATGTCCCCTTGCAGGAGGTTGTTGGAACTATATCTATAAAGTGCATTTCCACAACCACAGGCCTTTTTCAGCACGTTTTAAAATATTAAACTGTGAATATTAAGCATGACAGTGATAGTAAGGAGTTAAGTGACATCTTTAGGTGGTGCAATTGACCGTGTATCTTAACCATCCAAATCTGAAGTTTAAATAAATTTTGAACCATCCTATCATTTGATGAAACGCAATTTACAAATCATGTCATTACGTTGTAACATGTACATATATTTGTGAAAACTTGTGTATATTTGTCACTTGCATGCTCTCAACCGGCGCTTTTCTTTTAATATATCAATAAGTCTATATAATCTACTGTGGGTAAATGTAATTTTATTAACGAGTCAGTTTTATATTCGGATAAGTCTCCTCTGCAGTCGGCAAATAACTTTGAAATACTAGGGGTGACGTTTTCTCGTGATATGAAATCAGACTTACATGTTGCCAATAGAATATCGAAGGCTAGAAGACCTATGTATAGATTGTCTGTTGCTGGGGCCTCGTTCCCTGGTTTATCGTCAGATGCCAAGTCGTACATGGAATACTGTTGGTGTGCCATCTTTAACTTATGGAGTCAATTGTGTTCATATTTGTGAGGATGTGTCATCTGGCGGTATTGTGGATTCGCTTCGCTACATAATATTTCATGAGAATTTTAACAACCCATACGGTGAACTTCGCAAACTGGCGTTTCTCCTATCTGAATCCTTTTGAAGATTTAAGTGAGAGAAAAGTGTTATTGCGCTTTTACATACATTCCCATTCCTTTGGTTCTTGTTGGACTGTTTTATATGTTACATTATATTAACCTGGTTGTCTCTCTGACCTGGTGAATTTGCTTGTTTGTAATTCATCACCATGTGATATTTTTCTGTATATTTTCATTTATGTTATGATGCTTGTGAATATAGTTTACATATCTTGATGTATTTGTACTTTTATATTTCCCCAATTCTGGGGGAATAATAAAATAATGATAATGATAATAATAATAATAATAACAACAAAAACAACAATGATATGTAATTGACGTTACAATATTCAGCATATCATTTGATTTCGAGCCTGTGTCTTATATACTTCTATCGTTGGGATCATTTGTTCAAGATTTACACTCTAGCAAGAAAGAACAAATAAGTGCTAAATTAAAGCGAGTACTGTTCATAAACTTTAAAACCTCACCTGACAAAAGTATACAAAGATTTTCACAAATCTTACAGTCCTGGTTTTGTAAAGAAATGAAATCATAGATAAAATCGAGGCAAGTTTTACAATTACCATTCAATAATATTACATAGGAACGCAAACGCTTTGCGTGGACGCAACGATTTAGGAGAGCAAACTCAATGAATTTGCGTAAGAACACAAAATAAGTTTTAGACAGAAAACGCAATTTTATTGACGTTATATCCCCTCTGGAGCTGCGTACTGTGGCAAAATGACATGATTTCACAAAATACATTTTAAATTTTGCGACGAAATGCAAAACAAAACCAAGCAAAAACCTGAAAAACACGCCAAACCAAACAAACAAACCTTTCTCAGGTCCTCTCGGGCAAAGTAAACAGGAGTACCGAATAATTTTGTTTTTTCAACGACCTTATAGTTTCTGTAGCATGGTATCATAAAGGCTTAAATGGGGAAAATATTTTCAAGCATCATGATTTCGCTGTCACTTCAACTTCAGTGGATATATCTACGGGTTAGGGACAAAGGTGCAGTCAATAAAAATAGGTCAAAGTTGCTGCTTTCAAAATATTGCTGATGAATTGGATTATAAAATATAAATTGGCCACATCTCGACATTATTATATTCTGTTGTTTTCTTTGTTTTTCTCTCCTTGTAAGATGCGTCACCTTAGAACCACACGGTTGGTCATGATATGATTCAAGACCGTTAAGGCTGGGCCAAAATTATTGCAACCCCCTTGTCATATCATCAGGAATGAGCGACATCCTTGTCGAATTCATCTGTTTATGTTGTTGAATTAATTTGCATAGGCTACGCTGTCATCATCTACTCAGCCTCCACGTCAACATTGCTGGTACCTCGTGCTGCTCACAAACAATGTCTCTTATATCATTGCGCTTAGGAAGTTTCAGATCATTTCAAATTCCTCTTCATATCTTAATCTTAATCTTAATAAGCAAAAAGACCCTACGTGCCCTGCCAAAATGTGCGGGATCAGCAACAAAAAGAAATAGACTTTATTAGAATGATTGTTGGTAAAGCCTCGCAAGTTGAACTTTAACAGTGATTTCACGAGGAGGACTATGATCCTATCAGTGGGTATCCTGTTCCTCACATGATTTGTTGACCATTTTGCTCAGTGACAAGATAGACAAAATTAAAGGTTTCCCCCAAAAGCAAGTTTTAATGACCAAAAGGGTAACTGAGTAACTGTACATATATACTGCAGCTGTCTCAGGGTTTTTTACATGTGGGTGTGTGTCAACACACACATACATATATATTGTTGCTTCTATTACAAGTTTCTTCTTTCAACTCGATATTTGGGACAGGTTCAGCTAAAAAAAACACTCTGCCCAGAAATTTTAAATTTTGCTCGGATATAGCACCATAAGTGAAGTTAAGGATGCCGTTGAAAATTATGCAAATAAAAATTATATTTAATGCCCAAAGGGAATTTTGTATTGAGATAAGATCAGAGGTCATTATCAAAGTCAGAGATTATTGTCAGTCATAGGCCGCTGTCCAAGTCAGGGGTCACTGTGAAGGTCAGAGGTCAATATCAAGGTCAGGCGGTCGGCAAGTATATATATTTTGAAGCTGGCCTCACGAGTTCTTCCAAACTAGGCTAAAATTGCTACACTTAATGCAAATTTATGCATGATTTTCTACATCCACGATTCCACTGTTATGCAGACATCTCTCTTTTCCTGTAATGGGGATGGACCTACAGATACAGTATGCACAGATATTTGATCCAATTCTGAACTGATGACCTTTTATACAGAGCAATACATGTGAACAGCGTTCATCAACTCAGCAGTGCTTAAAAAAGGATCAAAGTGATTCCTGTCAGACCAAAGGACTTTTTCTTTGCAGCCAGGGAATACATGCTTTTGCCTTGAATTGATTAATTTGCACTTGGCTGAATGAGATATTTCTGATTTCTGATCAACATTTCAGGGGTCAGTATTTCATGTGTACCAGTCTGCTTCTCTTCAATCAATAATATGGCTTCCTACAGAAAAATGACTGGACTCTCTCTCTCTCTCTCTCTCTCTCTCTCTCTCTCTCTCTCTCTCTCTCTCTCTCTCTCTCTCTCTCTCTCTCTCTCTCTCTCTCTCTCTCTCTTAGCCAATGCCATGTGTGTGTGGTTGGTCATATGGTGCTATATTTTGAAGGGCAAATGCCAATCCTGTCGATCAATGCCACAAAATACAACTATGTCATACAATGATTGAATAAACAGGAGTACTGTAGAGTGAAAATATTGCATAAATGGTTATTTATATAATTCATTTTGAGTGTGTTAATTGACTTATCTAAGGGGCGTTTAACTGTACCTAAATTATAAATGGCAATGTGCAGTGACCAAGTACATATGAGTGTATGTACCTATGTAAGTATTAATGCATGAGATGTATTGCCATGAATTCCTGCAATTCCCTTTTGTATGAAAGTAAATTAAGAAATGTAAAAAAAACTGGGAATTTAAAAATACCGACAAACCACTTATTTAAACCATATAAGTTACTATACTATAAACATCATAATTTAATTGTTGAAACCATTCTAACACGAGGAAATCCTCAGATGCTTAATCCTGAGGTGTAACTAAAAATCCGTTCTTTTTAATGTTTATTAAAAATGGTCAAATTGTGAAGACACACAGATTTTTTCATTCTTTCGTACTTCCCTTAACCTCATATTTGTGACGGCTTAAACTCAAATACAACGAAACCAAGAAACTTCTTTTTTTTTTTTTTTTTTGATTTGTTGAAAATTATGAAAGTTAGGGGCACTTGTAATTGATGTCCTTAGGAAATTACATAATGAGATATATCCACGGTAAAAGGTCAGAGGACAAGTCCAGATGTTTCTATATCTAGCTTCGACATTTATTGCTAGTCACATGAATCATAAACATTTTCCTATGTTGTGGTACCAAGTAAGACTACATTTCTTTCATTTTTCCCTCAACTGGTTTTTTAATAAAAAATCCGATCTCTTTGGTGTAAAGGTCAGTCATATTATCAGGTGGTTCAACAGGAATTGTTGAACAAAATCAGCCCACTAGCCTCACAAAAAAGAGACAATGGGGTGCCCAGAATAACTTTAAATAGTGTGAAAATTGAGGTTTTCGGCAGCAATAAATATTGCCCCCAGCAGCAGAGACATCCAGCCCGCGTTGCCATTCCAAATTCAATCCACATATTTGTGCTGAAGATCACATCAAACTCAGAGTGAACAAAATAGCAAAATTGTACTTTGTGCTATTTGGGAAAAAATCAACAAAACTTTAAGTATGAGCATCTTGAAAAAAGCTAATACAGAAGGAGATGTCAGTGAATCTTCAATTATTATAGCACAACTAATGAACTGTGAACAATCTTTGCAGCATGTTAACTTATCACAGATGTACCTGCACACTGTGTGTTTGTACGTCCCTGAATTTATTCAAGTGGAGAAATACAGATTTGCTGTGAAGTTAATCTTTCTCCCTGTTTTTTCTACATCTATTGTTTGAACACATGGAAGATGGGGACGTTTGCCTTTCATTAATCACACAGATTCTCTGAAACGGGCCATAATATAGCACATGGTAGACCTGGCCTCCTTGATTGTAATTATGCCTAACTGAATAAGCAATCTGAAAAATCTATCCATGGTTTCAAAATTGACAAAAGTCATTACCATAATTAAATGGAAACATCAGTAGCATGAATTACAATATTGCGTGGACCAAGCTTTTGGCCTAATAATAACATTTTAATTCCAAAAAGCACACAGAAGGTATATTGGAACGTGATAATTATCTATGAAAGTATGAACAGTCTATAATCATGGATATTTAATACATACCTGCAGACAGTACATTTAATATGAAAGCGGTGGTAAGACGTTAAGCTGTTTGATTTTATCCTCCAATGTTTTATTTTATTTCATTTTGTTTTACTTATTTTTTACGTCGCAGAGGGGGTTCGATCGAACCCCCCGATCCGTCGGTGCATTAGCCATGGAGAGAGGAATGGGCCAGTTCAGACTTATTACTACCATTGTTCTGACTACTTTGACATTCTCTATTGATTTAAAAATAAACAAAAATAATCTACTTACTGAGTCCCAAATATGGAAAGCCGCATGTGTATCCACATCCAAACACTTGACAGGTTTGATGTTCCCAATTAAAAAAACTCGAGTTTTAAGCCACAAAGTATTCTTTTTGAATGACAACATCACAGAGGTAAAGCTACAAGTTTATTTCACACAATAATAAAAATACAAGACAGAAGAAGTGAATACGTGTCATATTACAGTTATAAATGCAAAAGACTTGGTAGCATTTTCTTTCAACGCAATTTTCTTGGAACTGTTTTTGCTGAAACTATGCAATTAGCATCTCGCCTCACAAACAAACGAATTACCCATTACTCACGAATTACCCATTACTCATTAAAATCAACGAACATGAAAAGCAAAATATCATATCCAGGAGCGGTTTAAAGGATGTTTACAAACCCTTCCATGAATTTTAGGGCACTTTCTAGAAAGAAAATGAACAACCTGATAGGAACATCTTCAAAATTTTACTACTGTTTATTTATGCTATTTCAAGACTCATACTGGTACCCTACCAGAAAATTAGTAAGTGTACGCCAGCAGGCCGCAAGAATGGCTTGACCCAGAACTGAGCCAAAGGTGTATCAATGAAATAGTAAGCTATTGCAACAAATGACAAAAAACTAATGGCGCAGAGTATGGGTATTGAACAAAAGCAATTTGAACAATTTATCCATAAGGAGAAAATACCGTACAAAGATACTATCTTCATTCACAGGACAACAGCGTTTTAGAAGAGCAGAAACGGCTGTTGGAATCAGGTAATTTAAGCTCCCAAGTGCGCATGCTCAGAAAGCAGGGTACTTTTCATGCGTGAAAAGTATCTTCCCCTCAAGACACAAGAGCGAGGTCTGGATCATGGCTGGGGAAATATATAGAATTCCACGTGAGTGTGTCACGGGGAATGGATTTTGAAAGCACAAGGTTTAAAACCGTTCATTGCCACCTTTTTGCGAACAGTGAACGGAGGCACTTCTGGCAACCAAGATTAGTGATAATCTATGTAAAGCCACAGATTTCTCATTTAATATCTGATACACACACACGACAAAAGCTTTTATGTGACGTTAGTTGGTGCATCTTTCAAGAGGGTTCAGTTACCAAACAAATGAACTGTATCTTTGATGTGCACATAAATGTTGCAAAGGACTGCATTTTTTAAAGAACTAAATTCAGAGAAGCTGACCCATTTTGACTTCATTTAACATATGTGGACGAACAAAATACCAGGCACCAATCTTCAAGTTTGCTTGAAACAACTCTCTGTCATGAGGGCTTATATCAGCAGGACAAGTAAGAAACAAGCAAACAAACAAACACCAAATGTGCGAAATCATTGGATATATTGATTTATTATGTAAACAATTTATTTGATATAGAAGCTACACAAAGTGCATGAAACATCACGCTCCACTCTTGACAGGGAAAACTAAAATACGTGTGTATCATGCACTTTCGTCTTTAGCCTTTTGTTTGCGCAATATGCATGTGGTTTCATCCACCACTGTACTATCGATGGCCCATGTCTGCATTTCGGCTGTTCCAAGTAAGCAGTAGAATATAGCTCCAAGGACGAAGATGGCTGAAGTGAGGAAAAAGACAGACTGCCATTCCTCGTGCGTTTGCTGCAATGGACCATGTGTATAGTTCAGACATAATAGGGTCAGAAAATACTGATAAACAATGAAATATGATAGATGATATTGTTAAGGATTCGGGTATTCCGCTTTTGTCAGGTTACCGACTTGAAATTTTGATACCGCTATCGTATATCCGCTTTCAAAAAAGTTAATTAACAAACATTGGCAAACAAAAATGAAAACCCGTATCATTAGAAATACCAAACAAACCATGTTCGCATCCATTAGAGCAAAACTCATAGCCCACGTTATGGAAAACGAGCAAAATTATTTCCCGGTAACATACCTTAACAATTTTCATTCATGCATACCTGGAAACGGGTCATGTTTATTGTTAAAATCGATGGAACGTTTCTGTCAATTTGGCAGAGGACTACAGCAGCACAATTTCGTTAGCTTAAAGGGTGATATTCGATGGGTTTCTGGGTATAGTAAAACCCAAAAATGGGTACTCGGGTATGATACCAATACCTGACACTCAATTGATATTACAAAAATACTGTTTTACTGGTCTATTGCCCAGATAAATTAGTCATTATTCGAAGTATTAAATTTTGGATGAAATTTAACAAGGAAATCGAAAATTGAATTAAAATGGAGCATTGATACTCAGAATTGTGCGCTTCAGGAATTTGGCGAGTGTCTATCGGTCCAGCGCTTCAACTGTCGCTAGACTTGTATCTCTAAAAAACTGAGTAGTTGTTCAAAATAGTAACGGCATTCTTATGACATATAGCTTGCTTGGAATGCCTGTCCGACAACAGAATCTTCAAATCTTCGTCGCTAAGAATGGAAAAGGTACGGCAATCTGCTGCAGCCGCAATTGCTTTGTTTGCAGATAGTTTGATACCCAGTCCAAATATTGCTTCACTGTCAAACAGGGAGTTAGAATGCGAGCAAAAGCCTTTCAACCTCAAAAACTATTACCCAGCTCCTTAATCAACAGGGCAATATTTCATTACTGAATGATAAATATGTGGTAACTTTCAACCAATCAAAAATAACGGTAATTTTCTCCAAATATATACACATTTATGTTAAATGTGTGGAAAAAAAAACTAACTTTAATAGTCATAGCGGCGACGATTGTTGGTCCAAGAACTCCTGGTATTGTCCCAATTGTGTTGGAAAATCCAGCGATTGGTGCTGTATACCTGGGGGCTATATCGATGATATTAGAACCAAACGTTGGTGCTACAATGCCAGCTATCAGTAGTCCTGACGCCAATAGAACTGCAGCCACGAGCGCGTGCGATGACGTCACAAACCCTACACCTGTCATGAATATGGCAGGTGCTATCGATCCTGAAATGCCAAAAAATGAACTGGGTTTAATTTTATTTCAAGACATTGATGACAATATCGCATGCACATTGCCATCATCTGGTAATTCGTAATACAAATGATTTTCTGCAAAATGTTCAGCTGACAAATCATAATACAAATGAAGTTTCCACGGTGATTTAGTTTGACAAAAACCATCGTGTTGCGGGAGCCTAGATTTGTTTTTTCCGAAGTGTGCAGTCGTATGTGCATTAAAAAGTCCATAGATTTTATGTAAATATCTGACACTGTGTTCATAATAATTTTTTTTTACATTTCACACAAATAATGTCTCTCACTTTCAGGTAGTGATCTTGCTTTAAAAAATAAGAGATGGAGAGTTCTGCCACAAGCATAGGATGAACACAGTATCCTGCAACATATCATTATTGTTGAATAAAGGATATTTTGGTTAAACTTTAAGATATGAGATAATTACAATTTTCGATATCATTAACTCCATTTAATATATCTTAATCTGAATTCCAAGATACCTAATATTGAATTCGAGACCGTTTGCTCTTGGTCCCATAATTCTTGATATCAAGAAATTACTTCTTGCAATTTACAATTTGACTTCCTGATATTAAGAACTGAATTTGATGTTAAAAGGTTCACTTACTGAAATCAATAATTCATCTCTTGATATCAAAAAGTCATTCTTGATATCAGAAAGTCACTTTTTGGTATCAAGAGCTGTAAGTCATGTTTGATATAAAAATTATAGTCTGTAGGAATTATTGATATCAATATCAAGAAACGACTTCTTGATATCAAATCTCGATGTCTTGATATCAAGAATTCGACTTTAAAAAGTTCAAGTCACTTCTTTATATAAAGAAAAATAGAAATTCTTCAAATCAAGTAGTACTTTTCGTATCTTAAATTGAAATCAAGATAATTTTAAATTAAACTTGAAAATGCACATATCTGCAGTCGGTATTGAAGATATCTTAGATTTAATTCCAGCTATACCCAATGAATTAAAATATCTTTAATTGTGTGAGAATAGATTGGTCTGTGGATATAAAACTGCTTCCCAAAAGGTTGGTTCAATTGGCCTGTATTTCCGTGCATGTACTCTCGAGTTTTTGTCAAAAGATTCCACGGTTTTGAAAATTATGCAAATTAAGGTCGCTTGAAAATATAGATCTGAATATATCTTCAAAACTATCATAGTATGTACTAAGTGCAGTTAGCCGATCCAACCTCAATTTTTAGGTTTGCAACACTCTAGATTATTGTTATTTACATGTGACCTCTAAATGTCAAAGGTGGGGGTCATTTAAACCTTTGAAATTTTCATCCAGCTATAGCTCAATTTTCAACAAATTTTAACCACGTTGGATCCACATTGTGTACATTCCAGCACTGAAGCATAATGATCCATTAGCATATAACCTCTCAAGGTCATAGGGCAAGGTCATTGGGCCCTTTAAAAGTGTCATCTAGCCATAACTTGGTCAATTTCTAATTTCTTTCTTTGTCATTCTTTCTGTCTTTACAGGCAAATTTGTCCAACATTTCTTTTTAAAAACTATTATCCATAGCAACTCCATACTTGACATGATTATACGTCCATTCATGAACTCTTGAGTTTTTGTCAAGAGGTTCAACGGTTTTGACACTTAAACAAATTAGCGCCATTTGAAAATTTAAATCTTAAATATCTCCAATACTAAGATAGGTGCACGTTACCAATCCAACTTCAAAGTATAGGCATTTTTGTAATGTACATGTGACCCCTAAAGGTCAAAGAACAAGGTCATGTGAACCTTTAAAATTTTCATCCAGCCATACCTCTGTCAATTTTCATCCAATTTCGACCACGTTGGATCCAAATTGTGTACATTCCAAGAATCTATATTTATGTTAAAACATAGAACATCCATAGGTCAAAGGTAAAGGTCATTGGGCCCTTGAAAAGTTTTATATAGCCATAACTTTGTCAATTTGCATCTGATTTGGTACATCTTTGGCTTAAATTATAGATATTGTTACGCTGCACATTTCCATAATTTACATGTGACTGCTGAAGGTCAAAGGTCGAGGTCACTTGGCCCTTAAAAATTTCATCTGGGACAACTTAGTCAATTTTGATCCAGTTTCAGTCATATGGGATCAAATTGTAGGGACTGTAACACTGCACATTTTTGTTATTTAAATGTAACCATAAGAGGTCAAATGTCAAGCTCATTTGGACCTTTGAAATTTTTATCTATATATTTACAACTTTCGAAGGCTCACAGACAGGTTTGCTTTGAAAGAAACCTTCTTCTCTAGTTTCTTTCTTTTTTCTTCCTTCTTTTTGTCTTTACATGCAAATTTAACCAACATATCACTTGAAAATTATTATAGAGAAACTTCAAACTTGGCAGGATCAAAACGTCCATACATGAACGCGTAAGTTTTTGTAAAGAGGTTCAACGGTTTTGACAATTATACAAATTAGTCACATTTCAAAATTTAAATTTTGAATATCTCTAAAACTTGTATAGGTACAGGCAACAAATCCCACTTCAATTTATAGGTTTGTAACACTGGACATTTTTGTGATGTACATGTGACCCCTAAAGGTCAAAGTTCAAGGTCACTCTGCCATTTGAAATTTTCTGTTAGCAATAACTCGGTCACTTTTTTTATCCAATTTTGATCATGTTGGGATCAAATTGTATATATTGTAACACTGCACACTCATGTAATTTCCATGTGACCTTTACAGTTAAAGATCAAGGTCATTGGGATCTTTGACATTTTCATCTGGCTATCACTCGGTTGATTTTGATACAATTTGAATCATGTTGGACTCAAAGTGTAGGTATTGCCAAACTGCTCATTTTTAATTTACATGTAACCTGTAGAGGTCAAAGGTCAACGTACTTTGGGTCTGTGACATTTTCATCTAGCCATCTTTACAAATTTTGGAGGCACAAAGATATATTTGCTTTGACGCAAATCTCTTCCAGCTTCTTTCTTTCTTCTTCTTTCTTCTGTCCGTTCCGGAAAATTTGTCCCGCATTTTATTTGAACACAATTATACATACAAACTCCAAATCTAACATGATTATGCGTCCATTAAGGAACTTTCGAGTTTTTGTAAAGAGATTCAACTGTTTTGAAAATTATGCAAATTAGTGCCATTTGAAAATGTAAATCTTGAATATCTCCAAAAATATTATAAGTAGAAGTAACCAATCCAACTTCAGTTCATAGATTTATAACACTGCACATTTTTGTAATGTACATGTGCCCTTTGAAGGTAAAACGTCCAAGTCATTTTGTCATTTGAAATATTGTTTTAAGCCATAACTTGGTCAATGTTTGTCCAATTTTGATCATGTTGGGCTCAAATTGTAACTATTGTAACTATTGTAACACTGTACATATATGTAATTTACATGTGACTCTTAAATTCAAAGATCAATGTCATTTGGACCTTTTGACATTTTCAGCTGGTCATCATTTAGTTAATTTTAATCCAATTTGAATCAGGTTGGACTCAAAATCTAAGTATTACAGCACTGCACATTTCTGTAATTTACATGTGACCTCTATAGGTCAAAGATCAAGTAATTTGGCCGTTTGAAATTTTCATCTAGCCAGAACCCATCCAATGTTCATCCCATTTTAATCATGTTGGACTCAAATTGTAGGTATTGCAACACTGCACATGTTTGAAATTAACTGTAAAGGTCAAATCTCAATGTCATTTGGTCCTTTGAAAGTTTTGTGTGGCCATAACTTGGTCAATTTTCTTCCGATTTGGTTCATGCTGGGCTTCAATTCTTTACATGTGACCTCTTAAAAGTCAAAACTTATTTGAACTTTGAAATTATCATCTTAACATAAGCTTAATTGACTGTGAGGTACCAAAAGACCAAAGTTGTAGCATATAATATTTACAACTTTTGAAGGCACGCAGACAGACTTGCTTTGAAGCAAATCTTCTTTTCTAGCTTAATGCTGTACTCACAAAAAAATTCACATGTCCGTTTTTCACCAAGATGACTAATCATATTAGCTTATGTTCTTTCGTTTTGTAGTAAGACACTCAATGCTGCACGCGCGTGAATTTCAGCCACTCCCGAAACCTCGTACCTCAAAAGGTGATTTAAGCCACTCCCGAAACCTCGTACCTCAAAAGGTAAACATTGGCAGTGGGGGCGTCACTTGAGCAAGTGAAGTGCATAATTATAATCAAAAGAGGCAATTCTTGGCACCAAGAGAGCAGATTGTACCTGGTGAAAATAAGATGCTCTTTTCAATAGCTCTAGTCTATAAAACCGATTTTATGGACGAAAGCGGGATGATCGTTGTTGGCTAGCTTTTAACACGTGCTTTCTTATTTTGATAATGCTTTTCCAATTAAATTATACAAATGGTGACAGCATATATATATATATCTGGCCCAGTTACTGTTTAGCATCCATTTAACTTAACTTCATATATCCAGCAATGCTGATTAACGCTGTTCATGACAATCAAATATGTCTACCTGCGTTGAATTCCCTCACTAAAATGAATCCCAGGAACATCGGGGAAATATGGCGGAAATAATGTAGAACCGGGAACATAGTGGAAAATTCACAAAATAGAGAAGTTCGAATGTGGACGCCTGGTGGAAATTATGTGGCAATGGCAGAAACATTGTGGACCATGATAAATACATTGTGAAATTACTGTGGTCACTGGACTCACACCGGAAATGTTGTGATAAATGTGGAAATAGGTCTACTGTAGACTGGACCCCGGAAAGATCGGGCACGTTGTGGAAATAATGTCTGGCGATAATTCTTTTTGCAACGTGCAATGTCGGATATAATGTGGACAAAGATTTTTCTTCATGAATCAAATAAACTTTACAGAGAAAAACTGTGGAAGACCTTGAGATCCTCTCAAATTATCCTCAGTCAAACCCGAAATCCCTGTGTCTCTTAACAAATGTTCAAATTACATACTGTGGGCAACGATTTTTTTAAAGTCTAACCTGGGAACTCTGTGTCTGTTTGTAAATTTCAGAATGATGTCGGGAACTCTCTGGACCATGTACATTTCTTAGTCAACCCGGAAACTCTGTGCATCCCCAAAACACGTCAAACTTGGAATTCAGAGGATAGCCATAAAATGTCTTAGTCTAACCAGCGAACTTTGTGCCTCATTATATATTTTCAAAATAATAATACCGGAAACGCTATAGATAAGCAAGAAATTTTCCAAGTCTAAACTAGAACTCCGTGGAAGACCAAGAAATGTCAATCTCAAATCCTGGAAACTCTGTGTAAATTCCTTACATTTTTTAATTCTATCCCGGGAACTCTTTGCAAATTTCAAAGTGCAGAGAAGCTCATCGCTTTGAATTCAGCTAGGATTTTCCCAGCATGCCTCGAGTGCATTGTCACTTCCTGGCGCCATATTTAACATGCTGGATGACTCAACAGGAACGCAAAGTGAGCAAATAGTTTTTTTCATATGAACAGAAAAATATTTTTGATTTCCAACTTTTAGTCAGTGTGAGTTCTGTGCACAGATGTATAGTACATTGCTATTTGTATGTGTGTTGTATGGGCCAAGCAGACGACCAAAAGTGACGTTGGGAGCTGATTGTCATCCTGGGGCAACCAGCCAGAGGTCCCCCGTCAAGACAAATACTGCAAGTTGACCAGACGTGTTCACCAAGGTTCTATTTTATACCCCTGTGATTGGTGCCGTAGCTGCTACTCCAGTCAAGGTGATTAGACTTTCTAGTGCTTACACACACACACATACAACAATTGGTACTAGAACCAGGTCATCCCCATGAGCTGTAGATTAGATGGATCTGTCTTAATTCGGACAATTTGGACGTCAGGTTGAAGTGTTGTTGGCTGCCAGTGGCTGTGCACTGTTTGGTGTTATGCCTTGATGGTGTGACTTTTCACTTAGAGTCTAATATTTCAAATTCAAGTACAATTTGGTTGGGTAATTGCCTGACTGATGCTGTGATTTTGCTAAGTCAAGAATACCAGTTTTTCCATCGTTTTTCTCACTTTTCACGGTCATTGACATCGGTTTTTTTTCAAAATTTAAACGTGTGTGACAATTTTGTTTTGTGATAACATGTTGACATATATTGGTTGGTCTTATGTCTAACCAAGGTATCTGTTCACACGGTATACAAATTTAGCAGCAATTTCTTGCTGTTTAATATCATTTAAGAGAAATTTTGACTTGGTGGGGAACAGTTTCCAGCACTGAATTTTCCTTGTTCGAATTTCCCGCTGCAGAAAGCTTTTCCATTGTGTTACATTGCGGCCATTTGTGTGGTATTGTGTTACTTTTTCTCGGCAACATTGATACCTAGTGTTCCAGTATCTTAATTTTGTGGATTGGAAATCAATATCAAGCAAAGTTATTGACATGTAGCCTTGGATTTTGGAAAGCTTAAGTTAATAACAGGAGGAGTTTTTATTTTCATCTCTCTTCCTAGCCATATCTACTTCATTGGAAGTGAGTGATGTGTTTTCCTTATTGTTTCCTCTCCATATTTGCTTAATCAGAAGTGAACTGAAAATATTCTAAGTTGCTAATTACAAGTATTCGGTAGCACATTGCTCTCTTATAGGCTTGGGAATATACTGAAAATTAATAGGAATTAAGTTATATTACTTTGTGAGCATTTGGACAGCAAATATGTTCTTTTTGACTAGGTAATGCCTTCATACATGTATTGAGTTGTGAAGTGTATGCTTGCATGTGTTCAGTTGTGAAGTGGGTGCCTACATTTACTGGATAATAAAGTGTATGTTTGCATATGTTTAATTGTGAAGTGGATGCCTGTTGCTGGATAGTAAAGTGTATGCCTGCATGTGTTGGATAGTGAAGTACATGTGTTCAATTGTGAAGTGGATGCCTACATTTACCGGATAGTAAAGTGTATGGTTGCATATGTTTAATTGTGAAGTGGGTGCCTATTGCTAGATAGTAAAGTGTATGCTTGCATGTATTGGATAGTGAAGTATATGCTTACTTTTGTTAGATGCACCATGTTTAACTCAATATCCCCCATTTCAGAATTACATACTGCATTGCAAAAAGAATATATAGTTTCACATTACCTTAGCCCTAATACTGTAAATTGCTTTAATTGCTGTATTCTTATTTTCCCTTATTTCGCTAGTGGGACATCACAGTGACATTTAAACACACGGAGATACAGCAATCTATACCATATTTAAGTGTTACCATAGGGGGACTACACTTTCCAGTTGTGTAAATATAACATATTTGGAGAAAATTATTCGACTATTTGTAATCATCATAATTTAATGTCAGGGGAATTTTGTACTAAATACCATCTGTCCGGTGAACCAATTTTTGTTGGTTCTGGTCCTGATTATTTTGGCAAGTAATTGGCATATGGTTGTATATATTTCCCTGACATTGGACCATCGTTTATATTTATACATTGCTGGAGCGGGAATTATTCTGGATAATTAACGGGTCCCTGGAAATCACATATCCAAATTTCCACATAACTCCTCGCACAATCTCACGAGAAGTACAATCATGGCACCCATCAATATGCACAATGCAATGGCCAAGGCTTTGGCCACCCTACCACAGAAGATCATCTGTTGTCAGAGATGATGCAAGTAGTAGAGAGGGCATTGTTGGGTTTGTCACAGAAGGTGGACGCAGTTGTTGCAAACCAGGCATGATTGCAAAGCCAAATAGATGGGTTGACATCATCCCCAGGTAAGGCTCCACTGAGCATGGCCCAAGAGACACAGTCAGCCACAACACAGACTTTCACAGGAGTCCAACCAGTGGCATGCTCCTCCACATCAACAATGGCCGGGCGCCCAATTATCTCAACAAAATCAGAGGGTCCCCCGTCGCCATTCACACATGCAATGCTGGGTACAATGTCGGGAGTGGCACCACAGGATGACAATCGACAATACTGTAGTCAGTGGACTGAACCCGGGAATATTGTGGTGAAATACTGAGGACAGGAACTTATGAACAATGTGGTTATACTGTGGACTTACAGATACCGGAAACATCGTGGTCAGAAGAGTTATGCGATTGAATTTTGAAGGGGTTCTTGGCCTTATTTCGAACATTCCCCTATTATCGGGTTATTGACAGGATTTAGTCGCAATTTCTCATGTACGATCTTGCTGTTTTGAAGTTGAATGTTGCAGTAGTTTGGTACAAAATCAGGCAAAAAAGGAATATATACAAAAAAGAAACCGACGTAACCTCGTCAGGCCTACACGAGCACAGTCGCAAAAGTTGCGCACCAGAATAAAGCCATAGGCTTTGGCCTGCACTTCATTACATCATGCTGAACAGACGCACTGAGTGCTTGTGCCTGTATATGGAGGTTTCACCAAAGAAATATTGCATAGACTTAAAAAAGGCAAGGTCTGTGCATGCACCATAGTAACATCTTTTCTTCATGCCATAAAGTGGAACATTGTGGGAATATTGTGGACATGCAGATATCGGGAATATTGTTACCAGAACTGATGCCGGGAACATTGTGGAAACACAGATACTGGGGATATTGTGATCATTGTGGAAATACTGTGGACATACAGATATGCCTACCGAGAATATTGTGTTTAGAATTGCGTGCCGGGAACACTGTGGTCATAGTGGAGATATTCTGGTCATGTACATGCCAGGAATACTGTGGGCATAACAGAAGCTGAGAGCATTCAGGAATTAATTCCACATATAGGGAATATTGTGGTCACTACTACAGCTGGTCAAACTGTGGTCACATGCACCTCGGGAATGTGGTGAAATTTCTGTGGTCATGTCTGCATACCGTGAATTTTTGCTTGTCAAACTGAGGTCGGGAACATTGTGGTCACAACCGCATTCATATGGTGCCACATTACTCCCAGGGAAACTTCTCTATATAGAGAGCTATACCTGGCTTTTCATTTTTTTTTCTTAAGTCAGTTGTGGAATATCTTGGGATCCCAAGTATTCCCAGGGTATTTCCAACATAGAAATTCCCATGATTGTCCACTATATTCCCCCTTAATTCCCGGGATGTGTTTTGGTAAGGCTTGGACTTTCCAATTTAGTATGGAAAAAAGTTACAAAGCTAGCAGACCCGTCACCATTTTATTGCGATTAAACTTCTGTTATCAAACGCCCATCACCAAAGTTTGCAAGTCCAAATTTTATCTACAGGCCTACCTCATTGGAGGATAAAACTGCCAAACTAGATAAAATACCAATCCATCTCAAACGTATAAATCTTGGTATTTCATAATGTTGAATGGGGCGAAATAGTATTTTTTTAGGGATTAACGAAAAGTAAATTTCTGAAGAATATGTTTCTGACAGGGAAAGTTATCATGTCTCAGAGTGGTTCAAGTTGACATATGATATGAAACATACTCTCTTTTAATGCTTCCAGGATTTTCAGGCCAAAAAGTTGTAAACTGTTATTATTTCATAGGGATATTTTGAAAAATAAAACATTCGCTGGTATTTGAATGAAATGTCATACAAAGACTATGAATCAAGTATTTTCATGATAAATCGCTGGAGGACGACTTTAGTTGTCAATGAAAAAGTTAATCCGACATAAAGTTAATTATCTAATTTGCCTATGATATATTTATTTACGAAATAAGTATCTAAGTACTTGAGTTTTGCATGTTTTTTAAGAATAAGCTTTCAAACGAAATTGTATTATTTTTGCGTTTATTTTAAGATTTTATCATTTGAAGATGGTTACGAACAAAGAGGACAAGCTACCCATTTGCTCAGCAAGTCACTGGCCTTTAAATCATTAATACGAAAAAATACGTCTGCATTAATAGTGCTGCTAGGTCAGTGATATCAGGCAGGCCCCTTGGCCAGGATCATGCCCAACAAAGTGTATAATAGGGCTAGAATATGTGTATGTATGGATAGATAGATAGATAGATAGATAGATAGATAGATAGATAGATAGATAGATAGATAGATAGATAGATAGATAGATAGATAGATAGATAGATAGATAGAAAGAAAGATAGATAGATAGATAGATAGATAGATAGATAGATAGATAGATAGATAGATAGATAGATAGATAGATAGATAGATAGATAGATAGATAGATAGATAGATAGATAGATAGATAGATAGATAGATAGATAGATAGATAGATAGATAGATAGATAGATAGATAGATAGATAGATAGATAGATAGATAGATAGATAGATAGATATGACACAACTCAATTTCAGTGTGCTTAGCAAAGTTCTTTAGTTTATAAAACTGGGTTGGTTAAAACATACCGCAACTGCAGTTAACGGACAGGTAGAGAGCCTATTGCTGGGAGTGTTATAAGTGCGGATGATTCACAGTTAATCGTTTATAAGTCCAGTAAAATAACAGATAAAACTGTACCAAAAGGCCCTAATATAGGCTGGTGAACCTGTCAGCCAATTGTGTTTGCAAATAAAATATGTTTAAACCAACAGATAAAACTCACTGAGGCTGGATCTGTTTGCTTGTTTGTTTGTTCTCTGTGTCCACCCCCACCCCGCTTTTTTTTGTAAGTGGGGGACGGGGTTTGAACCCCTCAGACCCCCCCCCCGCCCCCATGACGGATTTGACTAAGAGGTATGGATTTTCAACAGCCAAACAATAACAGCAGGGGCAGTAGCAAGGTAGTATCAAACACCAGGGTACAGATCTAACGTTAGTCGGTACCGGGACTTTTTTCAAAGGCAATACGGGCGCAGGTACAGAATAAAAAAGTAAATAAGCTTCACCTATTACGATACACAGCTTTCTAACACTTGTAGTGCTCATTATCCTCTTGGAACGTAAAAAGTCTATTCCTATCGGCGATATCACAGACATTATTCCATACCCAATGAAAGACATTGATGTCAGGAGCCCATTCTGCAAAGAGAACAAAGTGAGGAAAAACATCATCATTACTGCCGGATATTCGTAGCTTTTCAGATTTTTTGTCTATTTGATGTTGTAAATCATTTCCCATTTTCAGCTGGTTAGAGTATAATAAAACAAGGCCTACCCATGCTTGTATGTTAATTCAGCTAAGTTGTTCAACTAAAACTGTTAATAAGGCAGTGTTTTCATCCATAATTCCCAAACACTAGTCTTGTTAGGAATCAAAGATGGACTAATTATGTCTTCTTGAGATTAAATCAATGTTGAAATACTCGCACCAGTACTGCACAAATATTTTAAACATTTTTAGGGCTAATATAACCCAACAACAGTCTATCCAATCCTCTCAAGATAGTGTAGAATTTTTCCCTACTTTGTCATGTAAAGAGAAGGTGGGTGAGAGTCGGACTGATGAAGGGCAGACTCTCTGTGGACGGCGGAAGGAGCCCGGACAGCTATGTCATTCACTGACTCTGCAAGACATTTTTAAGCTAGCGGTTTTAGTGGCACAAGAGAAATAGTGGTGTGTCGGGTTTGGGTAGGATGTGTACGTGAATTTTATGTATGCATTGTTTTGGGGGTTTTCTTCCTTTTTGTCTGCTTGCAATAAATCATTTTCATGTGAAGTGCCTGCTCCATAAACACTTCATATTAGGTGACAAAACGAAACGAACTCTTCTTGATAGGCAATCGAAGAACAGCACTAACCCATGCCAGACTACGCATGGACAGTGTCTAGATAAATGACTACCTACATAGAATTACTGTTTAAGAGCCCAATCACAGTAGCTGTGGTGACACAAGCGAAGACATAGTTCACATGTATTCTTTTTTAGTCCAAGCTATCATATCCACATTGTTGTATATTAAGTTGTTATTCGCATTCCAACTTTCACCTTAAACATTCTACTGCATGGCTCATACGAATGTATCTTTAGCAACACTGTCAAAATTTGAAGGCAGTCTCCAGAGCTATATGGAACAATCCAAAAGCATTGAACCTCGTATATACTTCATGTCCTCTGTCAACCCGCTATCCCTATCACCTCGATATGCAAGACGTGTAATAGGGGCAACCCTGCTCCCCAACTACTTGAATTAAATATGTGTAGAATAATGTCTATTCATGTCCTGATCAACTAGTCAGCAAATTCAGTGACTTCGTTCTTCATATTTTTTTCTTACGATTTTTGTTTATCTATATTTACAAACGGTAGCAACATTAAATTGTGGGAAACATGAATGCATTTCAAGACCCAATCCTCAATAATCATTTGAAAAAGAAGCTTATTAACCACGGCAAACCATTTGAATATTTTATCCGAATTTAGTTTATCCAAAATTCGAATAATAGATATCTATACATCAATTTTAGATATCTTTAAAGATGGCCGAATTATAGGTATCTAAAAACCATAAATAGGAATCTAAAAATCATTTATAGATAAATATATATATATATATATATACATATATTTGTATGTATGTATGTATATATATATATATGTAAATGAATTAAAGGTATCTATGATATAATTGATTTTTGATACTTGTAATTGAATCATAGATACCTGTACTTCGTTTTAAGATTTCAATAATTTGGCCATGTTAAAAGATATCTAACATACAATATATATATATGTATATATATATATATATATATATATATATATATATATATATATATATATATATATATATATATATATATATATATATATCATTGAATCTTAGATATCTATATCTATTCCAATTATAGATATCTATGATTTAGTATGGATATGCAAAATTCGGATGTTATGTTAAAACGTCTTGCCATAGTCAAATCATCTAGCGGCGAATTGTTCCACTTTAGAATGCAAATAATGCCCCAAAATTAATGTATGATACTTGCACAAGCTCGACACGTACCACATACATGCCTATCCATGAAGCCGCATTGCGTGCACTCGATATTTTGGAACCATAGCCAGACAGTCCGTTGGAGATGTGGGCATATCAAAGATATCAATGTGCTTAGTGCACGGAAAATGCCACAAGTCTCTTATGCCGTGTACATATCGGATGTTCGATATTTTGCAATGACCTTTGGGATATCAGGATTTGAATGAATAACAATTTCCACATGTCTCAGTTCCATGGTTTGTAAATAAACAAATTGTGCGGCCAGGTTTCAAAGATCAATTGTAGCTTCAGGTGGCATGCTTATACAGATTCATGGATAAGTGATTAATAATCTGCCTGCTCTTCGCGCTCGCGCTCGTGCTCGCGCGCGCGTATGTGTGTGTGTGTGTGTGTGTGTGTGTGTGTGTGTGTGTTTGTGTGTGTGCATAGGCAGACATGGAATGAAGGAACGAAATTACAGACGACAGGTAGTATACGCACGTCTCCTTATATTCAGGATTACACAAGTTTTGGTCATTTCCACTGTCACGTCACTGACTCCATGAGAAGCCTTGTAGTCTCTTACACAAGCTACATGTAGTCTCAAACCTGTTATATACATGCGTTTTCATATACAGTGGTACCTGCTCTAAAGACCACCTCCAATTTAAGACCGCATGTCTTTTTAAGACCACTCTTTCAGGACCCTCTGCTGTATTTACATGTTAAATATACCTTCAATTTAAGACCACCTGCAGTATGAGACCACTTTTTGTTGGCTGTAGGGGTGGTCTTAAATAGCAGGTACCACTGTATATTAATATAAATCGTCAGACCATTGCGGTGACATTTAGAAGGCAAACTGACCTTCATTTAACCCATTGATAGTGTTCTTGCTTCCCCCCTAATAAGAGGGAATGCATGATCTCCCTTCATCTACGCCCATCCTCGCAAACTAAGAAAACGTTTTTGAAAAAGTCTTAATTTTGTTAAAAAACACAAAGATAAATGAATATGTGCCATTTTAAGTATTATTCGTACTAAATATAGAAATCTGTCCTTTGTTCGCAGCCAGTTTTTATACAGGAAGTGTGACCAATAAAACAAAACCTGCCTGATTGCTCTTAATGAGTTTTATCTTTTTTTTTTATCAAAGGCGAAGAGTCCGACATGGGCTTCGCACCCATAGTTAGAGAAACCGGAGAAAGCACTCATGCAGGCACTACTGGACACATATTGCCCAGTTAAACAGTCATATATATATATATATATATATATATATATATATATATATATATATATATATATATATATATATATATATATATATATATATATATATATATATAAAGCTAAGTGCTTCACGATTAAGTAGGCTAACAGGCCTCACATTTGAACATTACAAATAGCTCTGGTGGCTTTTTGTATTGTTCCCGTGTAGCATAAACCACGTTGTTTTAATGTAATTCGTGCAGCAGATAAAGTTTACATGAATGTGTGCTTATTAACCTAAATTGTATTAAATGGTCGCAATCTAACTTACACTTTATTGCCCATGATGGTTCTGCGTGTTGTTTCACATATTGATTTAGGCAGTCTCAATTGGTGTAAATAAAACTGGCAAAATGATTTTAGATACAATAAATGTGTGAAAATGTAGTGACCAGGATAAAAAAAATAAAACTTGTGTATTTACTTAGTTTCGCTGTAATTTTTATGTTTGCTTATTTCGTTAATGCCACAAAACCTTAAAAATAAGAACACAGTCTTGATATAGGCTTGGGCATGCGTATCATCGGGGCTATGTCAGAAAGAATGATAATTAACTTTGACTTTAACATCCAAATCCGTGAAATTTTTTTACAAAAATAAAATGCTTTATTTCTTTCAAGGTGATTAACAAAAGATCCGGGAGCGATACCAACCTTTCTCCTTGAAAATTTGTACGAATGAAAAATTATAGTAATTCAGTATGAGTGAAACGAGATAATGACGGAATAATGTACATGTAATACCGGATCATTAATCAAGATGGATATTTTGGCAGTCTGATACTACACATCGAATGTACGGACTTGGCTCAAAGCTTTTTTTCTTATTGGGGGGGGGGGGGGGGGGCTAGGTGGGATGGCAAGTACACGCCTTGTATGCTAGTTACACCATTGGACACATGTGCATACAATGCGATGCCAGTGTTGCCAACCTGCCAAACTTAAAATCCGGGAGATAAAAAGGAAAATTACGGGAGGTCGATGAATTAATATGAAATATAGAAGGGAAATATTGATGAAATTCCGGGACGTGACTCAAAATTGTCAAAAATCCACACTTTTTCAAGTATTTTCAGCATAAAATTCCGGGAGTCTCCCGAGGAATCCGGGAGGGTTGGCAACACTGCGATGCCATTCCCTTCGGAGGCATATACTGCTACTGAGATCTTGATCTAACATTACTTTTTACCCTGCATGGCCACAATGAGGTAAATCTTTAATGAGTCTTCATTTATCATCAAAATTGTCGAATTTACTGTGAAAGAACGTATATAACAGTAGTCGGAACTCACATGCCATTGTTGACTATCCATCAAGTACCTGCAGTTTCTTGCAAGGTCCTCACTATGACCCAGCTGAGCGGGAAGAGTATATGAAAAGGAAACATCTCTTCCGTATTCCTATAAAGCTCTTTCTCCAGTTTGTGTGACTACACTTTTGTTGTCCTTTCTGGAGTTCTTTGCATTTTGAAAAAAAAAATGGGGGCAAACAAGCATGAAGTGCTTTTGAGCAAAATTAGACATCTTTCATTTTTTCGTAACGACGGAGCAGATGAGCAAAGATGGGATATATGTGACCTTGTGAGCCCAGGGTTCCTTTGCTTATAAACCACTTACTGATTGCATGTCAACCTTCAGATCCTCGTACATATAAGTAGGGGCATCGTTCATCATGGTGTACAGACCCCAACAAAAAGTGGTGTTGGTGATGGTAATGGCCCACACTGGACCGGACGTGAAAAGTTTGCACCATGGTGTCTGCCGGTCCTGAAAATAAAAAAAAGGTGAATGACAGTCCTTCTGACGTCACTTGACATCTGTTGAATTGCATTTATTTAAGACATGAACTTCATTTGCACTGCGTTTTTTGCGTTTATATAGCCTGCAGAGATTGACAGGCATTTGTACCATAGAGGATGTATGCCATTTACATTGCGTTTATGCACTTATATAGACTGCAGGGGAACAAAGGCAACCCCTGCGGTCCATATAAGGGCATTAACGCAATGTAAGTGGCGATTCCAATTTAATTGCTGGTTTACAAGAATGTCCCTGAGGATCCCTACAGTTTTTTTAGCTTCTGCATATAGGCAAGAACCCAATATGATTTTACGGCGACAAATCAAAATTAGGCAACCCTTACCTGTACACCATTTCAAACTACTACTGAACCCAAGTGGAGCTCAGCAGTGGTCAGTGGTACAGCGGTACATGTAGTTGGTAACCGACACCTTTTTTATCATTTTCTACCGCCGACAAGTGCTATCTGCCGTCGAGTTGTTATACGTTGTACCTGAACTATATATATATATATATACAATACAGCTGACCGGGTAGGTGATGCATCCATGTTAATGTATATAGCTTTCCTGAGGGAAAACAAGTTGTGGCAAATAAGAAAGTACATACAATTTGTCCTATGGCTACACATTTATGTATATGGCCAGCTGCAGTCTAGGTTGAATATTTACATTCTTGAAACCAAGAAGATAGGCCAAGATGCCTTTAAATTTGAGCAAAATGTAAACAATGCCCAATTAAAACATACCAAAGTCATTTTGAATATTCTTATGTCTATAGGCGTCAAAAACTATAATACACATAAATTGTATCAATTTCTTTCATATTGAAAATATAAGGTCATCGAGCACAAATTGTTAAGCTAACTGCCTGATCTTGTGAGGCCATTGCACGCAAATGTGAAGAATGCGCTAAAACAAAAAGTTAAAAGACGGACCAGGTTGTGCTGGATGGGCCACTATTTTATATAATTCTCACATGTAAACACAAAGCAAAGGGAGTCAATAACTTCATCATCCGTGGATTTTGATCGTGTCCAGCAAAATGGCTCATTGAAAACAATGTCTACCAGAGAGTCCCCTGACGTAAACCCTGTGTATCATAGTCTTGGAAGTAGTGACGCCCTCAGACATATACTTTCCCAAGAAAAATCAGCACAGTTTCTGCATGGAGACTCAACTCTAAAAACTCTATATAAGAGAGGCCCTGTCTGCTGTTATAAGATTCCTTGCAGGTGAAATTCTCTTGGCTTGCAATACCTTTCAATGATGAGACGTAGCTCCTATATCTTAATAATAGAACCTTGAGTTCTCTCAACCTTTTGCATAGCTATGTTACCTATATCCATAATATTAAGGCCGTAAGAAATACAAGGCCAACATTTTTCCATAGATGGGGCTCGAAGTCAGATGCAAGCCCTGGGTATGCCATTCCAATACTACTGTGCCCATGCATGGCTTAATGGGCTGACGTTATTCTATTATCTACATGATTACATTTCTTGCCATCTGGTCTGCATTGTACTCCAATTATATGTAAATATTGGAGTGGAGTCCCAATACCATTAGCTGTCACTCTGCTTTCATATATACTTTTAAAAAACAGCTATTCAAATGAATATTGCAAAATGATGCTTTGATATTAACTCTGAATTCGGCACCAGTGCCACCGGCACTCACAGTAATTCCTGTTAAGTAGTCATACTCATAGTCACCCCCTGGGTGTAATATTAAAATAATGAAAAGAAATTGTGTTGCAACGTCTAAGCGTCTGTCTGACATCTGAGTCAAGCATCCAATGGATGAACGGTTCGGAGGTACACACATGCATTAATTTCTGTCTGCTTGCACTATAATACATAGCTGAATATTTCTCATACATGAAAGGGACACCAGGTGGCGCATATCATGTGAGAAGCCACGCTAGCGGGTTTAGAAAAAACACAATATTTGCCATTTTTACGAATTGGACATCTGGCTATTTGTGGAGACTGAACATTTTACGTATCCATGCATCAACAAGGCGAACAAGATAGGACTTGGATACTGAGTAAGTTTCTAACCAGACATTATACCGGTTTTGCCGAGACCCGCGCCCAACTTGCGCATTACGTAATTGTGAACATGGCTGGTCTTGACGAGGGTAGTACCACTACAAGTGATATTGGCGAGTTAATTAGGTCGTCCCGAGACGCAAACAATGACAACTATGGTATACAGCAAAGTTTGCATACACTTTCGACGGAAGGAACAGCTTTTTCTGCAATTTCTATACAGTCGAAATGCTGAGACATGAATGAGATTGATTGGCTACCAGCACGCCTCGGTTCCAAGCTAAGCCTTAGGCTGTGACGTCACCAAAATACACAAAATCCAACATGGCGGCCATGATATTAACTGGTATCACATACAAATAAGAAATTTGTAAAAAGTGGTACAAAAGATGTGTTATGATCTCTTACCTTTATATGTCCTCTTTCCACAGATTTAAATCCACATTATGGTATTATTCCAGTCTAATAATAGGGCCATGGTAGTCCAATATATCCATTTCATTTCTGATCTGTCAGCCATTGCTGACCAAAATATCCAGAAGTCATGTACATGTAATTTGATCAAATTTTATACAAGCAATGTGATGACAAAATATTTTGCCATCCACTGCAAAAATACTTTCCTGATGCAAGCAGTAAGATGTAGGTCCAAATTAGAAAGAAATAATCTTCTGACCTGACTTTGAATTTCAACCTCTAAAATCCGCCATTTTGCAAGAAAATCCACTTTTTCTACAAAGCTCCACTTTTGTAACATGGGGTCTATTCATGGCAATTTACACCAAGAATGCACTGCCAAAGCATACAGATCCATAATCCAATGGGGGTGGTGGGATAGTGACACCCTTGTGTCCACCTTTCAGCCAAAAAGGAAGGGACCCCAAAATGACATATTTAGGGGGTAGGGCCCTTTGAATTTTGATCAAATCTGTACAATTTGCCCTAGAATGCTCAAATATATTTTTAATATATATTGAGAACTGTGTAAAAAAGAGACAACGCTCTCCCAACTGACATTACATCAAAACAACAGCACCCGTTACAGACCTCAGAGACTAGAGTTGAAAGTCAAGCATGGACCATATCTTTCCTACTTGACAAGGTGGCTGAATTGGAATTTGCTCTCGACGAGTCAGAGCAATACGGCCGTAGACTTAACCTGCGTTTTTCTGGTATTGCAGAGAGCAAGGGTGAGAGCACTGACCATATTATTCTTGAGCTTATTAATGGCAAATTCGATATAGGTCCACACCGAGTGATATTCAACGATCCCAAAGGTCCGACGATTACAGGTCCCAGTCCGGTGAGCCACCACGACAAATATTGGTGAGATTTATAAGTTACGGAAGTCGTGCCATGGTTATCCGTGCTAAAAGCAAGCTTAAGGGGGCCACAGTGTTTTTTGGATTTAGTTGGTGTTCCTTACGATGATAAAATTACCAGCCCCATTTGTCCCCTTTATCTTTCTGGCTGTGAAGACTGTGTACTATAGTCTTGCTGAAACATGTTGTCACCAGTGTTCCTCACGAGCATCGTTCTCCCTTTCTTCTTCCATTTCCTTGTAGTGACGGATTACAGCAATAAAAATTTTCATGCTCATAATTGATCAGAATGGGAATGATTCACCTGATCGTCAACTGAGAACAGATCAGTTATTGTACTCTATTACCTCAGTTGCTTTTTTATGTTTTATTTTAAAGTGTTGAATATAGGTACTCCTCGCAGAATATATTCATGTTCTTGTTATCTTATGTATGAGCAGGTCTTCTATGACTGATTCTAAAAGAATGAAGAGTGGTTTATTGTATATTACGTGTTTATGTATCATGAACTCACTACATTTGATAAATTATCCTTTGTCCAAAAAGCGATCGTGCAACCATTATATCTATAACTTGAATCTTATCTTTATAGACTTTCTCACTACAAGTGTTCGATATAGTAAGGAATATATCTCACAGAGTAAACCTACCGCTCTGACATGGTTTCTTGAGATAGTAACATACGGGTTTGTTACATGGAAAATCATGTATTGACTTTGTTATTTTCACCTTATAGTGCACATCATGTGTGCATTTACTGGGGCTGCTGTGTGCCGTACTTATTCCCTTGTAGGTAAAAACTATGGGTTCTTGTAGAACCATGGAAATGTACTTTTTCACCATCACGTGAAGTTCAACTATTTTCACATACATACTTTTGCATAGCGAGAACAATTGTAATATAATTTGTAAAACATTTTCCATCTATTGTCATTATTTATAAATCAGAATAGAAGAATTTTTGTCTGCACTTCATATAATGGTTTCAAAACACTTTTCTAACTTGGCACACAGCAAAATTTAATTTTGTGTGCAGAAATACCTACACCGTTTTGATGCACTTTGCAGGCTCGGTATACTTTATGGTAATGTGTTCAATTAGTGTTTACATACATATATAGCAGAAGTTAAAAATAGTGTTGAGGTAGGCATATACGGTCTGACGGTTCGACAAGTAATTTGTCTTTTACAGTTCCATAGATTTATTGAAAACAGTATGGATAGTTTTGCACCTTACATTATTTACTGCTGTTAGTGTCTCGGGATGTGCATCCAAACCCAGGCCCCACTGAAGGTTTGTTCACCGATGTGAACATCTGTCATGCAAATGTACGGAGTCTTTCACAAGACAAAATCTTGTGTATTAGGTCTTCACTAGCGCAATCCTTTGGTATCATAACACTGTTTGAGACCTTTCTTTCACCTTATAAAGATAACACCGATCTCAACATTCCGGGCTTCCACCCTATAATACGATGCGACCGTATAAGTGGTCATGGCGGTGGCGGCGCATATATGCAACCCATGCTCTTGTGGTGAAAAAACGCATGGACCTGGACAGTCCCGCTCTTGAAATTATGTGGGTGGAGGTTCGCCGTCACAGCAACAGGTTTTAACTGAACAGGTTTTAACTGGCAGTTGTTTATAGGCCTCCAAGTTCTACCCTATCTTTTTGGAACGATCTTCAGGCAAACCTGGACTGCGCATTCAGTTCGGGTATACGGAATATTATTATTACTGGCGATCTGAGTGCAGATCCTAGAACCCCCCATGGAAAACATCTTTTAAACTTTGGTCTTCAAAACAATCTTAAGATTCATATCATCGATCCCACAAGAATAACTGAACAACCATCTACATGTTTGGACCAAATACTGATTATGTACGAAGTACCTCGGTCCTGTCTCCAGGGGCACAAAGTGATCACTGTGCAGTGTCCGCAAGTTTACTCTTTCGGATCAAAACTGAGAAGTCTTAAGAAAGATTTATCTGGCAATATTCAAAAGCAGATTTTGATTATTTTAGAGTCAAACTTAATGAGGTAAATTGGGACGCCTGCTCTGTGTTGGCTACACAACAAAATTTCTGGATGTTGCTAGACTTTGTATACCCAACAAAATGTTTGTATGAGACCAAATGATTCTGCTTGGTATACTTCCAAATTACGGTTGCAAAAAACGTAAAGTTCATCTTATTCATGAGAAGGCCAAGTCTTCCAACGAAATTCCAAATTTGGAGGTACTTTCGGAAGTTACGTAATAGATATATTAGTGATTTAAGAACGACAGAGGAGGAGTACAACAAGAGACAATGTGATACTGTTAATAGTGGTCAATTCAAAAGCAAGAAAATGGTGGGGAATGGTTAAATACTCTATGTCCCGTAACTCCAGTACATCAATACTTTCAATTTATCAACGATTTTGTTGTATCTGACAACAAATCAAAAGCTGAAGCATTTAATGAATTTTTTCTCAATCAGTGTGATGTTGATGATAGAGCTTTTCTCTACCTCGCCAGGCGCCAGCCTCGCACAATGTCATAGAAAATGTTTTCTTGGATGAGGAGACTATATACGACATCTTGACATCTCTGAACGTTGATAAAGCCTGTGGGCCGGACAGTATCAGTCCTATACTGCTAAAAGACGCAGTTCCATTTATTGCTGCTGCGCTCTCCAAACTCATGAACCCTTCCCTTTCTGAATGCAAATTTTCTATCCGAATGGAAAAAGGCCAATCCTAAAACGCGGTGCACCTGACTTATGTAGTAATTATAGACCTATCTCACTTCCTAGTTGTGTTGAAAGGTCTTCGAACGTGCAATTGTTAAGCACCATAACACATGAGCCTTGTGTGTTTTGGGACCATAACACATGTGTCCCGCCCACATTCCAATAAGCCACGCCCAGCTGGGTTTCCGGAACTTAACACTTGAACATGCTGGGCAAATCAGTTTCAGGTCGTTTCTCTCAATTCTATTTAATAAATTTCTTAATTTCGTGTAATCGAGCAGAAAAATTAAGAGGGAAATGTGAATATAAGCAATGAGGGTTGCTTTTGTGTGTGTTATGGCATAATGACGCGGGTGATTGAAGCTTGCATCGAGCGAAGCACCCTGTCGTGCGCCACACCCGCGATGTCAACTTCAATCACGCGCGTCATTATGCCATAACACACACAAAAACGACCCTCGGTTCTTAATTGTGTTCTCCAATAGTGAAATCTGGGGGAGGGGGTCAACCTGATCTGGTTGTATCCTGATAAAAACAATTTTGTTGAATCCCTGTAAAATCAAGTGGCTTTCTCCTTTATCCTTGCTGCATCCTAGTGATGTGAGCGAATTAGCTAATTATCTGTATTCCAATGTTTAGCACAAAGTCTGGTCCTCATAGGGTTTAGAACTATAAAACTGTACTACTGTAGGGCCTTTTCGTGTCCCAAAGAGAAAGTAATTGCCTTCCTTGTCAGAATTGTGGGGGTGTCTATATATCTATCACATCCTTTCCATAAACATTATCACTATCAAATAGGAAAATGAAGTCATGGGAATAAGCACAACACATCAAAATGACGTCAAGTGTGCACATGAGCTCCCAAGAATATATATTTTATGACCCATCTTTTCTATTCCATAACACCAGCAGTTAATCACTGTGTACACACTGTAGCCAGATTTGTTTTTAATGTTTTAATTCTCAAAGCAGCATCCTTTGTCCACTTTTTACTTCCTTGTACAAATAATGCACAAAGGCACTATATCAGCCAATTTTATAATCAATGTGTCAATTTGAGATTATTTATTTTTAAAAATTATATATTACTATTATATATTTCCTTTCAAATTGAAAAAGGTAAATGCAAAATTTAATCAGGGGCATTCATCGATAATATAACAGCAAAAAGGTTGAGTTGACGGATGTGTTTGAAATCTGGGACAATGTGACCTCTTTTATCCAAGGCTTGCAAAGCAAAATGGGGGGGGGGGGGGAACTACTATATGGAATGGGCTTTAGGCTGAATATATTCATGGTAATGACCCTGTCTAATTTAACTGAGGAGTATACATGATGGAGCTCATTTCTGGTTCCTAGTTTCTAGTTTCTAGTATCCTTTCGACAACATGCACACACTATGTTTCCTTTTTGCTGTATCAATGCTTTTGCTACCTCATCTATCAATTCCACAGCCAAGAATTGGACAAATGGAGCAAAAATTGCAACACTGGTTTATTAAATGTATTTGCAGCCCTCCTGAAATTCAAACTTAATCCATCATCCTGAAATCGTTATTTCTCTATTGCTGCAATAAAAGAAGGCCAATTTAGAGTTCCTCATGCAGGATATAACTCTAACTGCAGGTCACCAGATTATGGCCATTATTGCTTTCATTTTCAATACCTCTAACTATTCTGTATGGTATTTCTTAAAACTCAATATAACATCATGTTGGTTAAGTGCATTGTAAGAAAGATTGCGGAGTGTGTCTTGCAGCTGACATCAACAGAAAGTACCAGATTGGCATTGGGTACAGAAGATTTGTGTCTTGTAAAACCTAAACACTGTCATAAGACAATGGTAAAATGTCTAGGCTAGCCTTTTTACTTGGGAAGAATACACACCCAACAAGAGCGTATCGGATCTACTGGGTAAAGAAAAGCTGCAGAATTAGCTATCACGCCTCACTGACAGATGCCGGCCCCGCCGGTCGGGATTGAATGTTTGTATGGTCTACACAAAAATAAGTAATGACAGTGTAATTAATATATGTTAGTAACTCAATTTTAGCACTACTTTGTTGGAAGTGCCATCACAAGAAACACCAACCAGTTGCCTACACCTGAGGCTGAATGTTTGTAACCGGATCCTCTTATAATTATCTACTCTTGGCATATCGACATAATGTTCTATATATTTTCACAACCAAAGTTAGCTGAATAACATCCTCTGGAAAAATGTGTCCCTTTTGCGGAATTAAACAAACCGTTTTACATGTAGTTAATCATTTAAGTAACAGCAAATTTGTTGCCAACTCTAATTTTATGTTTACAATTGGAGCCCGTCGCCCATCCAGTTAACAGGTTGAAGCAGGAAGGCACTTTCATACTTTTTATCGGATGATTTACGAGTGTCATAATGACTCATATCACAATGATATGGTGTGTTGCAGATACTTTTAGCGTAGACGGATCGAATATACAACCAAAACAAATGCAAAACAGGCGCATGGTGCCACTCCGCTGGTGATCCCTGACCTTTTTTTCTACTTTTTCTTTCCAGAATTGCTTTCTATCCCATGGACCAAAGCCTATTGCGGTTGTAACAGTCAAATCAAAATATATATCACCTGAGGTTTCCTGTTGGTTCCAGAATGTCCGTCGACATGTTGTAAAATATATCTTCTCTCCCTGGCCGATATAAAAGGGTGGTTCTCTGGACTGTCAGTGACTAACAACAACCACAAAACCAGCCACACAGTTGCGGTAATTCCTATATTAAATCAAACAATGAATTCAGTTACATTTACAAGGAATTGAGCAGTTTTTTTATAAATTTTACCAGAGAACATATGGAACAAAAACATTGCATCAATTGTTTTTTACTGATTGTATACTTTCTTATTTAATAAAGTTAATTATCCAAACAAATGTAACATTTAGAACACTGATGTTATTTACAAATTCAAATGTATGATAAATGGAGTCTCTCATAAACTGTGTATGGTCGAGCAATAGACCTATGGGTGACGATAAAGCATAGAATATGACATACATTGAGCTAAAGATTCGTATGACTGAGTTTGTAGACATGTGGCTTCGGCTGATGAGCTCGAGTCCAGGTTTCATTTGGCCTGATGGTGGGTCTTCAAAAATTCTTCGATAGTCTGTCACTTTTGTACTCCTCTCGCACTTTTTTGGCATTAAGTTCTATGTACTAGAAACCTTAATGTTTTACGTTTACAGTACACATTTGATTCAAATCCAGCAAAGTTTCTGTAGGTATTAGGTGTGTAAAAACATATAGTGCTGCAACGGCACATTGACCCAATATGCAGTCCGAGTAAAGGCTAAAAGATAACAACCTAAACGAGCTTGGTCATATTTTGCCTTGCTCTAAATAATAAACAAGATTTATGAATTTCTTATGCAATCACTGCTAGCAAACTGAAATATAGTTTAAAGGTTACATGGCACCCTTTCCTACATAACTGGATACTTTTTGAGATTTAATATTGTTGGTCTGATTAGCCTATAATGCTTTGCATGCATATATATAAGTATGTGTCCACACACAGCCTGTTTACTGGTCTGTCTCTCACATTACCTTTTGTATGTTTTCAACCCAGAATATTCGTAGCGTGAACCGTGCTTTCACGCCTCAACTGCATGTGAGCACTCACCAAAAACATAAAATATGGATGGCCAGCCTCCAGCGAATCCATATTCACATAGAACGCTGCAGGTCGAAAATGTAATAACGTTGGCAAAAGAGCCAGCTATAAACAAAAACAACAATAGTATCATATTGGAAAAGTTTTAATTGAGCCACCTGGTACCTTTTTCAAGGAGGTTTCTTCTCACAGGCACATTTTTAGTTATGGTAATTATTCTTTTCATGATAATATATTTACATTCAATCTATATTTTAACATTGCAAGTATTGGAGAGAGCTTGGTGTGTTATGAGACCATAACACATAAGCCTTCTGTGCTTTCATACCAAAACACGTGCCCGCCCACATTTCAATAAGCCACGCCCAACCGGGTTTCCGGGACTTGTCACTCGAACATTGTGGGCAAATCAGTTTCAGGTCGTTTCACTTAATTCTATGAGTTAAATTTCTAAATTTCTTATAATCAAGCAGAAACATTCAGGGGGAAATGTAAATATATAAGCAATGGGGGTCGCTTGTGTGTGTGTTATGGCATAATGACGCGGGTGACCGAAGCTGACATCGGACGAGGCGTATTGGCGTGCGCCACGGCCAGCATCAATCACGCGCGTCATTATGCCATATCACACAAAATTCACCCCTATTTCTTAAATCAATACTTTCACCAATTTGGCCAAAGACAGATTTTTGTGAAAAGCACCATAGACCTTCGTGTGTATCACACATAATTTCCCCTGAAGTTAGTATCTGATCATTTTAAATACATTCCTATTTCGCATCATGGTCATTTAATAAATTCAAATCCTTTTATTAACTGCATCTCATCAAATGTTGCCAGGCATATCATAGCTTTCCCACGTTTACACAAGAATGATCAATTCCACTCTTTTTCAACAAATTAAATACATGCGAGAACAAAGCTGAATTTGTGTCCCTACTGCATGACAAAGATTTGCAATGACTAAAACTAAACTGTTAGAAAAGTAGCGTTAGCTACCAAAAACATGGTGACAACAGAACTAGTTCTCACCCATTTATCTGTAAGTTTTTATTGTATTAACATGGTTTTAATTAGTCCCCCGCCAGGGTCCATAGGTCTGCGCCTTCTCCTTCAGTCCGTCCTTATGACCTTCTGACAAAGAGTCTCCGGGCCATATTTCCTGTACCACAACACTTACACCTACATAACTTGGTATGTGGACACTTGATAGGACAAGGATTGTGTCGTACACCAAAATAAGGTCACTGTGACATTGTCATTTTACCCCATTATTTTCAGCTTGTCCGGGCAATATTTCCTATAGCATAACATCTACGCCTACACCTACCACATTTGGTGTGTGGGAACTTCATAGCATAGGGGTGTGGCATACACCAAAATTAGGTCACTGACCTAGATTCTTGACCTTTGATACCCATACAGTCTGAGCTTTTCTGGGCCATATTACCTGTACCGTAATACCTACAGTAATTAAATTTGGTATGTGGATACTTCTTTTGATATGGGTGTGACGTGTACCAAAATTAAGTTACTGAACTCGTCATAGGATGAGGATGTGTCTCAGCGCAAAAATGGTTCGCTGTAACTGCGACCTTGACCTTTTACCTCATAAATTTCTTCGTTGTCTGGGCAATATTTTCTCTACTCGTACACTAACAGCTGCCAAATTTGTGCGTATACTACTTATTCCACATAAACCAATTTCAGTACAGTCGGTGTCAACTCTGCTATATATTTGCTGGTGGATCACTATACTTGTTTGACTTCAGTGATACTAATCACCCCTTCGCTGGATCAAGAATCAAAATACCAACCTAGCTTTAATATGCACCTTTCAATAAGATAACCAACCATAAGTGAGAAAGAGAAACGTACACGTGTTACTTTTTTATAAATGTTCATTGACTATATTTTTATCCTTTTGTAGTGCGGTGATGCTATTTTAATGACAAACATACTGAAAAAAACAGAATAATTACATACCGGATAAGCATATACCTATCAGTCTTGTTATTTCGAGAGGTGGTGCCCAGTTTGCAATCAAAGCAATTCCTGCTGGAAACACTGCACCCTAAGCACACAGATTCAGAACGAGATTCAGATTCAGATTTTCATTTATTTGACACAAGTGGATACATGTAACAATTTTGTTAGTAATAGCAAACAAACAATACATTCAAGAAAAGCCAATATTGTTGCTACTACCATTGAACATAATTGTCAGAATGACCCAGCATAAGGATGAAAAAAATCAGTCTCGCATCGGCCACCTAACAAAAAATTACTTTGCTGGTTCACACCCTTTAGTATCGTAGAAAACAGTTTAACAACCATATATATTTATATACATATCAACTTAGATATTGTGTGATACAATTTCATGCAAACTATCAAATTATTGATGATTACCACATACAAACAATTAAAAATGGAGCATGTTTCGGAATATTCAGTAATAAAGAAATTTTTTACATATTGTGAGAAACCAGAGTAAGAATGAGTGTCTATTTTGCTTGTCACAGTTACAGGGGAGTTTTGAATCAATTATGGGATAGAGTGTCGAAAGCACTTTTCGGTGGATACATGAATTGGAATAGTGTAGCTGGAACATCACGATATGGAGTGGGATAATTAATCGTACCGGGCATTGAAGTGAACATATCATTAAAATAACCAGGTAATTCATTTTAGAGTACCGAGAAAAGAATTTGAGAGATTTAAGTTTGAACAAATCAGAGACTTTTAAAATCTTTAAAGTTTAGAATAGCGGGTCAGTGTGGGCATTATACTGGGCTGTACTTATCATACGTATAGCAGATTTTTGTAATTTGAGAATGCGATCACAGGCATATCCCCATGCAAGAATAGAATAATTTGCGTGGGGCAAGAACAGGGAATTATAAATCAGGAGCAGTGTACATTTGGGAAGAAAATAATGCAACCTTTTCATCATTCCAATTATACGTGCAACTTTATTTGAAATTTTGTTTAAATGGTCATTCCAACTTAATTTTTCATAAATTATTAATCCAAGAAAATCAAACTCTGTTGTTCTTTCTATTTGAACATTGGTTATCTTTAAATCGATATCTATGTTCAACTTTCGTTGTGGAAAAAAATAACATGTATTTTTATTTTTGGATATTTAAAGATAATTTATTTGCGGCAAGCCAGTCATGCACACTTGCAAGTTCAGAATTTATATTATTTGAGAGGTCATGATCGTTGGATTTGGGTCTGAAGTTAAAGGTGGAAAGTGAATTTGTAAGTGTTGTATCGTCAGCATACAGAATGGATTCAAAATTTGGGGAAGCTAAGTAGAGATCATTAATGTATATTACAAAAAGTAGGGGCCCAAGGATGGATCTTTGGGGCACACCGGTGGTGATAGGTAAAGGCTTGGACTCGACACCATTTAACTGAACATATTGAGATCTATTTGACAGATAACTCATGAACCATTTTAAAGATATATCAGAGACCATAGTATTTTAGTTTATGCAGAAGTATTTGGTGATCTAAGATATCGAAAGCTTTAGATAAGTCTAAGAATATGGTAATAGGTATTTCACCGGAATCAAGAATTTTATATATTCGATCAATAAATTCCAGAGTAGCGGCGTCAGTACTATGACGCTTTTCAAATCCATGCTGACTTGAATAGAAGATATTATTCAAAGAAAAAAATCATACAGTTGTTGGTACACAACTTTTTCAAAAAATTCGAGAAAACGGGAAGTAGGGAAATTGGTCTATAGTTGTTCAGAACATGTTCGTCATGTTTTTTTATAAATTGGTATTTCTTTGGCTGTTTTCAGCTTGTCTAGAAAAATACCTGTCATTAGAGACTGATTAATTATAAGGGATAAGGGTTTAGCTAGTGATGATTTAATTTTTTAACAAATCTCATCGACAAATTATCATGACCTGTACTTGATTTATGTTTAAAGTTATTCATGATTAATTCAACCTCGGCTGGGGAGGTATAGGTAAAATTAAAAATACGTTCCCACTGTCGATTTAGGTAGATATTGAAATGGGGTATGTGTCTTTGATTAATTTTGGCAGCCATTTTTGGGCCGATGCCAGGAAAAAAATAAGTTGAACTTTTCAGCTATTTCACTTCTATTTGATTCCTTTTTGTTTTCTTTCATGAAAAAAGATGAAAACTGTTTTTTCGTTTTGCTGACATTTGAGATATTTTTAATAATATCCAAATTTTCCTTGTGTCATTCTTAAAATTTCCAAATTGCGAATGAAAATAAAATCATTTTTGCTTTTTAATCAAATTTGTCAGTATTTTATTGTAAGTTTTGAGATTTTGCTTGAGAATTTGAAATTGGGGAACATCAGGGATGTACTCTTCAATTTTTATACAAATTATCACGAAATTTTATTGATGTTAAAATTCCATTTGTCATCCAAGGGGATTTCTTATGCTAATATCTTTTGAAGCCGACTGTTTTAGTAGGGAGATGTTTATCCTTATGTTGTTTGATTATGGTTTCTAATTTATTATAGCTATTGTTGGGATCAAGACTTAAATCATTGTCAAGGGCTTGCGTGAAATCATAATTATTAATCTCTTGCGCCAAATTTTGAAAAGATACTGGATCCTTGGTGTGGACTTTGACATATTTGGGTGGGGTTTGCGAATTTAAAATTCTGATCAAGGCAGGTAAAATAAGGTAAATGGTCTGATAAAGTAGTAAATACAATGCCTGATAATACTACCTTATTACTACTTGACAAACCACAGAAAATATTATCAATTAAACTTGCATTCCTCTCGGAAAAGCGAGTAGGTAAAGATATTTAAGGCAGAAAATTATATTTTGTCAGTTCATTGAAAAAGCCAGAAAATTTCTCTCTCGTATTTAGTTTTAAGAGATCAATATTATATTCTCGCAAAAATAATTTGTCAGATCGCTCCTGAGGTAGGGTTGCTAAAATAGGTGAAAGATCATTTATAAACAATTCAATGTCTTCATTTCTGTCACGAGGAGGCCTATAAATATTACCAATTGTAATTTTTGCCTTAAACCATTCCCAAATATATCAATAAACTGAGCTTCCCATAAAGCATTTGGACTATAAAATTCTCTAACAACATACTGAAAATTTTCATGTAAATAAATTATTAATCCACCGTGGGAGCTGCAAGTGGCGCCAAGAGGAATAGCAACGTAGTTATCTAGTTCATAGAGACTGGTGTCTGGCTGTGAGCCTTCAAGCCAGGTCTCTTGCAAACAAATTGCACTCAATTCAACATCCTTCTTTCTTAATTCATCCAATATTGATTTGAATTTTTCAAGTTTAGCATTTAAACTTTGTATATTTAAACCTAAAACTGAGAAATTGGTAAAAAATGGTTTCAAATAATCAGATACATTAGTAATTTCGACATAAGGAGAATCGCAGGCAATTGAGATAGCATATTAAAAAAAGTCGAGATGTGTGCAACAACCACGTGGTGCTTATGCTTTAAGTCTTTCACTTTCAAGTTTTGGGTTGGGTCTACGGCTTTCGTCGGTGCGCTCCCGGTGTAATACGCCCAAATCGTGCCGGGGAAGCTGTTGACCTGGACCATCATCTTCCATGGGACTGTAGGGATGCTGGTACTTGAATGAAAGACCTTTTGTTTTTACAAATAATACTAATATAGTATCCTTTTGATAATTTAAAGTTCATCTTATAGGTGCTTCGACTTTAGTCACAGTAGCACTGTGGCGGGTGTATTTGCAATCTCCATTGTTTGAATGGTGATTTTTCTTTTTTATTTTGTCTTGTCGAGGGATATCAATGAAACGAAATAATATGTTCAAAACTGGGGAGTTGTTTTGGCATTCCAGAGCATATGAAATACTTTACAGTAACATTTTCTCACCCCTCCCCACCCGCTTTTTTTTTCAAATCAAGATTTAAGCACCAGCGACAGTTCTAAAATTTCAGAAACTTCCAGGTGAATAGTTTATTAAGCACATCTATCAATACAAATACATTAAAGCAGAATCATTGCTTATTAATAATACAAGTCGTAATCCCAGTTACAACTGCCCACAGCCAAATTTTAGTAATATATTGTTTAATGTAGGAAAATACCTTTCCGCATTCAACTTTTTTAAATTCACCAGGTAATCAAAATCAAGTTTCGTAAAAATTATGACCATCATAGTAAACACAAGCAAATTTTTTTTGTTAGCCAAGTTAGCGTTGTTTTCAGTTTTACCACGGTATATTTCTATGTTAAGTATGAGAAATTTGTATCTAAAAGCCTCACTGAGCGATACGTCCAAAAGTTACCACTTTACGATATCTCTTAATGCTTAGGAAAATGATTTAACGATATCACCAATCAAATAAGCTAAGTTGATGTATCAGGTCAGTTTGCCTCATGCAGGATTTGGAAATAGGAAGTGACGTCTCGTCATTCGTTTAAACAAGTTTCAAAGGTAAACAGTGCTACATATTCCCTTTTTAGCCAATTTGTGTATCATTTTCTTTAAATACTCCAATTGAAGCTTCAACACATGAATAACAGACGCCAGAATGACTTCGCCCAAGGTACAATATTACCCAAAATATATTTCTTGGTGGCTTTTACAAAGCTGAGGTGGTGAATTATTATTATTATTATTATTATTATTATTATTATTATTATTATTATTATTATTATTATTATTATTATTATTATTATTATTATTATAATTATTATCATTATCATCATCATCATCATCATCATTATTATTATTATTATTATTATTATTATTATTATTATTATTATTATTATTATCATTATTATCGAAAATGTTTTAGCAATAAGTCAAATCATTCAAAACAATCAATATGTGTTTTAGAGATTACACCACCTGATCATTTGGCGATACCTGTGAACTATTTTCCAGTTAGCTATATGTGTTAATCGTTAAGGACATCTGTAAATCATTCGAAGATATCGCTAAAAATTGCCTTTAGAAATATCGCTAAATCAGTTGGTGATATTGTAAATTTATGTAGTAATATTGCCAAATACACTTCTGGATCTGTCTGATATTCAATATGGCACAACTGGGATGGGGCTTTGAAGGACGGGGATGGAAACGACTCAGCGGATACACAAAATACATGAACGGGACTACTTACACTTTTTGCGTAAAATCTGACTTTGAAGAAAATACTCGCGCGGGCTAACTACACTATTTGGAGAAGAGACTCATCGGAGTAACATTATTTGCATGCACGACTTTTTTGGTTAGAGTCTGTGGGGAACGAATGAGTGTTTATTCACCTGAAGTCTCTAATATTGTAAGCCTGATTTTGAAATTATGTACTCACATATTTTTATTTCACTCCTCATAATATTGAAAAAAAAGCTACAGGTCATTAATAACTAGGCCTCAGATATATATTTTTATAAATGCATAATTGTCATTGTTCTTGTCATCATTGTTATCATGGCTATCATTACTTTCGCTTTCACGATCATTGTCGTGATCACCATTTTCTAAATCATTGCCACCATTACCATCGCATTGTCATCAGAGTGCTCGATTAAAAGTTGGCATTAATATGGCTTCGTTGCCATCTATGACTTCCAGAGTTGCACATTTTAACATAGTGGCCATACAATTTGACGAGTTTGTTGTCTGTGATAATATAAAATTATTTCCTGCAACATAGCTAATAAGTGATGTACATGTGTATTCTTGTGATTGAATGGTCAGCCTATAAGATCACTTGAATCGCAAACACGTGTCTCTCACAACGACAGACCACATCCGGTCACGAAATGCTAACATCCAGGCCCTACTAGTTTACCACTGATGTACGTGAAACATAAACACAGGCTACTCAACAGGCTTTCTCTGACCTGGGTATCTCTGCATCATTTAAGAATATGCCTACATCATCTACCAATATCCCATAACCATTACCAGATGGGAACTATTCAAAATTCCGAATGCCATCCAACCGAAAGTTTGACAAACGAGTGATTTCTGTTCGTGGTATGGTCTTATGAGGCCTGAAATGCTGAGCAAAGACTTTCGGTCTACTTTGCACGTGAGGTAGTTCAATGTAATGGGCTTAACATATGGGCTACTGCGCAGTTGCCAAGCGCCTAACTCTCCAAATCTAACGTGTTCAAAATCGGTAGAAGAGTACATTAGCAAATTAGCAAAAAATGATTTGCTTCACACCAAATGTATCTTACAAAAGAAGAGGTGTTGAAATTTGAACAGCTGCATAACAGAAAGCATGAAAGTAAGGAGATTGTACCTACAAATGTTCTTGGCATGATAGGAATTTGATGGAAGTGATGGTGAAAAATGAAAAGTGTTGGCAAAGAAGATTACATCCACGTGGGAAAAAACTGCTTAACTCTAGTACACTTTTCATATGACAACTTTAATTCAGTTGTGGACTGCTGTTGCTTCACTGACCTCAATGTGATACCTTGCATTTGGGCGCTGCGGTATGTGTTGGCAAACAGACGTTATTCTCTCTGGGCATAATAATGGTCAGAATGACATATAACAGAATTTCAAGTGCCCGTAATTTCAGTAAATCTTGCCACCAAAAAAAGACCTCCGCGTTAAAACGATAAATCACATGTATAGACGCAAAATCAGACCAGATTTGGAGTTTCCATAAACAGACGGAGAGAGAGACAGAGAGAGAAGCAGAAAAACAGACAAGGAAAGAGAGAGAGAAAGATAGAAAAAGTATGTATGCAACGTTGCAAGCACACACAAATAATTAATAGTAAATAATTTTTGCCTTTTAATCATATGTTCAATACATAGTGCAAGAGCATTTTTATATATGTACTTCTGTAGTCACGATACATGCTTTTACTTACTATGCCGGCACCTAGTATGGTACGGATGATTATAGTCGGTATATATCCCAGTTGTGCTGCCAGTGGTGTAAGGAATTCTGCCACCGTGGCAACGCCCATAAACCAAGCAACGGTGCGTTTCGCGCCATATCTCTGTGTCAACCAACTAGTTGGCATCTGACTCACTATGTATCCATAGTAAACACTAGCCAGAACAAGTCCTTGGGCCTCTTTATTCCATACTATTTCACCATCCTTCAAAAGAAGGAATACCACATTAACCTTTTTCTGTTGTTTCTTTATGTAAGACTGAGCCGACAGTTTTACCAGCTGAGCATTGGCTTTGAGACGCCAAAATGTCAAATGGTTCAACGACATTTCAGCTAGAGTTAATATGAATCAAATTGTCAAAAGTTTTTTGAATGACCAAAACACTCAATGTTTTTAAGACACAATGAATTCTCTGCTATGTGCCTTTAGGAAAAACTATAGCTGTTGAAGTCCAGTAATCACAATAATCGAAAATTCGAAACTTGCTGTTGAATGACATGGAACTGTAGGAGTTACCCTGACGGATTTATCCAAGCCATTTGACTACCTCAACCCACGATCTTTTACTATGTAGGCTGAATAGCTTTCGTCTTTCAAAAAAAAAAGCATGCTAATTAATTGGAAGTAACCTAAGTGACCGTCAACAAAGGATCACCTATGAAGAATTATGTATTTGAGTCATTGGTCAAAAACACCAAAAGGGTTCTACCAAGGTAGTATTCATGACCCCTTTTTTTTCAATATCTTCATGAAAAAAAACTGCTTAACAGCAAATTGTGTGTGTGATTCCAAAAATGAATTAATAATATGCTGCAAGTCTGTTTCACTGTCCATTGGCTTTGCCAAAAACCAATGGAAGTGTCAGCGGCATCTCTTTCTGTATCAGTTTAGAAGATCTCCGATTCTCACATTGATCACCAACCCTGAGATTGGTCTCTGGCCACGAGATTGACCTCTGACCTTGAGAGTTACCTCTGACCCTCGTATTGACCTTAGACCTTAATATTGACCTCTGATCCGGATATTGACATCTGACTTTAGGCTTTGACCCCTTGATGTTAATATTGACCTCTGACCTTGATAGTGACCTCTGACCTGAACATTGACCTCTGGCCTTAACATTAACCCTTGACCTTCGTATTGCCCTCTGGCCTTCTGAGCGACCTGTGACCTCTGATCTGGAATTTAACCTCTGGCATTGGTACTCATCTTTGACCCTAACAGTGACCTCCGACCTTGATATTGACCTCTGACCTTGCTATGGACAGCTGACTTCATCTCAACATAATTTATCTGGGCACCATAATAGGATATCACACAGTACAGCAGACAATGTAAATTGCCCCAAACCTGCATAATATTCAAGCAGTAAGATTTTGAACGATTTGCAGAATTTCACAATAGGACCTATATCCATGCAAAATTTAAGGTTTCTGGGTCGAGTGATCGAGTTTAAGGCACCATAAATATCGACTGAAAAGAAAGAAACAAACAAACAAAGAAGCAATGGATGTTTTCACACATGCAAAACTACCGATAGTGACATAATGTTACATTATTTACATAGTAAGACTAGTAGGAAAAGTTACCAGCAGCCGCAAGTAAAAATTAAAATGATGATGTAAACTAAAAAGGAAGCAATAGAACAAAATGATCCCCCCCCCCCCCCATTGATAAAGAAATGGCCCGAGGAGCCTGCATGGATGATGTATGTATGTATGTATGTATGTATGTATGTATGTATGTATGTATGTATGTATGAATGTATGTATGTATGTATGTATGTATGTATGTGTGCATGTATGTATGTATGTATTTATGTATACAATATGTGACTTACCGACACTTGAGAGGATATATTTTGACATTTTAACCTCGATAAGCTCTGTAGCATTGAAACGTCTTCTGCTGAGATGTTCCTCCACTGGACGGGTTCCGTGCTCTGAGATTCTTCAATACACACTGCTGTATGGTTGATCATGCACACTACACCCGTACTCATGTTTATCCGAAAAGCAAAGGACTCAATAAGTCCCAGCATGATAAGCATGGCTATCAGAAAACGCCATGACCATACAATTGACCCTTTGTATTCACTGATGTTGCCTGAAATAGGCAGATAGGATGTTTTGAAGAATAAGGAGTGTTTAATTGACAGATGTCGACCTAAAAATGTTTATGTTCACTTTGATAACAGCAACTGCGCTAGAGGGAAGCGTGCTGCACTCTGGGCCTTTAATTTAACAATACCGATTGAAAATGCTCACATTTTATTAAAAGAACAAATCCGGACAAAATATTGGTTCCAATCAAGGCTCCCTCATGTTTCCTGTCCACAAAAAAAAACGAGAAAGAAAGAAAGAAAGAAAGAAAGAAAGAAAGAAAGAAAGAAAGAAAGAAAGAAAGAAAGAAAGAAAGAAAGAAAGAAAGAAAGAAAGAAAGAAAGAAAGAAAGAAAGAAAGAAAGAAAGAAAGAAAGAAAGAAAGAAAGAAAGAAAGAAAGAAAGAAAGACAACATTCAGTATTACGTTGGCAAAAGCAGTAACACCCCAAAGATAATTCGCAACTTTTTATGAAACAGTTGTCATATATTGGCAATATCTGCGAATATGTTAAATGAAGGAACTTATCGTGACAAGTCTCTTAGGTTTTCTACATAAGCGCAGTCTTTCCACGTACCTTCAACAATTTTCTTTTTTTCTTCCATATTTCTGCTTAAACAAAACCTTCACAGTGGATGTCTTCCAAAACGTTGAACCTCGGTTATCTCCATTGTTTTTTGATGCACTTCGCCCTGATCCAGTAATGTCACGAGTCTGCGAACTGGTGTCTTGTTACAAATGTAGATAGTAAATGACAGTAAATTTTGTTTATATATTATACATATATGTATATATATATTACGCTGTTTCTGCTTCCCCCACGACCTTTGGAGAAAGACTAACAGATCCAAGTACAAACATGTATGTGGTCGTACACATACATGTATAAATACATACATACATTCTTGCATACATACACACATGCATACATACATGCATACATACATACATACATACATACATGCATGCATACATACATACATACATACATACATACATACATACAGGGCTACAAAAGAGAAGGGATGTATATTTTACAGTCCATGATTTGGGGCTACCTGGGTGTGTGCCAGCTTTGTATCATATTCTGATATATTTGGCTCTCTATATGATGGCTCTGTACATGGGCGCTCTGAACAAGTCCCTGCAATAAGTACAACCTCGAGTGAAAAACATATTTTATCCCACATATATGTGGTCCAGAGTGGGCGTGGGCGTGACGTTCAACACCATGCAGAATTTTATAGCCAATCCATTCGTTCGTGTAATGCTCTCAACCGTTCCACACGCGGGTGCAATGCGCACAACCAATTCTCACTCCATGGAACTATTTTCATGTTGATCTTTAACTTGCTGTTTGCTTTATATGATGATCAATAAAATCCCCTGGCATTGTGAAAACTAACAATAGCATGAATTGAAAACATTTTTCGTTGAAAGTTGTTGCCCCACGGTGTAGATCGTCACTTCCACGGCTACTTGGGACTACACATACATGGGCCAAAATAAAACAACGTTTATGTGATTACCTGGCTGTAAAATTCTGCACGGCACTAGCGTACCGATGGAGCGGAAAGGTACAAGAGGTGAAGCCCGCCAAACGGGCCACTGAGTGTATCCCTCCACTCCACCGATACGCTTATGTAATGCAGAATTTTCAGCTAGAAACTCACATTTGTGTAGTTTTATTAGAGCATTTCAAACTCAATTAATCTATATGGACTAAAACAGGTTGTTTCCATTCATTTTAATCTGGTGAGCCTTTCTCACCCAGGCGAATCCGAGCTCTGACGTGCATACTAAGATATATTCACATTACCTGGGATCTTATGCTGCCACCTGGGCTGCAGCAAGGAAATTGACAGGAAAGAGGACACATTCATGTATTACACAGCCTCAAGGAAGCAAAAAGCTTAAGAAAAATGATTCACGGAGTTTTCAAACATGCAAGATGCTGAACTTTTTTTTTTCCCAGCTGGTTAAGTAGCATAATTGGTACAAGTACCCTCATCATGGCGGGTGCATAGTTCTGTTGCCTAGAAACTGAGCGGACCAGCGCAGGTCTGTAGGTAATGTGATTAGATATGGATAGCTCCTATTAACGCAACGTTATAGGTCACGTGCGCATGGCTAGCCCTAAATCAAGCAGTTCTCTTTTTTTCCGATCTCGAAATCTCTTTGTAATTTTACCTTACAATTCTGTCAACAAAAAAGCAATCTAGGAGTATGGAATTCAATCTTCAAGATCTCACGGGTAACTGCGCTTGCTAAGTTTCACTATTTTAAAGCATGTGCAACTGATCTGTTTCTGACTATATAATGTCTCTCTCTGGACAAAAAGACACAAATACAATAATATTTTGTAAATTTCAGAATCAATCTATCTATACCTTTGCTGTACTGACGGCACGCTCCCAACGTCCTAGAACTGCATCCTGGTAAGATACAAATCTCAATTTTCACTGACGCCTGGGAGTCTGCCAGACAGGCAAGAATATAAACAAGTCAGTGAAAATTCAGATTAAATTTTGGCAATGCGAATAACAACACTGAAATAGAAAAACTTATGAAGGCAGGGAATTTGCCCGGAGTGTGTCTAGACATACGTCAAATGTTAAAATTTCTACCCAGTCGGGTTTCGAGATCTTTTATATCCTTTTTATGTTAATTTCACAATTTTGTGAAATCAAAGCGACGAGCTCAAATTTGAATACAACCAATTTGCGGTAATTGTATGTGCCCTGCATCGACCTATTAAGACAGAAAACACTTTGCATCTCATTATATATGAACTGATAAGCTCTCAGTTATTAACCTCTCCATTGTGGGCAACAGAGAAGGTAACACTTTTTTCTCTATCAACAGTTTTGCTTTGTTTTAATGAAGTCGGTAGGGTTGCCAAGTTTCAATACTGTCATTTTATTTAAGTCCAGTTCATTTCAGACATTTAATTTTCGTTTGACTTAAAGTAAGCCTGCTGTTCTTTGACAGTGAGAAAATTACCAAGGTAGTTTTCAGCATAAACTTATTTTATTTCATACGAAATCGGGTTGGAGAGCAAGTGTACAACACTTATATGTGACTCCTTTCCTTGTTACAAAATGAATTTCATTATAATACAAGATGACTCTCAACAGTATAAACCATTTAATTAAATGAAAGGACAAAACGTGAAAGTGGTCGATATGAGTATATTAAACAATTCAAAACCTTTAAGTGTAAATAATATAGTTATGATATAGAGTGCACGTGCGAGAGATACAATTTAACCTTCTCAAGCGGGCTCTGAGATATTTTCAAATATCCCAAAGTATAGCGGGTTTTTTTAACACTGTGGATTTATACAGAAGTTCATGAAAGTACTTTGACCTCATAAAACGTCTTTTTACAAAGTGTTGAAACAAATTAAGTGACATATCTCAAGGACTCTAATTGGATTCTGAGCAACTAGCGTTTGCTCATGTGTCGACACAGGGCATAACGTCCACGCACAACCCGACGCTTAGAAATTGCAGGACAATATGTTTGCATCTAAGTTGAACAAACTATTAAGTATTCCTAAAGAATATATCGGATATTTGGCACTCTGGCCATTGAGAACGCTAAATCAGTGAGAGCTAAGACAAGACGAGATACACCAACAAAGGTCGACAAACAGTTGGATTGCATGGATAATGCCATAGAACAGCTACTAGGATTGGAGAAATCTAGCGTAACTCCGGAATCATTATGTAAAATATCAACTCCAACCCAACAGGACCCAACCAACGAAGCGACAGACAAATAAAGATAAAACTTGACAAGTATGTAATTCGAACATTGGTACATGTGAAAGTTTAAAATAATTAGGGGTTGTTTTCATTAGGAGCCTTGTAAACCAGTGGTCACATTAAACAACATCTGAAACCCCAAACACAACGTCTTAACACCTAAGAGCAGAATCTTGGCAGGTCATGAACATTTGAACATTTTGTTTAGGTGACCGAATATATGAGATTGCATAACGAAACCGTCTGTAGGTCATGGTTCTGCGGTTTGGCCTTGTAACACACAAGAAAGCAATACCATCATACGGTCCATTCAGTATTCAGCTGCTAGATTAATCATGCGTATAAGTGCGATACCCGCTGTTAAGGCTATGCTGGGTGAACTAGGTTGGGTGCCACTTGCACACACATTATACCGCTGTAGGGTTATTTTTTTTCAGCATGTAAAAGAGTTCGGAATCAGAGAACAAGGATTAAGCAAGAAATTTTTCAGGGTATGGAAAGATCTTTTCAGAATGGAAACAACTGCTTGGCCGTATCTGAAGGAGATTGAGAAAATTTGCATCAAAATAGGTTTGGACAACGTAATGAGCGATAAAGAGGGAGACTGGCTTCATTTAACGCATGCGCACCTCAATCCAAGACATGCGCACCTCAATCCTCTTGAATTGAGGTGCGCATGCGCCAAATGAAAAGGACGCGAAGAAACCAGGCTCTTAGTTTTACAAATATATTTAATTTTGTGTGCGTGTGATACTGGTAACGAAGGGATACCACCAAGGATATATTTCCGGAAATTTCAGACTGGAAACGTCGCATTAATCTTGGAACAATGCTCACCAAAAACAACAAACTACGCCATTGATCTATGCTTTAGGCGACTATTCCTAGCTCCCATTTATTAAGAGACAATGACCAAGACGAGAAAACAGGGTCAACGCACCGGTAAGAAACCAACCCAGTGGTTGGTGCAAGTGTTCTTACAATTAAGGTGCCATTATTGGCGGAACTGCAAGATATTCCTGTGGGGGAGAAACCAGCAGTATTTGTTTTCTCCCTGGATAATATATTTCAGTATGGGCAAAAAGACATTAAAGATACTCTGCAGTACTTTGAGCTGGATACTCTGGGTACCGTATTCAGTGTCTTACGTTAGAGAGTTGTCCTCGCCTTTCCACGTGTTTCAAGGTCGTCTTCATGCTGGTCGTAAAGCCAACAAGTTTCCTTTAAAAAAGGAACCAGACTTGACTGGTATGAAAGGGGAGTGAAGTAGTATATAAAGTGAAATGCAATTTAAACAAGGGGTTGAAAACATAATTACTGAAAATGTCATTCACAGAGTCAATGTGATTATGAAGTAATCGGACATGTGCGCAAGATTGCATGTGTATGTTCTGCGCATGGTCAAATAAACATGGATGCCGTACCTAGCTTTCCGTGTAGTGATTGGCTGAAGTTACCATAAATCTCAGAAAGATGTGTGTGAAAAACGATGTATTTGTACTACTACTACTACTACTACTACTACTACTACTACTAATAATAATAATAATGATAATAATATATAATAATAATAATAATAATAATAATAATAATAATAATAATAAAAATAATAAAAATAATAATAATAATAATAATAATAATAATAATAATAATAATAATAATAATAATAATAATAATAATAATGATAATAATAATAATAATTGTTAGGCTTAATGCCTGTTAGCTGATCAATACAATCCATTATTGTCACAGTCTGAATTTATTCATTTAAGTGGCTATTTTATATCCACCGAATATGTATATCTATTCCATGCTTTGTCTAAACATTCTTTAAAACTGTTTATGTATGGTGCTTCTACAACTTCATGTGGCAAGTTGTTTCAAGTATCCACAACCCTGAAACTAAAGAAATGTTGTCTATTGGCACTTTTACAAAAGCGTGGTTTTTTTTCATTTGAGCAAATGCTCTTTTGTTGATGCACCCGCGTCTCTAACAAGTAGCTCACTGTTTACGTTATATATTCCTTTCATGTATTTGCAAACTTCTATCATGTCTCCATGTGCCATCCTGTAGCACATACTTGGGATTTTCAGTTTTCGAAGATGATCTTCATATTCCAACGATTTTAGAGTTGGTACTAGTTTTGTTGCTCTCCTAAGAACCCCTTCTATAAGTTTCTTTTATCCTTCTCCAAACGTGGCGCCTACACGACGTTAGCATAAAACTGTCATATATAGCCATTGATTTGGAATTCTGAAAACTGCACAGGTTCTTTAAAGTTTTTTATAATTATTTCAGTAAAACACACAACATCTGCTTGCTCTGTTTCTATAACATGTAAAAATTCACTTCGTTTGTTTAGTAAACTGTCAACATTCCTATACATGCAAGATAGGCCTAACTTCTTGTCGAACCATTCTGTTGGGACTGCTTGGTTTTCCTGTGAATATTTATTACTTTGTTGTTTCTGATTACCCATTTCGCTATTTCGCCTTTTTGGTTTGACTCCTCGATCTTTTTCATTCTCAGTTGGTTCAAAGTTTTTTTTTCTTCCCTCTCTAGCGATGTCATGTCTTTCTTTATAACTATTTTCTTGTAAGTATCATCATTATGGGAGTTTAATTTGCTAGCGGCGCGCAGCATGTCAGTTTTTTTATCCAGAGCCCTGAGCGGACGGGGCGATTCGGAATTTTTTGCCCAGACGTATAACTTGAGTAAGTTCAACTGCAATTTGAAGAACGTCTTTACACATTTTATCAATGAAATCTGTGTCAAACTTTTTCCTTGCTTCGGGTTCATCTACCTCGCACACTGGGACATTGAACAGAACCACATTATTTTGTCTGTTTTCGCGATCCTTCAGTTGGTTCACACGCCGCGCTTTGCTTGAGATTCACTTTTCGCTTTGCGAATGTTTGATTTTGGTGGCATATTGTTAATCTTAACCAGTTATATTGTGATACAAGTCTTATGCTCAAAATTATAATGGAAAATATGAGAAAGAATACGTACTTTCACTTCGTGAGCTAATGCGGAAGTAAACCGGAAGTGGCCGATCTATTGTCATCCATTGTAAACAAACCCATGCGATAGCAACGCGACGTTATCATTGTGAATGTCGCTTAAAAAGTCTTAGTTCGTTTGAAGAATTAGCAGCCTAGTGTTCCTTGGTGTTTCCCTCCTATGTTGAGAGTAGCTTATAACATGATGGGTCGTAGAAGTAAAAAACTAGCATAGATTTCTAACAGATCTTTAAATCCATTGTCCTACCTACTTTAGCCTCGTTCTCGCAATCCATTTGATTGAAGGATATCGACTTGGAAATATATATGGAAAATATATGCGATGGAGTACCAAAATTTATGATTGGGCTGAAGGGGAATTTTTGGCACTGTATCTTTGACAAAGAAATATGAAACTGTAAGACGTAGAATCAGTGAGTGCGCCGGTCGTAATCGCTCAAACTAAAACAATGCCAGACTGCGTACAGTCAGGCAAGAAGAAACTTCTATCTTACATATGTATTATGGGATTCAGTACTGTTAGTGCCCAACCTTTGCGTGACATAGAGAAATTTTTTTCAGACAGGTAAAAGCTGTGCAGTTCAACTATCCCCTGGAAAAGAAAATCAGGCGCAGTCACAAGTTGACACTACTTATCAGTTTAAGTCATCGAGTGAAACAACTTAATAATTCCCTCACAAGAGTCAGCCATGAATCTGCTGTGCTGAGAGCTCGAGTATCGTCATTATTGCAAAGTCAGCCCTATAAATGTACTCCTCACCCAAATTTGATGAAGTCAGGTAAAGATGTCGGGAGCACAAATAGTTACATATGATTGATTTAGGTCCAGTGACCCAAGGCGTTATCCTTCAATCAACGAGGGTACCAACCTTGCTTTAACATTGAGATTAAAGGCATGATACAGTAAACAATTATTGCTTTCTCAGGAGGGGAACAGCCAGAATTGTCACCACGAGGGAGTTTGTCTTCCCAAGCTTTGCCCTCAGGAAGACTACCTATCTGGGGTGACAATTCTGGCTGTTCCCCTCGAGAGAAGACAATGATCGTTTTGTTATACCGAAAATCATAATAACACCAAACATAGCTTAATAATATTCTTCCCACTCATACCGCAGCATCCTTTGTTTGCTTGCTTCACGCACGAGAATGGGTCACATCAAAGCCTGGTTCCCGTGCATACCTAGACTGGCTGCAGTCGAGTTCGCAGTTTTTATTTTTCCATGCTGTCTTACTGCTGCCAAATACTGACCAGAGAGCAGTCGGGTTCGCCGGCTTCGCCGGCTTACTGGTCAGTATTCGCAGATTAATATTCTCCGGCTCTCTGGTCAGTATTTGGCAGCAGTAATACAGCATGGAACTAACTGCGAACTTGACAGCAGCCAGTCTAGTGCACACCACCAGGCATGAGGATATTAGAGTGTCCTCTGTCGGAATGGAAAGGGTGACAATAGTGATGTCTCCCTGCACAAAACATAGGACATTACTATTGTCACCCTCCACTGAAGATTCAGGTGGATGTCAGGAGACATCCATAGTTGTCTAAGCCTTAACAGCCAATGGGAATCCTTCATTTCTATTAGAGGTATAATAATACTTGTTGCACTGTCGGGAAAAGTCAAGGATCAGATTTTTATTTTCAATTACAGAAAACAAATCACCTTAGAATGATTTATGCATATATGCCATCTTTTGCACTCCAAATAGTCGGTAGTGTCACTGCTGTGGAATTACCTATGACCAAGGAATGTACACCACAGACCCTGCTATGACAAACAATTTTGACGTAAAATGTCTTCACAACAGAAATCTTTTGTAATCACCTGCAGAGTTTTCGCAATTGGCCATGTAAACACCTTTCCAAACAGTGTTGAACAAATTAAGACCAAAAAAATAGAATTTATTGTAAGAACTTAGCCAGGAGAAAATTCTGGTTCCCCTAGTCAAACAAAAGTGTGTTGTTTCCATATCTACCTCCTGCCACAAAAACCCACATCATGTATAAATAACTGTTTTGACCAAAGAAAAAAGAAAAAGAAAAAGGAAATAAGAGTGCTGGTAGCAGAATCTTGCCCTTGATTTAGAAGAAGATTGATTTTTACCCATCCATATCCAATCATCATTCTCTTTTTAAAAAAAACAAAACCTGGCATTCAAGATTGTTTGGGTATTGAAAAGGGTAACTTTTTAGGGGGGTTTTTTTGTTTGTTTTTTGGGTTTTTTTTTTTTTTTTTTTTTTTTTTTTGGTTTTCGGGTTTTTTGGGGTTTTTTTGTTTGCCTTGTTGCATTTAGACTCACGTAATGAGAAAATTCCGTTTCGTCTAGCACAAGCAAAAATTGATTCAGAACAAGTGACATTTAAAACCATGAGAGACTTTTCTCACCCTGATTCAATGAAGTTAGTAAATTCGTGAAAATAATTATTTAATTAGTTGAATACTTTTTATTCACAAGATGTACACATTTTGCCAACAAGCCAATACTGTTTTGTTATATTTAACTTCAACAACAACTGATATGGCTACAAACCTGTGATATTATGTGCCTTTCTGAAACATGGTTAACTTCCAGTCAGATTCACCTGCTGGACCAAATGGTTAACTTATCTGTTCCTGCCCGATATGGAGAAGCATATCATAAACTTTTGTGTTTCTCCAAACTGGATATGAATAATACCAATTGTGGTCACAATTGGAGACCCTGCATGGGAGTATCTATTGTCTTTAAGCCAAATCACACTATGAGCTGTCAAGAGTTGCAAACTCAAAGTGATCGTCAGGTAGATATTGCTATAACCAATATACATATGAATATTGTTCATATTGTGATTAATGTTTATTTCCCATTATATCACAGATCAAATGATGAGATTTTCACCGAAACTTTAGACATGTTACAAGGCTTCCTGGATATGCATGGACAAACAGCTCCTATAAAAATGAGCAGAGACTGGAATGCTCAACCACCGAAATGTCACAAACTCTCTCGTACTTGGTTTCGCCAAAAAGGTTTTAATGGTCATAGTGCCCTTGTTTACGATTTTTTGGTGTCCAACGATTTAATTGTTGCAGATGTCATATTTGAACAGTCTACACAATATATATATATATATATATATATATATATATGCCGTGCAAGTAATAATTTTAAATGGATTGACCATTGTATCTCAACATCTTATGAAGCTGACAACATTAGTTCATTTTATATACAGGAGTTACATCAAGATAATGTGAATGATTACCTGCCTATCAGAATAAACTTTGACATCACATTGCAAAATGATGGAGATATAATTGGTGATTCATGTCCAGTTAGGATGCACAAGCCATGTCCACTTCCAAAATGGAATGAGCATAAGAAAGCTGTGTATAAGTCTCGCTTGAAATCCGCCATGAAATGCATCCACGTTATTAATATTACAAATGATATTACCACAGAAGCTATATTCATATATTGAGTTCAGCAATGCACAAGGCTACTCAGGATGCTGGATGAATTTCTTCTGCAGTGTATAAACCCAAAAGTTATTGGTGCCCGAAACCTTCACTTTTAAGGATCGTAAAACCACTTTTGGAATTTTAGAATACCTTAAGAAAAAGTGTAGATGCCTTTCAAGGCAATGTATTTATAAGCTGGAACAAGATCGTTTTTCGACTCTTAACGATTTATACTCTACTTGTGAGATGTCCCAATTCTGGAGTCGTTTGAATAGCAAATTGCACATTAAAACTTAGTCAACTCTTGATTTATAGGCTTTTGCATCTTGGACCCTCAAGATGCTGATCCTCTCACTGAACAACAAAAGGCAGTGAAGGCTTTTGGGGTTAGTAAGTATAATGATAATAAACAAATTAACCCGAAGCTTATAGTCACTGCTACTTTTGAACAAATGTTATGATCTTAACCACCAGGCAGACCACCTGGCATAGACGAATTCACCTTGGACCATCTACCATTTAACATTTGGCAACAGCCACATCTGCCGGCTCATTTGGCAGTTATATATCTGTGCATGTTCTTTAACATAATTATACCTCGAGGCTTGTGACTTGGTGTCATAGTTCCAATCTTTAAAAAGGCCACCTTAAACCCTACTGATCCTGGGAATTTCAGACCCATTACCTTATGTTCCATTTCCTCTTGCCGAAATATTGCCAAAACATTTATTTGCATTTCTGATTATGCCCAAGATAGCTCATTTGGTTTCAGGCATTGTACAGATTTTGCATGCAGTCTTCTTAACGATATAATCTGTTATTTTCAAACTTGGGGATCGCCCATCTTTGTAAGCAGCATGGACGCAGAAAAATGTTTCGATAATATCTGGCATGAAGGGTTATTTTTTAAGTTATGGAACACTGTTTCTATTGATGATTGGTTATTTCTTTATTCATGGTATAAACATTTAGAGGCTGTTGTAAAATGGTAACATTCATTTATCTGTCTGTTTAAAACGACTCGTGACACTCAACAAGGGAGTTAGCTGTCGCCAATATTATTTAATGTATTTATGAATGATTTACTTGGGTCTCTTCACCATGCGGACTCAGGAATCCGTATTGCTAATATGAAGTTTAATAGCTTTGCTTACATTGACGACATTACTCTATTGTCAGCCACTCCTAACAGTTTGGAAAAGCTTATTAATATTTGTTATAATTATGCTAATCGATGGAGATTCACTCTTGGCCAAGTCAAATCTAAATATTTGAATGTATATCATAAGAGTCCTGGTCTGTCTCGCCACAGTGATTGGGCTAATTTTAAGTGATCTCTGGGGTGAGACAGCCTTGAAAAAATAAGTGATTAGCTACTCTAGGTGTTCGTTTTCAGTGTGATGGAAAGTTTAACTTACGTGTACTGATAGAATTGCTGCTACTCGAAGTATTTTTCGAGCAACTAGTGCTGGTATCTCATATCCAGGACTTAAGCTTGAAGTGAAATCTTATTTATGGAAATTATTATATCTAGCCTTACATATGGTATGAATAGTATATTGCTTTCAGCTCAGAACATTGCTTCTGTGGAGTCCGGTCAAGGAACCATAATTAAATATACATTACGACTAAGTAAATTCACTCATCGTCCTCATCATTTTAGGGCACTTCAAACTACACTCATTAAAAATGTTATTACACAGGACACACTGATACCAGCGTCCCGTATATGCTTAGTCAAGTTAAATCGTTATTCTCACGTCTCTGTTGTGGTGAACATAACCCAGGATATTGTTATTCCAGGTGCTCTAAATCACCGTATATACTTGTATGATACCCCATGTATAGATGCAGTTTTTCGTCCTAGTCAGGTTGGGCCCATGCTCTTGAGAAGGAAGGTCGACGGAATGTGAGCAGGCTTTGACGGGCTTGTGGACAGCCTATCAACTCTCCTTCGGAGTGATGACTTCAAAAGGCGATCCCTTATGTTTCAACTTTTCAAAGGCTTAACTACTTCGTGGTAAATTGTTCCTATTATAAGTAGTTGTTTAAATCATGCTTGGGTGCTCAATTGCAGGGACAGCATAGGCTGCCCCTGCGATTGTTGCTACCCAGCATACATTTTAAGGAGGTTGTGCCAGAGGAGGCACTGGTATAGGAAACGGTCCACATTTTTATATTGCTTCTGCTCCACAGTTTCAGTATGTATATACTGTCTATTGTATAATGCCTCATTGTCCTTGATCGATGATCTAGTGTTTTGTCTTTATCTGTGTATTATTTTATGTATTATATGTATTATCTTATCTTCCCAAATATGGGGGTTTCAACATAAGGGAAACACTGTTTTAGAGGAAGGATGACTCCATACCCCTCGGCGATAAAAGGCCAGGTAGGGTGCAATGGGTTCCAAGTTAAGCGTTCAGCTGTTCCTTGGCATGCGCATTATGGTAATCAGGAGAGCGGGGTGCCTACTGAAACTCATGTGGGAGACAAAGCAAATGATTAACATTCACTGTTATCTGGTTATGGGGCACTAGTTAAATGCTCTGCACTTAATTGTTTATCCGTGATAAAGCTGAACTGTATGCTGTGCCTCAATATACAGCTGCTTGTTCGCTGTTCTAGGGGAAAGTTTCCAGTATGAATAAAGTAATTAGTAGTAGTAGTAGTATCATTATTATTATTATTATTATTATTATTATTATTATTATTATTATTATTATTATTATTATTATCTTCATATATCAAAGCATTGACAATTATGCACACAGACTTTACAATGAGTTTGATAACAAATCATCCTTTTTTACCTATACAATGTTAAAGAGATTGTCATTTGGAGAGTCAGAATATTTATTTTACAATATTTCGAAAGTGCACATTTAAATTTAAAGCACGAAACTATTGTCTCGGAATTCAAGAAAATCTTTCAACTGTACTCTTGATTGAGCATGTTTCAAATAGATACATGTGTGACGGAAATATTCAATTTTGCCCCAGTTCCCGCTCAGGATGGGTCAGTGTGTTGTAACAATACAAGGTCTACAGCTTGTTTACATTCCCCCAAAGACCTGAAAGTACGGAGAGCATAGATCCGTGCAGTCAGAGACAAGTGGTAAGGCCCTGGGTACCGATCTCAACTATGTGGCAAACACTTTGTGGTAAGTGACTTTCGTTTGTCAAATATGACAATGTTAAGGATATGTTTGGTTTAAAAAAATGAAAAAAAAAACACTCATGCTGTTGCCAAATGCGGTCCCCTCGGTGGACAATGGGTTATGCATCTTTTACCTTTACCTGATTTAATTTTCGGTAATCGACGCACTATCTCACTGTACCGTCCTTTTTTCTGATCAGTAATTGAGGAGATGCCCAATCAGAGAGAGAAGGTTGAACTATACCAAGATCTAACATAGACTTCAGGTGTTGTTCTTCTTCACCTTAGAAAACTAATGGGACACGTGGCATCCTTTGTTTAGTCGGCTGGGCACTTTTAGTGTCTATTTTATGTTTTACAATGGAAAACAACCTAAATCCAAGTCATGTTTAGTGAAAACATCTTGGTATTCAATTAACAGTGCTTTCAAGGCATTTCCCTGTTTCTTATTTAATTGTGCACAGGAGACCTCCCATAACTCTTGAAGATGTGAAGGCAATTTAGATTTATCTTGATGTCCAGCAAGCCGATCATATACATGATCCACATCCTCACCTTCAATACAAGGCTCTGCATTTGCCTGCCTGGTGACCTTCACTTCTAACCTCTCAGGCTCATTTTCCTGCGTTGAGCTAACAGAGTCCTTACCCATATTTACATCACTAAGTTGCACTGCTACCCCAATGAGAAAACCTGGTTTGACCCTAATATATTTATCCGTGATATTCACTACAGTCACTATTCGGTTATCCCCTTGCACAACCATGGATGGAACTAACAGTTCACTTCTGCTTTGAATTGGTGTTATCATGTATTCAGTGTTGTTCCCATCCTCTACACATGATTTAATGAACATTCTGCTATGTGCAAGAAACACCATTCTCTTTGGAATTGTTACCTGTAACAAACGTTTTTTTTTCTGCCCCTTTGCCATATAACTTGGCTGGGATTACCTGGTCTCTAATGGCAACTACCAAACTTTTAAGGTCCACAACACAATTGTTGGCTATAAGAAAATCTAATCCCCAAATGACCTAGTCGGTGATAGGTGATACATATATGTTACAGGGTGTAATTCTATTTCCCAGTGCCATGTTAACCTTGTTCACTTTTACAGTCTGCATATTACTTCCTTTAGCTGCTCCTTTAAGCAAAACCGATTCTCCGGCTTTGATATTTACCCCTATTTGTCGAGCAAATTCACAGCTGAACACTATAACTTGTGCAGCTGTATCCGACACAGCATCAACTTCATGACTTTCCACTGTCATGGATACAACAAAACTGCACACATTGGTATTCCTCTCAAAGGAGACGTCCCTAACTACCCCATTTTTGGATACCCCAAACATTACCTCCCTATTTTCCACCAGAGGAACAGATTCTTACCTCCCTACACTATTTACAACATGGCCCCTATTAACATCTTGGGCTGAATGCTGGCCGGTCTCCTAAACCCCTACTCTTTTAAATTTTTCTGCTTTGGGGAACCAAATTGCACTCTGCTTGGTGACCTAATGGGTGATCTTTGTGGTGATCTCATAGCACAATCCTTTGCAAAATGCCTTACCCCATTATATTTGAAGCAGACACTCCTGCTATCTCTTGGAGGGGGGGGGGGAGTACTCATAGGCTATCCTTGTGTGTTTTTCTCTGACCTGCTGGGGGAGCTAGCGGTGGTCTTAAACCTTGCCTCCTTGTCTAGGACAAACTTCTGTAGTGCTCCAGCAAAATTTTTTACCCCTTCCTGCATTCCCTTTGCTACTCCCAAAGCGATTCGCTCCTCCAGCAATTAATTATGGGGTGACAACGCTGTTGTCCTGACCTTAAATTCCTCATTGCAGTCTCCAACAAATGAAACTGCCTTTACTACCTTCTTTCCTGAACCGAAAATTGTTTCATAATTTTGCACATGTATTTTCATGAACTGCAAGGCCTCGTCAAGGTCTTTCTGCTCCTTGTTCATAACTTGACATAGTGCACCGCTGTGGGCACAACCCTTCAAAAAGGCCTGTTTGGCTAAGTCTTCCAGTATATCTCTTGATTCACTCGGCCTATTTGGAAAACTATCCAATGTTAATCTTTGGGCTCTCTCAGCAAAATCATCTTGCCCCTCATATGGTCTTTGTTTTTTTTTCATGTAACTGTCTTCGGACACTGGCAGGTGGGTCTTTTGGCTCTCAAAGTCTTCACGGACATATTCTTTCAGATTGCCATAAAAAACCAAAGCCCTATCTTGCAATGAATCCTGTCCAACTTCTCTACGTCACTCCAATTGTATCGCCTTGCCAAATGCTCAAATTGGAGGATATGGGGACCCCAATCTTGTTCGCCATTAAATGTTACCATCTTAGGCAATGGGGGTTCCCTATCCCCAGACCACCGATTGCGATGCCCTTCCACATAGTCCTTGCGAGGTCTCCCCGATTCACTACCCCCTCTTGGAGCCATCTGTTCCTGATAGGTGGACCCTGTGGAGGTAACACAACTGGGCAATGATATTGAGATTGCAGTATGATTTGGTCTTTGCATCTCCAAGGAACCAAGCAGGTATGGTTCTGCTTGCATACTGTTGTATTGTGGTATGCAATACTGTAGGGCTGATAACACGCCCTGTAGTTGCATACCATTATACTGTGATTGGCCTAAATGGGAAAGTGAAACAGAACCCTGCAGGCTGCCACAATGTTGTTGTTGATATGCGGGGGGCAGATACTGCACACCCATACTAGGATAACCCCCTATATTGTTACCTAACTGCAAGTGATGTGGTTGTTGAGTTTCCCCTCGTGTCACTTGTATCTACATGAATGAGGCAACTGAACACTTGAAGGAGGTGGAACCTCTAAAACATTACTCATTGACTGTACTGCTGCTGAGGTATGAGTATGGGTAACGGGAGATGAAACATGCACGCTCACCCCTGCTTGCTTACCCAACTCATTGTGTTGCGAGCAGTGTATGCAGGTTGTATCCCTGTTGCACCTGTAGGTGGCACATACAAGTGCTGCTGTGTAACCCGTGTTGACTGTGGGGGAGGACGCAATTCATCCTCTGTCTGTGATATGCCCTGGCTTTTATAAACCCCATTCAGCACAGATGCCATCAATACATTAAGTGCACCAGCAAAGGGAAGTTTTTTTTCCTCATCATCAGTCTTGCTTGAGCATTCTGAGCTGCGCCTGCTTCTATTTTTTCTTTCCGAACTATTCAATTTCTGCAGTATTTCTTCCTGGTTCACAGAAAGCTTTTTCACATCGGACTGAGTTGCCTCCAATTTCTGAACAAGTGAATTTTGTTCCAATCTCATGGCACTCAACAGTTGAAACATCTTGGAGAGTTGGTTGGACAGCCACTGTTGGAACTTCAAATGAAATTATGCCTCGATTGAGACAATCTTGCCAGTCAACACCTGTGATGTGTTCCAGATTTTCTACTTTCTAAATGTCCTCCTTTTTGTGTGCGTAGTTCTAAAATTTTCTCTGCACAAGCTTCACCAATCCTATACAGATTGGTTAATTCTTCTTTAGACGCTGTATTTATTTGTATTGTAGGCATTGTCTTCCAATTTGTTTATCAATTTACTTGACACCAACAATCGCCCACCAGGACCTAACTACACTTCTACTAAGTGCTAATTAGCCAGAGCTATTCCAACCTATTGGCACTTTAAGTCTACAATGTTCAAAAAGAAAAAAATAGATAAATAAATTCAGAAAATATTATAATATAACCTCCTTCCAGGCAGTATGTGTGTCTGTTGCTATATGTAAATCTAGCCAGAATACAATCCGACCTGAATTTACAAACAACTTACTGTATTATTTGCTGGGAAATCCTCAACACTTGATGTCAGTTTTTTTTTTTTTTTTTTTTTTTTTTTTTTTTTTTTTTTTTTTCCCCTATGGACCTTTGCACTTACGTTTTGGTCTCTTTTGGGTAAATACGAACTATAAATTTATATGTTTCAGCTATACATACCAAGGAACATTGCCTTTGGTCGGAATTGACTTGGATTTGTTTCATTAGGACTACGGTTTGGATATGGTAATCACACTGTCTAATTTGGTAGAACTACGTATGACCTACTTTACATGCAGTCATGCAATACTATTTTCCCAAAAGCAATCTGAAGTTTTAGTTCCAAGAACTCTCAGTATTTTGGTAACTTGAGTTATAATTGAGCTGTTGAAAACAGTCAACTTCAATCCCCCAAAGTTTGAGAAAGAGAGAAAAAAATCTATATTTAGAATTCTTTGTTTGTGCATACATACAATGTCTGCCTGTTAAAAATGGCGAGAAATTCAAACACACTCCCCAACAATTCAAAACGGGACCAAGAAAAAAAATAGAACTCTGGCCAATTGCAGTGTTTGGTGACACAAATATGGAGTAACAGTATACAAGTCTGTGTGGCAAAGAATATTTTTTTTTACATGGGGCTAACACAATGTTTTTTTGTGTACATGTGTATCATTCCCTATTTTTTCCACTGCCCTTGAACAAATGTAAGCACTAACTGAATACCCTTACAGTCACAACTGAAATTATAATTGCCTGCCAGACTCTTTTTCCATTAGCTCTCAATCAGTAATTCATTGTGTGTACACCATATCAGCCTACGTTTCCCAAACAGCGACATTTTTCTTTTTTTCCCAACATTCACTGAACTTTGCCCAGTTGACACAGTGAATTTTTCGAATGTACTTCCACAAAAGAAATCAACTGCACGGTTTTTTCCCTTACACTTAATTACTCTGAACTTAATTTGTCCAGAAACTGAACTCAGCTGAAATTTACACACAGCTGAAACATTTGCAAAAATTAAATTTTCCTTGTCCAGAAACTTAACTCAGCTGAAATTTACACACAGCTGAAACATATGCATAAATTAAATTTTCCTGGATCACGGCCAAGAACACAAATCAGCTGAAAATCACACAGCTGGCCGTATATAATTCGTGTCGTCGATTCGAATCAGATAATAAAACCCGCTTCTGGTACCATTTGTTGTGCTATTGCACTTGCCTGATCACAGCTGTCTCGCTGTGTGTCTTCTGCTGGGTGACAGGAATGGGCGCAGACTTCTCACAACACGTCTATTCCTTTTCAAGGTTCCCGGCGAAGGCCCAGTGCCCCGTTGCCTCACTTACTACCGAAACCTAGTACTTCCGGTGAAAGGGATCATATATTGTTACCTTAGGGTTAGCACTCACTTAGTAGGGTTAGCACCACAAAAAGATTTCCTGAAACTAGCCAAATTAGGCATTACTCATAAAACCATGCAGGAACAATGATTCACCATTTTTTTCTTTTACAGTATTTACACATTAATCGTCAGTATGTCAGTATGATTTTTATTTTTAAGTTTGCACTACAGCAAAAAAATGAAGGACAAAGAGTTTTACAACTGTAACAAAGTATCATATACTTTTGATTGACTGTCACAGTAACAACGCCGGTCTGTGATGTTGTAGTAGGTCGTACAAAGTATCACATTGTAACAAAACTTTACTCGGACTCGGGACTCGGGATGCTTTTATTCGACCAAAAAATACATTCAATTTCACATAAAACAGAAAATAAATGAAACATAAGGATATACATAGAGTATTTTGGTCTGGGAGACTCCCATTAAGACAAAAGTATATCGCCATCATGGGAGCTACCCATTACATACAAGAATAGTTACATGGCAATTACACGTTGTACTAAAAGAACAATTACACAATTAGATGAAAAGTACAAATAACGTGTCAGAAAATTACATTTAATGTTAAGGTAAACTTTAAAAAAGCAACAAAATAGAGGAGCTACTGATTCTCACACACATAACAATTGTTAATATTACAAATTTCAGAATAATTCTGTATAAAGTAATTTTTAATATATCTAGTCATACCTTGAAGGCTATGGGTATAGACTTTTTCTTTAATATGCGTAGCAGCTTTATTGATAGTATCAGGAAGATCAAATCTTAAACAGTTTTTTGCATAGGCATGTTTACATCCAGTGATATACCTGTTTCTAGCTTGTCGGGTATTATATTGATGTAGTTTAAGATTACTATATAACGGTAACTTTAGAAGATTTTCAGGTAGTTTATTGTTAACAAATTTTTGGAAAAATTTGAATTTTGATAGAGTAAATATATCATTTATTTTCAGGAGGCCAAGACTTTTAAATAGTGGATATGTGTGGCATTATATTTTTTACAACAAATCATACGAATAGCTTTTTTCTGCATTTTGAGAATTTTAGAATTATTAGATCCCCACACTAGGATTCCGTAATTAAGTTGTGACAGTATTAAAGAATTATAAATTTTTATTTTGGCAGTCATTGAAAGCATATTTTTAAGCTTGTTCAAAATTCCTAGTGCTCTTAATATTTTGTTACTTAATTTATCTACATGTGCTTTCCAATTTAAACTTTTGTCAAGAGTAATTCCGAGAAAAGAGAATGTATCATGTTCAATTTGATTGTCGTTTATTTTGAGATTTGGTACACGGAATTTTTTGTTTATTTGATGAAAAGTCATGAACTTTGTTTTGCTCACATTAAGCGATAGCTTATTTATATTTAACCATTCAACGATGTTTCTTATCTCACCATTGATATTGCTATCAATATCCGAATTGATATTTACATTTAAAGAATTGAGTGTGGTTGATAAGGTCGAATCATCTGCGTACATTATTACTTCAAATATTTTACTTGCATGGGAGATATCGTTAATATAGATAATGAAAAGCAATGGTCCTAAAATAGTGCCTTGTGGAACTCCAGTGGTAACGGACATGGCATCAGATTTAACATTATCGATTTGAACGAACTGCTTACGATTTTTTAAATAGCTTTCGAAGAGTTTTAAGGGTGTTTGTTTGATACCGTAGTAACTCAGTTTGTGCAACAGAATAGAGTGATTTATGGTATCGAAAGCTTTGGATAAATCTAAGAAAATGCACAAAGGTAAATTGCCCTTGTCCATTTCTAGTATAATTTGATCGACTAATTCTATGGCTGCTAGTTCTGTAGAGTGATCTGTACGGAAACCGCATTGGCTACTATAAAAGAGTTTGTGTTTCTGAAAGTATTTGTATACCTGGTTGAATTTGATTTTTTCGAAAACTTTTGAAAATGCAGGCAGAACTGAGATGGGACGATAATTTGTGAACTGGGCTACGTCATCTTTTTTATAGATTGGAATTACCTTGGCTGTTTTGAATATATCAGGGAAAATACGTGTATTTAACGACTGGTTGATCAGTTCAACAAAAGGTTCAGAAATGATATTTTTGATGAATTTCATTAATTTGGTTGAGATACCATCTAGACCACAGCTAGTTTTGGGCTTCAGGTTATCAATGATTTTTTCGACCATATCTTGGTCGACATTTGTAAATTTAAATTTTAGGTTATATTGATTGTTTAAGTATTGCTTATAACCAGTAGTATCAGAGGTTTTGATTTGTCTAGCGAGATTTGGACCGATATTTACGAAAAACTCATTGAATTTATTTACAATAGTGAGTCTATCCTTTATTAATTGATCATTATCCGCGAAAAACTCGGGGAATTTCTTTTTTGTTTAGCTTTTGATAGTATTTCATTTATAGTCTGCCAGGTCTTTTTCAAGTCATTTTCATAATTTCTAAAACATGATTCATAGTAATCCTTTTTTGCTTTACGAATACTATTTCTGAGGATATTATTGTAGGTTGCTAAATTACTTTTTAATGTTTGGAAATAGGGGACTCAACAGATGTACACTTCATTTTTTTTATATAAATTATCTCTGTATTTAATGGATCGAAGTATTCCTGCGGTTATCCATTTTTGCTTTTTACGCTTGTATTTGTTAAATTTGATAGTTTTTGTAGGAATGTGTTTCTGAATACCTTTAACGATAACTTCATATAAGATTTCAAAATTTTGATTTATATCAGCAGAAACATCGCACTTAATTTTATGTATAAGGTCGGAGTTTACTAATTCATTATAAAAATTTGTCATGTCTGCAGGACTTTGTTTCCTTATTTCTATCAGTTTGGGGGTTGTTTTTGTTTTAGGAAGACTATCAAAGCAAGTGAAGTACAGTTGGTGATCTGAAAATTTTTTTAATCATAAGGCCAGATATAGTAGGAGTATCATTAATTTTACAAATAATATTATCAATAAGAGTCCATTTCCTGTTCGAAAACCCAGTTGGAAATGTTATTTTGGGACACAATCCATGTATCATTAAGGTATCAAAAAAATCATGAGACGTTTCCTTTTCGTTTATCTTAAGCAGGTCGATATTGAAGTCACCACATATTGCAACTTCCTGTTTACATCTTTCAAAACTCAATAGAGTTTGAGAAAATTCCTCAGTTTGCTTAACTATTAGACAGTGTGATTACCATATCCAAACGGTAGTCCTAATGAAACAAATCCAAGTCAATTCCGACCAAAGGCAATGTTCCTTGGTATGTATAGCTGAAACATATATAGTTCGTATTTACCCAAAAGAGACCAAAACGTAAGTGCAAAGGTCCATAGGGGGGAAAAAAACCTTATCTAGTTTTCACATGACAGAATGCAAAAAGTTTTGTTTGAAATTATAGGCCTATTTCAGTAAATTGGCTTGAACAGTTGTATCATTCATGCAAATACAGGACCATACAATTTATGAAAAGGGACCAAAATTTGCATCACATCAAAGAATTTGTAAGCGGAGGTTCTTAACTTGTTGAAAATGTCTATGAAATTCAGTATTTAAAAAGGTACTACTTGCAACCACCATCTCAACAATGATCATCATCTATATAAGTCCACACACTGACACCAACACCAACATCAATCCATCAGAAAAGCCCTCTAGGCCTAAAATGACCATCAATAAGAATCTAAACAACATGATTATATAATTCGACGTGTTTTAGGCATGTAGTTAAAGATATGATGTTGTTTTAAAGGAGATAAACTAAGAGTATTTCAAAAAGGAAAGTGTTTGAATTTCCAAATATAGTAAGTACATTGGTTCAAATGTTAAACATCAGCCAGAAGCAAGTGACATTAGGCTTCAAATCATTAAAACGTAGTCAAAAATGCATTACAATAGTCAAAATTTGTAAGGATAGCAGTCACATTTCAAGTTGGTTTCCAAAAGTATTTTTGAAAGGACATTTAAATGTTCAAGATTGAAATGTTCCTAAAGGTAACTGTAAGTATAACTGTTTTCCTGTAACAGTTTTAAATTTTTTCATTTATATGTTTATTTGATTCTAGTTTGCTTAACCATTTTGATTCAATTGATGGAAAAAATGGGTGGGAAACATTGATAAACAAGGACCAATCTTGTTCCACACCCATGTCTAGGGCTGAACAGTCCATAGCAGGTCCCTGGGTTGAGTTAGCTGGCCACTGCAATGTGTATGCCCAATTACAACAATATATTGCAAGGTATTTAATCCCATGGCCAGATAACACTTGTTTGGGTAGCTAACACTTTTATGGGGGTGCCAAGTGTAACATCTAGTTTGATGTTATTTTAATCCATTTCGTAGACGAAATCCGTACATTTTATGAATGTCGTTCACAGAATTATTAAGTATATCTATTTTATCCACAGAATCCATACGTTTATCAATTACGTCTACGAAATCCATAAGTTAATCTACGAATTGGAGTAAGTTCATCAATTACGTCCACAAAATCGAGTAAAGCTACCAATTTTTCAACCAAATCGTTAAAGCCTACCAATTTTGTTCAGAAAATCCTGTACGTCTACCAATTTTGTCCCTTGTCTGCAAAGCGGGCTTTCAAACTCCAGCGGTATAAAATTCAGAATCAAAGCAAGTCGAGTTTCTCCCAAAAGGCAAGTTTCTCCAGAGAGTTCTACGAATATATAAGAATATATAAGAATGTGTCGATTTAGCTCAGACTGATGAACTGAGGGCCTGCATTAAATTTTGGTCATTCCTCGGTCTTGTGCTTTCTTGCCAACACGCAAAAGGTGCGAAAACACTTGATCACAATATGCTTTCTTTCTTTCTTTCTGTCTGTCTTTTCTTTCTTTCTTTCTTTCTTTCTTTCTTTCTTTCTTTCTTTCTTTCTTTCTTTCTTTCTTTCTTTCTTTCTTTATTTATTTATTTATTTATTTCCGTCTTTCTTTCTCTCTCTCACTCTCGCTCTCTTTCTTTCTTCTTTCTTCAAAAAGTCGGTGGGCCTACACTCTTTCAGGCAAAGGATGAGGGATTAGTAAAGAAAAAGAGCACTGGCTGTAATCTCCTAAGTTGTCAGCCTGTCCGCCATCTTTGGTCATCATAAAAAAACAACAGTGAAAATGACATAACGCTGTCTACTCAAAAAAATTTTTTGTCTCCATTTTACTGTACCACTTTAAAAATACAAAGGAAACTGCGACAAATTTCCACATTATAGAAAGCATAGCACACGACATGTAGTGTTTACATTCATACTCTCACACAATGTTGTTTACGTTGCTATTGTAGTTTAAAAGGATTGGAATAATGAAAATGACTATAATGAAATCGTATATTTCGTGTATATAACGTTAGGCCTTAATGTTTACAATTTACAGATTTTTTTTCAAAACAAAAACCTCTTGTGTCATATTTTGAATGTTCACAATTTTCCACAAGTTGTCCACTAAATGGATTTAAATAACCACAAAAATAATGTTACACTTGGCACCCCATAGTCAGCGTTACATTGCAGCCTGGCCAATATTGAATGGAATTCTGAATGTTGGTCCTCCTGTTTTTTTTTGGGGGGGGGGGTTCCATCTTATCATTTTTTTTCTTTTAGGCCTATTATCCATTTTTATTTTTTGGCGCGCCAAACAGTCAAAATTGAAATATGGACGCATGTGCAAGATTTGTTAGTTTCTTGATAACGTCGTCAGAAAATAAGTCATTCAGGGAAAAAATATTTATAAGTGTCACATAATGGATAAGATCTGAAATAAAGGATTATAAGCACATCAACTAATGCCAGTGCTTACAGAAACGTAAATCATAACCCTCCAAGGGTTGCGAGATTACTGCTGGGAAGGAGTTTTGATATTGAAAGCCATTCATAAATGCAAACTTATATTTAATCATCCATAGACCATATAGATAGGACGGGAAAATTAACTGTTTATACAGACTTTTACATGCCATAGGCGAAGGCTCTAGCTGGTTCCGTGTATGCTTAAATTTGAAACACTACAAGACCTGGCCCATCCTGAGATAAATTCCAATTCATTCCATTAAACGATCTTTGGAAGTGGTTGGAAATTGAATTGACTAGTGATAATAACAGGTATATTTGGGAACAATTTGCAGCATCATCTTTTCAATTCAAAATTACGTCTCCTGCTTGGTGATTTGGCCTTCGACCATGGGAATGGATTTTGAACAAAGCAACAAAACGATTTCTCAGGAAGCTGGAAGGTGAGAGCTTCAGTGACAGCTTATGTGTAAATATTTGTTTTTAACCTGAGTGTACCTGTACAGGTTTGTATATATTTTAGTAATTCTGAGTTAGTTTATGTACAGTGTAACGTGAAGCATCCTAGGGGACCCTGACCTATTGATGCCCCGGCTGTAAAGTAGTAGTTCATCAATAAATAATAATAATATCAATAAAGATCATGAATATTTTACAGTTGGCAGAGTCAGTGAGGTTTGGGTCACCAAAGAGAAGGTTGTCAGTCAACATGGAGGCAGAATCTGGTAAGCCAGTAAATAGCTGTGTTCTTCAAAAAGCGCAAAAATGACAGTCAGGTACCAAAGGAACAATTAGAATTGTCAACCAGATGGTGTTGATATAAATGATCATTCACGGAGCTAGACTGCGTAAGTAAGAGAGCATGAAGAATTCGGCCCCACCTTGTACCTTGAGAGTAGTATCTGGAACTTTTACAAATAATGTTGAGTTTTATCTTGAAAAATACTGCTGTTGGTTTCGATTTTTGTGTCAGCACCCAAAAAGTTCCAAAGTTATATACGGGAGCGAAAGAAAGAATCATGCTAGAATTTTGCTCTGCATGGAAGCAGAGGAATGTAATTTTCATACGGAAAATGATGCCCAGAGGGAATAACCGGGGGGTTGGCTGGCACTATCGCATCAACTATTTTATGCATGATGTACACAAGCTTGTGTTCTTCTCTGCAGCCAATACAGAGGTTACCATTGAGTTCTTCCATGAATAAGTGTGTTTGGGGCAGGACGACTCTCTCTGGACATTACTGTCATGCGGCTGCAAGCTGAACTCACTCTAATCAGGCACACTGCTCCTTGGTGCAATTGTGCCCAACACATCTGCATATTCCTTTATAGGTTTTATGTAATAATAATAATAACAATAATAATAATAACAATAATAATAATAATAATAATAATAATAATAATAATAATAATAATAATAATAATAATAATAATAATAATAATAATAATAATAATAATAACAATACTTTACTGCATATACACACCCCTGACGGGGCCAAATGCCATACATCAGACAATGTACTACAAGATGCACCTGGCAGGTACAGGTGTAAAGGAACAAATAAATAAAAGTAACTATGTAGGCTTAGAGGGGTGTGAACATCAAGATTTACCCCATTGCTGCTACAGTATTGCGAGAGTCCATTTGAGCAACAGGTTCATCATCAAGAGTCAGCTCCAAGTCAGTATTCTTGAACTTTTGGTGATTATGAGCATGCTATTTGTCTTTTCAAGATGGACACTAAGCTTGTTGGTTTTTAGTCATGTGGCTACAACAGATAAGTCTTTCTTCAGAGCACTCGAATTGGCATCAATATTAGAGTTGGAAAAGTAAAAGAGGGTATCATTTGCATAAAGGCTAAGTTTTGAGTGTTTGAAACTGGAAGCAATATCATTCAGATAGAGTAAAAAGAGTAGTTGTCCCAGGATCGAGCCTTGGGGATGCCTGCAGTTATGAGATTAGCTTCAGAAAGATTACCGTTCATACACAAAGCTTATAGCCTGTCGGTAAGGTAGCTTTTAAACCATTAAAATGCTGTATCGTTAAAACCGTAAAGGGAATTACATGGTCGACAGTGTCGAAGGCCTTGTGTAAGTCAGCTGCTACAAGATAATTTTGTGTTTTGATAAGTATTTGCAAACTTGATTGTGAACCTGGCCTTCTAAACGTTTTGAAATAATAAATAAAATTGATGTAGGTTTATAGTTGTCTAGATTAGTTTTTGGTTCCTTCTAATGGATAGCAGAAATGCAAGCAGTCTGCCATGCATCAGGAAAGATACCAAGTGCTAATGAGTAATAAAAAAATTGAAGGCCAGGCTGTCAGCGATGGCTGGATATGCCATCATCAACAGCCTGGTCTGAATATTATCAAGGCTTTTGTCTCTTGGCATTTTTACCGGGAGCCTCATTATGTGAGAAGGTGAAACTGGACTAAATTTGAATCTGCCAGGGGGATGTGGAAAGAGTTTGGAGACGTAATCAGTAGCCATGAGGTTCATGGGTAGGATCTTCTGGGAACAGTGAAAGCTGATATCAACGAAATAATTGCTGAAACATTCTGCTATATGCTGGGAATTTAAGCTTCGTGTAGTCAGTTTTAAAATCACTGGTCACAACACTATCATACTTTGCACTGTCAATCTGGATGCAGAAATCCTCAAAATACTATATTGCTCACTTTAGATTCACCTTACACAATCTTAACATTGAAGTTGATCATCACACAAAGCTGCCCAATACCTGCAGTGGACCATTTTTGTACGAGGTGTAATTTGGGAGTTGTTGATGATGAATCTCATTTTCTACTACTATGTATGCTGTTTACTGCCTAATCTCTGAACTGTTGAGGAAATCACAGTGGTGTATTCCTGATAGTAAACCTACCCAAGTCCAGTCTTCAGCTGGAGTAGACTCTCGTCACATAGTTGGTTGTCTTCATCTGTCACCCTTTGGAAGACAGGTGGAAGAGACTTCAGTCCCTGCTCAGAGCCTTTCTGACTGGCAAGGTTTGCTCTTTACAACAATGGCTCACCCTGTTGGGCTGCGTGTACTGATGGATTCCCAGGTTCCACTCAGTTGTCTCCAGTGTCACCTCTTGCAGCACGTTCTAAGGTGGAAGTGGCCAATAGACCAGGGCTATCAGACCCGGGTGCCAATTCTCAGTGAGGATAGCCTGCACCTTTTGTGGTGGACAATAAGGGAGAACGTCATGAAGGGACAAATGCTTGAAACTTTTCAGGCTCAGCTCACAATTTACAATGACTCTTCATGGTCCAGATGGGGGGCTCACATGGAGAGCTGGACAGCATTGGGCCCTTGGCCACCGTTCTTTGCATCTCACCGCATAAACTGGTTGAAACTGGAGTCAATACACTTGACAATCCTCCATTTTTAAGACCTGATGGTGCACAAACATGTCTGCATTATGTAGGACAACAGGACCATAATGGCCTTCCTCAACAGCCAGGGTGGGATGTGGTCTAAGAAGCTGACGGAGCTAGCCTGATACATCACCAGATGGTGCTCCAAACACAATGTCCACACATGGGAGGCACATCCCAGGACATTAAAAGCTCCGGGCCAGCCAACTCTTGAGAAGGGGTTAGCTGGTAGGGATGGAAGGGTAACTCCACCCTTAGGTTGTTCAGGCCATGTGGGCTAGATGGGAAACTCCACATGTGGACTTGTTTGTGATGCGGCAGAATGCAAAACTGCTGGTTTACATTTTGCCTGTCCCAGACTCCCAGGCCCTAGCAGTGGACGCTCTAGCCATGGACTAGCACAACCTACTGGCATACACCTCTCCACCTTGGCAGATCTTTCCAAGGGTATTGCACAAGGTTCAGTCCCATGATTTCAATATGATCCTGGTCACCCCTTGGCGGCCTCAGAGCAATTGCTTGGTAGACCTACTCAAATTGAGAATCAAGCCTCTGCTATAATTACCAGAATGACTGAAGCTTCTGGTGCAGTGGTGGTAGAGTGTGTTCCCCAGGAACCACAAGTGCTTAGCCTTTAAATTTGGCAGATATCTCACAGCACATCTGCAACAGAAGTTTCTCAGAATTGGTCTCAGAGAGAGTTGCCACATGAGGGCTTCAATCTTCTTTTTTAACTGTCTACTCAGCTCAATGGAACGTGTTTTCCGACTGGTGTGCAAGTAATGGAATCAACCCTTGGTCTCTGCACATCGTGGATATTGCCAACTTCCTGTTTTATCAGTGGCAAGTTTTAGGCAAGAGCTCAAGGGCAGTATAGGGTTTCTGATCAGCCATCTTTTTCACCTGTACCTATGTCTTGCATGTTTTGCATCAGAAGTGATCCTTATCTCTCTGGGCTCATCACATCCTTTTATACCAACAGACCAGCACCGTGACAGTCCCACCACTGTGGGACCTACAGCTGCTGATTTTAGTCATGTGGAAAAAGTGGCCATTTGAGTAACTGGAGGACCCCCAAATGGTGGACCTCAAACACTGGATGTGGAAAACATGTTTTCTGCTAACACTGACTTCGGGAGCTGGAAGAAGGGACACCCATGCTCTAGCTTATGACTGAATCCAATGGTTGCCTAACCACTCCCACAGGACACTGAGGCCTCACTTGGGCTTCCTTGCAAATAACCAAGTGGATTGAGATCCAGCTACTGCCTGCAGGGGTTTTACCTTCCATACTATGAACACTGTTCTTCTCCCGAAGGAAAGAGCCCTGTTTTCCTGTGAGTGCCCTTTGCTTGCACCTTTCATGCATGGACCAACTCACAGGATGGAGATCAGCCCTCTTTCTACCACTGAGTAACCCACTTAAGGAGCAACTTTTTAGAAACACGATTACTTTGTGGGTTAAGTAGATGATCCTTAAGGCCTATGAGATATTGCTGGAAAGGCCGAATGCCATGCACCTTGTCTCAGCCAGAGCTCATGAGCCACAAGCCTTCAATGCCTGCTCACATGCCCTGCAGAACATTGCAGTTATAGACATTCTTTGGGCCTGTCACTGGTAATCGTCTATGACTGTCGCTGAGCACTGCTTGCATGACATGATAGTGCTGGAGGAAAGCATGTGCATTATTGTGGGCATCACAGGCTTCTTTGCTAAGGCTCTGATTCTCATTCATAACACTTTCCAGATCTCACCACAGTAGCCCCAGATTGATCAGACGCAGTCTATAGGTTAGTGCACTTTTCAGTAGGCCTGGTCGGGTGTTGTGCCTTGTTGACCTAATCTCGGACTAGTGTAAGGACGTTTTTCCTAGTGTCCCAGCTTGTTGCTGGTCTGACTCTGGAGTATACTGCCCTAAGGAACCATGTACTAGCCCCACCAACACCCGCATCACCCCATCCTGGCACCCACCAGTTTCCCGACATGTTCCTATAAGATCTCCAGTTCTGATGCAGCTAAAACTGATAGGGTCTAACCACAAGGTGGACCGCTGTCATGTTTGGGGCTGGGCACTGGGGTGTTCAGTACATTCCAGTACTTGTCAGTAAGAGGGAATCTAGTTTAGGCCGGACTGCCAGCAGCCTCAACTCCACATTGCTCTGAAGCTTTCCCTTCAGACATCACCTCCTGAGACAGGCAGTCACCCATAAGCACATTTGCCTGTCAACCACCAAAGAAGCCCACTCAACCACCCCACTTTCTCGTACAGCTGACATCCACTGACCAATCTTCATAAGAGGAGGGATGATACGGGGAGCATGCACACTGGGAGTCACCACTAGTTCTGAAAGAAATGACAGATGGTGCCGTGGAACTGTAAGATTCCTGTGATACTTTGCAATCATAGAAAATGAACATGGGTCTCATTAACTTCATTACAAAATGTACACATAGTGGACTCTCCGTTATACCCATTTTACAGAGTCTCTTAATTTTAGATATAATTAGCTGTAAAATCTTATACTGAAATACACTTATATTTGATGATATAGAACATTTATAAATCTGCGAAAAACAACTCTGTAGATACTCATCCTCAAGATTAACCCTTAAATTTTCCATCCATCTTGCTGTAGAAGATTATCTAGCCTTGGTACTTTCCCTAACAAATTTGAATAAAACATCTTGGACAATTTTTCTGTTTCAAAAATTTTCTCAACGAAATACTTTGAATCCCCACTTTGTTTATAACCTCTGGAATAAGGTTGTAGAACTTGTTGTTTACAGCCGTTTGGTATAGCATGTAATAGACCTTGAAAATTATTTTTTAAATGGTGTTACATTTGGATGCTTTCTACAGAATTACTCAGAGTCGAGAAATGATCCATCTTCCTTTAACAAATCCGATATTGTGTGAAACCAGCTTTCATGCCATTTCTTTAAGAAAATTGGTTTGCCTTCAATCCCTTAAAGGGGCTGTACAAAATATTTTGTTTTCGCACCAGTATTAGGATAGGAAAAGTGAAAATCACTCCATATTTTTATAATTTCTTTCTAGAAAGTACTGTGAACTTTATCAAATACATAATCTACATCTTTCTTTTCCTATATTACACTTCCATATATTACCACCCATTCCAGGGAGTTTTACATGTATTAACTTTTTCTATTTTCTGTCAACACCGGGCTGAACCAACCTTTTCACCCAACATAATTTTAATGCCAGATTATGTGATAAAAGATGAGTCATCTTAAGTCCTCCGTTTTCATAAGATTGGATAAGTATATTTCTTTTAATTTTATCCTTATTTTGCCCATGCCATACAAATTCATATGATATGTTTTCTATAAGTTTAAAAAGGTCTGTTTCCTCTGCTTCATTCCAAATCTGGACTTTCTTTGGGCTTGGCAAAATAAACATAATATAAATAAGTTGAGATGATGCAGAAGTTTTTATAACTGTAATTTTACCATAGAGAGAAATATTCCTCTGGGACCATATATGGAATTGTGTTTTTACTTTTTGTATCAGGAGGTTATAATTATAACGTAATAATGTGGGGGTGGCTTATTTTGACTCCCAATAGAACCACAGGACCTTCTTTCCATTTCAAATTTTTGCCCATATCTATTGTAAAATTTTGTCCGTTAATATTTCCTATGAGCATCATTTCCGTTTTATCATAACTAACTTTTGGACCTGAATATGTTTTAAAATGTTCAAATGCACGGATTACTTCTGTAAGGTTCTCTTTTGTTGCCATGATTGTCAAACAAGTGTCATCTACATACTAATTTTAAATTCTGTTTCTCCTACTGCAATTCCTTCTATGTTTTGATTTTGTCTAATACCTATGGCTAAAATTACTGCACATAAGATAAATATATATGGTGAAAGAGAACAACCATGGCGTACTCCTCTGGAAATTTTAAATGGTTCTGTTGCCCAGCCGTTATTTGTAACTTGACAGGTAATGTTGTTGTCAAAAGTTTTGATCCATTGGCATTATGACTGTGCAACCCCCCCCCCCCCCAAAAAGTGCAATACTGGATCCACAAACTTCCATTCCAACAAATCAAATGCTTTTTTTTAAATATATGAAGACCGGCAATGCTGAAATATTTTCCATGCCTGTGTATTCTCATAATTCTAGTAATCTCATGATATTTGCCCCTATATATCTGTTTTTCATGAGACCTGTCTGGTCATTATCAATGATCCTTATGAATATATTATAATTCTTTGTGCAATACATTTTGAAATCAGTTTATAATCAGTGTTCAGGAATGAAATTGGTCTCCATTTTAAATTCAAAGGATCTTTGTCTTTTTTGGTAACAGTGTTATAATTCCTTGTTTTTGAGAAATTGGCAATTCTCCCTTTTGGTGTGCAAACTGTGTAGCGTCCATGAATACTTCTTTTATATCTAGCCAGAACATCTTATAAAATTTAATGGGTGACCCATCCGGTCCCGGACATTGATTGTTTTTACAAGTTTTTATCACATTTTGCAATTCTTCTAATGTTATTGGACCTTCACAACTCTCTTTTTCTCCTTCATCTAATTTTGGTACTTGGTCTGTATCCTGCAATATGGTTGCCATATTAATTTCTGGGTTCTTAGTGGAATATAGCCGTTGACAAAAGAGTGCTTCCTGATTTAAAAATTGTTTTTTCTCGCTTGTTACTTTACCATAGCCTCAGCTGCCCTATTGTTTTGTAGTTATAATTTTGCCTTTCTAAATTCAAAACATATTTATTTGACTTTTCACCCTCTCTTCATACCATTTAGCCCTACATCTTACACGTGCACATATAATTTTATATTCAACCTCATTACTCAGCTTCATTTTTAATTCCTTAATTTCTTTTTTTAGATTATTATCTGCTTGTATATTATTTTCAAGTAGTTTAGTTTCTAGGGTACTTAACTTATTTTTTAATTTTTTATTTTATTTTGTGTCAGTTTTTTTTTTCTTGTGTGATGCATATTTGATAGTTGCCCCCTGATTTTATTTTAATTGTTTCCCACAATAGTGCTTGGTTAGCCTCATTATTTACCTCATTTGTCTCTAGTATTACGTGTTTTATTGTATGTAGTTACATACTCATGATCATTTAGCAGTGAACAGTTTAATTTCCAGTAGCCAGGACCACGGGGAGAGGTTTCTGTTGGCAATGCTACTATGATCATCAAAATGATCTTATCGATATCCTGGATTTTTGTCACAAGACTGAATAAGACTTGTGAGTCCAAATGACACAAGAAAAAAATGCACCCTGCAAAAGATTGGATTGGGTCTGTTTACATGTAGATAAGTCTAAATATGACAGCGTTGTTAACTCTCCAGATATCCACTAGATCTGTGTCTTCCATCCACGAATGGAGGACTGTTTGGGCCTTTGTGTGTGTCTGATTTCGGCTACCCTTTTTATCCTTCTCCAAATTTAAAACTAAATTAAAATCGCCTCCAATGATACGGTTATCATGTGTTATGCTCTCAATGATTCCTATCAGATTGTCCCCTTACATGAAATGACAATATTTCTGTACCTGAATGCATATTTATATCATATGCTTGTTATATTGGGATTTCAACATGAATATCACAATTGGTAGAATGACAGCTGCACATGTACCCCACCTCAAATCCATCCCTAGGATAAGCTGATAAAATTTTTAATAGCAATCTAAATAAAGAAATTTACATTTTTCAATTCAGGTTTCATTAAATTCTCAACAAAATAACAGGACACATCAAATAAAATTTTTTGTACAGTATACCGAATATGTAAGTCTGCCAGAAGTAGTTCACTGTAAACCTCCGACCATAATTTACATCTCCAGTAATTTATGAACTAATGCTTTCCAAGTAGTATATTTTGGAGTTTTACAAGTGCATTACCCTCAGTGGCCTGTATGTTAATACATGCTGCTGTCCATAACTAATTTCAAGCACAAAGAGTATGAAAAAACTCCATGTTATAATGATTCTCACATATGCACCCATATATATATATATATAGAGAGAGAGAGAGAGAGAGAGAGAGAGAGAGAGAGAGAGAGAGAGCACAGATGAGGAAAGGTCAAAGTTTCTTCCAAGTTGTGAACCACAAGCACCTAAAGTTGCGTTTTAAGGCAAGAGACCAAATTCCGCCTCACACAATGATGTCATTTCAGTTACAAATAACATATCTTAAGGTACTGTAGATATATTCATCCCAACGGACACCAACTTTGGCAGCTTCCGCATTTTGGACCCCCCACTGAAACTCCAAATTTACTGTTTTATTACAGCTCCTGTCCATACCGTAATATGAGACTTCTTCACCGGGTTCTTATCTCAGCAGCCCCTGAGCACCACCTTACCCAATGAAAATCAAAACTCAGTGAAACTAAATGAATTCACAGTATATTAGTTTCCACAATGTGTCTTATCTCAGTAACTTGCTTCATACATATGAACATTAGCAAGCTTTATCACTGATCTATAACATCAGCAGCTTCAAAACAGACATGTATACTAAAATAGTCAGTTCAGGGTTTAACTGCATGTATGCAAATAATAGTTAGTTCAGGTGTACACTGCATGTATACATCGTGTACGTATAATCGTCAGGTCATATACATATGATAGACAGTTCATGTCAGACGTACATATAAAAGTCCATTCGGGATCTAACTGCATATAATAGTCAGATCCGGGGTTAACTGTACGTAAAGCTATGGTGGTCAGTTCAGGAATTTATCCCCTACTTTGTACCATATTACATTGAAAACCCATGGGATATGGCCCATGTGATATTGTTGACCATATCTCATGGGTATGACTACTTTTGACCATATTTGTAAAATCAGAGATATGGTTTTCCAAATATGGAAGGAATCAATTCCATATTTGGTATATCCAAACTCGCCCTATTACCTTGCTATAAATCACGGCCGAAAACCTGATGGTCCGTGGTATAAATCCCAGCCAATGGGTAAGAATAAACTTGATTCTGTGATGGAAACTAGGGCCAAAAATGCAGGACTGATGATTGGCAGAAAAAACAATCACTCTGTAAGACGCACGATGTGCAGTCGACTTTTCGGCCTAAATGCAAGTGCCCCGCCAACCATTATTGGACAGCTGAGCGGGCACAAAAATGGACAGCCCATGAACAATTATGCAACAGCAAGCCGAAATCAACAGCACGCTACGTGCAGCATTCTCCAGGGAAATTATTCTTCTTTTCAAAGACCTCTAACATTTGTCCAAAACACTCCCGAGACTCTGTCTTCATCGTTTGTCCCAGCTAGCGTGGCAGGGGGCCATTGCCCTGCTTCTTCGGGCAATGCTGGCAATGCTGCCGTCACTGATGATGGGGACAATCTGACGGCAAACAGTCAGTTGAGCTCCACGGCTGCATACTTTGGAATGTTTACTAGTGCAACATTCAAAGTCAACGTGACCTTCCAATTCTCCTCTCCACCAAATTAATTCCGTATAAAAATAATTAAAAAGTGTCTTTTTGTCGATATTTTTGTCTGAAGCGACGGCCGTTCAGAAAAATCCGTCATTAGGCCTGTGGTCGACCGCTTTTCTTGCTTGTTTAAATTTTATATTCATACGCGCAACATGATTGTGTCAAAGTCCCATGTAAAGTAGTGAAATAAAATGTTATAAGTGATATAATTTTTTTTTCTTTATAAATGGACTGTAGGGGATAAATACAAAATAACCCTCGTCGTTAATCTGTCTAAACCGAATTCCCCTCGTTGTTTGCCTGCCTGCGTGCCTGAGCACCCACGCACTCCGCGCTTGGGTGATCAGGCATGCAGGCAGGCAAACAACTCGGGGGATTCGGTTTGACAGATTAACGACGAGGGTAATTTAGTCTATTAACCACATGTATACATATAATAGCCAGTTAACATCATGCATGATATGATAGCCAGTTCAAGGGTTAATGGTATGTATACATATAAAAGGCAAGGACTGATGACAGGACGGAAGCCTTTGTGAACGTGGTTGCTGATGGAAAAGATCGTCCAAAGATTGGCCATAAAAACTCAAACCACTCTATCTTCCATGTTCTTGGCAAACACTTTGCCATGCCATGACCAGCACTCTTTAATTCTATCCTCAATCTGGACTCTGTTATAGACTTGAAACCTTTCCCTGCACAGGTCATCTGTTATCATGACGCGTGATCCCTTCAGTGCACGTCTTGCCTTGATGACATTCATTTTGGTGTCTCTGAATGTAAATTTCACCATTATACATCTTGGGCGCCCATCTGATTTGGAAGTTTCCAACCGGTGGGCCACCTCCATGTCGTCCTCCATCACCTGCACCTTTAGTTTCTTTTGGCACATTCTGCCACCTGTGTAGCACAGTTCTCCCCAAAGCCATTTTCCTTTAGACCAAAGACCCTTACACTACCTTTGCATGTGTGTTGCTTGTATTCAATGACTCACAGCTTCACCTCTTGTAGCTCTTTATGTAGTGCTCTATTTTCATCTTCCAGTTTCTGTATCCTGGCCTCTAAAGTGGAGACACTAGTCTTGACCAGATCTGGAACCATCTGCTGTACTTCTTCAATAAGGTCTTTCATGTCCTGCTTCATAGCCTCAAACATGGTAGTCATTTTCTTCTCCAGTGCATCCATGTTTGTTGCTGTTTTGTGGGGGTCCACCAGGTCACCCTCTTCTGCAATCCTTGGAGGGTTCAGGACTGCCTGACTTTCACTGACCACCACCACCAACTGTCTGACCATTTTGCGATCTATCTGTACCTGTGGTGACAGGGAAGAACTTGAAGAACTGCTACTTCGTCTTTTCCTTTTCTCCGACTGCATTCACGTTGAAGAGAAGCTAGAAATAGACCAAGTCCCACCTGTTTTGATCCGCATAGTGCAAACATAGTTCAGTGTAGGCTAGCTGGCTACAATGCATCCAGTCATGCCTCTGTGGTCACAGCCCAATGGTCAGCACTGGCATGCCTTCCCCAATGGCACCCATGGCTTCTAACTGCATTTGGCTCTCCATGCAGCAAGTTGCTCCAATTAGTATAAAAAAAGAGCTTTTCAACTGTACTCCTCAACTGGCAAAGTATGCTGTCTGGCACCCTCACAGCTTCTGCAGAAATTGGGATTTCACCAGAGCTGCAGAATGACCACTCATGCAGACTGCCCAGCGTGATCTTCAACAATAAGAGCTCGCTGATGCTCGCTGTTAAAGCATATGAAGAGTTACTGGTGAATGTTGCCGTTGACATAATGAGTGGGATGCCTTGTGTGACGTGTAAACGGCTACTGGTTGCACCATAAAAAGCGAGTGCACCTTATAGTCCTTATGGAGGTGTGGCCTATCCTGTTGTGTGACACCAATTGGTTGATCCTGTGCATCTTTATTTTATTTGCGCCACCTGGCAGCCAGTCAAAATGTGGCAGCACTTTGCATTCGGAACTCCAAAGGCCAGTTCACGCCACCCATAAGCAGTGCTTATTGGTCGGGATTTTGTCAAAATGGAAACATAAATCGATAAAGATTCCCAATATGTGATGAATGTAGCCCAAAAATCAAGCGAACCTTGCCTCCAATCCCATATATGTGGAAACGCTAGGAAATGGGAATGCCACATGCGAACCACCCTATTTAGACAAGGTGAAAACGAGGTGCACAACCATTCACATGCACACCAAGTTCACGATACTGCAGCGCACACAAATCACTTAAAACACAGATTTCAATTGTTGATTTATATATTCTAGATTTTGTAAATGTGTTTTATGCAGAATTTATTTCAACCACTTTAAGTTCATTTAATTCAACCAATTCCAATGGGTCGTAGACGCTGCACGGTGTGTGTTCCCGAGCCAGGTCTGAGCAATGCAACCAGCCAATGAACTCACCGGAAGATATGATCAGTTGTTGGCTCTCATAGGTCGCTTGGTTAGTGACCAATCAGAACCAACAACTGATAGGAGGACACCTCCAATCTGTACAAAGGCCATCCCGATCACAGCCGCCATTACGAAGAAAAAACCAAACGCCCACCCCAAACCTGGCAGCTCGCTGGCTTCGCAGCTCAGAAAGTTACACTTAAACATATATGTTACCATTAAACTCGGTATTAAATAAAAGTATTTATTAATGCAGGCACGTACATTATTGTATTTTTAGCGATTGACAATTATTCGTCGTTTATCCAGACAGCCAGAGCAGTTTTCATGACATGTAAACGACTAGCACCGTAAAATTAACAAGAGGGCTGTGTGAACAGCCCATGGCTCAGCTGATCTTGACATTCATCACACTTGTAGCTCTATGAACTTGGGAAAGGATCAAGGACACCATGTTCTGAGTAAGTCTGACCTTTATAGAAGAACACCTACATGTGCAACATCAAAGTTCAAGTAATTCTCAAGTTATAATGAAGAGTAAAATTCATGTATGTTGCACTGTGACCCCACAAACCAGGTCAAGGTCATTCATGTACTGTCTCAGCATGACCTTCACACAGAATAATTAACATGTGTAGCTAACTCAAAACAGCTCTCAAGTTATCAAGTAAACAGTAAATTTCGTGTCAGTTGTCCTGTGAATTAGCATTAGAATGCCCATTGACTTACATAGTAATCAATAGGAAAGCTGCATTGAACGATAAGTACCCGAATTGAAAATCCTTTAAAATCAGGAATCCAAAGCAGTGCCACCTAGTAAACAACTGTTTGACCCTTCCACAACAATATATCCATCACATTTCAGCTTAATCTGAGGGACGGTTCTGAGAACAAGTGAAAAATAGCAAAACCATACAAAAAATTCATAAAAAAATTGCAGCGCCACCTGGTGAACAAATTGGGAACTAGGTGTCCCCGGGAGTGTCTATGTACGATATCAAAGCAATTGGGTGAGCGGTTTCAGAGGAGAACAATTTTGAAGGTTTGCCCCCCCCCCTAAAAAAAAAACCCAAAAAAATCATAAAAAATCCAAAAATCAATGAAGCGTGACCATTTGAACACCTTTAGTAAAGTATTCCTAAGGCACACCCCCACCAAGTTTGAAGTAAATCTGGTCAATATTATTTAACTTATGACCATTACAAGAAATTCCCATGTTAAACTTTCCTATTAAAACTTTTGTAGAGATTTTTTTTTAAAAAATCATAAAATAATTCAAATTCATTGGAACATGACCATTGGCACAAACCTGGTAGACACCAACCCAAGGTACATTGCCACCAAGTTTGAAGTAAATCTGTATGATGGATTTGGAGAAGAAGTCGAAAATGTAAATTAGCATTAGAATGCCCATTGACTTACATGGTAATCAATAGGAAAGGTGCATTTACCCAAAGGAGCCGACTTGAAAAAATCATTAAAAATCAGGAATCTGCAGCATTCCCACACAGTGAACAACTTTGTTTGGCCCTTCTATTAGGAACATATCCACCAAGTGTAAGCTTAATCTGAGTGACGGTTCTGGAGAAGAAGTCGAAAAAAGCTATAACACACAAAAAATAGAAAAAACTGCAGCGCCACCTGGTGAACAAATTAACAACAAGGAGTCCCTAGATGTCTTCCTGTGTGATATCAAAGCATTTGGGTAAGCAGTTTAGGGGAAGAAGATTTTTTAAGATTTGTCCAAAAAAAAAAAAAAAAATCATTAAAAATCCAAAAATCACTGGACCATGACCACGTGAACAAAATTGTTAGAAACCCACCCAAGGTACATTGCCACCAAGTTTGAAGTAAATCTGGATGACGGTTTTGGAGACGAAGTCAAAAATGTGAATTAGCATTAGAATGCCCATTGACTTCCATAGTAATCAATAGGAAAGCTGCATTGACCGACAAGTTTTATTGAAAAAATCGTTAAAAGTCAGGAATCCGCAGCATTCCCACATAGTGAACAACTTTGTTTGACCCTTCTACAAGAAACATATCCACCATGTTTCAGCTTAATCTGAGTGATGGTTCCGGAGAAGAAGTCGAAAATAGCTAGAACACACAAAAATTGCTAACAAATTAGGAAAAAATTGCAGCGCCACCTGGTGAACAAATTAAGAACTAGGTGTCCCAGGGAGTGTTTCTGTGTAATATCAAAGCAATTGGGTGAGCGGTTTCGGAGAAGAAGATTTTTTAAGATTTACCCAAAAAGAACAAAAAAAAATCATTAAAAATCCAAAAATCACTGGACCGTGACCATTTGAACAAACTTGGTAGAGACCTACCCAAGGCACATCTCCACCAAGTTTGAAGTGAATCTGGCTGACGGTTTTTGAGAAGGAGTCGAAAATGTGAATTGTGGACGCTGGACTGACGGACCTTCAAAAAACCTCAGCTGACTGATAAGTCAGCTGAGGTAAAAGGCGAGCGCAGCTTTAATTCTAATGGTCTTGTGAGTCTTTTCTTCTATTGTGCGCCACCTGACGGCCAGTTGAAATGTGGTAACCGCTTTGGGTTCGGAATTACGAAGTTCGGTCCACAGAACCCATAGAAGGGTTTGAAGGTGTTTAAAACCACATTTTCCTTGCCAGCTAATCAGGAATCATGAATCAGGAAGAATTTTATTCGACCAGATAAAACATACAGATGAAAACCATATACTTGTTGATTACAACACTCAAGTCAATTCAATATAACTAATGAAAGAAAAAGGTAAAATTATATCTTGGTCAGGTAGACACACATTAAGGTCTTTATCAGACAGCTATTATGTGTGCCACCCTACAAACATATGGTATCAAAAAAAAAATATTCGTGATCATGAGAGCCATTATTTTGGTAAAATTTACAGAATACGTGCTTTTCCAATGAAAGGAAAAATCCAGCTTTAACGAATCAATTTGTACTACAGTTATAACAGTTTGGGATTGTACATGTATCTGAGTAGTTCAGAATAATTGCTTTTTTTGTATAATAAGAAAAACCAAAGTAACTGTGAGTATAAACTTTTCGAATAACAGCTTGAGGGGTTTCATTCACAATACGGATAACTTCATGGCGTAAACAATTTTTGGCAAATACACGTTGAGTATGCATTACTAATAACTGCTGCCTTCTCGTGTCATGTTCATAGACTTGGTTTGTTGACATAATCAAAAATATAGAAAAGCACATAGGAAGTCGATTATTTCAGAGTTTATAATCGAATTTTAAAGCCTGTAATTTGTAAATATCTTCTAACTTGAGTAAATTTCTAGATTTGAAGATGGGACCGGTGTGGGCATTATAATTACTATGATTAATTATGCGAATGGCCTTTTTCTGAAGCTTTACAAATCTTTCCGATTTATGACCCCATGCAAGAAGACAATAGTTGAATCTCGGAAGAATTAAGGAACAGTAAATAGTTTGTAAAATGTAAGAAGGAAGAAAATTCTTTAATTTATTCATTATGCCAATTGTCTGTGAAATTTTTGATGCAACTTTTTGTATATGACTATTCCATGTCAAATGCTTGTGAAGCAACAGACCAAGAAAATTAAATTCGTCCACACATTCAATATTTACATTATCAATCTCAAGTGTAGGGGCTATAACATCCCGTTGAGTTTGATGAAAAACCATGAACTTTGTTTTGTTAATATTCAGGGACAGTTTGTTTACTTTCAGCCAAGTGCTAATCCTCGAGAGTTCAGCACTGATAAATAAAGAGGCTTGACAGTTTAAACCAGTAAGATCTACAGGACGAATGGAAGTGAATAAAGTTGTATCATCGGCATATATAATGAATTTGAAGAAAGCAGAAGCTAAATTAAAATCATTAAGATAGATAAGGAAAAGAAGAGGACCTAAAATTGACCCTTGGGGAACGCCGGTAGAGATTTCTGAAGAGTTGGAGTTTATCCCTTCATAAACAACATATTGTTTTCTATTTGTTAGATAACTTGTTAAAAGATCCAACGCAATACCATTGACACCATAATATCTCAATTTATGAAGTAGAATATCATGATTCAAGGTGTCGAAAGCTTTGGAAAGATCTAAGAATATACTAATGGGGATTTTCCCCTTATCCATATCTAATAATATACGATCAATAAATTCCAAAGCTGCAAGTTCAGTAGAATGGTTTTCACGAAAACCATACTGACCAAAATAAAATAAATTGTATAATTTAAAGTACTCAGAGATTTGATTGTACATTATTTTTTCAAAAAAATTTTAAATTGCGGGCAATACTGATATAGGCCTGTAATTTTCCATAAGTGAGGGTTATCCTTCTTACAAATTGGCACCACTTTTGCTATCTTCAATAAGTCGGGGAATACTCCAGTCGTTAGTGACTGATTTACAATTAAAGTTATCGGAACAGAGAGTTCCAGTTTAATGAGCTTTAATTAATTTGTTGATAATCTGTCATGACCATAGCTTTGTTTACCTGTAAATGAATTTATAATATCGAGGATAGTTTTCTCAGTAACAAGATTAAAAAGTAAAAGACTGAGGAATCGGGCTCGTAAGATAACTCCGAAAAGAAAATTCAGCAGGAGTATCAATCCGGGAGGCTAAATTACGACCAATGTTGGTAAAGAATGAATTAAGGCTATTAGCGATAACGGTTTTATCGCTTACAGTCTCACCATTTATCTTAAAATACTCTGGAAATTTGTTTCTCTTTTTATGTCTGTTCAGAATACCATTAATAGTTATCGATGTGTTCTTAATATCATTTTTATATCTTTCAAAACGCGACTTAAAGAAATCTTTCTTAGCTACCCGTATACTGTTTTTCAAAATTTTATAAAAAGCTTTAAGATTATTGGAACGAACTTCATATTCCTCACTATCATGAGGAAGTTCTTTCAAATACTTATAGAGGTAATCCCTTCTTGAGATAGACCGAACGATTCCCTGAGTGATTCACGGATTCTTTTTGTGTTTATGCTTTTTATATTTAACCGTTTTAATTGGAAAATGATTATCAAGTGCACGAGTGATAACAGTTTGCAGAAAAGAATATGATACATTTGGATCACTATGCAAATCCATATTTAAGTGGTCACAAATGCGAGCATCAGTTAATTCTTTTTTCAATTTATTCACAGCGTCAGGTATTGGATTACAAATCTGGATGTATTTAGGTGGAATATCATTTTTCGTATTAGCAACATTTACACAGATAAAATATGGAAAGTGGTAGGAAATCCTAGATGTTAGGATACCTGAATTAGAGGATATTATGTTTGTGTCAATTAATTTTATTAAAAAGTAATCAATGATAGTTCCCCGGCGAGCAGAAAGCCTTGTGGGGAATGTAATTTGAGGAAGAAAACTTAAAGATGTAATTGAATCAAAGAACTGGCCAAAGACAGGTCTATCGTGAATTTTTAAGAGATCAATATTAAAATCACCAGCTATAATTACTTCACTTTTTAACTGTAACATATTTTTCAAAACCACAGTTAATTCATCAATAAAAGTATTATAATTTTCATTTAAGTCCCGCGGAGGTCTATATATGTTTCCAATGACCAACTTTTTATCAAAATATTATTAATTTTTACTTCAATAGATTGACCTTCATATATATCAGACTGGGAATAGACATCAATTAATTTATAACTATAAGAATCCCTTAGATAAATAGCTAAGCCTCCACGGGTTGAACATATTTTACCTTGGGAAATTAAAACATAATTATCCAATTGTAAAAGAGACAGATCGGAGTCGTCACTGAGCCATGTTTCTTGCAAACAAATAGCACTCGGTAAACAGTCATGCGCTTCTAAATTATGTAATAAAATGTGTAAATCGTCGAATTTAGCATTAAGTGATTCATAATTTAGACTAATAATTGTAAAGAGATGTTGCTTTTTTTTTGATGGTTTATGAGTTGATCAGTATCAAAATATGGAGACTGTTTGATTAGCTGGGGTTCTAATAAATTTGGGTCGTTTTCATTATGAACTGTATGTAGATCTAACAATGAAGTTAAAGAATTAGCGACAAATGCACCAAGACCATCTAAAATCGTACTAGAATTAGCCATGATCCGAGAAGATAACCGTTTGTAATGAACCTCTCATACCAAAGTTACAGAAAGATACAAAAACGGCAATAGTAATAAATATTCTCCAATAAGACACCTGAAATAGAAAAAAACATCTGTACAAACAAAATTAACCTGAAAACCCTGAAACAGTTGGGTCTGAGAAAGTATCAGTACTTTCACAGCTAATATACACGACGACCAAAAAAACAAAAAAATAACAAAATGTAAAGGAGATAGGACCTACTATCTCCAGTACGTGATGAAAAAAAAAAAAAAAAATAAGACAAAGACATTTAACAGTGATAAAGCAGAGAAATTCCTCTCAAATGCCGTTTGATACAATAATCTAAGCAAATTGTGGCATAAAGCAAATAGAATATACTTATCTCAATGAGTAAGTCATAACAAACCTTCACTCAAAAATAATGTACGATAACGGCGTAAATTAGTGGTGATTTTCATATCAAGTGGCAGGAACATTTAATTAATTAAAGTAAGTGAAATCATACATTTGTCGAAATGTTGGCTACGACAAATGAACAAACTGAAAGACTTATTAAAGACTTATATTATACATTATTATGCATGTAGTTCAAATCAAAAGGAAAAACAAAGGCCCATTCCTCTAGCGCCCGTGTACACTAAGTTGTAAATTCAGCTAAAACATCCGAAAAGTTGCCAACTCCGACCTCACCTACTAAATGTTGTCTTAAAATGACTCCCATCATCATATTTCATTGATGTAACTGGAGAAATTACTAACATTACCAGGGCATAATATGTAAGGAACTTTTTTAAAGTTATTGCCAAACAAAATGTAAATGAAATGTATTATTCTGATTGTACTACAAATACTTGTGAGAAAAAATAAGAAGACACTTGAGCTTACAATTTACACATCGCGCATCATAATATTATACAAAAAACATGATCCAATCATCGTAGCCAACTTGATCTCAATGATGTTTGCCATGGAATTAAATTAAACTTATATCACGGAGTGTCCTTCCAACTGCCATGGTAATTAAACTTATATCACGGATTGTGCTTCCGACTGCCATGGTAGTGAGTAATATAATTTGATATTCACTACGATTCAGCCCCTGCGCAAAGAATCTATTTGTCGCAACCAACATGCAGAATGTTGGCTGCAACAAAAGAACAAAATTGAAAAACAGATGTTCCACATTTTAACGGTTTTAACATCTAGCGGGTTAAAACAGCAGATCCACACAAGGTTTAAGTTACCAAATAACAACATAGTAAGTGCACAGTAGACCTCGTTAATCTATACAAATTAAACGACTGAAACTGCAATATCTGTCTGGATTATTCTCTGTTTCAAGTGGAAAAATAGAATATAGAAGTTACACACTGCATACAATACATCGATATGTGAAATTAGAAGCATGGGGTCAAATTCAGGTATCATACATTGCATGTATCACAAGAGACTGGGGCAAATAGGCTCACTACATAATAAAATATGATAGGCCAAAATCAAAGTGTAAGCTCCAGCATAGGTTACTGCAAGTACCATTCGGCAACCTGATATGATTTTAAAAAAAAGAAAAAAGAAAAAAAGAAAAAGAAAACCACCATAATCATATTTAGAAATATGACACTTTCCATACATAGTAGGTAAAGGAATATAATATAGCTAGATCCCAAATGTAATTTTCATTCCAGAGGCAGTCAAAAACAATAAGTCTACGCATTCTGTTTACTTAAAATCAAATGGGAAAACGGAGCTCCAGTGCTCCAGCGTCTGAACTTTTATCACGGATTGTAATTCCGACCACCGTTAATAAATGAGTTTGATTTAATATTCACCACGATTTAGACCCGACATTCCGACTGTCAAGGTAGTGAGTTTGATTTAATATTTACTACACTTTCACCTCTAAACAAAGAATACAGATAAATGAATCAATATACACCATTTCACAATTGGTACTCAAGACAACTATACACAATATGAATAGAAAAAACTGAGCCATGTGTATCTCAATGATATAGCCGGAGAAATAACTATATAGATTGCATAAATACCCCAATTGGCAATACAAGCGTTTAATATATCATACGCTATTATCGAACACATTTACGAAGGAAACAATAACTACATCCTCATAAATCACCTTCATATCAATGCTGGTAACCAAGCCATTGAATTTATTTCACAGATTGACATTGCAGCATGAATTGACCTCAACAATAGGAATCACAGTCTCAAAAGTAAATTAACCTGGATCAATATTGAAGTCATAGCAGGAATATTAGCCTGGATTGATATTAAAGTCATAGCATGAATGTAAACGCATGTGATCATTCAAGATAAAGTAGTAACATTTGAGCAATCAATTAGAAATTTTCAATATAAATATCTAGTGCAAATAATTATAGCTTTCACGAAAGACTGATAGAAGGGACAAATGTGAAAAAGTCAACAGGGGGCAGCAGCTCTATGGAAGAGCCGAACATCCATGATTAATTCTTTATAAGTTTATCGATGTCGTCCATAATGTTTACTTGCACCTTTGTGCCGTCTTTGGATTTGGCCCATACCTTCCCAAATACAAGCCAGGAGTTTTCAATTTCGGGGTGGTTTTTCAGACGATTTAACAATCTTTTATTTGCCGTTGTGGCGTCTTCATAAACAACGATACCCGATTGCTTCAGCTGTTTACGTACAAGTGTAATGCTATCCACAAAGTCCCTTCGCAAAAAATTCACCAAGAGGGGCTGTTTGCCGTCTACTTTTATTCCCACTCTATGTGCACAGTCAATTTTTTCCACAGGAATAGTAAGCTTCAAACGTTCTTTGGAAAAAATCACTAGCGATCTGCTTTCCATTTTCTTCCCATGTTTTGGGGGACACATTCAAGCCATGAATTCTTACGGCCCACCTCCGGCCATGCTGCTCAACATTATTCAAATCTGAGTGAGTCTCACGAAGTTCCTTTGTCAATCGTGCAATTTCATTACGCAATGTAGCCAGGTCAGTTGTGCAGTCTTTGTTTTGGTTTTCATTTTCGGTACATTTAAGTTCAACTGTATGTACTCGACCTTCGAGAGGTTGAATCTTATTGTCAATTTTCGTATCAACCTGGGTCAAATGTTCTGCAAACTTTTGGTCAATCATTTCTTTGATTTTAGACGAAAGCAACTCATCGAGAATTTCAGAGATAACTTGACGCAAGTTCCCCTTTGTAACTAAATCGTCCTCAGACAGTTCTTGGCAGCACCTGTCACGCTCGCAGTTCTTTTTGCTTGTGGCATAGCGGTTTCGTTAAGAGGATAAGCCCAGAAATTGCTTCAAGATTCACAAATCACACTAAGCCAACTTACTAACAAAATGTCGATCAGCGGGGTAGTGCTGGAGTTTCTGATGCGTGCAATATCTTTGATGCCCAAAGACTAAATGCTTCGACTGTAGCAAAAATAACAGCCTGCTCAACGGGCAGGTAAATTTTCCTGAACTTTTTCAGCAAAATACACCACTATATTAGTTACTTATTGCAATTCTTAAGTTATTCCTATCGTGCCAGTTGCAAGGCCAAAACATGATGAATTAGTTTCTTTAGTTAACCTCGAGAATCATGGGTAAATTGTCTTGCACAAGAAGTTTCCAATATCACAACGGTCATTGTAATACGTGAACATATGTTCTGAGTTCATAATCCACCACAGCTGAATTCACAATAACCCGTGATTTTTTCCAAAGTAGAGCACCAATCAAGCAACTTATTATTCAATAAATTAAGTACTTTTGTGTTTTTTTTACTCACAAAAGATAAGCAGGCAGGTTTTGGCTGTCGTCAACTGAAAGTAAGCATGATCCTTGACAACACCAACAGACGATTGCAAAAGTACGTTCTTTAAATGTTAAGTTGGAAATACCCTTCTCAACACTTTTACGGTAATCTAGGTTACATTTGACTACAAAAGTTGGTTATCTGCAATGTCTTTATAATTTTTGATAATGGATTTAAGTTAAGAATGAGGCGACAAGATCAAATAGTACAGAAAAACATGATCCATATTCATTAATTCCAAACCCAACTATTACAGCAAAGAGATTCCAGACTTGCCAAAGCATCAACATTTCTCTTCCAATACCAAAGTGAAGAAACAAATTTCACTCCTGACTTGAGACAGGCAGTCACCCATAAAAGGCAACTGGTGGTTTTAAACCGGTCCTCTCAACCTTAGAAATATCCATCATTAACTGCAGACACTAGTTCTTTTCCAAATTGTATAGGCCTAGCCACCCAAAACACAAATTACATTGCTTCTGCCAAAAATAAAAAGATACCTGTTAGGCCTATCACCTTTTAGTTCTCCCGACTTGTATGTCGTGATTATGAAGTAATCTAAGTGAAGTGGTCATGGGAACATTGAACATCGCATACAATGTTTCACATGTCTTATGCGTTGAAAAACATGACTTGCATACACATATTTTCCTATTATTTCATTTTCATCCTCATATTCTGATATTCTTTAGTACATCATTTCGTTGCCTTCGACGTTCAGGCTCCGAAATGAGGTCCGAAGAACCATCAATATCTTCCAGCATGATATGGCCCATCTTGAAATATCACCAATTGAATGTAGCCCTGCCATGGTAAAATATTATTTTATAAAATGTCTGTCAGATATTGGCAGTTACAAAAGAATAAAGAAAGACAATGAGAGTCAAAGTGCTGGTGCCCACTGCCCATCAGATCATGGTAAACAACCAATGAAAAAGATCCCCGTTCTTAAGTCATTTGCTGTACCAACTGGGGCAGAACTACATTTTAAATTTCTTTTTTCCAAAAGTTCCAAATTCTTTATGAAAAGTTACATTGTGTTGAGCTATTTCTTCAGAATATTTTCCCACATCTTAAACGTGCATTAGGATAATTTTTGACTGCAGATAATTTCGTATTGTCAAAAGGGATGCCTTTTCCGTGTAGAATGTGCACATTTTTAAGCATACTCTTCACCTTGTTTTTGGTCAACTACGGGGCTGCCGGAAGAAGGGGGTAAGGGGATCCCACTAAGCTGATACAGGTAATAGTTTTGCTCTGGCACAAGATACTGAAAATAGGAAAACGTAGAAATAATGGCATTTATGACGTACGGAAATCTAAGAGAGTTCCAGTACACAAGTACGGCAAATAAAGATGTCCAGTTCCCCAATAGAGAAAAGCCATTTACCCCTTTAAACTGTAAAGTTCGTCTGTACCTTTTCTTTTTCAATGGAAAAAAATTTCAAGTTGATACATTGATCTCAAGTCAGTGGTAGCTGGGTAGACTTCAATCTATTTTACGATGATGATGGCTAATGCTACACTTACGCAAATTATCATTATTGTGGAAATGCAATATTCTGCATTTTTGGTAGACTACTAAATTCCTCGCCAAGTATTAATACATCCACTTTATGACTTGGCAATATGAAGACATGACAATAACTTCCCACGTCTTTACAATTTGAGTATTTGTTCTGATATACTGATGAACGTCCGTTTAGTAGCCATTTCAGTGCCACATTTTAGACTGGGTCAACAGTTTTCTTTGGCGCGCTTTGGAAGTACTGCACCCACAGTGCGCTGAGGATACTATTGACCTGGACCTTATGTTCTATGAAACTATAGGCATGCTGATACTTGAATGTTAGGTCTTTTTGCACGGAACGTGAGTCTTTCACCCATATCATAATAAGCCAACTTGCTACCTGAGCCCAGCTCAGAGAGGCTGATGGAGGTCATAGGTCATTCAACAGAAGAAATGCTCTTCCCCCATTCAACTTGCAAAGTTACCCTAGTAACCAACATCAAACTTTTCGTTTAAATGAATTTCTTGGACTCGTTTAACGGATATATTAAAACTGTATAGCCTGGAGATGATGGCAAACTTTAGTAAACTTATTGATAAATGAAGCTGTCATCGGTAACAATTCTTTACAAAGCTTTACGTTTTATCTCTGTACATTATATGTTAAAAGTTTGTTTCGAATGGCCTGGGACCTAATTATAGAAACACACCTTACCGAGAATGATCAGCTGAGATGGCTATTTGGCTCATTGAGAGCAGTCCCCAGTCAGAAGTTCGACGCAAGTCGCACTTGGCACTGAAACAGTTGACATGATGTCTTTATATGACTTTGTAAAGTCAATCAATTTTAAATGACCAAAGTTACACTGTCATTTATTGACGGATCCTGGAATAACCCGGAACACTCAAAATTTTCAATGTGTAAAAAACTTCAAATTTACGGGTTTTTGCTCACTCTCCCAGTTTTAAGAATATAATTTTTCAAAACCTGCTTTTTGAAGCCCTTGGTCTGCTTGTAAGTATGGACTATCTTAATGGCGACCAATGAGCGGAACTGTGCTGGATCAAAAAGGGTGATGTTGCTTTCCCTATACAGTATTACCCACACATATATATATATATATATATATATATATATATATATATATATATATATATATATATATATATATATATAATATATATATATATAATATATAATATATATACATATATATATATTATAGTGAAGTGCATAGAGAAAGATAAATAAAAATTATTTCAAATAACTAACACCCAGCCACTATGGCGTATATGTCACTTTGAACCAGCAAACATAAAAGAGCTATGAAACCAGCCTATATAATGCCTCCTTCCTACTGCTCCAAGCACTATTCAAATATTTTGCCACAAGATTACCTTCTTTTGACATCCGCTGAATAAATTTTCCTCGTTTGTTTTTCTTTTGAAGACGCAACACTTACATTTCACTCAATTGAACATAACTTCCCTAAAATCAAAATCAAAATTGCAAATACCTTCGGCAAACATGGCAGACAACCTCTAACGTACTGTTCAGTTTCTAATGTCTCCTTCAATTTCATATATGTCCGAAGCTTCGGCTTTGAGGCCAAACATTTTTTCCATTCCTTTTGAGGTAATAAATGCAATTTTTTGGGAAAAAATTTAATTTCTGTGTCACAAACACCCTTTTATTTAAAAACATTAACCAAATCAAACAATTCCATCTTGGCACTCCAATTATTATTGCTGTCTCTTAAATCCCACTCGAAAACACATTTTGTCAATCTATCACCCTGTATTCCAAAACCTAAACATATTAAGATATCTGCGACATTTTGGCGTAATCCATCCAACATTGCCCTGAATCGCTAACATTTGAACTTTGTTATGCACACACATGAAATAACGTAGAGCACGATTTTGAATTTTACTTGTGTTCGTGCCTGCCAAAACTCCATAGCTCAGAACAATAATTAATAACAGATACCACACCTGAATTATGCATAATAGTGTAAGTTTTGAAGCCAACATCTCGTAACCTCGGAAACTTTAAAATCACAGCACTTAAAGCACAACCACTGGCCTCTGACAAAACCACCAAGATATCTGCACCTCTCCACTCTCTCAATAGAAGTATTATTCAAAGTAAATTGGAAATCAATGGCCTCCTTTCGCTTTTTTTTCGAAAATGAATGTGTACTTCTTGCAACGTCTTGGTAATTTATATTTTAAATTGTTGTTTACTTAACAGTGCTTCGGATCAAGAATGAAGGTCATTGGCATTTAAGTCAAAACAGGTTATCAAAACATATTTTTTATTAACCCAAATTTAGGTACAATTAGGCAAACTTGTAACTGTCGTCGGCCGCTGTTTGCTACCGATAGCCCCTGGGGATTTAACCTGACAGAAGACATGTAAGCCTAAAATGGCTGAAAGTGAATATTAAAACAGAATAATGCCAAAAGATAAAATTAGGTAGCAAAACAGCCAAGTCTAAAATCTATAAAAGAATTGCAGCCAAACTTTCTAAAAATCTGTGGATATTGACAGCAAAATTTGTTGGGCAAGTCAGAAAAGAATGAAAGGCATTAGTATTTAAGTCAAGAGAGTGCAATTAAAATATAATTTCTGTTAAGCAAATATCAAGTACAATTCGGTTAGTTTGTAACTATCGTAGGCCGCTGCTTGCTACCGATAGTTCCTGGGGGTTTAGCTTAACAGAAAACAAACCTGCCTTAAATTTCTAAAAGGTGAACATTAAAACAGAATGATGCCAAAAGATAAGATTAAGTAGCAAAACAGGCAAGTCCCTAAAATTATAGAAACGAAACTTTCTAACTATCTCTGCATATTTACTGCAAAATTTGTAGAAATATTTGATCAAAAGTACATCTTTGAATTCTCTTGACTCAAGTTTATTGTAGATAAATGTGGTTCTAGATGCAAAGCCCTGAAATTTGGAACGAATATGATCAAATCTCAACATTTGTGACAAAAATGTATCATATGCAATAGTTTCCGAAATATTACTGTCCGGGAAAGGATTGTTAACTACTTCAAAGTTAAACTCATCTATTGTGTAAAAGACTTCAATACAAAACCTGTGATTAGTGACCCGAATATTCAAGTCCAGAAACACATATCTAAAAACCATCTGAATTGTAACCTACCAAAAGGGATATCTTTGGGTAAATTTCTTTAGCAATTTTACTGAAATTTGTACATTTACACGAGTAGTGTCATCAAAATATCTTGCATTGTTTGATAACGTTGTACCCATTTGAAAGTCCGTTTTCATTAATATAGCCATATACTTAGATTCAAGCCAAGTAAAATATAAATCTGCAAGTAATGGGGAGCAATTGCTACCCATTGGAATGCCTTTTATTTGTTGAAAAACGATGGTCCACATTGAACAAAATATTTTTCTAAAGACATTTTATAGCATTTATCAAAGTTTAAACAGTGTAAGATTTAACGTTACTTTTTTAATATTTCTTGTGTGACCAATATGGTTTCTTAGTTTATGAATTAATATTTATGAATGGTTTACCATTATGTTTAAACATTTTGCTTATTATTTCTGAAGGAGAACTTTTGATTTCATCTATGGGTAGATTTGTGTACAGTGTAGAAAAATAAAAACATTTAATATGTTTTTGAATCTTTGGTTTTAGAACTCAAAAGAATTGCTGATACTCCAAAAACAATTAATTTCACAGTTTCTCGAATTTGCATTATAGTACTTACCGAAATGATTCATAATAACAGCAACTATGAATCTAGAATTAAAAGGGTTTTTATGTAATTTGGGTATCCAGAACAAAAGTGGAATAGAGGAATCCTCTTCAGAAATTTTAATATCAAAATTCCATTTCATCTCATCTTTATGTGTATTTATCAAATTACCAATGAATTGTTTGTGTAATTTATATACGTCATTACGTCTTCTGTCTGAAATATTGTTTATACCAAGTTCATTTTTCAAAACACCCAGATAATATTTTTGCAGATGATCCCAAAATTGTTACATGCCTTGTCAATGTTAGTGATTACAAACCTTTCTTGCAGTTCTTTGACTGCTTTTGAAACTTAAGGCTGTTTTAAATTTAGCCTATTGAAGTTCTTAATGTGGGATTTGTGACGATACATTCCGTCTCTAAAGACTCTTTTCAAGTTTCATGACCATCCTTCAAATTTCTGAAATTCCGGGGGGGGGGTCTTCTTTCTCTACCCATTTCATACAGCAGGAATCAAATCCATTACATGTATCCTGAAAAATACTGTCAATGTTCAACTTAGGACATATCCGAAATTTTTTCTACCTCTTTTCATCATTCTAAAAATGAATTTTGTACTATATCCAAATTACCTGTAAATACATGTTTCTGGTATGTATCAACAAAATTAGAAAATTTACTGTTAGACATACAGTCACAATTTTGTTTCACTCAGATATCCTCAACAGTAATTGAAACCAGAAAGTTCTTGTAATTCATGATACTTCGTCCAATATTTTTGCCATATTTATAGGAAATAATGGAGGATCTTTTATTTTGCATTCCTTGGGAATCATGTTGCGAACAAAATTCAATTTGAAAAGTGACTGAATGTTCAGTGAATCAATAATTTTGTGCCTCAAAGGAATGCTGCAAAACATTTGATCCAATTTTTCTTATTAGAATCTGGTTTCCGAATAGCTGTTGTATAAGCACACACAATTTCAGAAAAATTTTGCGGAAATGTGTGTTCAGAATAAGTAACACCCAAATATTCATTGATTCTGGTTACATCTCCAAATGATAGTGCTCTAAGAGCTATATGTTTTTGATCAATGCCATTAGAGAAAGCCTGCGGTAAATTTTGAACAAGGTCTTTTGTATCCGCATTCCTAAATTTCTGTTTTTCCATTTGGCTCTATGTAATCAATAATTTGCACCCGGCAATCCAAGTGTGAATGTTCCTCACAATTGAAATGATTACACAAAAAGTGTTTAATTTGTGATTTTTAATTGTAGTTTTATGGCCACTAAATCTCTTTTTGACTGATTGAGTGGTTAGGTCCATGTATGTATGCATGAGTGCGTGCCTGCGCGCGTTCGTGTGCATGTATGTATGTATGTATGTATGTATGTATGTATGTATGTATGTATGTATGTATGTATACAAGTGTGTGAATATATGTATGTATGTGTATGTATGTATGGTTGTATGTATGTATGTATGTATGTATGTATGTATGTATGCACACCGGACTCTTCAATTTTGTTGTCCATGCCGGTGTCCTCAAAAGTCTATCAAAATGATTCTCGCCTGGGCGACTAGTTTAGCAATCAGGAATTTATATGCCTGATAGTTCTGGTAATAAAGGGTTTAGGCTGAGTTTTAAATAATTTTAGCTACACCAACAGATCCATGTTTTTTATTACTGTATTTCCAATCCCTCGAATGCGCAATCGCGTGTACATTATTTACAAAGCGATGCCCAAGCCAGTTGTGATTCCATCGTGGAAGCAGGGCTAAAATGTCAGATGTTTTTTCAGAGTTGAAATTTTCTGAAAGAGCAGGCGTTTTGTCACAAACTGATGTTTTAAATTTGACACAACACCTTGTTAAGTATACAGGATATTCAAAACTCATAATTCCCAGTCGTTTACCAATTGTACATAAACTATAACAGATTAATTGACTGAGGTACGACTATAATTTCTTCATTGGATTGGATGTCACGTCAGTTACATGCGAGTGGTAATCGATGGTTAACCTACATGGCACGTTGAGATCGAGTAATCTTGAAATCAAAACCTTAAATCCTTGGTTTACACATATTTCATTAAAAAAAATGGAAAACGGATATTGGCTATAAAAATTCCTATCACAAAATAAAAATGCACAAATATGTATGGACCAGAAACACAGAATATTAGATAAACGCCTACATAAAAATAATTATATAGACACACGATATCAGAGTATTCCACTCAGTGAAAATTACCCATATTTAATTGTACTTAAAGTGTAACTCGCAGTCCTGTTATCAAAGGATAATTACTGTTGTTGTTGTTGTTGTTGTTGTTGTTGTTGTTGTTGTTGTTGTTGTTGTTGTTGTTGTTGTTGTTCACCGACAGGTTGCCTGTGAAGGAGACTGTTTTTTATGTCTTGATATTTATGTACCGCTTCGCTGGAGGTAGAAGGACTGCTTCGCAGACAAGCACGTACCCATTTGCACAAACTGTATATCCCTGAAGAAAAACGAAGGCTGGCTAAAAAGTTCTAAGCCTAAGTGGGATATCTGAATCGGATTGAAACAAAATTTTTGCCACAAACAAGTAAATCATTTAATAAACCGCAAACATAAGAACGGCAACTGTAGTGTGATTAGCGTCTTTGTGCCAGACCATCTTGTGAACCTACCCATTGAAATCACCTGAAATGCACAAAACTGGCTACAGGGCAGTCGTCGAGTACCTGCAACTGAAAGAGCTACCTCGAACACAGATACATGACGACATGGTCCCCACTTCAGGGGATGATGCCCCTTCCTTTTCCACTGTTAAGAAGTGGGCTGTGGAATTTAAGCGTGACAGAGAGAGCCATGACTGTGACGCACGTGCAGGAAGGCCTTCAACAGCAACCATTCCCGAAAGCATTAGCCGGGTGTATGATATGGTGATGGCTGATCGACGATTGACCACTTGACATATTGCCAGTGCTGTGAGCTTCTCTCATGACAGGGCTGGCCACATTATCACCAAGGAGTTGAGAATGAAAAATGTTTCTGCAAGACGGGTGCCAAAGCTCATGACAGCGGATCAGAAACGTGTCAGATCCCTGGCGTCCCGTGACAATTAATGTCGTTTTGAAACAGATACCGATTATTTTTAGGGACGATTTGTAACCATGGATGATACCTGGATTCATCACTTTGAAGCAGAAACCAAAATTCAGCCTAAACATCCGGGATCAACCCCCTGCCCACCCCACCCAAAAAAGCCAGGTCGGTTCCCTCTGCATTCTTACATCTTTTACTACGATTAAATAATTTTTACAATTGAACATTTTATTTGAATTTACAACAAGTTCTTAATGTTTTATCTGGAGGAAATTGTGATGTAAAATCATTTCATTACGCCACTGAAATAAAAGTTTTCTTTGAATAAATTTTGCATTAGATCTGTAAGGAAGTCACCAAAGTCGTCACCACTATTCGACTAAATATCTTCGCAACCAATCTCACATAACATACATTTGATTGTTCTCAACAAATCGGATTTATCCAATGACATCAGTTCACAATTACACTATATGGTTCAAACAACGATTTGTTAAGGCTGTGATGCGCGATCCTATACCAAATTTAACATACACTTTTCACAATTTTGAGTGTTTAAGGAAACGCTCCCACCTCACTTAATACTGCAATAGTACTAGCTTTCGAATTGACTGCCAAAATATTTTTTCCAATTGTAATTAAAATTTGTCAAATTCCATCTTCAAATACCCAGCTATATTTTCTATAGAAATGCATTTTGAAGTCAGTGGAAGGTAAGTACCCCATACTTCGCAACTACATGAAAAGATCGGGGCAAAAGGTTTGTCGAAAAAGTCCAGATACAATCTAATATCAATCCGTTCACTGAATACAGTACGTTGTTAACGACCAAGTGACTTCCTGGTATTTTCACACAGTTGCTTAACTCATCCAGAAAATATCCATTTGCTGTCAATTTAATGGCAAGACAAGTATATTTCTTTGAATTTACGAATTCTCCAATAACAATAGGACATATGCTTATTTATTTCCCGCCACAACTGCATACCTGATTGCCTAGTCTCGCTTGGCGGGATATGGCGAGATACGGGTCGGTACCTGTGGGGACAAGCGGGCTATTACAAATATTTTGGAAATAAGGAATATTTGTTAAAGGCAGATGGAAATTTTTCTTTTCATACGGCTCGGGAAATACTAAATGAATACCAGTTTGACATTTATGTACTTAAATTTCTCAAAAAAAGGCTACTTTGTGAGAAATGAATATATGGCCCTGTCTGTGAGAGTGATGTGACCCGCACGTCACCCGTGATCGCCTGGCGTCAAACCCGTGCTTTGTGACGGGAAATTCATAAGCATACGGCGTATTTAACGGGGTTTTTTGAGATTTATTAAATATCACCACTTTAGACTTTTCTACATTAATTTTCAAGTTCCATTCATTTAAAATGACATACAACTTGTCGAAACAGCATTGTATTCCATTCTCACTTTAGGATATCAGTAATAAATCGTCCCCGTAAAGTAAACAATTTAATTGTTTGTTTTGTATCGTATTGTAAATATATTTATTTCATAACTGGATTACCCAGCTGGATTGTAAGGATGCTGGATAACATTCCTCGGTGAAAAAAGAGGGTAAATCATTGCTGTTTGGATTGCATCAAGCTGGGTTGAGAACGCAGCCTTGTTTGACACCTTTTTCGCTCAGCTGGCTTATTAGCCAGCAAAGCTTATGCCATCACCATTCGTCGGTTGTCTGGCGTCCGTTCATAATTCACATTTATTTTCGACTTCTCCTAAACCGTCAGCCAGCTAGATTTGAACTTGGTGGCAATGTTCCTCAGGTCGGTCTCTACCAATTTTGTTCCAATAATCACGCCCCTGTAATTGTTTAACTTTTTAAATGATTTTTTGTTTGTTTTGGTTTGGCTTTCTTTTTTTCTTTTTTTTTTTTTTTTTTTTTTTTTTTGTTTGTTTTTGTTTTTGTTTTTTGGTTTTTTTTTTTTTTGTTTTTTTTTTTTTTTTCTTTATGTTTTGGGGGGGTTGGGGGGGGTTGTTTTTGTGCAAATCTTAAAAAAAAATCTTCTCCGAAACCGCTCACCCAATTGTTTTGACATCACACAGGTACACTCCTATGGACTCGCAGTTTTTAATTTGTTCACCAGGTGGCGATGCAATTTTTTCTCTTTTTTTTTTTCCTTCATAATTTTATTGTGTGTTTCCGCTTTTTTCGACTTCTTCTCCAGCACCGTAACTCAGATTAAGCTAAAAAGTTCTGGATATGTTCCTTGTCAAAGGGTCAAACAAAGTTGTTCACCAGGTGACACTGCTGTGGATTCCTGATTTTCACGATTTTTTCAATTCGGGTAGTTATCAGTAAATGCACTTTTCCTATTACTTACTATGTAAGTCAATGGGCATTGTAATGCTTATTCACATTTTCGACATCATCTCTGAAACCATCAACCAGATTCACTTCTAACTTTGTGGCAATGTACCTTGGGTAAGTCTCTACCAAGTTTGTTCAAATGGTCACACTTCAATGATTCTTGTAAAATAATTTTTTGGGGGATGGATTTTTTTTTTGGGGGGGGGCAAAACTGAAAAAAAAATCTTCTTCCCCGAAACCGCTCATCCAGTTGCTTTGATATCTCACAGGAACACTTCTAGGGATTCTTAGCTTTAAATTTGCTTACAATGTGGAGCTGCATTTTTTTCCTATTTTTTATGATTTTTTTGTGCTTTCGTTATTTTTGACTTTTGCTCCAGAACCATCAAATGGGGGTTTTTTTAGATTTTACCCAAAATAAGAACCAAAAAAATAAAAATAAAAATAAAAATAAATCATAAAAATCCAAAATTCAGTTAAACGTGATGATTTGAACAAACTTGGTAGAGACCCACTCAAAGTATATTGCCACCAAATTTGAAGTCAATCTGGTCGACAGTTTCAGTGAAAAAGTCGAAAATGTGAATTAGCATTAGAATGCCCATTGACTTAAATGGCAATCAATAGGAAAGGTGCATTTACCGATAAGTACCAGAATTTTTAAAAAAATCGTTAAAAATCAGAAATCTACAGCAGTGCCAACTGATGAACAACTTTGTTTGACCCTTCCACAAGTCACTTATCCACCAAGTTTCAGCTTAATCTGAGTAATGGTTTTGAAGGAGAAGTCGACAATAGCGAGGACACACAAGAAAATCATAACAAGAGGGCTGTGTGAACAGCCCGAGCCTCAGCTGATCTTGACATTCATCACACTTGCAGCTCTATGAACTTGGGAAAGGATCAAGGACACCATGTTCTGAGTAAGTCTGACCTTATAGAAGAACACTTACATGTGCAACATCAAAGTTCAAGTAGTTCTCAAGTTATAATGAAGAGTAAAATTCATGTATGTTGCACTGTGACCCCACAAACCAGGTCAAGGTCATTCATGTACTGTCTCAGCATGACCTTCATACAGAATAATTAACATGTAAAGCTAACTCAAAACAGATCTCAAGTTATCAAGTAAGCAGTAAATTTCGTGTCAGCTGTCCTGTGAATTAGCAGTAGAATGCCCATTGACTTACATAGTAATCAATAGGAAAGCTGCATTGAACGACAAGTACCCGAATTGAAAATCCTTAAAAATCAGGAATCCAAAGCAGTGCCACCTAATAAACAACTGTTTGACCCTTCCACAACAGCATATCCATCACATTTCAGCTTAATCTGAGGGCGGTTCTGAGAACAAGTGAAAAATAGCAAAACCATACAAAAAATGCACACAAAAATTGCAGCGCCATCTGGCAAACAAATTGGGAACTAGGTGTCCCCGGGAGTGTCTATGTACGATATCAAAGCAATTGGGTGAGCGGTTTCAGAGGAGAAGAATTTTGAAGGTTTGCCCCCCCCAAAAAACAAAAAAAAAATTCATTAAAAATCCAAAAATTAATAGAGCGTGACCATTTGAACAAACTTGGTAGAGATCCACAAAAGGCATATCCCCACCAAGTTTGAAGTAAATCTGGTCAATATTATTAAAGTTATGACCATTACAAGAAATTCCCATGTTAAACTTTCCTATTAAAACTTTTGTAGAGATTTTTTTAAAAAAATCATAAAAAAATTCAAATTCATTGGAACATGACCATTCGAACAAACCTGGTAGACACCCACCCAAGGTATATTGCCACCAAGTTTGAAGTTAATCTGGATGACGGTTTTGGAGAAGAAGTCGAAAATGTGAATTTGCATTAGAATGCCCATTGACTTCCATAGTAATCAATAGGAAAGCTGCATTGACTGACATGTACCAGAATTGAAAAAATCGTTAAAAATCAGGAATCCGCAGCATTCCCACATAGTGAACAACTTTGTTTGACCCTTCTACAAGGAACATATACACCATGTTTCAGCTTAATCTGAGTGATGGTTCTGGAGAAGAAGTCGAAAATAGCTACAACACACAAAAATTCATAAAAAATTAGAAAAAAATTGCAGCGCCACCTGGTGAACAAATTAAGAACTAGGAGTCCCAGGGAGTGTTCCTGTGTGATATCAAAGCAATTGGGTGAGCGGTTTCGGAGAAGAAGATTTTTTAAGATTTACCCAAAAAAGAACAAAAAAATTCATTAAAAATCCAAAAATCACTGGACCGTGACCATTTGAACAAACTTGGTAGAGACCCACCCAAGGCACATCTCCACCAAGTTTGAAGTGAATCTGGCTGACGGTTTTTGAGAAGAAGTCGAAAATGTGAATTGTGGACGACGGACGGACGGACGACGGACAGACGGACGGACGACGGATGGACGACGGACGACGGACCCTCAAAAAACCTCAGCTGACTGACAAGTCAGCTGAGGTAAAAAAATGAAAAAAGCAGCACCACCTTGTGAGCAAATTAAGAACTAGGAGTCTCTGGGAGTGTTCCTGTGAGAAAACAACTTCCCACAAGAAGCACTTTTCCCAAGTTTCATCATAATCCGTTTTGGAGAAGTCAAAACCAGCAAAGGCTCACACAAATTCATAAAAAAAAAAAAATAAATAAATTTGCAGTGCAACCAGTTGAACAAATTAAAATCCAGAGACGTCCAGAAGCGTGCATATGCAATTTCATAGCAATCGGTCTATTTTGAAGAAAACCTTTTGAGCTTTTTACTTGAAACGAATGAACAAAATCTTTTCAAAAATCTAAAGGTCATTGAAGCTTGACCATTTGAATAATCTTGGTATAGACCTATCGAAGTTAAATCCTCACCAAGTTTGAAGAGGATCGTCAAAGGCTTTGGAGAAGTCAAAGATGTATAAGTAACTGGACGACGTACAACTGACCGTCTACAAAATCAGCTAAGTAACAGGTCAGTTGACCTTAAATCGCCACGCCACATGCTCAACGAATGAAGCTTTAGGGGTCTTCAGAAGTGCATCTGTGCAATTTCAAAGCCTATTACCCAGCATTTTCGCAGATTTTTAAAACTTTAACAAGTAAATACACAAAAAATGTAAAAATACTAAACCCACTGGAGCGTGACCATTGAAAAAACAAGAAGAAGAAACTCCGTGGAGAAGCGCTCCAAGATTTATTCCCAGAAAGGCTGCAGTGGATCGGGTTGACGGTTTTAGAGAAGAAATCGAAAATGTGAATTACCATTAAAATCTCCATTGACTCACAGGGTAGTCAATTGGAATGTATGCACTAACCGACAATTACCCGAATTGATAAATTTTGATAAAATCATGGAACCGGGAGCCTCACCACCATGTCAACAACTTTGACTTTTGAACTGTGTGCATGCACATTTTCACAATGTTTCAGCATACTCTGAGCAACGGTTTGGAGTAAAAGTCGAAAATAACAAAATACGCCTAAAAGCTCCAAAACATCGCAGCGCAACCTGTTGAACAAACTAATTTCTGTGGGTACCCGTAAGTGTTCTCATGCAATTTGGAAGTAATGGGCCAAGCAGTTTTGCGGAAGTAGATGGTTAAAGTTTTTGCCAAAAAATTAATCAAAGATAATTTTTAAAATAAAAAAATCAAGGGAGTGTTACCATATGGGGAAACCACTCAGTAGAGATTCATCCCAGGCAAATCTCAACTATGTTTGAAAAGGATCCGGATGATGGTTTTGGAGAAGACGTCGAAAATGCAATTGTGCATATACGACAGGCAAGACTGACAAGTCAGCTCAGGTTAAAATACTGCCTCAATTTAAGTACTGGTCGAACATGTCTTATCCATTCGGAATACTGTTTTTTATCTATTTACTTATTTATTTATTTATTTATTTATTTATTTATTCATTCATTCATTCATTCATTCATTCATTCATTCATTCATTCATTCATTCATTTATTTATTTATTTATTTATTTATTTATTTATTTACTTTCTTACTTATTTATTTATTTATTGTTTGTTTGTTTGTTTGTTTGTTTGTTTGTTTGTTTGTTTGTTTGTTTGTCGTTCGTTCGTTCGTTTATTTATTTATTTATTTATTTATTCACCCATTCATTATCCATCTATTTAAGTTCATTAATTTTATTTATTTATTTATGTGATGAAAGAGCATTTAAAATATGATATAATATGAGGGCGACCATACGATTTTAGCAGGTTGACTATACAAACTACAGCTACAATACATGCTCTCACTGTTGCAAATGTCTGTTGGAGATGTGGTCCACTCTTGTCAATTACGCTACAGTGGCCATGTCAATTTTTAGACACCTACGAACGTTATAAACTGTCATCATCACCATCATCGTCGTAGTAGTCGCCGTTTTCAACACCATCGTCATCATCAAACAGCATCATCGTTTTTATATTTAAAGATGGTCCACTCCCTGGGGTTAAACAATCTTCTCGCTTTAGATCCTTCACTCCATGTAAATAAAACACTCTCACAGTACAGGGTAAACCTAATTATTTTGTCTCGTTCTCGGCAGGTGTAAATCTGGTCGTGATGAAGAATACATGAATTACCAAAACCGCGTCGGAAAAAATGCATGTATATGAGGCCGAAATAATTGGCCTAATTCTTTGGACACTGTACGTGTACTTGTACATCTTAAACAGAAATCTAACGCCAGCATGCAACTTTTTTCTCTTCAAAACTATCTGAAATAGTCTGGCGTCAGTAATATCATCTGCTTGTCTTGCCATCAAGAATGTTATGCGTGGTCGGCCAAAAACTTTCCTCGGCGCCGAAAAAAGGTCATTGAGACAGGTACACTTGACAGACTTCCGCATTTTACGAATATGAATAACTTTTCGTCGACAGCTTTGCTTACACATTTCCAAATACACTTATCCAAACAAAATCCAAATCATCCATTTATCTGAAGTTATAAATAATGATCAATACATTTGAAAGGAGCCTACGTGAAAGTAAAAATGTATCGCGGATAATGTTAAGTACAGCAGATGCAGGTACTTGAAACAAGCACTTTAATCATTAAAATTAAGTGTGTGTCAAGCGTGTCATTTCTACAATATTGATGACGTGAATGACTACTAATCTATCAGTTTTTGCCTATTAACCTCGGTACTGAATGTTGTGAATGAGTGCTAATCTATCAAGTTTTGTCTATTAACATTAATACCGACTGTCGTGAATGAGCCCTGATCTATACGTTTTTGTCTATTAAGCTCAATACCGAGTGTTTGGTAACAGCTCATGAAATATCGGACATCGGAAAAAATTGCAGACCATCTTTACCCCCTCCAGGACAAGTTAATTTTTTCTGCATCCAAGCCAAACTGATTCACTGTCGTGTAAAATGGAATTCTGGGTAATTCACAAATGTGAAAATAATGTAAATTAACTTCAAGTTTGGTGACCAAAACTCTCGCAGTATGCGCAAGGAAGAAAGTTGAATAGGAGGAAACGTCTGTCTCTCCTCCACAGACTTAAATTTAGGTTATCTCGCAATACTCTAATTCGGCTTCACAAATCCATGGTACGACCTATCTTACAGTACGGATGCATATTTTTTGACAATTGCTCACAGACTGTTTCTGATTCCCTCGAGTGTGTTCAGTATGAAGCAGCTTGCATTTGTTTAGGAGCCCTTAAACGTACTCCCCGTCATCTTATGCTTAAGAAATTAGGCTGGCCTACTCTAGCTAAAAGCCGCCATTATTTCAAATTAATCATGTTTTACAAAATTGTTGATGGTAAAACTCCCGCTCATCTTTCGGATCTCGTTCCGAATAACAATGGTCAGCCCACTGTCCAGTTAAGAAACCGACGCAGCCAAAGACAAATCAGGTTTAATACCTTACGGTTCGGAAATTCGTTCATTCCTTCTAACATTCAACTTTGTAACGATCTCCCCGACGACATAAGACATTCTGCAACTTTATCCCTTTTTAAATTTACTTTGAAAAATACTTTATTGTCTGTAGATCCTGTTCCTGTTCATTACTCCCACGGCAGTCGATTTTCAAACGTCATACACACTCGTTTGCGCTTGGGCTTATCCGGACTAAATTCCCACCAACACAGATTGAATATATTATATTATAAACATATTTACTTTCCCTGGATTGCCTAATAGTACACAAAGACTAATCTGGAGGCTCTCCAGTACATAAGAGGACGCACAGGAATATATACAATACACACTGGACGAGAACAGAAGACTAAATTCACGGCTTGTACACGAATAATACAATTGATGCCAAATAATGGAGACTTGTAATTAGATCATATACCAAATTAGTAAATAAAACGTCTAGATTCTGATAAGAATGTCTGAACAGCCTCAAAGATGAATAAATTATCAGTGTCTGGCAAATCCTCACTACCTTATTACCGTACTAATATGCCACCGTCTCCAGCTTGTAAATGTCTAAATCCCGATCAAAGTACTCTTCATTTTTTCCTAGAATGTCCCTATTATTCAGTTCCCAGGAAATCCCTTTTTAAAACGGTTTGTTACATTCTAGCTCCAGGTGTGAATCCTAGTCTTGTAGTCTATCTAGCAAGTGATATACTTATCAGGTATCTTACACATGGTAACAATGACCTTTCTGCAAACCTTAACATTAAATTCTTTGATGCTGTCCAAAAATTTATTTCCGACTCCAGGCGTTTCATATTTTGATTACCATGTTGATTCTGTCTTTATACGGTTTATGGCTAAGACTATCATCCTTTCTTTGGTTACCGAGCTAGTGACATAGTGGATCTTTCTGGATCAATAACACGCACTTATTCTTTAATCGACATGTTTCTGCTTGTGAGTATTTACTTCATAGCATCCAGGAAAGTGTATTTTTCAATATTATCGTAAATATGAGTGGTACATATTAAGCATCTTGTATATTGAATTGTCCTGAGTGTGTTGTATATATTCTGTGTGTCTCTCTATGTCTGGAGAGCCTGTTTGTTTAGTATCTCGATGTATACTATTAAGTGATCCAGTATAAATAAATGTTTTGATTAAAATTAATATTACGATGAACTCAGCCTTTAAACGACTTGTTGTGGGATAGTTTTTCGTCAATTCATCGTCAATTAGTCTTTAATCCACTCATTACCAGATCAATTAGTAACTGGTGGCCTTAGTCTTCAGTATACTCAACATAATGGTTTTCCAGTTTTGGATCATTACCACCTGTCCTTATTCAACACATTATCAGCTGTCCTTTAATTCACTCCCTGTCAGATTATCATTGATAGACTCAATGTTAAAAACCTTTTGGTGACCCCGTTATAAGATTAAATGTGCGAACAGAAGGATCCAACTCATCCAAAACTTGATTTGAAACACCAAAAACATTATCATTGTCTGGTATGAAGGGTCCCATTTTTCTAAAACATCATAGGCAGTCCATGTGTGAAACTTGAAATTCCTAAACACATGCAGGGCAAATTATGAATACACAGTATCATTGTACTTAACGGAAAAAAATAACCAAATATGTCTTTGTGCTCAGTGGACAAGGTACTTGATATATGTTTCCTAAAAAATATGACTTAAAAAATGCACGTTATACAGAAAAGGTTTTGCCCTTTGCTCCAAGAACACAGTTATTTATGGCACATCTGGTTTAGTTTTATACACACGGGCTGTATTCGTAATTGTAGACATAACTCTTTCCCTCTTTGGCCGGCCTAAACTGGCTAGTGGTCAAACGTCGTTTTTTTTTTTTTAATTATTTTTTAGTAATTTTGACAGTAATGAAAATAATTTGGACGAAAATTATGAATAAACCTTGGCACGACAAAATGCCCCAGATTATCAACTTTCTTTGCCATGGAAAGCGCGCCCAACCCACGCGCAACGAAAACTGTTGAGCAAGTCTTAATTCAAGGGGTGATGGGTTAAAATAGGGGAGGGTTAACTCGATTTATTAGAAGGGACCAGATTGCATGTTGCTTGCCATGTGTGTGCCTCTGCTATGTGAAACAAAAGAACATGGGCATGTTTTATATTTTACATATGCTTTATTTGCTCTCTCCACCACAAACAGTGTGTCCTGGAATAGCTGGTGCTTTACAGAAGCAATTCACTGGCCAAGTTTAGATTTTGGACTCATTCCAATTTTCCCCGCTTTGTCGTTACACACAATCATATGCGGAGAGACCAAGCATGTTTATGCTGGCTTTGCAGGGTTGAACCGCCAACTTTTTCTGTACTTATACTTAAAAAAAAACAATCGATAGAAATCTATTAAGAATCCGGACTGCATTATACGGGATCTAAGTACAGATGTTGCACAAGCTTGAAAAAAAAAAAGCATTTTTTCCACAGAAAAGGCGATTTACCAAGTTTTGCTGGGTAACTTACCACACATCCATATCCGAAGAATGCGCTCCTCCCAAAATGAGCGGGTTTTTTTCCTTTTGTGAGTATTAGAAGAACCTGGTGACACTGTATCGGACAATTTACAGTCACATTAACTTTACACAAGCCATCTTATTTTTGTCATAAATTCAATATTTGCGATAAGACATTACATATGTTCTGCTTTTCAATCGCTTTTTAAATGAGAGTATGTCTGCATCAAATTGTTAAAATATCTTATGCAGAAATATCCTGTCAGATTTTCCATAGTACGTTTTTTACCTGTACATTTTTATTTTTACAATAATTTACAACGTGTGGGTGCCTTAATTTCCTCGCCTGTTTTCTCACAGGTCCCACGAAAATATAAGAAACAATAACTTTTCAAGAGCAAACAAAATGCGAAGGTTTCTAACAGTCAAAAAGTTTAGGTATGCAAAAAGTTAGAAATTAAGTTCCAAGGAAATAAAACTTGTTGACGGAGATCAAGAATCCTGTAACAAAGCAAATTGTGACGTTTCATGGATTTGAAACAACACCTTTAGGGTACACAGGCATACCTTAAAAACGTTTTGTTCAAAATTGTACCCATTTCACCCTCTGGCAGATACCCTTAGCGCAATTTATGCACCCCCGTTTCTAAACGCTGAAAAGTTAACCAGTTCTCGAAAAAATTGTGGATTTCTTCTCATGAGGGTCTTTGTTAAACTTTTGTAACAATTTATTAAAAGATCTTATGTTTATTATCGATGGGTCCGCACTGAGCTCCCCCTTATTTGTAATTGTTATCGGAATTAATGATTAAAAATAGCCCTTGTCGTATCAAAAGGAAAATCACATGTTTTATACAAATTGTGTAACAATGTATCAAAAGTTTCAAAAAGTGTGAAATATCAGATGAATTATAAGCAGATATCGACATCACCATACGCCGCCCCCCCCCCCCCCCTTTTCCATGATTTGTTGCCTTCCACTAAACTAATCAAAATTGTAGACTTAGCAAAATTTTACTAGAAAGCAACTGGTCATTTGACAAAATATGCAATACATGTAAAAGCACATTTGCCTTTAACCAAACATAAAGCAAATAATAAACATACCTAGTTAATATGACACGGATTTTATTGCTGCATATATTTAGCAACGTACCGAGCAGTGACCATAGCACGCTTGTAAGTAGTGTATCAACATTGAATTCCCATACATAAATAAATAGGCCTACATACATATATGGACTCTTTGTGCGGATTTATTTAATACTAGGAAACGTAAATCAATAGTCCACTTGTAACAGTTTAACATATCGGGCAAACAAAGTACTACAGTATTGCATACCCACGTCTGCTGTGAATAAACTTTGGTTCCACCCCAGGACGGCGAAGTTACCAACGTCTGTTGAGCGTGGCCCGAGGCATGCAGTGGATTTATCGGTCGGTCACAAATCATCACTTTTTTCCATTTGTTTTGGTTTTTGTTTGCAAGTTTAGAAGTTAAAATAAATAAATAAAAACCGACCTACACCATCACTATGAACGCCAAGAATGACTTTAAAAAGTAGTAAATCTCAATTGGTTCACACTTTTTTATATGCATGCACATGTAGTTGTTTTCAACGGATGAAAGGTCACAGACAGTGTAAGCTTCGTGTATGTTCAAGTCTAGACAATATATCGCCCACATGCAGTTGCGTCAATTTCAAGAAACTATACATAAGTCATTCACATATACCCAATGTGGGTATCCCAGGTGACCAAACCTGGGTTATCTACATTGTCTCATCAAATCATATATCGACAGTTTACCACCCAAGACATGCCTCATTGGCTCTGTCTTCATGCAACATATCGTTTCTCGCCAATAAAATATGAATCCTTATCCGCAAATGTATCTGCAGATAGCACGTGATCGTTTCTTCGCATTCGCGTGTTTGGGGCATCGGCACTCAACACATTTGCCTTTTCTCACCACTTTATGGCCTGGAATGAATTTCCCATGTAGAATGCATCGTGGAATCTGCAAACAAATAAAATTGTTTGTAGTTTGTTATTCCCAAGTGTTGATTTGAGCATGATATTTTGGTACAGTTCAAGGCTTCCCTTTTTCGCGTTGTTTACATCGCCAAAAAGAAATGGGGGCAGAAGTACCTCCGTGTATCAATGTCAATAATATATGGACACACAGAGCTGATAGAAGAATACATTTAGCGGTAGGCAAAAAAAAATGAATGACAAGAAAAACACATGTTCATTTTCAACTATCAAAGAAAAATATGTGGTTTCTGATCCACCGGTGTTAAAACTGATGCATAACTATCTTCAAGTTCATGATGTAAATAGATCAAAGACGTGCTCGTCTCTCATCAGCCACAGCGACTTGCTACCCTACAGAACTGGTATGCAGTTGTTGCCTCCATTTTACATAAAATAAATCGGCTTTTGCTTGAAATAGATTGATGCGGCCTTAAACAAGAAGACTGTTATAGTCCTGTGTTCATGTCACTTTTTATACACCACGGATTATTGCTAGCGTATCTTATTGGTGTTCATATATGTACAGTGTGTTGTGGAATCACATTTACCTCGACCATTGTTTCCTTAAATATTATTGAAATCAAAATCGATCTGAACTGTACGCCTTCATTTTTGTATGATGTGAAGTGCAAAGGTAACTGATTGAGCAAATGTGCTAAAGCCGTTACGAGATCTTGGTAAAGATGGCTTATATGTAATCATTAAGTACAATATCCGAATCCTGGTTGAACTAGTTCATAAGCTGTAATCAAGAAAAGTAATTCCGTAAAAGTACCTCATGACCTCAAGAATTATGTACAGGCCATCAATCCAGCCACCTGGAGGCCCGTCATCATATGCAACACCAGTCCAAGCTCACTGGGTATCAGCTTCACGCGAAAACTAAACTTACTCAAGTAAAAGTCGCCCATGTGCAGTCTCAATTTGGCCCATATAAGACAATCGGTGTGTGCAATATCAAAGTGCAAGCTCGCACAGTTCCTATCTTATCACCAAAACAAACATTCAGATAAAAAAGTGGTTCTGTGACTTTTTGAAATGAGGTCTAGGTCCTCCATGTGTGGTTTTCATCTAGCTTTTTAACTCTTTCATTGCCAATTGACATGACGAGGGTAAGTTTATATTTTTGTTAGTCGACTTTTTATTCAAGCACAAACATGTCTGCAATGGCAGAAACCTAAAGAAATATCCAGGGCAAAGCTTGTCTCAGCGCACCTTGGTCTCACCCAATGCGCACCTAGTGAAGCTGTTGACTCAATCACTCAAATTTGCCATTGAACGACTTTTACAGAGGATCACCAACTTGTTCAATATCAAAAGTCCACACTGAAATTGATTTTGAGATGCTCTGAAAGCTAAATTTTAGTTAAGTGACTGTGACCTTGGGAATAAGGGAAAAGTCACCCATAAGAAAAAATTACAAAACTATTGGAGCTTCTAGTTGTAGTTCTCTGTGAATTCTAGACAATCGATGTTATGCTAATATTAACACTTTTTGATCATTATGAAATTTCAAGAAATAGCATAAAAAATCAGAAAACACTTGCTTTCAAAGACGGCGGCAGATCCATGATTGCAAAACGGCATGGGCATAACAAACTAGAAAAAAATATTTGTTTATCAGCAAATCAAACTGTGTGCCTAGAAAACTTTTAAAGGTTGCCTATTCAGTGTTTGTTTAACTCGTGCAACATCAATTTTTTCATGCGTTTATGTCGTGAACTTATACTGTCAATCAGATTGGCAGGTGTCAAAAACCTGTATGTAATTTGAATTTTTGTGTCTATCTGTAATAGGTCGGAAGATAGGGAGCTTTTGAAATTTTAATAGCCACTAATTTGCATAATTTTTAACCTCAAACAAATATGCACAACTTTGCTGCCAGAGATATCACCATGCCAGGTTTGGTACCTTTCGGAACAATAGTGTCCGAGAAAAACTGACCGCAAAATTCACAGGAAAACAAGAATAAAGTATTTATGGAATACTAAGAAGTCTGTGTTCACACAAGCACATCCCTGTATATGTTACAAAACCAGAATATAAAGTCAAAGTTTGGCATTTTACCTTTATGTGAGGAGAAGGAAATGCTGGACGTGACCTTTTTAACTCGTCTCTGGAATATTGTAACAAACTTGGGTGTTGCCTTCAGTTTTTACTTTTATCTGAGCACTACTTATAAACTGTTCGATATTTGAGAGAGTAACTATCTTTTCTGTCACTACAACTTAGCACAAAGAAAGACTCAAGACAAGTCTTTCTTCGCTATATCCATTTCATGCATAAAATTTTCAGTCTGTTGTACCAGTGGGGGGGGGGGGATATCACCACGCTTAATGGGTGTCAAAGTGAGGTTGTCAGGCATCCTTATGGTAAAAGAAAGAGTTTCCGTGAAATGTTGATATGTAAGCATTGTATATCATTGACCAGATTTGTTTATGCTTGTTTTTATCTCCAGACTGAATTGTTTCTTGTGTCTGTGGGAGCTGAAAATTATGAGGGGGAAAGGACTATCCCGGATGTTTAAGTGCAACATTTTCAGGAGTGTTATTTTGCATGGGGTTACATTACAGATTGGTAGCGTTGACTAAATTGACTAAATCAGATGGGTACGTGTTATAGATACCATGACAGTCAAACTACGTGGTAACCTTCCTACTGCTTTTCCATATATGAAGTCAATATTTGGCAAATGTTAACCCATGTTTTAAGGGTAAACTTTAACCCTAGACGAATGCAACTTGGTGTTTGTCACCCCTACCACTCTGTGGGGAAAAAAAGAGTAGTCACCTACAGCATGCACTGCTGTTGTGATACGTCCCAGCCGGTAGTATGGTTCTTGTCATTTCTGATACAAGAATGAATGACTTGACACCAAATCTTTTCAGTTAACAACACCAAATGCTCTTTCTTCACGGAAACTGTTTGCGACATAATGCTTGAAACTTAAATTCGAGGTTCAATAGCTGAACAGAATTAAAATCGAAAGAAAAGGGCCGCCGCGCGCCCAGCCGACCTTTCACGCGCAGACTGCACGAATGGTAATCAAAGACAACTGCAGATATAAGGGAAAGGGCACTCGTATCACTGAAGACTATCATCGAGTGCAATAAATAAATATACTTAAACTTAAACTCGTACCCTTCACTGAAAATACTAACATGTGTTCATTGCTTCAGTAACGATATCTTCTGAAAAAGGCGATTCCAGTTTTGATTTCTGCATAGAATTACATTTTCAAGCAAGAAATGATCTAAATGGAAATTTACAGAAACAAACCTATGTAGCTTATGACATAGAAAGCACTAGACACCTGTTTGGGAATGTGAGCTTATTTCTCACTTTTAGGAACATGTTTTCGCAGGTTTAACAGTGAATGGTATTAGAATTCACAATTAAATAGGTTCTGGTTGATGATAAAGTTTGAAACCAATTTACAATTTGATCCTTATCCTAGGTATACGCCTATAAATATAGGAGCACTGTACCAATGTTATCAGTTTTATGGCTCTTGCCAAGAAATTAAATATGTTAAGTGTTGTATTGCCAATGACAGAAGGAAGGTGAGTGAAGATGGAAAAGTGGTCTGTATATAATTTAGATTAGTATCTTTTCAACCCTGAAGACAGTTTTGAATAATCGTTGCTGTACAATCTTAGTAAATTTTCCTAATTGCAAAGTCTTTATGGAATAATTTTTTAAAATCTTTTTATGAGTGAGTTTTTGACCACGGAACTGCCGCGTCTCGAACCAGTAACCTAGCTGAAAATGGGAAACGTCCATACCACCTGCACCAAATCCCTTATTCCCAAAAAAGAATGGTTCAATGGAGGCAGGTATGTGTGAATGCCATAATCTACACGGCATTGTATTTAATCCAGTACACGAACTGTATTCGGAGCTGTCCTAGCTCGGGGACTGTACATATGGAAGTCCACCAGTCTCTCTCTCTCTCTCTCTCTCTCTCTCTCTCTCTCTCTCTCTCTCTCTCTCTCTCTCTCTCTCTCTCTCTCTCTCTCTCTCTCTCTCTCTCTCTCTCTCTCTCTCTCTCTCTCTCTCTCTCTCTCTCTCTCTCTCTCTCTCTCTCTCTCTCTCTCTCTCTCTCTCTCTCTCTCTCTCTCTCTCTCTCTCTCGGTGGGTGGGGTGGGTGCTATAACAGGTAATAACAGAGGACCATTTTGCGAACAATTTGGTACACGCCAAGCAAAAGTACCTTCACATCACGTTAGAGGAGAATCCATCGAAGTGCTTTGGACACGTCAAAGATTAAACAAGAGGGCTGTGTAAACAGCCCGTGCCTCAGCTGATCTTGACATTCATCACACTTGCAGCTCTATGAACTTGGGAAAGGATCAAGGACACCATGTTCTGAGTAAGTCTGAACTTTATAGAAGAACACTTACATGTGCAACATCAAAGTTCAAGTAATTCTCAAGTTATAATGAAGAGTAAAATTCATGTATGTTGCACTGTGACCCCACAAACCAGGTCAAGGTCATTCATGTACTGTCTCAGCATGACCTTCATACAGAATAATTAACATGTGTAGCTAACTCAAAACAGATCTCAAGTTATCAAGTAAACAGTCAATTTCGTGTCAGTTGTCCTGTGAATTAGCACTATAATGCCCATTGACTTACATAGTAATCAATAGGAAAGCTGCATTGAACGATAAGTACCTGAATTGAAAATCCTTAAAAATCAGGAATCCAGAGCAGTGCCACCTAGTAAACAACTGTTTGACCCTTCCACAATAATATATCCATCACATTTCAGCTTAATCTGAGGGATGGTTCTGAGAACAAGTGAAAAATAGCAAAACCATACAAAAAAATCATTTAAAAAAATTGCAGCGCCACCTGGTGAACAAATTAGGAACTAGGTGTCCCCGGGATTGTCTAGGTACGATATCAAAACAATTGGGTGAGCGGTTTCAGAGACGAAGAATTTTGAAGGTTTGCCCCCCAAAAAAACCAAAAAAATCATAAAAAATCCAAAAATCAATAGAGCGTGACCATTTGGACACACTTGGTAGAGATCCACCTAAGGCACATGCCCACCAAGTTTAAAGTAAATCTGGTCAATATTATTAAAGTTATGACCATTACAAGAAATTCCCATGTTAAGTTTTCCTATTAAAACTTCTGTCGAGATTTTTGAAAAAAAATCATAAAAAAACCCAAATTCATTGGAACATGACCATTGGAACAAACCTAGTAGACACCCACCCAAGGTACATTGCCACCAAGTTTGAACTAAATCTGGATGATGGATTTGGAGAAGAAGTCGAAAATGTAAATTAGCATTAGAATACCCATTGACTTACATGGTAATCAATAGGAAAGGTGCATTTACCCCAAAGCAGCCGACTTGAGAAAATCCTTAAAAATCAGGAATCCTCAGCATTCCCACACAGTGAACAACTTTGTTTGGCCCTTCCATTAGGAACATATTCACCAAGTGTAAGCTTAATCTGAGTGATGGTTCTGGAGAAGAAATCGAAAATATCTATAGCACACAAAAATTCACACACAAAAATTAGAAAAAACTGCAGCGCCACCTGGTGAACAAATTAACAACAAGGAGTCCCTAGATGTCTTCCTGTGTGATATCAAAGCATTTGGGTAAGCAGTTTCGGGGAAGAAGATTTTTTAAGATTTGTCCGAAAACAAGAGGGCTGTGTGAACAGCCCGTGCCTCAGCTGATCTTGACATTCATCACACTTGCAGCTCTATGAACTTGGGAAAAGATCAAGGACACCATGTTCTGAGTAAGTCTGAACTTTATAGAAGAACACTTACATATGCAACATCAAAGTTCAAGTAGTTCTCAAGTTATAATGAAGAGTAAAATTCATGTATGTTGCACTGTGACCCCACAAACCAGGTCAAGGTCATTCATGTACTGTCTCAGCATGACCTTCATACAGAATAATTAACATGTGTAGCTAACTCAAAACAGATCTCATGACCTTCATACAGAATAATTAACATGTGTAGCTAACTCAAAACAGATCTCAAGTTATCAAGTAAACAGTCAATTTCGTGTCAGTTGTCCTGTGAATTAGCATTATAATGCCCATTGACTTACAAGATCCTTTAAGATTTGTCCAAAAAAAAGAACAAAAAAATTCATTTAAATCCAAAAATCACTGGAGCATGAACATTTGAACACAGTTGGTAGAAACCCACCCAACGTACATTGCCACCAAGTTTGAAGTTAATCTGGATGACGGTTTTGGAGAAAAAGTCGGAAATGTGAATTAGCATTAGAATGCCCATTGACTTCCATAGTAATCAATAGGAAAGCTGCATTGACCGACAAGTACCAAAATTGAAAAAAACGTTAAAAATCAGGAATCTGCAGCATTCCCACATAGTGTACAACTTTGTTTGACCCTTCTACAAGGAACATATCCACCCTGTTTCAGCTTAATCTGAGTGATGGTTCTGGAGAAGAAGTTGAAAATAGCTACAACACACAAAAATTCATAAAAAATTAGGGAAAAATTGCAGCGCCACCTGGTGAACAAATTAAGAACTAGAAGTCCCAGGGAGTGTTCCTGTGTGATATCAAAGCAATTGGATGAGCGGTTTCGGAGAAAAAGATTTTTTAAGATTTACCCAAAAAAGAACCAAAAAATTCATTAAAATCCAAAAATCACTGGACAGTGACCATTTGAACAAACTTGGTAGAGACCCACCCAAGGCACATCTCCACCAAGTTTGAAGTGAATCTGGCTGACGGTTTTGAGAAGAAGTCGAAAATGTGAATTGTGGATGACGGACGGACGACGGACGGACGACGGACGGACGACGGACCCTCAAAAAACATCAGCTAACTAACAAGTCAGCTGAGGTAAAAACGACAAAAAAAATCATTAAAAATCCAAAAATCACTGGAGCATGACCACGTGAACAAAATTGGTAGAAACCCACCCAAGGTACATTGCCACCAAGTTTGAAGTTAATCTGGATGACGGTTTTGGAGAAGAAGTCAAAAATGTGAATTAGCATTAAAATGCCCATTGACTTCCATAGTAATCAATAGGAAAGCTGCATTGACCGACAAGTTTTATTGAAAAAATCGTTAAAAATCAGGAATCCGCAGCATTCCCACATAGTGAACAACTTTGTTTGACCCTTCTACAAGGGACATATCCACCATGTTTCAGCTTAATCTGAGTGATGGTTCTGGAGAAGAAGTCGAAAATAGCTATAACACAAAAAAATTCATAAAAAATTAAAATTCATAAAAAATTAGGAAAAATTGCAGCGCCACCTGGTGAACAAATTAAGAACTACGAGTCCCAGGGAGTGTTTCTGTGTGATATCAAAGCAATTGGGTGAGCGGTTTCGGAGAAGAAGATTTTTTAAGAACAAAAAAATTAATTAAAAATCCAAAAATCACTGGACCGTGACCATTTGAACAAACTTGGTAGAGACCCACCCAAGGCACATCTCCACCAAGTTTGAAGTGAATCTGGCTGACGGTTTTTGAGAAGAAGTCGAAAATGTGAATTGTGGACGACGGACCCTCAAAAAACATCAGCTGACTGACAAGTCAGCTGAGGTAAAAAGACACACATACACACCCACACACGAGTACACACTTCAAAAGAGAGAGAGAAACATGAAGAATGTAACAGTCATGAACTTAGCTGCCCTCACATGTTCAGACTACAAAAAACCTGATAACCTTGGAAATAGTGTCAATTTACCAGAAGTGCAGTCATAATTTATCCCTAAGGAATTTTGGAAAATTGAAAAATTTTGCCAAAAATCAGGAAACAATAGCAGCGATACATAATTAGCAGCATTGGCAGAGAACATGGTGCATTGAAGAAGCAGAAATCGAAAAACACAAAACACGAATTAATCGCGAATAAAAAAACAACAACACTTGTTTATCAAAATAAAACTAGAAATAAAAAAAATATACATTTGTATGCTTTTGAAACAATTGATCAAGCGTTTTCAGTGCAGACTTTTTTTTTAGATGAGCATATCGTTTTAAAGACGCTCAACAGACTCATCTAAATTACATCACCAGCTAGTATGAAGAGAATGTAGCCAGTGGTCATGGATAAAACTATATATACATGCCCGTCCACTGGTACGCTTTTGTAAACATACTAACATATACCTTTGTTGATCATAATGCAAATTCAATGATTTGTTCAAAATGGGGATATGACTGCAGCGTTACCTGGTGCAAAAAGAAAAGCAATTGGCCAATGGCTTCAGAGAAGATTTTCAGGATTTTCACGTCAAATAAACAAAATTTTAAAATGATGACAAAAAGTCTGTGAAGCTATACTTACTACAGAAACACTTTAGAAGCCCACATAATGAACAGCCCCATCAAGTTTTAAGAATATCCGGACAATGGTTTTGAAAACAGTTAAAATGAGAATTTTGGATGCATAAATGAGCGGACATACAGAACGATGGACGACAAGCTATAAAATGGTTCACCAGAGCAGTAAATCAATTTTATACCAGTGGAAGAGTATGTGGATATCATTATATTCTTTTTATGACATCAAGTCATGGGGGAGGTGTTTTCCTTCATACTGTGTTTCATAATCATTTACTGAAATTTTAAAATGATACTCAAGTTGTTGGTATGTGTCCCTCAGACTTCCGGATTTCCACTTTACTTGTCTTATACCTGATGGGTTTTAGTCATACCGGTTCTTGTTTGCTTGGATTTTCGGTGCATTTCCCTGGCGTTGTTGAAAACTGTTGTCTCCTTCTATTTGTTTATCATCTTAAGATCCTTAGATATTCAATAAATAATGTACAGGTTGGTGGGTATTCGAGTCTTGCTGTTATATCTGGTGATGTTGACGTTGACGGGATTGTCATGATTTGACCTTTTTAACTTGAACTGAATAGAAAACTGCGATAGTGACAGGTAATGTTCCCATTGTACTATTTGGTGTGTTTTGGTAAAACATGCCTAATATCTGTGTCTTTTGGATTTGTGTGTGTGTGTGTGTCTGTCTGTCTGTCTGTCTGTCTGTCTGTCTGTCTGTCTGTCTGTCTGTGTGTCTGTGTGTATCTGTGTCTGTGTGTGTCTGTGCGTGTCTGTGCGTGTCTGTGCGTTGTGTTTCTTTTGTTTTTGCAAATTAGTCATGGTATAAGCCAGCTTTCGAGGATGACAGCTCTGTGTGTGTATGTGTGCGTTGTTGTTTCTTTTGTTTTTGTGTGTGCCAACACAGATATATTGTTTTTCTAGAAATTCTTTATTATGTCCGTGTGCCAACAGAGACATATTGTATTGTAGGAGTTCTTTCTTTCTTACATTCTTTCTTCTTTCTTTCTTTACAGGCAAATTTGCCCCACATTTCGTTTGAAAACTGTTACATGTAGTAACTCCAAATTGGCATGATCATACTTCCACACATGAAGTCTTGATTTTTGTGTAAAGAGGTTCAACGCTTTTGAAAATTATGCAAATTAAGGCCTTTTGAGAAAATAAATCTTGAATATCTCCAAAAGTAGTATAGGTACAGGTAACCAATCCAACATTAATTAATACGTTTGTAACACTGCACATTTTTGCAATCCTCATGTGACTTCTACAGGTCAAAGGTCAAGGCCATTTTGCTTCAAGCCATAACTTGATTAATTTTTATCCAATTTCAGTCATGTTGGGCTCACATTGTAGGTATTGCAACACTGCACATTTCTGTATTGTACATGTACCCTCTAGAGGTCAAAGGTCAAGGTCATTTGAATCTTTGAATTTTTTATCTAGCCATATTTACAACTTTGGAAGGCACACAGGCGGATTTGCTTAAAAGCAAATCTTCTTTTCTTGTTGATTTTGCTTTCAAGAACACGGGATTTATACACATAAAATGTGGGTGGACTTACTAAACTATTACACCTCCCAGCTCTGTTCTTTGAAGGATATGGGGCAATGAATTCATCACAACTATTCCAGAATAAAGCTTGAACACATATTACTTGCCAGTCGAGCCCAACAGATCGATAAGCTGGCAATAATAAAACTCCACTTATTAAGCACCTTCTTCCATACCAAACCGAAAATGGACTGAGTGCGTGTCATGTATACGTTGTGACGGTCTGTGTTGACCAGGTATTTTTCAAATATCTATAAGAAAAAAACTACCTAAATAACAAAAATTGGTTGACAGGATAGGTTTTAACTTGCTATCAGCTTAGTAACTGCTGGAGACAAACAAGCAGGAGAAATTAAGAGCAATTCCCTCATTTATGGATAATACGTACCCGAGGAACAGCATCAGGTAATCCCTTCAGGGGTCCACTTCCCCAAAAGAAAAGCAAAACCCTTTTACCTATCTTACATGTCTGGGGTTGTGCCCAGTAACATGGGTACATATCAAAAAAAACTTCAATTCCACTGATCTCCATACTTGGTGAGAGATGAGCAGTTTTGAAACAGTTGGGAGGGCTCCCGTTGGGCTCCGTAGGTTAGTATTAGTTACAAGAAAGTATAGTAAATTCACTTCATTTGGCTGCTACTTTATTTTGCATATTTTGCTGATGTCACAAACGTGAAAACAGAAATACAATAAAATGGTGTTTTAACTTGGGTTGAATGCGAATTATGTTAAAAATTGTAGAAATACAACTTTAGTTAAAATGCCTGAAATGCAAAGAACGGAAAATTTATACACGCAAAAATAAGTACATGGAGAGTAATTATTTAATCTTCCTTACGATTCCGTCCCGTTACATCACCTGGGCAACACCATCAGGATATATTGGGGGAATAATGGCAGGTGGTGCTCTCCCTGAATCATCAACTGGAACCGTAAGATGGCATTACTTGATAGGAAAAACAATCCAGCTGAGACCAGTCAAGAAGAACATTTTCAATACTCAAAGTGTGGTTGTCTAAGGTAGTACTTAAAAAAACAATAAGCAGCGAGGGCCAACCTTAAAAGTGTACAACTGCTGGATGCTAACATCACATGTTCAATGACAGCAAGCCATATTCCACCTGAACACACAAGGAAAATGAGGTAAAAGTACTCTGGAATTTCCATCTCTCTGCTATTGGTGGTCATTGCGTTCAAGTGACCTACAATTTCAAAATTTATTTTTATACTACCATTCCTCATTCCTGCACAATACAGTTAACTTATCAAGAATGTATAACTGTATTTTTCTTGTATAGTGTAAGGAATTCGGAACATATTCCAATAATATAATTATGTATATGTATTCCAGGCATTGGTTATAAATAGACATTTGGTTTTGTATATTTATTTTACTTACAAGTTTTTTTTAATACGAGTGTTGGGTATCAGTTACTCAGTGTCGGTATCGGATGGAAGCATAGCACCCAATTTCCAGTATTGGATGAAATACCAGTACTGGACCAGCCCTACCAATCACTTGTGCTCTTTGCCCATCTGTGACAAAATGACTGCAAGCACACAACTAAACACTGTTGAATGGACAAGAACTGGACTGGGCCAGGTGTGGTAGCAGTCACGGTATACCTGTACCCTAATGTGTACCCCCTGAAGGTGGTTACAGAGCATCACATTACCTGTTGTCTGCATGCTGCTTCTTCTTGTTCCTCTTACATTTAGGGGGAGGGGGCATCAGCTGGCTGGATTTCCTCAGGCGGTTCAGTGTGGTGGAGTGTGGCTTCAATCGGGACTATTAATAAGTTTCACCCCTGTGCTGGAATACCTATGGCATCCCCCTCCGCTTTCTCCCTTTCATCTTGGTATAACATGAAGAAGTGCTTGGGGACACTGCCACAAATGGTTGCTTCTCTGTCATGTTGATAAGCCATATTGGCCAGGAAATCTAACATTAAACACTAATGACAAATATCCCTATTTGTGGAGAAGTTGTTAGAGGATTAAAGTAACTTGTTCTGCCTCAGATGATAGGATGGGTGGGCAAATCGAGGACACAACTGGACTAAATATGTCCAGTAATTGGATAAAGCCCATGGTCTTCTGGTGATCATTGGGGAAGCACACACAGCTGACTTTATCTAAAAGGGAGAGACATTGCTTTTGTAGTCCAAGATACCACTTCTGGGGTTTGAGCAGATAGTTGAGAAAAACATTACCACTATTCATAAATTTCAACCCAACAATGACATCAAATAGTACAGAAAAAACATGATCCATATTCATAAATTCCAAACCCAACAATTACAGCAAAGAGATTCCAGACTTGCCAAAGCATGAACATTTCTCTTCCAATACCAATCTGAAGAAAGAAATTTCACTCCTGACATGAGACAGGCAGTAACCCATAAAAGGCAACTGATGGTTTTAAACCGGTCCTCTCAACCCTAGAAATATTCATCATTAACTGCAGACACTAGTTTTTTTTCCAAAATGTATAGGCCTAAAGAGATTCAAGAGTTACCAAAACATTAACACACATCTTCAAGTACCAATGTGAAGAAACAAACGTCACTCCTGACTTGAGAAAGGCAGTCACACATAAAGGGCGACTGGTGGTTTTAAACTCTCAACCTTAGAAACATTCTCTGTTAACTACATACTTTCGTTTTTACAGAACATATAGGCCTAAACATTTAAAACCCAAAATTTCATAACTTGTTCCAAAGATAAAAAGAGACAAGACCTTTCACTTTTTGCTTCTCCTGACTTGTCAGCCAGCTGAGTAAAAGAAAGGTCAGAAACCCTAGAGAGGATAATCTCGCTATGAGGCTCCTTGATATATTTGGAGTGAAAGTTAAGCCACAAGAAACTAACTTAGTTGGCCGGGAAAGTTCTTTTACAACCTCAGTATTGTTGGGACTTGGTCCCACTGGTGAGCAAGGCTTAGTCAGTTAAGAAGAAAAAAAGGGAGTCTTCTAGAAGGGTAAGAGAAATCCTAGTGCTTCTTCATTCTCTTTTGTGCTTCTGAAACCGTTTAAAAAGAAGCCTCCTGGAGTTGGACAGGACTAAAATGAGCCAGAAGTAGAACCAGGTACATTATCTTGACCCAGAGGCAGGAAACCTGCATGCTCTGTAAAGCTGCATCTGGATGAGATGAAGACACAAGTATGAGACTGGGAGTCAGAATGGAACATGCAGCCAGGCCACTGATAAGGCCATGAGCTAGCAAAGTTGGACCAGCTGCCAGGGCCAGACTACTGGAACAGTCTGGAGCAAGCCATAATGACCAAGCTAACAGCCTGGGGGGGGGGGGGGGGGGGGGCTTGCGGAAAAGTACCAGGACCTGCAAAAGTACAGGTAATTTATAAGTTGGCATGCAAGGCTTGCTACAGTGGGCAGAACAGGTTACTAGCAGAAAGCAAAGCTTGACCAGTAAATTAAAAGACTGGGTCCTATAAGGAGCCAGTGTTTTGAGACACAGTCAAAGCCTCAATGTCAGACTAACCAATCTGGGTCCAGTCTCAGTATGACGACAGATCTAAGTTCCAGGTTGAATTTGGACTATGGAACCAGACTAGGAAGAGGTCTGGAGATCAGAGGCAGCCTCATCCACTGGGTTGGCATAGCCCAAGCAAGAAGTGGACCTTTATGCCAGTGCTTTTGCAGCCTGCTCGACTGCAACATTCTTTTCAGATCACATAAGTAGCTCTATCCCTGCCAGGGAGACCAAGACAATTAATGGAGCAATGGTATTCCTGGACACATACCTTCCCATAGGCAAGTTCTAAAATCACAATGTGTGACCCAGGATGTTAGCAGGTCTTGCTTTAGATCATGCCCAACTTGCTTGAAGGCTGGAATTAGGAACACGTGATAAGCCCTGCCATTTTCAACTGAGTTCCCTCTTAGAATTAAATAAAATGAAGTTGAAAAACATGTTCACTTGGTGCATTGCCCAGACAGCATCAAAAGGACACAAAATTTGCATGATAAAAAACCTTGTAAAAGTTAAAACAAAAGTTTGCTCACAGTGAAAAAGGCACTGATGTGGCAGATATTAAGAAGAGAAAAGTGAAGTGGACGGTGCATGAGAAAGCTGTTCCAAGGCTCCCTCTGGTCAGACCAACTACCAGAGGGTGCAACCCCAGAGCTGTAGGCTGGTCACCATAGCTTTGCTTATCTCATGGTGAAGCAGACATCTACAGGGATTACCTTTTAGTGTTCCTCAGGCAATGAACTGTGGAATGACTGTTCTGTTAAATGACACATAGTCTACACATAGTAAACCCAAGATTACCTTTTCTTCAAGTTGGATTGGCCTGATGGCACCTGCATATTATGAGCCAGATTGAACACATTTCATAACTAGAACAGACTGATTTTCCAACAGAAAATCAAATGTCTCCCGGTGGAACACTTATGTCTCTGAATAAGCTGCAGGTGATAACAAATTACAAATGACCAGGTTTGCTTGAAAAATACAATCCTATTTTAGCTCTCACCTAGATACATTACTCTAGCAATTTTCATCAAGTTCTTCAAGACTTATTGCAGAGAAACCAATCTCACATAAATGACCCTTTGACCTTGAAAATTAGGTCAAGGTCACCCAAACACACTCCCAACCTTGGTCTTACCTTGATACATAATCCTACCAAGTTTCATCAAATTCCAACCTGTTCTTCAAGACTTATCGCATGGAAACCAATTTCACATAAGTGACCCTGTGACCTTGAGAATTCACTCAAGGTCATCCAAATACAATCCCAACCTAGGTCTTGCCTATTTACATAAGCCTACCAAGTTTCATCAAATTCCATCAAGTTCTTCATGACTTATCGCACGGAAACCAATTTCCCATAACTGACCCTGTGACCTTGAAAATTAGGTCAAGGTCACCCAAGTACAATCCCAAACTTGGTCTTGCCCAGATACATAATCCTACCAAGTTTCATCAAATTCCATCAAGTTCTTCAAGACTTATCGCATGGAAACCAATTTCACATAAGTGACCCTCTGACCTTGAGAATTCGCTCAAGGTCATCCAAATACAATCCCAACCTAGGTCTTGCCTAGATACATTATCCTGCCACGTTTCGTCAAATTCCATCAAGTTCTTCAAGACTAATCGCATGGAAGCCAATTTCACATAAGTGACCCTGTGACCTTGAGAATTCGCTCAAGGTCATCCAAACACAATCCCAGCCTAGGTCTTGCCTAGATACATGATCCTGCCACGTTTCGTCAAATTCCACCAAGTTCTTCAAGACTTATTGCATGGAAACCAATTTCCCATAAGTGATCCTGTGACCTTGAAAATTAGGTCAAGGTCACCCAAGTACAATCCTAACCTAGGTCTTGCCTATATACATAATCCTACCAAGTTTCATCAAATTCCATCAAGTTCTTCAAGACTTATCAGATGGAAACCAATTTCACATAAGTGACCCTGTGACCTTGAGAATTCGCTCAACGTCATCCAAATACAATCCCAACCTAGGTCTTGCCTAGATACATAATCCTGCCAAGTTTCGTCAAATTCCATCAAGTTCTTCAAGACTTATCGCACGGAAACCAATTTAACATAAGTGACCCTGTGACCTTGAGAATTCGCTCAAGGTCATCCAAATACAATCCCAACCTAGGTCTTGCCTAGATACATAATCCTGCCAAGTTTCGTCAAATTCCATCAAGTTCTTCAAGACTGATCAGATGGAAACCAATTTCACATAAATGACCCTGTGACCTTGAGAATTCGCTCAACGTCATCCAAATACAATCCCAACCTAGGTCTTGCCTAGATACATAACCCTGCCACGTTTCGTCAAATTCCATCAAGTTCTTCAAGACTTATTGCACGGAAACCAATTTCACATAAGTGACCCTGTGACCTTGAGAATTCGCTCAAGGTCATCCAAATACAATCCCAACCTAGGTCTTGCCCAGATACATGATCCTACCAAGTTTCATCAAATTCCATTACGTTCTTCATGACTTATCGAACGGAAACCAATTTCACATAAGTGACCCTGTGACCTTGAAAATTAGGTCAAGGTCACCCAAATACAATCCCAACCTAGGTCTTGCCTAGATACATAATCCTACCAAGTTTCATCAAATTCTGTCAAGTCTTTCAAGACTTATCGCACGTAAAACCAAGTGTTGAAGAACATGAACAACAACAACAACAACAACAACAACAACAAGCGGAAGAAACGGGCACTAAACCAATATGTCCCCCGGCTTCCACCGGGAGACATAATTCAGTTAACCAGGAACTTATTGAATAAAACTGAGATGCGTATGTGTGCATAAAAACATGTACTAAGTCTGTTCAATAGCTTTTTTTGAAACACCTTAGTTCATATTACAGTCAATTGTGTCAGCTCCAATGGCCCTTTGAGACCATAAGATATTCCAATAGAATGCAAATACTTGTGTTGAGAATGGGTAGTGAACTGATCACCAATTTTGAATTTCAGAATTACGCAAAAATATATCACAAATAAGGCTTTGTAATGTAATATAGTGCCCTATTTTTTTATAACCCGTGAAACCAGCTCAGTCACCCAAAAAAATGATTCATATGATTCACTTTCATATGGACATATAATGCAGTCCTTCATGATCTCTTATCAGTGTCCTTTACTAAAACTATAAAATACATCATTGAATCAGATATGGTCTGCTTCTTCGAATGCTACCAATAAAACCAGTTAAACAAAGGAAAAATTAAGGTCATAACATGGGTGAGAAAGGTGTCTGATGTAATGTGAATTGGGCATTGACCCCACAGGATTAGGATCAAATTGAGTCTTCAAAGGTTAACTGGTTTACAGAATTTAGTCAAAAGTTGATCCTTGTCAGTCTCCACCTTTTTCATATTGAGGGCCATCAATGTGAGCCATATCAATGTGTCAACTAATAGTTCATGACGTGAATAGTAAAATGAGTTAACTACCTTCATGATCCAAGGAATCGTGTCAACTGATAGTCCATGACGTGAATGGTAAATTAACTTAACTGCCTTCATGATCTAGACAATTTTGTGTACACTGAAAATTTCCTGTCATAGCAAATCATCTTTGGATGTCAAATTCCTTGATGAAAATAGTTCTTTTTGTAGTCTTTCTTAAGACCCTTTCTTGGTTAATTCTCTTCACTCCCTCCAGGACCACTTGGCAGCCTGGCTTGTTCTAGCTCGATGCTATGACCACTCCCCTCATTTTTATAAGCAATTTTGTTTTATAATGAATTAACCAAGAAAGGGTCTTAAGAGCGTCTGAACACAAAATTCACCAAACTAGCCCTTGGGTAATAGATCACGGTCTCTCATGTGCAGTGGTGACTTAGCTGTCATAGAGGACCATCATTATAGCCAATATTAATGTGTCAGGTCAAACACGTCTTGCATTATCATTCCTCAAATAAAATCCACAAAAGCACTGAGAATTTGTAAGATCATCCAAATGCGGTGTATCCTTCATCTTATAGAGGACCATCATCATGCTCAACTACAATGTGGAAATAGCTGCATTCCTATGACGTTTGGTAAGAATCACGCCTGCAATTTACGAGAGGAAGTCAAAAATTTCAAAAATGAATCATAAAAATACAAACAAGAGGAACATTTGAAGAAATGTGCTAGAAACCCACCCAAGGTACACTGCCACTAAGTTTAAAGTGAAACTGAATGACGGTTTGAGAGAAGTCAAAAATGTGAATTTACATTTGAATGGCCATGAACGTACATAGTAATCAATAGGAAAGGTGCATTAACCAAGAAGTGCCCGAATTGATAAAAAAAATTGTTCAGGAATCCACAGAATTGCCTCTTTGTGAACAACTTTGTGTGGCCCTTCCACATACTCACCAAGTTTCAGCTTAATCTGAATGATGGTTCTGGAGAAAAAGTCGAAAATAGCAATAACACACAAAAAATCATTTGAAAAAAATAAAAAGTCACAGCGCTACCTGCTGACCAAATTCAGAACTGGAAGTCCCTAGGAGTCTTCCTGTGTGATATCAAAACAATCGAGTCAGCGGTTTAAGAGAGGATTTTTTTTTTAATTTGCTCTCAAAAAGAACAAAAAAGGGTAAAAAATCCAAAAATCAATGGAGCGTGACCATGTGGACAAATCTGCCAGAGACCCACCCAAGGTAAATTGCCGCCAAGTTTGAAGTCAATCTGACCGACAATTTCGGAGAAAAAGTCAAAAATGTGAATTAGCATTAAAATGCCCATTGACTTACATAGCAATCATTAGGAATGGTGCATTTACCGACAAGAACTTGAATTGCAAAAATCAATAAAAATCAGGAATCCGCAACATTGCCTCCTTGTGAACAACTTTGTTTGAACCTGCACAAGGAACATATCCACCAAGTTTCAGTTTAATCTGAATGACGGTTCTGGAGAAGAAGTCGAAAATAGCTATAAAATACCAAAAAAAAAATATATTTTTAAAAAATTAGGAAAAATTGCAGCGCCACCTGCTGAACAAATCCAGAATTAGGCGTCCACAGAAGTGTTCCTGTGTGATATAAAAGCAACTGGGTGAGCGGTTTCAGAGAAGAACTTTTTCGAAGATTTCCCCCCCCCCAAAACAAAAAACAAAACAAAAAAAACAAGAGGACTATGTGAACAGCCCACGCTCATCTGACCTAGACATTCATCCCACTCGCAGCTTTGTGAACTTCCGATAGGATGGAGGTCACCTATATACTGAGTAAGTCTGACCTTTATGGAAGAACACTAACATGTGCAACATCAAGCTCCCAGTTCAAGTAGTTCTCAAGTTATAGTGAAGAGTAAAATTCATGTATGTTGTACTGTGACCCCAGAAACGAGGTCAAGGTCACTCATTCACTGTCTAAGCACGACCTTCACAGAGAAACATTAACAGGTGCAACATCAAGGTCCTTACTCAAGACAGATCTCAATTTATCAAATGAACAGTAAATTTCGTGTCAATTGTCCTGTGACCTTGGGAATGAGGTCAAGGTCCAACCATCACTGGAACATGACCGTTGGCACAAAATATGTAGATACTTATAAGAGGTTCACCCCTACCAAGTTTGGCACAAGTCTGGCCAAAATTATTTTAGTTATGACCATTACAAAAAATTCCCATTTTAAATTTCCTATTAAATACTTTTTTTAAAGATTTTTGGCAAAAATCATAAATAAATCCAAAAATCAATGGTGCATGACCATTTCAACGATTTGGTAGAAACCTACCCAAGGTACATTGCCACCAAGTTTGAAGAAAATCTAACTGCCAGTTTCTCCAGTGAAGTCCAAAATGTGAATTACGAATAGAATACATTAGAATGCCATTGACTTGCATTGTAAGCTATAAAAAAGGTACGTTTCCCAATAAGTACCCGAATTGAAAAAAATCATTAACAAGAGGGCTGTGTGAACAGCCCGTGCCTCAACTGATCTTGACATTCATCACACTTGCAGCTCTATGAACTTGGGAAAGGATCAAGGACACCATGTTCTGAGTAAGTCTGACCTTTATAGAAGAACACTTGCATGTGCAACATCAAAGTTCAAGTAGTTCTCAAGTTATAATGAAGAGTAAAATTCATGTATGTTGCACTGTGACCCCACAAACGAGGTTAAGGCCATTCATGTACTGTCTCAGCATGACCTTCATACAGGATAATTAACATGTGTAGCTAACTCAAAACAGATCTCAAGTTATCAAAACAGTCAATTTCGTGTCAGTTGTCCTGTGAATTAGCATTAGAATGCCCATTGACTTACAAGATCTTTTAAGATCTGTCAAAAAAAAAATTCATTCAAAATAAAAAAATCACTGGAGCATAACATTTGAACAAAATTGGTACAAACCCACCCAACATACATTGCCACCAAGTTTGAAGTATATCTGGATGACGGTTTTGAAGAAGACGAAAATGTGAATTAGCATTAGAATGCTCATTGACTTCCATAGTAATTGAAAAAATCGTTAAAAATCAGGAATCTGCAGCATTCCCACATAGTGTACAACTTTGTTTGACCCTTCTGCAAGGAACACATCCACCCTGTTTCAGCTAAATCTGAGTGACGGTTCTGGAGAAGAAGTCGAAAATAGCTTCAACACACAAAAATTCATAAAAAATTAGGAAAAATTGCAGCGCCACCTGGTGAACAAATTAAGAACTAGAAGTCCCAGGGAGTGTTCCTGTGTGATATCAAAGCAATTGGGTGAGCGGTTTCGGAGAAGAAGATTTTTTAAGATTTACCCAAAAAAGAACAAAAAAATTCATTAAAAATCCAAAAATCACTGGACCGTGACCATTTGAATAAACTCGGTAGAGACCCACCCAAGGCACATCTCCACCAAGTTTGAAGTGAATCTGGCTGACGAAGTCGAAAAGGTGAATTGTGGACGACGGACAGACGGACGACGGACCCTCAAAAAACCTCAGCTGACTGACAAGTCAGCTGAGGTAAAAATCAGAAATCCGCAGCAGTGCTACCTAGTGAACTTGTTTGCCTGACCTTTTAACAATTAACATATCCACAAAGTTTCAACTTACTCTCAGAGACGGTATGGGGAAGAAGTGACAAGTAACAAAAACACAAAAAATCATAAAAAATGGAAACAAGAGGACTGTGCTCAGCTGACTAAGTCGCCATTGGAAATGAGGTCAAAGTCACTGACCTATTCTGAATCTAACTTTCATAAAGGGCCATGCCCATGTGCAAGATCAAAATCACAGTACAAATAGTTCTCATGTTATCACGTGACCAGTAAAATCCGTGTTAGTGGCCCTGTGACCTTGAGAATATGGTCAAGGTCACCAATGTACAGTGTCAATCTTTCCTAAATAGAGAACCACCAAGAAGTTCAACATCAAAGTCCTCTCTTCCACAGTTCTCAAGTTACAATGTAAAAAGTAGAATTCACGTAAGTGTCTGTGTCCTTGGAAATGAGGTTAAAGTCAACCATGTACTGTCTAAGTCTGGCCTTTGCTCAGGACAGCCACTACGTTCAACATCAAGGTCTAAGTTCACATGGCTCTCAAGTTGTCAGGTGAACAGTAAAATTTTGAGCAAATGGCCCTATGACCTCTGGAATGAGGTCAAGGTCACTCATCTACTGTTTAAGTCTGGCCCTTATTAAGGACAACTAGCATGTGCAGTACAAATTGCCTAGCCTTAATGGGTGTCCCTATGCAATTTCAAAGCAATTGGCTGAGTCAATACAAGGTTAAGGACTTTTGAAGATTTGGCCAAAAAAACATTAAAAAATCCAGAAAATCATTGAACTGTGACCATTTGAACAAACTTGGTAGATACCCACCCAAGGAACACACCCATCAAGTTTCAAGTAAATCAAGCTGATGGTTTGGCAGAAGTCAAAATTGTCAATTTGCATTGCAAACCCTATTGACTTTGCAATCCCCCATTGACTTGCATGATAATCCATACGCATGTAAAATCAACAACAAAAACTCCTAAAAAAAAAAATTAAAAATCACTAGACCATGACCCTTTGAATAAATTTGTCAGAGATCCACCAAAGACAGATCCCCACTAAGTTTGAAGTGAATCTGGCCTAACGGTTTTGAGATGAGGTCAAAACTGTAAACTACCTTTGGAATTCCCATTGACTTGCATAGTAAACAATAGGAATGTATGCATTGACCAACAAGTACCCGAATTGAAAAATTCGTTTAAAATCAGGAATCCACAGCAACACCACCTGGTGAACAACCTTGTGTGACCCTTCCACAAGGAACATTTCCACCAAGTTTCACCACAATCTGAGGGTTGGTTTTGTCGAAGAAGTTGAAAATAGCAAAAACGCACAAAAATCCATTTTAAAAAATTGAAAAAATCACTGCGCCCCCTTTTGAACAAATTAAGGTCTGGGGGTCCCCAGAGGTGTCCCTATGCAATTTCAAAGTAATCGGCCAAGCAGTTTCGGGGGAGAAGATTTTTTTAAGATTTGCCCCAAAAATTGAACAAAATTTCACTAAAAATCAAAAAATCACTGGACCGTGTGTTGGTAGAGACCCACCCAAAACACATCCCCACCAAGTTTGAAGTGAATCTGGCTAATGGTTTTGGAGATGAGGTCGAAAATGTGAATTACCATTGCAATTCCCATTGACTTGCTTGTAAACAATAGGAATGTATGCATTGACTAACAGGTGCCCGAATTGAAAAATACGTTAAAAAAAATAAGGACTCTACAGCAACGCCACCTGGTGAAAATGTGTGATCCTTCCACAAAGAACGTGTCCGCCAAATTTCAGCACAATCTGAGTGATGGTTTTGTAGAAGTCGAAAATAGCAAAAACGCACACAAATTCATAAAAAAAATAGAAAAACATCACAGCGCCACTTGTTGAACAACTTGAGGTCTGGGGGTCCCCAGAAGTGTCCCTATGCAATTTCAAAGTAATTGGCGAAGCAGTTTCGGAGAAGGTTTTTTAAAGATTTCCACAAAAAAGGAACCAAAAATTCATTAAAAATCCAAAAATCACATAGGAAATTGGAGTCCCTATGAGTGTTCTTATGTAAATTCAAAGCAATTGGGTGAGCGGTTGTGGAGACGAAGATTTTGTAAGATTTGTCAAAAAAGAAAAAAAAACTTAGAAAATCCAAAAATTAGTGGAGCGTGACCATTTGCACAAACCTGGCAGAAACCCACCCAAGGTACATTGCCACCAAGTTCGAAGTCAATCTGACTGACGGTTTTGGAGAAGTCGAAAATGTGAATTAGCATTAGCATGCCCATTGACTTACATAGTAATCAATAGGAAAGCTGCATTGACCGATAAGTACCCGACTTGAAAAAAAAACCGATAAAATATAAGGAATCCACAGCAGAGCCATTTAGTGAACAACATTGTTTGACGCTTCCACAAGGAACATATCCACAAAGTTTCAGCTTAATCTGAGTGACGGTTCTTGAGAAGTCAAAAAAAGCAAAAACACACAAACAAAAATAATAGAAAAAAATAGAAAAAATCGAAGCGCCACCTGGTGAACAGATTCAGGACTAGGATTCCCCGGGAGTGTCCCTGTGCGATATCAAAGCAATTGGGTGAGCCGTTTCGGAGATTTTTTAAGATTTGCCCTAAAAAAGAACAAAAACTTTCATAAAAATTCCAAAAATCACTGGAGCATGACTATTTAAGCAAACTTGGCAGAGACCCACCCAAGACACACCCCCACCAAGTTCTTTGTGAATCTGGCTTACAGTTTTGGAGAAGAAGTCGAAAATGTGAATTATGGACGACGCACGACGGATGGCTAGTCATAACAAAAGCTCAGCTAACTGACAAGTTAGCTAAGCTAAAAATCGTAATAAATCTAAAAATCACTGGAGCGTGACTATTTGAACAAACTTGGTAGATACCCAGCCAAGGTTCATGGCCACCAAGTTTGAGGTGAATCTAGCTGACGGTTTTGGATAAGTCGATTGTTGACGACAGACGACTAACGACGACGGACGAAGACCATAAGATAAGCTCAGCTAATGACAAGTCAGCTGAGCTAAAGACGATAAATAATTCCAGCGAACAGAACAAATTAACATATGCAAGTATCCAGAGATGTTATTTTATTTTCACCTTTTTGGCAGGTATATCCTCACCATGCTTGAAGTCAATATGATCAGCCGTTTTAGAGATAACTACAAACACATGCTTGTGCACCAGGAGCTCTGTATGAAATGTACTATTTTTTCTAAATAATAGAAGTTCGGAAATTTGTGAAATATCTGGTAATGACAGTAATCTACTTTATAATGAATAATTTCAAGTTGAATCAAGCTGCAGTAGCGAAAAGGTTCAGGAGAATCCAGATTGCACTTCGGGAGATGAAGTTAAATGTAACACCCGCAAAATGATATAAAGAAAACTAAAAAAAAAAAGCTGCTAAACATTCAGCAACACTGGTTGAGCAAATTAAGATCTAGGCATATCCGAAAATATCTCTATGTAATTTCAAGCAGTTTGAGGGAAAATTTCCTTTAATTTTCAGAAAATAATGAACAAATGATAGCTAGATCTGCTGCAAACTTTGTGCATATGCACTTCAGGTAGACCTTTGAAGCGATTTTCACAAGAGTAGGCAGCTGGTGTTTCCTGATTTTGAATGAATAGTTAACTTGCAAATTAATTAAATGCATACATTATCATTGATCACATTTCCATATGATTTGATAAGACAATGATAAAACACATGTACAGGTTACAACGTCTTTGACATTTGACTTACTTAATGAAACTTCATATACACACATGTATAACAATACATGACTATGGCAGTTAAAAAGCAAGGTCACAAGCCCTGGTCACAGTGAAGAATTCACGTACAATGAGCTATATCATCTCTATTCTTTGACTTTATTTGTTAAAACCTCAAACAGGCACATATCATGACTACAGTACACGTCATGAAGTAAAATCTGGGTCCAAGAGACCTGTCTAAAATTAAATTCTATTGGTTTACACGCTAGTATTGCTTTGTGCTTTGCCATTGTGTGTTCACATGGGTATACATCAGGCTTCAAATATGTCATGTAAAAATATTTGGTTCCTAGATGTATATGGATCAGTGTTGTTTTGCTCGTCTAGGCTCAGCACAAGCTGTATGTGAAGACCATATCAGCTCACGTTGCTACTTGCTTTTAGGTCAATATTTCTAGCTCTGGTGAACATTGTCTGCTTAAACAGCCCTCCCGCTATTGTCAAAGGAAGGGATCCACTTAATTTTCTAGTAGCCATGGACCTAGGATCAACTATCAGCAAGATATGACGCAAAGTGATATTTTGACCTTTCTGGGTCACTCAAAGTTAAAATCAACATTACCAAAAGTACAATCAGGACAATCTGAATAACTAGTTTGGTATACAAGTCGAAAATTGCTAAAAATATACAAAATAGTCATAAAAAGATAGAACATGTTGCAGCGCCACCTGTTGTCCAAATTAAAGTCGATAGGTCCATGGAAGTGCCTCTATGCAATTTTAGAGACAAGTCAGCTGAGTTAAAAAATAAATAAATAAAAAAAACTGCACAACTGATAAACTGCTGGACAGGCCAACAATTCAGCAGCCCGAAAAGTGACATTTTGTCTGCAACAACTAAAAACTCGTCAACAAGAGACCCATAGGCCTAATCCTCTGTTGACATATAATCTGATTACCATCACCAAGAATTCATTTCCTGAAACGCATTTCGTCCATTTGATATCATTTCTTTATTCTTAATCAACATATTGAATTTAATGTCGTTTTCTCGAGTGCTTAATGACCTTGAAAAAAGGTCTCGGTCACACAACATATCACAAAATTTGACCATTGACGTAATGTATTTTTCGTGTAAATTTTGCAGGTCCATCTTTATGTCATGCACATCATGATAAAATCACTTTCTGACATGCAATCTCTCCATGACCTTGAGAAAATAGGTCAATGTTACCCACATTATGCTATATCGTACTTCCATATATGATATACATTTATGGTATATTTGGTATTGGTAACTTTCCAATTTCTCGACAGTGTCCTTGACTGCATCCTGGTCAAGGTCACCCAAAATGCTACGAAATTTACCCATTGGCCTAACACGTGTTTGGTGTAAATTTAAAAGTTTCATCTCAGTTCTTAATCAAAAAAATGAATTAAATGTACCTTTCATTACCTCTGATGCTAGTCCCATTTAATACCACTAGTGACGCCACCATGACTCCACGTCATGGAGTTTTATCTGCATAATATTCCCATAATGGTACATTGCTGTACGTGCACCAGTTCAGATTTAATTACCAAAACAATAAAAAAACATATGAAATTTATTCGCTCCATGACCTAGAGAAAGTAAGTCAAGGTCACCTATATTATGCAATACCGAACTTCCATATCTGATATACATTTACGGTACATTTGGCATTGCTGGTCTTTTTATTTCTCAAAATGTAGAATTAAGCGTCATTCACTATATCCTTAAGGACCTTAAAAAATAGATAAGGGTCAGGTAAAATTTCACAAAATTAAACCACTGGTCCAACGCATATTTGGTGTAATTTTAGAAGTTCCATCTCAATTCACACGCCGAATAAAGAGTTTCATGTACGTTCAATACATGGAATGCTAGTTACACTTGCTGCTAGCAAAAACGCCACAATGACTCCATACTTTGCAGACTTTTGTCTGTATTATATTCCTGTTATGGTATATTGATACATATGCACAAGGTAAGACGTACTGACCATAACAAAAAAAGTCATTTTCTAGTATGTATTCCTTCTGTGACCTTGAGAAAGCAAGTCAAGGTCATCAATATTATGCAACATATAACTTCCATATGTGATACACATTTGTGGTACATTTGGTATCATTAGCCTTATCCTTTCGCAGTACAATGAATTTAATGTGTTTTCAACATTTTTTTGGTCCATATCTTCCGTAATACTGTTGGGAGCGCCACTAAATTTCTGCGCATTTTCGCCTTTTTTTCTGATACACATTCCACAAAGTTTCTAGATGACTCATGAAAAATTTTCCAAAAAACAATATTCTCAATTTTTTTTTCTTATTTTGGCCCACATATTAGATAATGCAACAGATGTCGCTACCAATATCAAACTCGACCTACACTTTCATACCCTTTATCAGTTCTAAAAATTGTAAGGGACTAACATGACAATTATTGACTGTGTTGCGTTTACAAGCAAAAGTTTAGAGACTGATGCACGAACGGACAGACATGAGTGATCACATACGCTCTGCGACCTGCAGTCGGAAGAGCTGAAAACGGGGTTGCTTTAGACGCCGACAAACGTCAATATGTAATTTTGAATAATTACATCATTTCACATTTCATAAGTGCGTAATAGTATCATTTTAGACGATACATCAATATTTTGTCTCAAAGTAAGCGTTTAATGTCATTATTTCTGAAGCCCCCCCCCCTATATAACATACAGTGAGTATATCCAAATCTTTAGCTGTCTGCCAGTGTTCAGCAGGTAGGCCCATTAGAAACACCTTTCACCGCTAAGTGTGAAAGCACATTTTTCCCTCCAGGATACGTCAATGGTACCCCTTCACTAGCCCCTGCTCCTTATCTATTTGGACAAGCTTTGTTCCTATCATTCTTCGTAGAACGGACACCCTCCATGACCCTACAATCACCAGGCACAGATACACACCGACATTACGTTCACTGGTGTAGTGACCAGGCTTACAAGGTCAGCTGTATCACTTTAACCTATTACCATCCAAGACTGAGCTCACCCTGAAGGCCTTCTGTGACTACTTTTTGCAGGATACAGGCGGGCTGAAGCTTTCAACCAGAGGTCAAGCCTCATGACAAATTTGCCACCACAATTGCCAATCCAATGCTTTGAAATAAAAGCATTTACTAAACTGAATAAAAACCATGGTCGCTGAAATGAGCACTTGGCCCTCAACGAAATTAGACATACTTGGCTGTTTATGAATGTCACTTCTCAGCCAGGGGGGGGGGGGGGGGGGTAACTGGAGCAAAATTTTGCTACAAAGCTTTTCAAAACTGCTAGATTTTCTAAAAAATATAAGTGTTTCTAATGTAAAGAAGTGGAAAAATGCTACAAGTAAAGAAAATTTTGCTACAGAGATTTTCAGCTGGACAGCACTTTTCTCTGAGAATTCCGATGCACTTTAATCGTGTTATAAAATGCGGCAGTGAATACCGTGTTTACACTCAAGTAAGCACTACACAAAACACAAAACTACATGTGCCCGCATTGAGCTCAAGTTCAGAGTTTATTTGGTGTTGAATTACACATAACAGGAAGTTTAAAGGTTTTTTTACAGCATGGGGTACATGTAAAAATCACAATAACTGGACGAACAGGAACTGGCAGTGGACATGCATTAGACTTTAAGTAAAGGAGGATCAACCCTGGAACGTTTGAGGGTAGTATTTGGCCGCGTCCTCAAAAAGCCACAATGGGATGGAAAGTCTGCGTGGCAAACTGCTGCGCAATCCTGGGGTTTGTGACAAATGTGGGCAGGGCAATATCACTTTTTAGCGCCGCTAAATGACGTTGAACGCCACCAATATCACAGTCAGCTTGCTGAAAATGCTACTGAGCACTTGTATCCGTTGAATTATAATGAGAACGTTATGTATTCTGTTATCGTCAAAAAACATACTGCTTACTAACATATTTGTACTATACACGTTAATTGAATACACTAAGCAAAACAGCGATTTACACAAAAAAAAAAACAAAAAAAAAAAAAAAACCTACTGCACTTTTTCAGATTGTCATTCCAAACATGCAGTCAAGGTTCGGAAAATGAGATTTATTTTTTTATGTCTGCCAATTTGCCTGTAGGTAAACCAACAGCTTTGTCAATGGTATACGCGCATAGACAGGAACTAGCAGATGATAGCACTGGTCAAAAGGTATCACGTGACCTATCCTGACCATAGTACTGGTCAAAATAGCTCAGGCAACCTCTTTTTTCACCAGTGCTGCCCTCTACCTCTAGCCTCCTGGCTCATGCCATTGCTTGTGAGTTATTCATCTGTATGTAAAATTTGTCTTTTGTGTCCATCGAATCAGTAAAGTGGCTTTATTCCATTATTTATGTGAACTTTCAGCGCCTTTACTTGCAATTTCAAACCTGTTTGTGATTTGAAGCATGAGCTGGGTGACCTGACTGAGGTGTGCCGATTTCTACTCTGTGGTATTGTATTTGACTCCTGCAGGGTTCCTCTTATAATTTCATCCTAAGTCAACAACAAAAACACGTTCCCCGGCCTCTCTATGCTGGTGAGTGTGACACTGGCGCTGGTCAGTGGAGAAACCATCCATCAGCACACTTTGTTCAATGCAATTTGTCGTGCAGACAAGGGCCATCTTTGGTGACGCATGGCGAAGAAATGCCGCGTGATCGCAGCAAAAGTGTGTCAAACGTTGCAGATTGTTGCTTCTTGCAAATGAATTTTCCGTGATTTTGTACTAAATGATCACCCATGTGGACAATTATTGACAGATAACACCGTGTAATCACTCATAAAATAATATACACCTATTTGGTGGTTATGATTTTCGTCTTCAATGGTGACATTCCGTGACACAGTGATTATAGGTAGCTTATTTATGGAAACATAAAAAGGACAATAAAAATTTGTCTTTCTTTTAGGTTTAACTTCTGGCATTTTATCTGAGAACTTTAAGTGTCATGTATCGTCGATTCTGTGTCCTACCATGTTTTGCTTGTTGCTATTGTTGTTATGATCCCTTTAATTTCAAATACTAATGACTCAGACAAACATAAAACCAGCAGTGTAGTACGGTACAAACGTCAACCATTCAAACCCGAAGTCAGAGAAAGCTAGTATGCACTGACGGATCCAGAGGGGGTTCGGGGGGTTCGATCGAACCCCCCCCCCCCCGCGAAGTAAAAATAAAAATGTAAAATAAACTAAAACATTGGAAGATAAAATCAAACAGCTTGACCTATTACCGCCGCTTTCAAATTAAATTTACTGTCTTTAGGTATATCTAAACATATATGATCTATAAACTGTTCATACTTTCATATATGATCTTTACGTTTCAATATGCATTCTGTGTGCTTTTTGGTATTAAAATGCTATATATTACATCAGACGGTAGGTCTACGCAATATTGTAACTCATGCTATTGGTGTTGCCATTATGGTTATGACTTTTGTCCATTTTATTTTGAAACTTGCGACAGATTTGTCAGATGGCGAATTCAGTCACACGTAATTATAATACAAGAGGCCAGTCATTTGGTCTCCAGCTCTGAACCTATACTGATACGTAATCGTGTAGTTTCGTTTGGCACAACTTCAGAGCTGTCTTTCGCTTCATCTGTTCTTTTTAGTTTATGAAAGTATTATCTATGGAATTGTGTAGTCTTAATCTATCAGTTGGGGGGGGGGAACATGTCAAAGAACTATTGTTCTAATTGCTAAATATGGTGAAGCATTAGGACGTACTTTGACGTGGCCTTCTTTTTTATTTTGTGTAGTTAGGAACAGCACCCTGTGAAAAAACAGGCTGCAAAGTTAAAATTTGCTAAATTGCATATCCAAAACTTTTGAGAGGACGCTTTTTAGGCTCATGGTGTTTGGAACAAAAGAGCATCCTTTTTAGAACTTTAGACTGGATTTTACTTAGAAATTGATAAATTCAAAATACGTGTCCTCCTATATCTAGGTCTTTTATGTTGGCATATTTCTTCAATTAGCACAACATTTCGTTGATCTGTATGTGCACCAATTGACACAGGGAGACTATGCAACTTCAACATTGTATACTTTCATCAAGTTACACCAAAATTTACAAAGCAGCAAAAACGTAGATGTATCAGTACTAGTAAAATTATTAGATCTTTGTAGCTCCTTTCTGGTGTGGTTGTATCGGCTCTATTTGGTTTGGCTTTCAATACATAATAAATGCTCGAGGCAGTACAAGGAATCATAGGGATACAGTATTTTTTTTTCAGTCTTATAAAGGTTATTTTTATTTCCACCTGCATATAAAGTATAAGAAGCAGAGCTCGCCAAAATGTAAACTTACACTGTATAGATTTGAATGTTGAGAACACACCCAAAAAATGTGTGATGAACAAAACCTGAACGAAATAACTGCAGTCATTGTGTTGTCGCAGTCACATTAAACGTGCTCACCGGAATAAGTGGGGGCAGACGAGGGCCAGCAGAAATTTTGAAGCACTTGCCCTGCTAACCCAGTATGCCATACTGCCATCCTGTTAAAAGTTTGGGACTTGTCTCATCCCGTATGCCATACCCTGATAGGAAATATGAGAGCTAACCAGAAAGCCAAGTTTAGTGAATTTTGTGTGTCTCAGATTTTAAATTGTCCATGTGAAAATAGTCTCAAATGCCAGGAAAACAAGTTTGAGTGTACCGATTTTTAAAAAATTTCCAGGGAAGGCCCCCCGGACCCCTGCCGTAAGCTTTCGCCACTCCCAATTCGACCCCCGACCCCTTTTTTTGAAAGTCTGGATCCGCCCCTGGACTATGCGGCGCATTGCCGCTGGCATAGCAATATACGGTTTCTCATGAAATATATCATACCACCAGATTTTCTTTTTGTAAAACAGATGACCTTTTCATGTAATGGCAATAAGGTTATAGAGAAATCTGTCGGAGTTACACTGTAGCGAATGTGACGATAAATAAATCCATGTACTCATTTTTCAAGTGGGAAGATAAGAAAAATATATGTTCCACTCTTGTATGAGTATATTAATCACTGGTAATCGGCAAATGTATCTTATGTTAGAAATACCATTTAGAATTGTGTGAACAGTTTTATCGGCACACAAGGACCTTTGTACAAAAATACTGCATGAACAACGTGTTTGCACACAGCCATACAAAAGGGTAAGTGAAAGGAGTAAGTCGTACTGACAACACAACGTATAATTGAACTGCTGGGTGTCCTTTTCTTGCACAGCAATCCCCAGCGACCGGTCGTTTCAAATGTCGTCTGCTTTACATTTTTTTCTTCCTATCCAGGTATGTTTCTACATGCACTACTTTGGACAATATTCTAAAAGTCTCTCTGAGTTCCCTGCTTTATTAGACTTTGAAACCTTTGACTCTGAATACAGGGTAACAATCCGGGAACATACATTATGTTATGCCAGGGCGGTGGCAAGGTAGACAATAAGGGAGCCAGATTGACTCTAACCAACCTCCCGGCAAGCACACAAAAAAATGCTGCATCAAATTTCTACTGTATAAGAGAATTGGCTTGCTCACTTCAGTCGCCGTTATAGGGAAGTTGAGAGTAAGTTATTACTTTTTGCCGACAATCTAAACTTTTTTCCCGCGATCAAACTTCTCCGTGTGACCCTATACATGTTATTGCCTATCGGCGTTGAATTTCAATAAAGAAACTCTGTAAGTAGGCACATCGTACATTGACGTGTTATGTGGCGTATAAAACAATTACCGTTCAGTGTATAACTTGTTTACTTTGTAAGCAAATCTGAGGCTCATCAAAACTACTTTATGGTGCCTTGGTGTCGGTTTTTTGTTCAACGAACCGTGCATCCATGAAAGCAATTCGATTTGAAGGTAGTTAATATCTCATGTGAATCATTTAAATCGGAGCACGATTTTTCTTCAGCAGGCAGTTCATACTTTAAGTTGAGGGGCAGAGTATATCTGTCCAAGTTTCAGACACGCGTCAACCGCACAATTGCATACACGGTACGAATGCAAAAAAGGACAACAGAACTTGACGTGTCGCTATGTGGAAAGAGTTGTTGTCAAGAGCAGCATTTTCAGTGTCGCTTTTAGAAAGCATTGAACCATGTGTTCTTTATGGATGTTATAATTTACCTTGTCTGTTGAAACAACAAAAAAACTCTTACGACCCGTGACACAAGACCCATCAAAAGCTCGTACACCCCCTGTCTGGGGCCCACCAGCTAACTTCAAAAGTTCTACGTCTTTTTCCCCCTTTCCCATGACAAGATTACAACTTGCTCTGCATGTAAAATTCATACCGCATAAGTTATTCAGTTCGGAGTATTCTCATTACTACTTTCTAGTGAAGTGCAAGTCTGTGCAGCCCTGTGGGTACCAACGCAGGCACTAGGGTAGTTGGCACATCAGATCAACATGTTTCAGTGACCAACAATATAAAGGATTCTGCACGATAAAGGCTTAAAGGTGCTGAATCACTTGCAACATTGAATCAATGAAGCTACATCGCAAGCGAAATAATGTTACCATGCAGTGATTTCAACAGCAATTTTGAATTTGCTTTTTCACGCGATTTATTCTGTGGCGGAATGCAAAGTCTGCAGAATGAAGCTCGTGGCACGGCTGCCCGAGCTGCGAAGAAAGTATTATCATCCGTGGATTTTGAGAACATGCACATTGTTGAGAAGTGCAAGAAATATCAGGGAAGAGGATTAAGGAACACATGCGCTGGCATAACTTGAGCGAATGAAAGACAAACCCCGATCTACTCAAACATTTCTGATCATGTCTCGTGGTTTTAGATGAAGTTGCTTTGAAGTTTTACCCCCTTCCCCTCAAACCGCCCAGAAGCGCGGGATGTCAAATGTCGTCTACTGAAACGTTTTAACTCCATTTACCTGTTACCAGAAAAAAAAATTTGTGGAAAATTGTAGACGAGACTTATATCTAGTTACCATGCCCTAGGGTCAAAAGCGTTCGGGTAAGTCTAGCCCACGCCAAGGAAAAGGTTTGGAAGGGTTCGATTATTGTCCTGTCACCATGTTTATGACTATTATCACAATATTGCATTTCTGGGCACGGGCGTGGAAGTTTATCTAAGCTTAGGTCCACTCTGCATCTAAGGGAATTAGGACAGCTTCGGTGCGTCTGTGTCAAGTTATGCCCAGACGCGCGAAGGCATTACTGCAACGAACCCATCTATGGCTATCCTCGGGGAAAAGCAAGAATCTTCCTGTATTCCTCCTGTAGAAGGTACTTCAGTCAGGAGGGCTAGAGTTGGGTAATGGGGTATTCCTATTAGTCTCCATACAAACAACAACTTTTTACCATAAATCTATGTGTAGAACGTGAATGGTTCTAAAAACTTATAGTTGACCAGCCTGAAAAGTTAACAGTTTACTGAAGATTATCAGAAGAAGATACAATCCAATGGGACAATATGGCTTTAGTCTGCAAACGTTTTGTGTACTGGGCTGTCTATTCAGCTTTTAACATAGACAAAATATCCAATTGCGACGTTTCCTTTTCCCATCATTTGAATCCCGCCATTATTCGTCACCATTCAAAATCTGAGTTTGAACGTCTTGAAATCCATTAGCTGGAGTAACAAGTTTCTAAAATCTTGAAAACAAAAATCCACAGTCTTCTTTCAGGCTACTGCAGAAATTTGTGACCAGACAATATCTTTGAGACCTGAATGATTAAACTCGTGCCACTGAAAGGATTAATGTATTATTGGGGACAGGGAACAGAGCGGGAAATGAGCGCTTAGCTCAGCGAAGGAGATACGATGTTTATTTTTTTTTCCATCAAACGTTGACAAACAGTGAGATTGATAATGCAGCATTACTTGTCTTACTGAAATATTACTTGAATCCCCAGTTTTGGCCGTTATATTTTAATAACACCAATGTCACATTCTCAAAGGCTGGGAGATTTGTACATTGCCATATGAAAAAAGACAGAAAGACACTCTGACAAACGGAAAGAAAGAAAGATAGAAAGAAAGAAAGGAAGGAAGGAAGAAAGAAAGAAAGAAAGAAAGAGAGAGAGAGAAAGAAAGAAAGAAAGAAAGAAAGAAAGAAAGAAAGGAAGAAAAGATAGATAGAAAGAAAGAGCGAGAAAGAAAGAAAGGAAGAAAGAAAGAAAGAAAGAAAGAAAGAAAGAAAGAAAGAAAGAAAGAAAGAAAGAAAGAAAGAAAGAAAGAAAGAAAGAAAGAAAGAAAGAAAGACTCCCCCGTAATCCCTGTGAAAGAAAGCGAAAATATGTGCCCTTTTGTCATAAAGCATATAAATCAAAATCAAAGGGCGTGACAATGTTAATAGTAAATTTTTACAGTGTAGATATGGTGCTTTAAATAATCACATATAATAACAGTGGTTTTCTTTGTACCCTGGAAGCCCATCTTTTAATTTACATTTCTTTATTATCATCATTAATTATATAACAGTTTTCACGAAGTGGGCAGCTTCAGTGCGCAAAACGGTTTCCGTGAAAATAAAAACTTACCTAAGGGAAAAAAAATTTCACATATTAAGCCTCAAACACACCTGATAATTTTGTGTTGTATTTAACTTTTCTGACTTTTCAGTCAAGTTAGTTTATCTCGTGGTCACACATTTTAAACCTTCGATTTGTTGCGAAAAATTGTTGACTGTTTTTTTTCAAACTTGGCGGGGATGTACTTAGTGGTTCTCTTCCAAGCGTGTTCAAAAGATCACGTTCCCATATTGGGTGTGAATCATTTTTTGGAAAATGTTGAAACATCTCCAAAAACTACCTGCTGTATTCTCTTCAAGCTTGATATCAGTTCATCGTGACTGCGTAGGTACCATTGTCATACACAAGGTGGTGCTTTTATTTCCTGATTTTAAGGAATTTTGAAATTACGTTACGATCAATAAGTGTAGGTCTTCAATTTTCAGGAAGATCTTTTATGCAATTGTTTCTCTGAAACTGTGCAGGCAATTGCTTCGAAAGTGTATTGAAACAGTTCTGGACAGCGCTAGGCTTTACTTAGTTCAACAGGGGATGCTGCGATTTTTTTCCTGGAACGTTTGTTGTTTGTTCCACATATCATGCACCACTTACGTCTTTGCTTGATTCTTTCCTATTCTTGTTCATTTGTTTGGTTTTAATTTAAACCTGCACATTGCCTACAATGGCCGGTCAATTGCTTGGTGACCTTGACCTGATGCCCAATGTTATCATCAATGTTACCATGACAATTGAAGTCTTCTACTTCTTCTTCTTCTTCTTCTTCTTCTTCTTCTTCTTCTTCTTCTTCTTCTTCTTCGTCTTCTTCTTCGTCTTCTTCTTCAATGGATATGGTGATGTACTCGTTAAAATACTAGATTGAAATTCGTTGACTTTGAATCGAAAGTGTGTCAAATATTATAATCGTATGCCTTATGATCAGTCAGAATCTCGCCTCTGTAAGCAAGTGTTCGATGATTTATCAAATGTGCACACGGAAGGTCCCAGAGTTACCTGGCCATATTGTCTGAAATTCGTAACATACTTCGAAACACTGGACTTGATCCAGCATTAACCAGTACAAATGAAATTTGGCTACGACCCTATTGAGATTAAGTCAAGACATCGATAAAATCTCTCCCTTTTGAAATACAGATGACGGCACATCCTTGTATTGATACCGCTTTAGGTCCTTCAGGAAATATTCCAACATTTGGCCAAACATTTCTTACCAATGTGAACGATTTCTACGCACTGGCTGTCTGGGTATTACCAAGAAGTTGGAAAGATGAGGAATGCATAATTCGAGTTGTGACATGTGCGAAAATGGCAGGGGAGATATATTACATTTCTTATTTCCGTGCCCGTCCCTGAACGATATTAGACTGGCAATACTCAAGCAACTTGAACACGATTTTGTGCCCCTCCCTGAACGATATTAGAATGGCAATACTCGAGCAACCTGAACACGCTTTAACAATGTATGGAACACAGGAAGTGTGGTTATATTACAGGAACTCCTCTGTCTAACAGGTAAACTGTTTTTTTTTCCGGGGGACCAAAGCTTCCCCTATGGTGACAATACACGCGCTACGTTTGATAAAGTTTCTAAGAAATTCTTGGAGCGAGTTTGGAGTTTCCGACTGGAGTCTCAAACGGACCACGAGATATTGACCTAATATTCATTGTATGCTTGCCTGTCTATAAAATGTGTCTGTGTGCCAACACAGACATTTCGTTTTTCCTAGAGTTCTTTCTTTCTTCTTTGCTACCAACTTTTGTTCGCCGGTTTTCTCAAACACTATTACACTCAGAAACTTCAAACTTGGCATGATTATAGTTATATACATGCATTTACGCCTTTTAAAAAGAGAAATTATGTTTAAGAGTATGCAAATTACGGGAACCAGAAATTTTTACTCTTGTATATCACCAAAACTATTATAGGTGCAGGTAAACAATCCAACTTCCATTTATATACTGAACCCCAATGAAAAGTATCCACATAAAAAAATTAACACATTAATTTTGTAAGTTACTAAGTACTGTGTGTGCATATATGCATGGTTTGGAGCCTACATCAGGGTCATTCAGGACAACTTTTTAACTTTTGCTGGGTTGTTACATAATGCATGTGACTTTTGTGCACCGAATATGGCTTCTGACCACCACTCCTATTGGATGGCTAAAATGACCTGATGTTTTCAGTGGCTTTAAAAAGGGATGTTCAGCCAAGAAAAAAGCCAGTGGTCTCAGGTGTGTTGAGGCGATCATGCCGCGTCTGAGCCAAGGTCAAAGACACCATGCTTTGGGGCTTGCAGAGGGTGGAGTCCCAATCACTCAAATCGCACAAAGAATGGGGTGTACTCGGCGCACCATCCAACGACTAATTGAACGGCAACAAGAAACTGGATCCGTAGATGATCGGCCTAGGCCTGGCCGAGAAAGAGTGACAACACCTGGCCAAGACCGTCACATCCGGCTGATGCACCTGCGAGACCGTTTCCGTACAGCAGCCCAAACAGCCCGTGAGACTCAAGGGGTGAATCACCGTCCTGTCAGTAGTTCTACTGTGGAGAGGCGACTGAGGAGCAGTGGCCTAACAGCCAGAAGACCTTACAGGGGTAACCTGCTGACCCAACCCAGAAGAGAAAGACGACTGCAGTGGTGTAGAGCACACTCCAGGTGGACTCGCCAGCAGTGGAATACCGTCCTTTTTACTGACGAGTCCCGTTTTTGTGTCAGCAGAGCAGATGGCAGAGAACGTGTGTGGCGCCGGACTGGGGAGAGATATGCAGATGCCTGTGTCCGTCAGGCAGATCGATGGGGTGGACCCTCTGTCATGGTGTGGGCAGGCATCAGCAACCGCTACCGGACACCCCTAGTGGTCATTCAAGGGATCCTCAATGCTAGGCGGTACATTGATGAGGTGCTGGAGCCGCACATGGTCCCATTTATGGAGCAGCATCAAGATCTGGCGATCTTTCAGCAGGACAATGCACGTGCACACTCTGCAAGATTAACAATGAACTTTCTCAATGAGAACAACATCAATGTCATGGAATGGCCAGCGTTCTCACCCGATCTGAGCCCTATTGAACATTTGTGGGATCAGTTAGGCCAAGGTATTCAACGGAGGACACCTAGGCCTACTACCCGAAACCAGCTGATCCAAGCTCTGCAGGAAGAATGGAATAATGTTCCCCAACACAGAATTCAAACCCTGGTCAGCAGTATGCGCCGCAGATGTATAGCATGTGTTGATGCTCGAGGTGGCCACATCCCATATTGAACAGAAAAATTTGTGTGACTTTCAATTAGGGCAGTTAATGACATTTTTTGCCTGTAAGTGACGTTAATGTCGGTAGAGCGTGACATTATTTTTACGCCAGAAAAGTGAATGCTTTGTTAAGTTCTAAGCACGTCTAGGTATGAAATGTTTCAAGTATAAACAATAAAATACTTCAAAATTGGCATGTGGATACTTTTCATTGGGGTTCAGTATAGGTTGGTAACACTACACATTTTTGTAAGATACATGTGACCTCCAAAGACCAAGGTCATTTGGACATTTTAAATTTTCATCTCGCTATAACTTGGTCAATTGACCATACAGGACTCAAATTACAGGTATTGCAACACTGTATATTTTTGTAATTAACATGCAACCTCTAAAGGTCAAGGTCATTTGGACCTTTGAAAGTTTCATCTAGCCCTAACTTGGTTAATTTTGATCTGATTTGGTTCACGTTCGGCTTATACTATATATATTGCAACACTGCATATTTTTGTAATTTATATGTAACCTTTAAAGGTTAACAGTCAATATCATTTAGACCTTTGAAAGTTCCATGTAGCCATAACTTGGTCAATTTTCATCTAATTTGGTTCATGTTGGCCCTAAACTGCAGATATTGTAAAATTGTACGTTTTTGTAATCTATATGTGACCTTCAAAGGTCAACGTCATTTGGGTCTTTAAAATTTTCATCTTGCCATGACTTGGTCAATTTTCATCCAATTTCCGCCATGTTGCGTTCAAATTGTAGGTATTGCAACACTGTACTTTTTTTTTATTCAAATGGAACCTCTAGAGGTCAAACGTCTCGGTCATTTGGACCTTTTAAATTTTCATCTAGCCATATTTACAACTTTTGAAGGCATACAGATTTGCTTTGCCGCAAATCTTCTTTTTCAGTTTTATATCATTTTGTTGCATGGGGTTGTACGAGCCCATTTGGACTCCTTTCCCAGAACCAGCCAAGCACTCACTTCCTCACCTTCACCTGACTGGAGAGGGCATTGCGAGGTAGAATATATCTCAGCATGGGAGAATGCATATTAAGGACATCAAAGTTCCCTGTAAATACCATATTTATTGTGGAAACTTTCACGTCAAACATGAGTCTTTTAAAGACACGTTAAAATCATTTTTACCTGTAAAATTTCGAAATTTAACTGGTGAGAAAGTTTTGATAAATGAAAATAATTAGAGTATTTGTGCAGTTTTTGTTCGCAGGACTTAATTGCCATTATTGTGAGAGTGCTATTTGACATTTAAATTTTATTTTTTTGTAGAGAAAGGATATATTGAGTGTAAAGAATGAAAAAATTACAAAGATTTCATGGTAATATAATCTGAACTATGGAGCTACTTTTACAAAGCATGTGTTGAAAATACCACCATCACACACACACACATAACACACACACACACACACACACACACACACACACACACACGTTTCTGGACCAACAAGTATACTACTAGGGACTGAATGTAACAACTTATATGCATGAGTTTGTAAATTATTTAGAATTGAGTAAATCAATAGGGTGTATTCATATTTAAATGCGGTCTTACTTTAACACCTATTGAGCAAAAGAGGGAGCCACCTGCATCAGGGCAGATCCATGTAAATAGTATGATCAAAAGTACTTTCTGAATAAAATAAACAACTCGCACACAGAATAATCTAAAGAAAATGTGTTAACAAATATTTGAAACATAAAGGATGCCTAAATTGATTAGACATTGGCTCTCTTTTTGTTGAAAAGGTGGTATTAATGAATGTTTGTGTAGTATATAATACAAATGTGCCCTGATCACGGTCAAAGCATCAGTCTGTTGCCCTGGCAACACAGGAAGTGATCAGGATCGCAGTTAAATATGAATGTCTCCTATTATTTCACAAGTTACACAAGAAGACAGTTGTCAATAATTGGCTGTTATGTTTCAAAAGTGGTCAGCCCACCAATATAACCGCGTGCAACTTAACGACACAGCCATATTCCATTTAAGGCCAAAAATAGCCCTTGTCCAACTTCTATAACTTACAGAAATAGTCAATCTAATACATTATGAAATTTGCACACAGGAATGTCTTAATATAAATGGTCTGACCTGTTTTGAATTTATCGATGATCCCTATCAGTAATTGTTCGGTTAATACTTATACTTTACTGACAAAACATGACAGGGCCAAAAATCCTATGTTGTTTAGTGTGCTTACATTTCCAATTTATAAGCATTATCCTGTGACATAATGTGCTGAATTCATTACCGTCAAGAAAGGAATAAAACTGACACCTTAAAGGTGTGTCTCTATTTCATGCTTTGGGAGAGGTGATGCTGACACATTTGAGTCAATTATTTGCACAGTTTTTGACAGCTCTGCACGGAGTACATTTTGACATTGAGGAATATATGCTCACTATCATGCAGCAGCATAGTCAACAGTGGCTATTCCGCAGTCATTTGTGCATGTGAACACTCTGGAAAGATCAACTCAGGACAAGGTTCTTGCGAACATTTCTCAGAGGACATGTGGTTTATTTTCCCAAAATTGCCCTCATTTACTGTTTACCTTTTTGCACTGTTGTGCAAACACTGTTCCAGCTGACTTGTCACTTTCTTTTCAAACACACAGCTACTGAACATGTATTCATATTTTCACATCACCAGAGGTTTGTCCCTGGATAGATGCCCGTGTTAAACGCATTAAGGCAAGCAGGCTTGCCCCTAAAGGGGATTCTCTGGCGAATGGAGGCAAGAAAGCAGTTGTGCACAGTGGCTCCACTTGTGGGAGAAAGCACCCATTTTCCGTTAGTCACTCCTTCCCTTTCGCGGCAATAGTTTTGTGATTCGGTGCATTAATTCCAGTGCTCTCACCGTCCCATGTAGGAAAAGGGTCTCTGATACATGAATCTGATCAATATAAGCTTTTGTATATAAGATTTTATTGCGCTCATGTTGTGTATTGAGCTGATTTTTATTGTACTTATATTTTATAACCATGGACGTGCTCCCCTCCATAGTGTTCCATCATGGAGGTATTTATGTCCATGGTTCCATATAAAGGGCCTGGTTATCTGACATAAATTGCTTTTATTGAATGTGGGTTTCCTTCACATACATGTTGTACTCGAAGTCACAACTTTAAGAATACCATTTCATGATCCTAACAACTAAGTTTGGACTTGGATACTGTGCATGGGGACGGTCCCCTATAAGGACCTATTTGACGCTGGGCATGTGTGACTCTGGCCTAACTTCGAAGGTCACAGAGCTACGTTGGGGAATTTAGTGCCCCGATGACATTTCCAGAGCTATTTTAACTAAGATTTTGATATTGCATAGTATAATGGTCCTCCAGGGCAAGGCTCCACGTGGTTAATGTTGACTTCATTTGCAAAGTGACAGGACCATGGAAGTAAATTTTCCTTTTTCACTTAATGACCTTGATGACGCAAGCACAATTTAAACCAGGACTTTGATGTGATAATGTTCTTCTATAAGGCCCAGGTGTGGACAGTACATAGATGACCTTGACCTACTCTAAAGGCCACAAGGCTATTTGGATTTCACTTGATAGCCCAGTAACACTTTGAACACGAACTTTGACGCGAGACATTATGATGATCCTCCATTACATGGATGACCTTGTTCTAATTCACATGGTCACAAAGCTACAAATTGGCATTGGAATGACACCTCTCTGCATAACAGTTTTGGAAGTTATTCAAAATTTAAATTTTGTGTAGTCGCCTAATTTAAATTAATTAACCATTTTGGTTTATTGAATGCAGCTATGTCACAAATCTACAAATTTAAGTTGGAATGACACCTCTATCTATCATACTTTTGAAGTTATTCAAGAGTGAAAGTTTGCGTATTTACCTAATTTACATAAATCAAAATCCTGCAGCTTTGGTTCATGGTTCATTGGATGCGGCTGTGCCACAAACCTACAAATTGAAGTTGGAATGGCATCTCTATCTGTAATAGTTTTGGAGATATGCAACTCTTAAATTTCTTAATGCCCCTAATTAGCATAATTTAAAATTATGCAGCTTTTATAGTTACTGCACCTTATAGTGGTAGGTGTCACAAACCTATACATGCACACTGAAATTTTGTGTCTATCTGCAATAGTTTGAAAGATATGGAGCTTTTAAAATTTTCATTGCCTCTAATTTACATACTTTCACGACTATTCCAAACGATATGAACAATTTCACTGGTAGGTCAGTTACCATGGCAAGTTTGGTTATTTTTGGAATGATAGTGTCCGAGAAAAACTCCGGACAAACTTGGTCAGAAAGAAAGAAAGAAAGAAAGAAAGAAACAAAGAAAGAAAGAAAGAAAGAAAGAAAGAAAGAAAGAAAGAAAGAAAGAAAGAAAGAAAGAAAGAAAGAAAGAAAGAAAGAAAGAAAGAAAAACAAAATGTCTGGGTTGGCACCCCGACACAAATATCTCATGCAGCTGACAGATTACGCTGCGTTGAAACAAGTGTTTATAGTAAACTGTTGAGCTGGGTGCCGGTCAAACTGTGAGAGCCGTCGTGGTTGCAACGTACGCTTCACCATGAACACATTTATGGTATACAGAAGCCGTTCGAACAGTGACTCAAGTGTCCTGCACTAGCAAACAGAGATAGCGATGCAACTTATAACTTACTCCCTCCACCTTGTTTATATCAGTGACTCATTTCATTGCCCTCATTCTTAAATTAGATATCAGACTTGGAATTCGTCTGGATTCCACATGACTGTGCTGTGCTTGGTTTAACGCGGGTCTCATTTCTTTAACTTATTTATTATGGTATCCTTTTAGTATGAAGACGATTGTTATGACGTTTCGTTTCAGTTATAAGCGTGGAAGAGATGGTTGAATTGACGGACAGACGGAGAAACAGACGGAAATAACAAGCAAAAAATAAGTCTTTGGTACACAGGTTATATCGCTTGCTTACATTTGCAAAATCTAGCTTCAGCTGAAAAAATCTCTGACTGAACATCAATGCCATGGACCTAACAGCTTAGAAAACGTGCAACGAATATGTTAATTCAAGTTAACCCAACAGGGCAGTTGCTCGTTAGCAAAGCTGAACCTCAAAGTCAAGTGTCGCCTATTCCCACTTACCCACCCGCATCGTTCTGTATGGCAACAGACCACCGAAAACAACAGCCTACTAGCAATACAAACCAAGACGGTTTCTGCCATATCTTATCTCACGACTATACATTTGATACAAAAGTCAGTAGCGCCTGCCCATTGAGTCATTCCACTGAATAATAGTGTAGTCTTGCCCATGATCTGGTAAAATATCAACCAATAGATTGATGAACAGTGAAGAAGCAGTATACGGGCGGTCAACAGCGAAGAACAGTTAACCTATTGCCCTTGTGCCATGCATCATGACTCGGTGATTTGGGGGTTATGGCGCAGAGTTGAATGTTTCCTTGGAGTATATAGTTTTTTAACCAATCTCTTTCAATTTCACAGTTATTACGTTCTACCAAATTAATTAAAAAGCATTAGCACTTACCTTTTGTTTAATCTGATTGCTACTTAGAGATTTTTTACATTCGTGAATTAGGCTACATTGTATGCTTCCACCTCGTTTACATTCGCAACGTACTGTTTTACATTTCCGTGGATCAGTGTGTACATCCCACTTGTCCTTTCGTCGATAAAAGGTACCTCCGTGGTGACAGCCACGTTCAAGACAACGGTGACAACATGCTCCTTCATGTTTCTCATACCTCACGCAATTTTTCTCATAAAGACAATCTTCGATAGCACACTGAACCGGACCTCCTCTGCGCGGACAGTGGCATGTCATGCAAGCGTTGGTTTTAAATGTGGCTCCGGCTTTGTAAGTTGTGTTTCCGTTGATACATGTTGGGATATCCTTTGGAGCCCTATGAAGAACACGTCCCTGCACTTCTGACACTGTTAAAATTAAAAGTAATCCACAAAGTTCCTTCATCTTATACAAGGAGCGCCAAATTTACGATGTACATGGAACTAAAGTTGGTGTCCAACTTGACGCTGGGTTCTTTCAGTGGCGTAGTTCTTTTCTATGTCCTTTAACCCCAAAGCGATGCACACAGACGCTGCGAAATCATCAAGTAACATGCGTATGAATACTAAGATATGGATCCGCCAGACACGTTATGCGCTAGCCTCAATTGGAGGCTCGTCCTATAATCAGAGCCAATAGGAGCTGAAATTCCCAGCCTGTCAAACGCACAAAAACAGTGAACATGATCCGGCATATACTAAAGTATCAAGGAGGCAAAGAGAAAGTTGCTCGCTATGCGCTGTTTATCTATTTGTTTGGTCATTTTTTTGTTCTCACGTTTCCAGGGTAAGGAAATATTATAAATGTCTGTCGCAGGTGTTGACTTGTTGGACATGACTCCGCAATGACTCCAAGCCAACTAGGTGGATTTTTTCCTTAGCCCTAAGTCTCACTGATGGCAGAATGTATGGGCATCGCCAAAGTTCAACTTCTAAAGGGTAGAACTCTTAATCATATGAAAGCCAAACATGACACTTAGCTCCAAGCCAATCCTTGAATATTCTATAATTTTATACATTTCTTACAGTTGATATTAATTACACAGAACAAGCTACCTCATGCAGATGTCCTACAAAAACAAAGGACAGGCGTCTGCCAAAGTTATTCTTTTTCTAAAGAGCCTCACATATTTGCCATGTTTTCAATGGCTGCGCTAAACGGTGTTTCTGAATATTTCCACGTTATATTAGTCTTACATTGAATACAGCTTGTCGATTTATCTTGTTCTCTGTCATGTAGCGTCTGCTATGGAAAATTTTAGCAAGTGCCACATGACCCCGAGAAAACGGTTCAATAAAAGAAGTTTTGCTTGGCAGTTTCATTGTAACTTCCTGCCTTATAATTTTCCATTTAACGTTTCATTTGTTTAGGCTTTTCCTAGCATTTGCCTAACTTTCGTTGTTTCCCCTACGTTTTGTCCCGGATAGGCCTGTCATGGATGATTCACAAAGGGTCACTTCCAGCTGGAGTTTCAAATCTCTATGGAGGTCATTTGATGCATAACGAAAAACACGTAACTTTAAAGACGTATAAAGTGGGGAGCCGTATTAATTTAATTACTTAAGTAAAGCAGTGGGCCGTCATATCTTAATATTTCGGGGACTAATTACATAGGCTATATGTAGCCCACATGTATGACTTCATTGGGCATAGGACTATGGCATCCGATGACGAAACGAAATATATTTTGTTAGTGCTTTTAAAATGATAAAATCTTATGCTTGTGGATATCATCATGTAACCCAGGCTTATTTTTGTGCAGTCATAACGCTTCGCCACGTAATATAGCATATGTTACCAAAGGATGTAGTCACCAGCACATTAGCTATACACCTAAGGCCAAGTTATTTATGATTTAGTATTACTCTAAATTTATACATTTAAATAAAACTACTGTTTTAAAAACTTTTTATGGCGAAATCTTCCATTAAATAATTAAAATTGTTTTCACGATCTACACAGGTGATAGAGGTTGCGGCGGTGGCGCCTCTGTGAATTTGCCATCTGCAAATCTTCATTCAGATGTGCGTGACATACCATTGGGGAGCGCATGCTCACACACGCTCTAACGCGTGCCTTTTTGTGTTCTATTCAACTCCCATTGGAGGTGGCTGTCTGTCGCACAGGCGCTCGCCATGTGGCTAATCAATGGTCCACGCACTGAGGGCGAAAAGAGAGGTTTTTCCTGCGCCATTGTCACATGCAGATGCCGAGGTAGTTTTTCCTTAGTCTATCCACCGCACGACCCCAAATGTATTTTTCTATATTCAGTAACAGTTGTTGCTCCAAATATATTTTTCTTTACTCATTAACAGCTGTTGCTTCAAATAAAGTTGGTTTTAAACACTTACACTTTTTTTTTTTTTTCTTATTGCTAGCTGGAAGTTCACATTGCCCACCGCGCTTAAAGAAATGCTTAATTTTGATCGGTTTAATAATTACATGTTTTGCTGCCCTGCACACCTCGTTTTGCATAGAGATTTTGGAGACCGACATATCACAATGCTTCTCACCAATTGAAATCCACCAAATATTTGCTGCCATAACTGTCATGCGCAACAGCGCCTGCTCACAGCTTCTCTCAGCCAACGTGAAAGGATGTTATCGATATATGACGCATTTCATTTACAAAATCATATTTATAGCGAAGCAAACAATGCAAACCGTCGAATGCATGGGATAAATGTTTTATTTCACGTTTGGTAGGCCTATGTGTTAAAGTATAATCCGATTTAGACTCTAGCAGAATTCTACTGTTCGACCCACTGCAAATCATAGCCAAACTAAAGGTGTAGGCCTATTCAGCAAAACGTTTGAACAACTGTACAACTCACGTTCATTGAATACAACTAATTCAAGAAAGAATGGCCAGAAATGCGAAACTGCTGCACATTGATAAATTTTGTAAGCGTAGACTCCAAACTCTAGCCTGACACAAAATAAGGTGAAAACGAGGCAATTAATTATCATTTATCTCTATAAAATGCGGCCACAAAATTTCAGTTAGACCTAAAGCGTACATTAAATGGCTGCAACCCAGAAGAAGCAAGCAAAACCACCCCCAAAGGCATAAATCTCTTTTATCTAGTACCAGGTGCCGCGTGCAAGCCGGTTCTGTGACATGCATCAAGTATGGTGATCTGTTCAGTTCTTACTCACTAGAAGGCGCTTTTTTACAAGGGCACCAGAACATCATAAAAATTCCCACATATTTTTTTAAGTGCTAGAAAACGTCTTTTAAAAATAAGACAATACAAGAAACGACTTTTCTAACGTTAGGCCTACATGTTATTACAACATGCCAAACAGTAAGTAATGAAGGTATTTGCAGTTCCGGGACTTTCACTCACGGCTCACCACATCCACTGGCAGGATCACCCGTCATGTGACTTCCAGCATCATTTTTCTGCGTTTGATCAGATTTATCCTTCACGGATATTCGTGACGACTAATGTGAGTCGTGTGCAATACCGTAAGAGCGGGCTTGTTCGCCATAATGTTATAGTCATACTGGAGTGAAAAATATGTTTATGTAGGCCTACATCGGCCTGCCCTTAAATATACTGAAAATACCAACATGACAGAGAAAGATCATGCATCCCGGGTTCGGATGTACGTTGCCGGATAACAAGCCCTTAGAACAACAGTACAATTAATATTTACAAAAAGGTATATCCTTTTCTTCCTCAACTGAAATATATGATAATGACATTTTTTTAAAAATCAATTCCATTTTAGCAAAGAAACAATAAATAGCAAACCAATAGGCCTATATGGCCATATATGGCATGCACACTTTATCAGAACTGAAAAGTGTCTCCAATTGACCAATGTTTCTGCATTTGAGACTAAAGTGGCGTTAACTGCAACTAGAAAAGATTTGCTTCAAAGCAAACCTATGCTTGCAAAGGAAAGTTGTTGCATTTTACATTCAATTTGAAATTGGAACAGCTACATCAGGGAAACATGGAATTTAACACCAAAAAAATAGCAAAATAAGGATCTTGGCATGAAGAAAAAAATCTACATATGAAAAGGAAATACCAAACAGGCAGAAAGAATTCTTGGTAAAACAGAAAGTCAAGTGTCAGCAAACAAACAAGATTGGCACATGTAATGAGAAACTAGCTAATTCTAGTGCACTTTTTATGGCGACTTTCATTCATTTATGAATCACTGTTGACACTTCAACATGGACTGATGACAAGATGGTCACCATACGGTAGCATAAAGTGTTATGGCTGACATGAGTGCGTAAAAACAAATCCTACCCTGATGTAGATGTAATTGACTGTTGCTGACTGATCATGGCCTGTTGTATGCCCGGTCTATCACAAATATGTACAAGTTTGCTATTGTTGTTCATAATTTGCATTGTTTCAACTACACTGATAGGGCCATACACCCTTTTCAGATATTTGCTACCTTTACTGGAATCTGAGAGCTTAGCTCTGGTCCAAATTGATGATGGACAAACCTAAAATGTGAAGTTAAAATGGCACATCTGCCCATAACAGGTTTGAAAACAGATATTTAACATTTAAGTCCCCTTGTGGGTACAAGTCCAAATTCTACAACTTTTGCTCGTGGTTCACTGATTACGCTTGCAGCATTATCCTCTGAATTTAAGTTGGAATGACACCTTTACCTGTAATAACTTTCAAGATATTCAACAATAAGCTTTTCCAAATTCCAGTGCCCCTTATTAGCATACATTAAAATTCAGCATCTTTTGTTTGTGGTTCACTGGATGTGCTTACAGCACAAACATAAGAATGGCACCTCTACCTATAATAGTTTTGAAGAGGGCACAAATTTGCATAATTTTCAAAACTGTCACTCCTTTTCATTAAGAAGCATGACTTTATGTATGGAAGTGTAATCGTGCCAAGTTTGGAGTTTCTGCATCTTCAAATAAAATGATGGACAAATTTACTGGAGAGAGAGAGAGAGAGGGAGAGAGAGAGAGAGAGAGAGAGAGAGAGAGAGAGAGAGAGAGAGAGAGAGAGAAGAAAGAAAGAAAGAAAGAAAGAAAGAAAGAAAGAAAGAAAGAAAGAAAGAAAGAAAGAAAGAAAGAAAGAAAGAAAGAAAGAAATACAATATGTCCGTGTTGGCATCCAGACATAATGAGAATTGTAGACGAGACCTATCAAAATAGCATGCCTCAAGTCAACAGCTTTCCTTGACGTAAGTTCTGCGCTTAGCAGCTGCTTTCCTTACCGCCCAACCCACGCCAATGATAGCTGCTGAGTCAGTCATAATTCAAGGGGAAAGGGTTACGAGAGAGAGAGAGAGAGAGAGAGAGAGAGAGAGAGAGAGAGAGAGAGAGAGAGAGAATACCAAGGTTCATAGAATAAATCAAATTGCATGTTTGTGCAGTTTTACGATTCAATGTTAACAGCAACCGTGTGGTATATTTTCAACATTTCAAACATACTCCGTATTATCATTTCATACATTTTCAACAGAAAATATATCTATAAAGAGTTCATTTATAATTTATACCTTATAGACGAAATCACGTTAAAAATGTGTTTCATTTCAAAAGTGGCATCGTTCCGCGTCAGCTGATTTCCACGATATTGATATGTGCGGTGTCCATTACAGTGGCAGGCATACATTTACACGAAGTACAAAATAAATCAAATAAATAACAGATATTTGTTTAGATTTCTAGCTTCGACATAGTCAAGCACAAAATTCGAGAACGTGGAAACTAGATACCATGCAAGTGTTCCTCTGTGTATTGTTTTGTGAATGGTGGAGATTTGATTACCGATCTATTTTCAACCTTGCTAACGGTCATTCACAAAACTTGGCATGAAAACAAACACCCTGTGTTGAATGTTTTCAAGTAGAAGATCCCCAGTCATAAATATTGCCAACACTAGGGCGGCCCATGACTTATGATAATTATGTCTGTGTGCCAACACAGACATATTGTTTTTCTATGAATTCATTCATTCATTCTTTCTTTCTTACTTTCTTTCTTTCTTTCTTTCTTTCTTTTTATGTCTGCGTGCCAACACCGACATACTGTATTTCTAGGAATACTTTCTTTCTTTCTTTCTTTACAGGCAAATTTGTCCGACATTTCATTTGAAAAGTATTATACATAGAAACGCCAAACTTGGCATGATTATACTTCCATACATGAAGCCTGGACTTTTTGTAAATAGGTTCAACGGTTTTGAAAATTATGCAAATTAGGACCATTTGAAAATTTAAATCTTGAACATCTCCAAAAATATTATAGGTACAGGTAATTAATCCAAGTTAGATTAATATATTGGTAACACTGCACATTTTTGTAATTTACATGTGACCTCTAAAGGTCAAAGGTCAATGTTATTTTCACATTTGAAATTTTCATCTAGCCATAACTCGGTCAATTTTCATCCAATTTTAGCCATGTTGGACCCAACCTGTAGGTATTGCAACACTGTATTTTTTTGTAATTTACATGCAATGCCTAAAGATCAAAGGTCAAGGTCATTCAGGCCTTTTTTTAATCTAGCCATAAGCGTAATGGAATGTGAATTACCAAAGGCTGTGAAGATTGTATCAGTCAAGATTTTGGGGCCCGCTTTAGTAACTGATACTTTTAGCCAAGATAAAAGAGCCTGGGTTTGATATCAGGCTACGGGCAGCATGCTTGTCTGTATGTGTGTCCCTGAGTAGCACACAGAATGCCGTGTGTGATTGCTTTTGCCATGTTTAACAAAGACAGACAAGGTGAACTTAGAAAATTGGAACAACACATAATTAATTAATAGGGCAAGATATAACAGATTCAACTGAAAGCCACATGAAGCTGTAGTTTCCACTGCAGTGAGGTTGCCAGGTTAGGAACCGTACGAGCCACAGGCAGCCTGGTCAGTGTTCAATGTAAACAAAGCATGCCCAAATATGACTGACGTCTACAAGTTGTATCATGCTTAGAAGACTACTTGGTTCATAAGAATCAAATGGAAAAGAATGATGACATAGATTGTGGTAGTTTATATATCATTACATACTATCAAAAATATTGTCTTTCTTTCTGTCTTTCTGTCTTTCTTTCTTTATTTCTTTTTCATGGCTGTGTGCCAACACAGACATATTGTTTTTCTAGGAATTCTTTCCTTCTTTCTTTCTTTATGTCTGTGTGCCAATACAGACATGTTGTTTTTCCTTTCTTTCTTTCTTTCTTTCTTTCTTTCTTTCTTTGTTTCTTTCTTTCTTTTTTTTTTCTTTCTTTCTTTACAGGCAAATTTGTTTGCAACTTTATTTAAAACGTAGAAACTCTAAACTTGGCACAATTATACTTCTATAGATGAAGTCTGGCCGTTTTGTAATGACAGGTCATTCTTTTCAAAATTATGCAAATGAGGGCTAATTAAAGTTTTATATGTTTAATATCTTATATACTATAGTAGATGTGGTTCCGAGTGTATAGGAGTTTGATCATAACAAGGGAAAGGCCATCTCAAATGTCAAGGTCAAAGGTCATGTCAATGTCAAAGGTCAGTTTTAGGCCAAAATGTCATTTTTGAGGTTACGGTTCACTTCAGGTAGAGGTCATCTCAAGGTCAAAGGCCACTTTCGATGGTGGCTTTCTTCTAGCCATAACATGGCCAATTTTCATCCAATTCTAATCATGTTGGACTCAAATTTTAGGTATTGCAACACTGCACATTTTTATAAGAACATGTAAAAAATCTTCTTTTCTTGAGATGACCTCTACCTGAAGTGGACCTTCACTGCAAAAATGACATTTTGGCCTAAAATTGGCCTTTGACCTTGACATGACCTTTGCCCTTGGCATGACCTTGACATTTGAGATAACCTACCTTGCTATGATCGAACTCCTATACACTCGGAACCACATCTACTATAGTATATAAGATATTGAAGATTTGAAACTTAAATTAGCCCTCATTTGTATAATTTTGAAAAGCATGATTTCTCATTATAAAAAGGCCAGACTGCATCTATGAAAGTATAATTGTGCCAAGTTTGGATTTTATACGTGTAATACTTTCCAAATGAAATGTTGGATAAATTTGCTTGTAAAGAAGGAAAGAAAGAAAGAAAGAAAAAAGAAACAAACAAGCTAACAAACAAACAAGCAAACAAACAAACAAAGAATCCTAGAAAAACAATATGCCTGTGTTGGCACACAGACATAAATAGGAGACAAAACAGAGGGGTAAAATTTGAGTGGGTTTTTTATTTTTTTATTTGTTTGTTTTGGGGTCATTATAAACTTTTTCAGTGCCAATCACGTCTAAAGTCGATCTACTAAAGTCAAACTAGTCTGAATTATCATAAGGATCTCAGATTCGTATTCCTCGTGAAAATACTTTTCATTCACGTACCAGAACGCCTCTAGTTTCAGAGAAAAGCTGTTGACTCTATCCAAAATTTGGTACTTAAAGAGTTAAGCTTAAGTTTGATTGGATGCAGGCTACTAAGTTTTGATTTAAGTTAAAATAATTGATGCGGCGGTACACTGTCCAAAAAGGGAGCATTTCAGTTAATATTAGGTGACTTTGCTGTCACGATGGGACTATAAATTGCGCAGGCAAGTTGTTACTGTAAGTTACCAGCATAAAGTAACCGTCATTGTTGTACCAGCAAGTTAACCTTGCATAATTACATGAACACATTTCCGTCATGTATATGTATCTATCGGTCGTACAGCTGCCTGTAAATACTGTGATTTTTACGAGAATATGGTTCTGCGTTGTGGGGCACTGCTGGGAAAATCGTACTGGGCTTAACTGTTATAGATCTTCGTGAACATTTTAATCTCTGTCGCCAATACATGATCGTGTCCCTTGTGTACCAAACTATCAATAACATTTACTTGGCGAAGGTCACCAACCCTTGACCAGCGATCAGACAGTTTCCCTTTAACGCTGCCATGATATGTGTTCCGCTGGTATTTGTCTCACTCCGGGAAAAAGTAACGCAAGATGCCGGGTGAGACAGAGGGCGCAAGATATAAACTACGACAAGCAAGCAGAGTTGAGACTTTTGTCGAACGTAAAATACATCTGGATCATATCGTCTGGCACATTGCCCTGCAAGTTTTCAAACACGGTGGCATGGTGTGGACCCTCCAGGAACAATATTTAAGAAATGCAAAAAGCGTTTTAAAAGTCCCCCCCCCCCCGACAATTTCATCAGATTTCAGTTATGCAAGACACCAACAATAATTATTGTAATTGAAACAGTCGAAAAATAATTAAGAAATATTAGCTTAACCAGGACGAACGGACAAGGCGAAAGATACGGAGTGTTTTGGATTATGTGGAAATCAAAAGAGACTTTTTTTAAGAGTCGAGATATTGAAAGGTGGATCTTTCCTTCTCTTGACCAGCACGGCTTTGTGCAAATGCAAATATTAAAAACGAAATGCTTCAATTTTTGTTTACTGCGCAAGAGATGGTAAATACGGGGAATCAAATCTGCAAATATTCATAAATTCTCTGCAGATAATTTTTGCCTGAAACCCTCACAGAGTGTTTTTCATTTTGTGTAGATATTTTTTAATTATCTGCAAGAAACTTTTAATTTTCGGCAGGGATTTCATGCGAAAACTATTTGCACGGAGTTTTTAATATTGTGCCAAGAGTTTCTAATTCCCTGCAGGGAGTTTCAGCACGAAAGTTCCATGCATGGCAAACTTTCGTTTTAATAAACTGGCAAAAATGGATACTTTCAAGATTCTTTTTTCCTCAAGGCTATCAAATGCAGGGGCAACTGGAAAAAAAAACGCTTATCACGTGACTCACTTTTGTCCCTAATCAAACTTGAGCACCACTTTTACCTCCTAGCTTGCGTACTCATCCGCTACAGTCGTGTTGTAAATTATTCAATTTGAGGCAAAATTCTTCTTTTCAGTTTTGAATCAATGTATAATAATAGGCCTAGTAATATTGAACACATCTGCATGGATTGCCCACTCTGTTTTCCCTATAGATCTTGATTTATAGTGGCTACTGACCCCAACCCCATCCACAGATCGGTATGTCTAATCACATAAAGCGATGCAAACTAACAAAGTTACAGAAAACAACCGGAAAGCAAGTTCAGAACAACAACAATTTTATATCATATCAGAAAACAACCATAACATTCAAATCCAACGAACTCACCTGATGCATAGGTCAATGTCAACCCGGAGGTGTCAGAAGTGAGCCTGCTAGTGCTAAAAGAGTGGCCATTGAGGCATTTAAACTTAGTCATGGCATTGTGCAATTGTACAACATGCATTGGTATACCACACAGGCCCAAAACTAAACTTATATTCTTGGGCCATACAGATTTTGTATATTTAGAAAAGGAAAGGGCCTTGAAAATTAACAATAATCCTTTAATATAGGCAGAATGAGAAACTCTTATATAAAGTAAACAGATTCTTGCGGCTTTTTAAAGGCATGAGCAGCACACACCACAAAAGCAAAATCCAAAAATAATATGTCGAGGGCATTAGAAATATATGAAAAGTCCTGTGTAAACTTATAAAAATGAAACGAATGTGGTATTGCGATCTTGCAGCGATTTTGTTTAAAATCATGTCTGTGTGCCATCATGGCCATATAGCTTCTGTTGGGTTTTTCTTTCTTTCTTTCTTTCTTTCTTTCATTCATTCTTTCTTTCTTTCTTTCTTTTTCTTTTGCTTTTTTCTTTACCAGTAATGTTTTCCCGCAAGTTTTCTCGGACACTATTACACTTAGAAACTCCAAACTTGGCATTATTATAGTTACACACATAAGTTGGTATCTTTTTATAAAGATAGGCGATGGTTTTGAAAGTTATGCAAATTAGGGCCATTTGAAAATTTAAATCTTGAATATCTTCAAAACTATAATAGAGAGCTGTGCCCTTTAAAGTTAAATCCATAGGTTTGTGTTGCAGGCGTATCCAACGAACCACAAAAAAATATAATTTATGCTGATCAGGGCACTTGAAAAGTTTAAATATTGAGTATCTTTAAAACTATTATATGTAGAGGTGCCCTTCCAACTTCAATTTGTAGGTTTGTGCGGAGGGCGCGTCCAATGAACCACAAACAAAAGTTGTAGCATTTAAAGTTATGCAAGTTTTGGAGTCACACATACAGATTTGCTTTGAAACAAATCTTCCTTTCTAGTTTGAAGTTGCTTTCTGTCGCTTTTGGTTGTTTTCTGATGCTTTACATAGTTTACAAACCCACGATTTCTATCTGCCGACATTCACACCTGATAACATGCAAGTGCGAGACCACAATAAGCGACGGAATTAAAATGAAGACAGATCGTTACGAATTAGACTGCAGGAGTTTTAATCCTCTGCAAAGAGCTTTTAATTTTCTGCAAAGACTCCATGGGCGAAATAGACTTTAAACAGTTTTACATTCTGCACAGAGAGTTTTCAATTTCCTGCAGAGCGTTTTAAATTCTATGCAGATGGGTTTTTCTTCTCGGCAGGGAATTTTTACACAAAATTTACCACAGGGAATTAAAAACTCTCGACACGGAATTCAATATAATGATCGGAACGACCTGAAGAACCCCACGGCCAAGTTTAATACCGTTGATTCAATTTAAAAGTTCTCACACGGTTAAAATATGATTTCCTTTTTCTACTGTAGGACATCAGCGAATAAACCATATGGTGTTCATGTTTGCCAGACTATGCTGTGACGGATTAACATTAATCCATCCTCTTGAGCTCTTTTCGTGTGATAACTTGTTCAGTCACTCCACTGAAGATATCAATGTTTTACGAAAACACACAACTAATGCACGTACCATAAAACAACCATACAAGTGTTTTGTTTCAAGGGAAAAAACTACAGTAAGATAAGATTCATTGGTGCTTATCAAGGGTCTGGATTTCTTTTTCGTTCTGTATGCAAACAGCTGGTTTTGCCAGTGGAATGGTAAATTAGATCCGAGGGATTAGGCACATGATCTTCTGAATCAATCTTAATGACACTCAAAATAATGTCAAAGTATATTTATGACATTCTGCGTCATTCGATAGACCAACACACCCTGGTATCGTTACAACATACAAACGTGTTTCCTTATCATATGAACTTACAAACATATTATGTCAATAAAACAAGACATGATAAGCATAAGATAGAACTGCATAAGAACCATGTGCTTGATTTCCAACTACTCTCTTTATCCATATGTCTGCATGTTCAGGAAGGTAGGAAGGAAACCTTGTACCTCCATGGTATGTTAAAAATCAAAACTTGTTTCCAAAATACTGATTTCGTCGGTGAGAAAACCCAAGTAGCAAGCGATGTAGTGAGAGTCAAAGGCTGGTCTTACAGTGATAATTAAGAAATGTTTATTTCTTGAAGTTATCTTTTGACCATAGAAGCATCACAAACAAGACTGAGTCCACTTTTCGTCAGAAATAGATTCAAATAGCAACACAAAACATACACATGTACAGAAGATAGTTTGACTGAAAACGGTGAAGCAAAAACATAAAGGTATCATTATACATGATTTCCTATTTTTGGCTAGGTGATTGGTGCCGAAGGTTGCTGGTTCATCAAGACCCGTCCCTTCATCGGTCACAAAACATACATATTTTCGGTGCTTCTTTGATGCTAGTGGACTTGCATGTGTACAGTTCCGATCTGGGACAACTCCGAATACGGTACCTATACTGGATTAAATACAATGAACTAGACCGTGTCGATTATGGCATTCATGCAAACCGGCCTCCATTGAACCATTCTTTTTTAGGAATGGGGATTTGGTGCCGTTAATATGTGCGTTCTCATTTGTAGGCTAGGTGATTGGTTTAAACATATTTTATTGAAAAAAAATGAGAATCAGGGAATAGCCCCATATTATTCCCTCTTGCACAAAAAGGAGTAGTTGGACATTGCACAACAAGGAAGACGATACACTTGCTTGACACACTTGTAAGAGATGAAACAATCCGTGACGAGACAGATAGAGTGGCATTGCCACACAGATTGAAGAAGTGAACCAGGACAAGACACCACTGACAGCAAAAGGGTTGGGGGGGGGGGGGGAGATCTTCACACTATATCTTGATTTAGATATTATTTATAATAACTGCTTTGTGTTTGAATGTACGGATTACCGGGATATTCTGTTGCACCAACTTTCATGTCACTGCCCCGAGTGTACCTGTGTCATTTATGTACTGTTGGCTATGTGATCGGTGCGGAAGGTTGCTGGTTCAAGATCCGTCCGTTCTGTGGTCACAAAACATATGATAAAACTTTCTACTTGTCTGCAAATCGTTAGTTTAATGGCTAAGCTCCTCCTTCTATAATTAAATTATGAGAAAAAGACGTATGATACCGCAACTGTGAATAACAAATTTAAGGTGGGAAAGGCTAAGGTCAGTTTCTACAGATAGTGTAATTTCCACGTATTTTGTTCAGAGTTTGCTGTTCTGCAACTTTCATTCTGTTGTTTACCCTTAATCCATATGCATATATTTCGGCGCACACATCAAAATATCATTTATCCAACAGAATGAATATTGTCCATGCTTTCTGTCATGGCACAAAAGTTGCCCACAATATCTAAACAGAAATGCAAGAACGCGGCAACAAACACGACGTGGGTAAACTTGCCAAGTTTGTTGACTGATCTGGTACATGTAACGCAATCTATTCCCCACGCTTTGACTTGTAATTATCCAGCACAACGGATTTTGACACGAGGCCTGTATAGTGCAGGAGATTCATTGACATGATATACGTCTGCATCTAACAGACCGTAAAAATATAGTAGAATTAAAGACTTTTTAAAAAAAGGGTTTCCATTCAATTGTCAACATTTTGAGTGTCACTGTGAGAAACAATGACTGTTATAGGTTAATTAAATTACCGCGCAATCTTTTCCTGTGACGCCACCATTACTATTCGCATGTGGAGCTTCAGCAAATAAATATTGGGTGAAAATCTCAAGTTACTGGACAATGAACATATTCGAGAAATAAACCTCTCCTTGTTAGCTAAAGGCTGAGTCAACAGTTTCCCTTGGCGCACGTTAGCTCGTTAATTTTTTTTTCTATAAACAATGGGATTACGTTAATACATTAAGCAGACGACAGAATACATCCAGTTGCGGCTGGGCAATCGAAGCCGGAAAGGTGAACGTAAGCCTCTGTGAAAGTTGAAAGCGTTAGAGTTGTCAGCTTTTTTTTTTTTTTTTTTTTTTTTTTTTTGTATACTGTGGCTGCATAAAATATTCGGGTAAATTGTTTTAGCATTTTATTTTTCTGGACAAAGTTGAATATCATTTTAATACAGAATTAACATGTTAATTTGTTACTTGCTCATGTGCAGAAAGGTTGATTATGATAGATAATATGCAAAGTAACATTCACATTCTGTTTGTTTGTTTGTTTGTTTGTTTGTTTGTTTGTTTGTTTGTTTGTTTGTTTTTTAAATAAATAACACTTGTCTATTCATATGATACCTGAATGAACAGCTTTCGTCCTCCCACGCTCTCTCACCACCAAACCGAGAATATCTATTACAAACTGCACATTTATCCCCATATGTCACTCTATTCTTTTTCAAAGACAAACTTAACGACAGAAACAAAACAACCATTAATTGTATATTCATCTGCGCGGGAAAGTGTTAACATGTTCTTGTCATCAATAACAATTTTATTCTTTTTCACTTCTAACTGACGTCAGCTGTCAAAGTGGCCGCCACGTTCTTTTTCATCCACTGAATTTGTGTTTTCATACTTGACTAATCAGAGGTTTACTATGAAAGGGGACACCCATAGGTCCCGACAGCAGTACGTTTATCATATGCATGCCACATGTAATGACCATTACCACTTTCCATTAAGTTGTTTTCAAAGTGTCCCTTATAAGCGCAGAAATATCTCTGAAAAAATAAAAAAATCCTTATTGTCTGCTCTCTTTTTCTATTTTGTCTTTCTTAAAGACCATCACTGAAGACTGATGCAACCCATGGGAGCCTTGTTTACTGGCAACCTTTCTGCTTTTTTAACAGTTTATTTTACGTGACCTGTCGGGCTTTCCCTGTCAAACATGTCTTCGTGATTCTTCCTTTTTGACTGCCGTCTGTTTTCTTTGACTTTACGCTTTCATATTTTGACGGGAAGTTAAAAGTTAAGTTTGACAATTATCTTGTCAATGGCTTTCCAAATGGATATTAATACCACAAATGAAAGAAATCTCTGAGGAACCACCTTGATCACTTTCCCGCCTCTTAAAAACATGGCGCCAGTTAAAAAAGACGTTCGGTACACTGGTCAAAAGAATTTAGAAATCTCTGGTTTTTGGTGTGAACCAAGATATTGGCATTTGAAACAAAATGCAAGCAAAAACTTGGCATGTCACGGTGCTACTTTTGTCGCTAGGTGGCGCTACATGTAAGGACTACAGAAATTTGATAGCAAACATTATATATGTGGGTAAAAGCCAAAAAAATAAATTAAGGATGCAAAAATGTGCATAAAGTAACTCTACATGAGTGTATGCAATGTATATCAAGCCTTTTAATAACAAATATGTAGACAAAACATGCTGGAATGTGACTATAAATTCATCTCGTCTTGCAAAAATGTATAAGTGCTCACATTATTTTTTTAAGTTTGAAATAGAAAAAATATTTACAAATCCCTGAAAAATTGTAGGGGGTTTCCAAAATATGCACCGATCTCATTGATTAACAAAAAAAGATATCATACGGTGCTATTTTTTCCGCAATTGTACAAAGAATTCATGCATGTTGACTTAATTTGCTCTACGTTCATAGGTACAAGGTATCCATTCATTGTCTAACTTCGATACCATATCAATATACATGTATGTAGGTTAAATAAACGGCAGTACGTCGTTAATTTTATATTCCAGTCATAATATATACTTTCATAGTTTAACTGAGAAGAGGCAAACATTTTAAGAATCTCTCCATAGTGCAATACACCAATGTGGAAAAAGAGGTAAAAATAAGAATATCAAAATTATAGTTGCCTTAATACATTGTCGAATGGTAACACAGGCAGCACATTATCAAATATGCCTGTGTCACCATTTGATGCTGGGGTATTACTGTGGTCCCCCCCCCCACCCCCACCCCCAGTTGGGACAGCGTTTATCGTACCACATACACAAGAAATGTAAAGTACACTGGCCAAGCCATATCGTTTTTCTGATTCTGTATTTTTTAGGGACAATTTTTTTTTTTTTTTTACATTCCTCGCATGCAAGATTATCGGCTAGTACACTTAGTTCCATTATTCTACGACCTTCGTCCCAGTTATAACTGTCAGTGTTTACATGTGCATGTGGCATTTGGGGGGTGGGCATGGCACTTTCGACGGTGGCTTGGTCAGCGTTCGCTGATTGTGTACATGCGTTTTGGTCTACCACTGCCGTGTTTCGACGTATTCTGCCTTGTTTTAAACATTTAGTCCTTTGTTTTGGCATTTGTTAACAAACCGCCCATTCTTTTTCCTTTTCACTCTTCGCAAACGGATCTGTGCAAAATAGGAAAAGCGAACAGCAGCTAGTCCAGGTATCGACAAATACCAGCTGTAACTGTACAGAGGCATTGGACCATAAATGGTTGCGCATATCGCGGTGTACCGAACATCTTTAATTCTCTGCCTGCTAAACAGACTATTGTTCCACATGTCTGACTGCGCTCCACGTGGAGCGCCCACACAGTAACGATAGCGTAACTTAGTCTTTACGAATCACAATTAAATGAAAAATGAACTTTATCTTCAAATATAATGGCAACAATGAAAAGCCACCTTTTGTAGATGCTCAACGGGCCTTGATTTCTGTATTGTTTAAACTACAACAGCCTCTAATCGCGAGAAGCGCCAACATCAAAAACATATTGGGACTTATGGCTGGTAGGAGGTTAAAATTACAGCCCTGCCAGAGAAATTTTACACGCATGAACTGCAAATTTTAGTCTAGCTGTTTTACATCTGATCACATGAGATCAGTTAGGCATGCATAAACGCGTTTAAAACATAGCACAGTTTGTCCCAAACTAAAAAAAAAAGTAAGCCGGAAAACTAGAAAATAAGTTTTGCTTCAAAAGAAATGTGTCTGTGAGCCTACAAAGGAAAACTGTTACCTTGCACATTCAAATTTAAATTCGAAAAGACACATATGAAAACCACGAAATTTTTTTTAAAAAACTAACAAAATAAGGCTGTTGGCATAAAAAAAAATCTCCGGGAAGAAAGAAAGAAAGAAAGAAAGAAAGAAAGTTAGAAAAGCCTGATATATGTACCCTTTGTGTACATGTGAAGATAATTATATGAAATGAAGACTACGTAACTAAGTAAGTAAGTAAGTAACTAAGCTGATCCCAGGAAAATCTAGGCACTGTCCACTGGGTGACGTATTGTTGAGTCACTTAATCAGGTCAAGTGGGGTCTGTACCTGAACATGGTAAAATGCACACACGATCCATTGGCCGACCACAACAACAAATTCACGTCATGTGTTATTTTGACAGGCACTGGTGCATAAACGCCTCGGATGGAAACTGACATTTGGTACTTTGCACGACAGGATTGCAACAAATTTTTCATGCATGCCTGCGCTGCATTCAGGCAGATACATTGACATTTCCCTGAACAGTTCGTCCCGTTCTTCCAAGAAAGCTGTGATATTGCATGCTGCCAAGATAAGGCGAGAGTAAATCTTCGCTCCTGAAGAGTCTGGGCACTACAGCGTCAAAGTCCATTTATCTCAACAACACTGAGCATTGTAAAAGTATACAAGAGTGCTATGGAACACTTGACATTTGGCTTTAGGCTCAAGTGTTCAAGTGTACTTAATCAGTGAGGAATTTGGTTTAGGCTAGTATAAATTATCCAATTTAAATGTGTGTTTTGCTACAAGAAACAGGTGTGAGGGTATCCATCTGCACTTGTCCTGTAAAATACCCAATTGTATCAACGTTCCTACGCAAAACGGCCAAAAGTACCCGTATTTTAAAATTGTCGTCTGCATATTATGATTCGGTATTGTCAAGAGGCCCTGGTTCGAGACTCCTCACTTCTATACTCTGGAGAAAAAAGTGATCGGTCCCATTGCTTTAACATGCTGTGCTTAGAATATGAAGTTTTGTGGCAGATAGGGCTTATAATTATGGAATTGCGTATTAAACATGGCCATGAAAGCGAAGTTTACGGTCCAGTGCAGAGTAAGAAAAAGTTGGCCTGGAATTGAGATAAAGCCGGTATAAGAAGAAGAAATGGTCACCGAGTGCATCCGGTATTGAGGTGCACATAGGGTATCACTAACCTGCTGCAAGCGCATGAGACATTAGTGACAGTCAACATGTCTCGGAGTGAGGAATACTGGCGACAGACCATTGATTTTTATCGAGGAAGGATTGGCTTGTTGGTATGCTAATTTGCACGCACACCCTCCAAAATGTGTCCAATGTAAAACAAAAGGGATCGCTCGCCTTTTTTTCTCCAGAGTATATTTGAATTTTTATCTTGAAGTCTGCATCTCAAAGCAACATTTGGTGATTCGAAAAGGGGTAACTGTAAGAATGAAAATGGTGTCATGTTTCAAGATCTGTGCAAATAATACTCACAGTTATGGACGTCCATAATTGAGTGTACAACTGCACCTTTCAAGTTAAGGGCCACTCAAACAGATCCACACGAAAGAGAAAATCAACCCATAAAGCGGCATCCCCCATTAAGGAGCTGTTTTAATTCTTTCATTGCATATTTGAATTAAAGTCGACCTACTTTTAATTAACATAACGACGTCAGAATCATATTCGTTGTAAACCTATCTTTCATTCAAGTACAAACATTTTTACAGTTGCAAAGACCTTCACAATGGTCCCGGTCAACAGATTTCCTCGATGCATCTACAGTGCACCAAAGAAAGTTGTTGACTAAAAATTTGACACAAAAAGAATAAACACCCTTCGCTGCTGCTCGAGGCAACTTTGTAATAAGCAAGCCTTAGAGATATCGGATATCAGATGGACTCAGCATTTGATACCAGATACAGAAAAAAGTGGGAATGTCGTACTGTACAAGGGCATCATGCTATTTTTCTTTTTAACGATTTTTTTTAATTAGCAGTTCACGTTAAGCATAGACGAGGCAGTGGCCGGAATAAGTAGGTATTACTTTCTGTTTAGTGTTTGCTGCTCTGTCAGTTTCAGCTTGTAGCGTAAGCCCGAAGTGCCTGCCCAGCAAGCCAGACACTACTTCAGTGTGTTTATTAAGTATTACGAGACTTGGTTAGTCAGACCAAGGAGTCTATAATTATTACAGACTTCTTGGTCAGACTTAATTCGACAGATCTAACAGTTAAATAAGACCTAAGAACTCGATCCATTGCATGCTCTTTATCTCAAAGTACGGATGACAACTTAAATTGGAAATCGCCCAAATGTATACCGAGGCAAATGCGGTCAGTTCCCCCACAATATTGTATTCCCTAATATGTCTAAGATGCACAAATAATCAAATGATCAAGTTTCCAACATCAGAGTTGCAGAAATTACATTTTGTTTCAAACTTCTTTCTGTCATTAAACTGGACCGAAAAAGATGAACCATATGGCACGATATGTTACCAACAAGTCGCTCATCTACGTTAGTGATGCTTCATACATTGTAAAAAGCTGCAAAACTTCTGGAATTTTTACTGGCATTTATCTCGTTATTATGTCAGAAAAATATCGTATTTGCCAGGGAACTACTGCATTATTACAATAAGTCGCTTTCAAAGTGTCAGAAAACTAGTTTATGGTATTCTGGAGTTGCACATATGAAACTTGCTACAGCGTACCACAGTCACTAGTAACTATCTCGGAAGTACTTTTTCAAGCTAAAGCGTGTCAAAGCCACACATTTGTCCATAACAACAAACAATTCTCTCATTTAAAATTTTGTCACAATCAAATAATACACGTACAACAGACATTGAATGGTTTTGGGAGAAGTAGATGTTTAAGTTAAAATCTTTAATTTGGGCGACTGTGCTAATAAAACTACTAAAATCATGTGATTTACGTGTCGGACAATTAAAACTTATTATTTATGTGTCCTATAAACTTGTTTAGTTCATTATTATTTGCCTTTTGTGGAAACTTGGATTTACTTTCCTCACAATAATCCATATGATATGGGACATGGAGGCCCATTTACACACAGCAACAGATTGGCAGCGCCTAGTCTTTAGTTAGAAATATAGTAATACTATTTTGACCTGGGCAAAAGGACCCTCCCCCCCCCCACCCCCTGCATGCAAAACAGCTATCAAAGATGGGTCTTCGCACTGCTTGGCTGAAGTTTTTGACCTTTTATATTATCTTAATTTGATGCCCATCTAAACTTTCAAGCTTATACATTAATTCTTACAAGTACAAAAAATATGACCATAGCGTATGAAGCGTCTACTATTTAAGCAGTGAAAATATCAGACCATTAAATATAAGTGGACTTAAGAAAAGATATATCTTATGAGCAAGCATACTGTCAATGAATCAACAAAGGCAAATTAATCACAAAAGTGAAACTAAAGATTGATCTGCTGATAGGTATCTGCTCATTCGGCTCATTCTGAGCTAACATTGTCGTTTTTTACGTGTACACCAAAAGGTTCAGGACTTGTTTTTGTTGGGGGGTTGGGGGGGGGTTGGTTTGTTTTGTTTTGTTTTTGTTTTTGTTTTTTTTTTTTTGTTGTTTTTGTTTTTGTTTGTTGTTGTATAAAATGAAATATGTGGTCAGCAAGTACATGTAATTGTTAATGGTGGTTTGTTCCCATTTATTTTCAGTCCAACCTGAAAGGCAGCTTTGAATAAAGCGATTCTTAAAATAAACAGGTTCTAAATACATTGCACAGTATGTTTCTGTTGACATGGATTGTTATGGGTACATACATATATATGATATGCATTTAAAAAAGCATTCATAACCACTTTAGATGGGTAAATTTAGAACGGCCGGATTCTGGGCACATTCTCATTATGTCGGAAGACAATTCTGCAAGTGACGTTGGAGAAGTCCACTGCCTCACAAAATAATTATGGTAAAAGTTGTCAGGGCCAAACCGGAAAACAATTACAGCATGACCTGGTGGTAAACATGAAAACCAGGGAGACCCATGGAACTCTGTGTGCAATATGACAAAACCCGTAGAAGCTCACAACTATAGAATAATTGCAACACTGCTTTTTTTTATAAGAACATGCAACCTCAAAAGGGCAAAGGCAAAGGTCATTTGGCCCTTTGAAAGTTTCATCTTTTCATCTTTCATCTAACATTTACAACTTTTGAAGGCACACAGACAGATTTGCTTTGAAGCAAATCTTGTTTTCTAGTCCTTTCTTTCTTTCTTTCTTTCTTTCTTTCTTTCTTTTCAAGTATATTTGTCCGACACTTCATTTGAAAAGTATTATACGTCCAAACTCCAAACTTGGCACAATTATACGTCTATAGATGAAGTCTTGCCTTTTTATTATGAGAGATCATGCTTTTCAAAATAATGCAAATGAGGGCTAATTAAAGTTTTAAATCTTCAATATCTTACATACTATAGTAGATATGGTTCCCAGTGTATAGGAGTTCGATCATAGCAAGATAAAGGTCATCCCAATGTCAAGATCGTGTTAAGGTCAAAGGTCATGTCAAGCTCAAAGGTCAATTGTAGGCCAAAATGTCATTTTTGAGGTCAAAGTTCACTTCAGGTTGAACTCATCTCAAGGTCAAAGGTCACCTTCAATGGTGGAATTCTTCTAGCCATAACTTGGTCAATTTTTATCCAATTTTCACCATGTTGGGCTCAAATTGTAGCTATTGTAACGCTGCACATTTTTTAAATGTACATGTGACCACTAAAGGTCAAAAGTCAAGGTCATTTGGACCTTTGATAGTTTCATCCAGTCATAATTTGGCCAATTTCTATCCAATTCTAATCATGTTGGACTCAAATTGTAAGTATTGCAACACTGCACATTTTTATAAGAACATGCAACCTCAAAAGGGCAAAGGTCAAGGTCATTTGGCCCTTTGAAAGTTCCATCTTGCCATAACATGGTCAATTTTCATCCGATTTGGTTCATGCTGGGCTTAAATTGTGGGTATTGTAACACTGTGCAATTTACATGCGACCTGTACAGGTCAAAGGTCAATGTCATTTGGACTTTGAAATTTGCATCCAGACATAAGCTTAATGTAATGTGAAGTACCGAAGGATAAAAGTTGTAGCATTTAATATTTACAACTTTTGAAGGCACACAAACAATATCTCTGTGTTGGCACACAGACATAAAAAGGTAACCCAGTGCAATGTCCACGCTGTCCAATTTGTCTGGGTGCTGGTTTCTCACACGCTTCTTGAGAAATCAGTTGGAAAATCCCAATAATTGCACGATGCTGTATGCAGTCAGTACCGATATTCAGCTCACTGGCACCACTATACAAATCTCACAAGAAAAAAATTGGTATAGTCCAAAGCAGATATCCAAATAAAAAGTTAAAAAGCTGAAAGGTCTGGATGATGCAGTGCTCACGTCTACAGTGTCCTGTACCACTTGAGAAATTAAAAAAATTAATACTGGATGAACCCTGAGAGACGGACAGACTGACTGGGTGCTGGATCGTAAAATAAGCTCAGCAGAGCTAAAAGTTGCAGTGTGACCAGTCGTTCTTATGCAATTTCAAAGTAATTGATCAAGCTGTTTCAGAGAAGTGCTTTTTAAGCTTTTTATAAAATGTTAACAGCATCCATTAAGAACTAACAGAATCAATGAAATATGACCTGTTGGAACTTGGCAGCGACTCACCAAATTATACCCCAGGCTGCCTTGTTTGAAGAGGATCCAGTCAATGAATTTGGAGAAATCCAAAATGTTAATTGTTGACAGATGACTGTGAACGCAGACCAATCTTTTCTCCTCAGCTGCCTGACAAACTTGCTGAGCCTTTTCAGCATGCCAGTATCAGGGGATATAGCACGTAATCGCTAAAAAAAAAAAAAAAAAAAAAAAAAACTACACTAGTTGTCATAATCGTTTTGACATGTCATTAGGAGGGAAATAACACTTGACCAGTAAATACTGTCCATCAGGTACTTCTTACAGATCTCAGAGATGCATATGAACCCTCCCACATACCTGTGGTTGCTGTTGTTGAGGAGATACCCTATTTTTAGGATTGGACCTGTATTGCAGTCATTTTTATGGCAAGTCCCTGTCCCATTTATCTAATAAATGACGCATATCTGTACATGATTATACATATTCATAAAGATTTACACGTGTCAAACTTGTATACACATTGTGTAAATTAACTCTACACTTGGAAGAAAGATTTACACTGGAAAGGATGTGAAATTCTTTTACACTTATGTGAAAAAGACTTGCATATGTGTAAAAATGGATTATTGAAAGATTTACTAAATTTCTAAAAACACATGTGCAAACGATTTACACATATCTGTAGAAGATTTAAAAGAAATATGTATAACTCTTTTCAAATTTGTAAAATAAAAAAGACCATTTTCCATATGTGAAATTGTTTACATGTGAAATATTCCTCTACACGTGTAATGTTTTCTACACACACACACATGTAAAAGAATTACGCATACGCGTAAATTAATTTTTACACATGGGAAATGATTTGTATGGAAATTATTATTCAATACGTGGCAAAGATTCATACGCTACATTTTCATATATATATATATATATATATATATATATATATATATATATATATATATATATATAAAGGTATAGGACACATGTGAAATGTGTTTTTAGATATATTTGAAAAAGATGTACACATATCTATACTTGTACTTTTTACACGCCCATAAAAATCTTTTCTCCTATGTAAAACTAAATTTCATATGCCAAAAAAGTCTAAACCCGTGAAAAAATAGACGTATTAAATACTTTTGGCACACATATGTAAAAGAATAACACATATATGAAAATAGTTTTCACATGTGTAACATGACAATTTTACATTTCGAGATATAATTCTACAGGCCTGCTGGATTGAGTAATTATATCACAGTGTACGAAACTTTATAATGTTTTCATTGGGAAAATTCTCATGTTCTATGCACACAATTGAAATGATCCAAAAAGATTTATAGTTACTTAACGTTACCTCTCAACCGCCATTGGCATTGTCAAGTCAAGACCTCCGTGTCTGACCATATCACCCAACGCAATTGCGTTGGGTACTCAGTTGTTCTTAAGAGCTGATGGTCCCGGTGGTGCCTCCTCTCAGTTCCTGTGGATCCGGGGGACTTCTGGTGCACATGCTCCCGTATTCTTCCTTCCTTCTCAGGTGCCATTTCTGGCTTGCTCTAAAGAGTTGGAACTCCGTCAATTTTCATATGAAGGTACTATTGTAGTGCTGTGTGCGCTGCCTCTACTGCTGAATTTGTTTTCTAAGCTCTCCTATAGACTCTTCAGAGATAGGGACAGCTTATATTTGATGTACGGATACCTGAGAGAATTGTGGAAATGGAGGTGGTCATGTTGGTTCGAAACTGATTTTTTCCAAGATGGAGTCTGGCAGGTCAAATCGCAGACAGGGGATCGAGGACACTGGCAGTCATGCAATCGCTGCATGGCAGCATGCTGTTGGTGTGGTGCAGGCGAGCTCTTCTCTGTCTCCCCTGTTGGAAAAAGGTCAGAAAATGGACTCCTGGAACCACTCCATGGCTGCCTGGGATGCCCATGAACACCGTCCTGGTTGTTGCCAACAACTTGGATGTATGTTCCCGGGACAAAACATGCAGGTTTTGTGTAAGGTGGGGAGACAAGTGGCTGCTATACGAGCAATCCCAGAGGAAGAGCAAGAGGGCTAAGAATAAGCATGCTGCTAAACAGCGGGCCATCTAGTCTGACTCTAGGGAGTCCTCTACCACAGTGATGCCAGTGGAGAAGCTGAAGCAAACCCACGCGGCTTGCCTGCACTCATGTGGAAGCTGCCTCGCCCCCCCCCCCAAATGGGAAAAAGGAGAAGAGGCTGCATCCCGAGCACTTGGCACCACCTAAGGATACAACCGGAGTTACCTCAGCCACTGACCCAAGATGCATGGCAGTCTTGGAGTGTATGTACCATCAGACAACAACAGATGCAAATGGATCGGCTCTGTTGAATGTACCCCTCTAAGCCCACCCCTTTGTATCCCTCAAGAGGCAGGCTAAGTGATGCCTGCATCTTTCAGCCTGGACCACTCGGTCAAAGCGCTCAGAGACCAAGGTGACCAAACCGGTGAAGTCACGATGGAGACCTATGGGTCCCCGTCCAGACATTTTGGAACTCCAGCTGATTCCCCGAGCTCCTGGGTCTGAGAGCTCAGGTTGAAAGTCCAGGTATTTTGGAGCACCAGAGGCTGTACCCAAGTCTGTGGTGGTGTCTACCTCTGGTGAGCCTTCACCTCCTGCGGTATTGGCCCCTACCACAACCCAAGTACCAACTCTGGCACCTTCAACTCTTGTGCCAGCTGCTCCTCCTTTGGACCTGACCTGGACCGAGTGGCTGGCAATCCCATCACATCTTTCCTTTGAGTACGGTACCCTGCCTCCCACCTTTGAGAGGCATGCGGAACATGTGCTTTGCAAGGAGCAGTAGTTGCGGATGGAGACTTCGTTTTCATCTGCCCCTGCCAGTACACCCATAGTGTCTGAGCTGGTTGTCTCAGAAGAGCAGCTTGCTGTCTCTGTTATGACCCAGCTCTGGCTCAACCCACAGGCTCCAGAGTTCTCGCAACTCCAGCAGGTGCTCTCCGGCCAGCAAACCCCCAGGTTGGTGGCTGTTGTGGCTCCCGCCCCCAGCCCCACTGAAGCCCCGCTCTCTCACCCTTCATGGGAGGAGCAGATGCGGAGGTGGTGCTCCCTTACAGCAAGGCCTGGTGACGGATGTGTTTCTGTCACAAGCGGCTGCCTCATCTGCCTTGGATGATCACCTGTTCAAGGAGGCTTTGGGACACCGGACTCCAATGCCTGGTGACGAGTCTTTGGATGTCAAAACTGAGGATGAGGAGCTGTTGCTCTCGGATTCATCGGTCTGCTTTATATGCTGCTGCATGGAATTAGCATATATTCTGCCAAATAAAAGTAACCAGTCCAAAAAATTTGACAAAAATATCTTTATTTTCTGGATAGAGATACACGTGTTGTGGGTACCAACTCATCCATCATGTTTCAGATTTGAGTATGCAGGATTTATAACAATGTACAGGATCAGTGTCCTTACATCACCTGAAAACCAGTGATGCCTTCCCTGCAGTAACAAATGAACCCAACACAGCTACGGACTTTACAAGATCATCAATATGTATATAAAACATGAATTATTTTAACATTATAATATAAACACCAACATCACTGGCTTAAAATGCTAATATACATATGCAAGTCCTCTATGTCAGGATGGCTTCAGTTTCATCTTATTAAATGTGATTTGATATCCTCTAACAACAGGATATGGATACAGAACTGGCTTCTGCATTTGATACATCAGCCTAAGTAACACTCAATAGAAAGGCACTTCACTTATTTCAGTATATTTATTCTTTCCAAGAAAATTAGGAAGAGACTTTCAAAATAGCCATGAAATAATATTCCACTTTGGAGGGTCATTCACTGTGTACAATATCTGGGTGTAAAAAGAATACACAACTGAAAATAGCCATTTCTGAATGTGGCCTAATCTAACAGAATCCCAGGAAGAATTGGCAAAAGAATTTTTATCATTGGTTTGTGGAGCAGTTTCACATTGACTTCATCAAAATTTCATGCAGAATTGAGAAGTGGTCCCCCTCTTATCAGATCACCCACCATGCAACTAAAAAGTCTGGTTAAATAGGTGGCCTCCATAAAGTGGAAAATATAATGGTAATGACACACTTACTGCATGGAAAAGTGACAGTATAAAGAAAAAGAGGCTGTCTCTTGGATGGCCGGGGGGAGGGGGCACTAAGAAGAGGACCTGTTCAGTTGTTAACTCATTCCACCCCAATAGAAGACCAAGTCAACAGCTTAGCACATTGCTCCCAGAGTGCATCAAGGAAAGCTGTTGACCATGGGCATATAATTTATCTTACATGCACGTTTCATCCAAAATTTTGAAAAAATAATTCCTAAATTAGTAAAACACAATTAGCATAGAACATTTAGATACTTGCGGGAAAAAGCCTTTTTGGGGTGGAATGAGTTAACTTAAGCCTTTTTCCTCTGTAAAATAGCCAAGACTCACTGCAGGTAAACTGTTGTTTGTTTCTGTTAATTTTAGTGTTAATGAAAAAAAAATATGGGAACTGGAGACAAGAACTCTATCAGAATAGCTGGCCTAAGGTCAACAGCTTTCCTAAGGGCAGTTGGGTACTTAAGCACTAAAGCTGGCACTAGTCAATTTGTTGCCTGGGTTTTAATCCAAGAGGAAAGGCTTATATCTACAATGGTGAGGTCAGAGGGCAAGGGGATCAATCTACAATGGTGAGGTCAGAGGGCAAAGGGATAAATCTTCAATGGTGACATCATATGACAAAGGGATAAATCTACAATGGTGACGTCAGAGGGGAAAGGAATAAATTTACAATGGTGACGTCAGAGGGGAAAGGAATAAATCTACAATGGTGACGTCTGAGGGCAAAGGGATAAATCTACAATGGTGATGTCAGAGGGGAAAGGAATAAATCTACAATGGTGAGGCTAAGGGGAAAGGGATATATCTACAATGGTGAGGTCATCATGAACTTTCTACTCTCACAACCCTATGAAGCAGAGCCTAATGACATGTCACCCTGTTCACCATTCCATCACATACAATATCTCATGTACTCTATGCAGCTAAAATTATGGATATTAAGCCCCAAAAATTGTCCTCACCATTGTATGATTTGTTTAAAATTAATTACTGTTTGTTCAATTACCCAAGAAAAGGAGGTGGTTATGACAATTGCAGCTTGCACACTCGTGTCATAACTAACCACCACAGAATATGTATTGTATTGACCTCCCTGCAGGTGTATTGACCTCAGTGTGCTACTTTGGTCAATACGAATTTATATGGACCTCAAAAAATGTATGTTGCACCCTCCTAATTTGATACTTCTGTCATATATAAATCACAATAGCACACTGCCAACAAAGCAACCAGTGAATTAAAATATGTTTTCAAGCATGACCCCAACACTGAAGAATAGGTTTGTCAACCAATCTGAATGGGAGGATCTGACAAAAATACTCGTGCAGTTTATCTTCAGATCAAGTTAAGCCTAAGCATATATTTATTTCAGTCTTTATATGACTTGTACTTAGCATCTTCTCAATGTGAGGCACTTACACTGTCACCAGGTGATGCAGCTCCCAGACCTTCAAATGTGTAGACAGATTTATAATTGTAAACTGCAATAATCAGTACCGTTGTGTTATTTATGCACGCACAATTCAAAGAATCATTTTATATGTTCACACGCCCAATTCCTCGGCAATCTTATTTAATTCTGACATGATGCCTGCAAATTTTGACAGGCTGCACAGAATAACATGAGGGTTACACACAGAGGGTGAAACCACCCTCTAAAAACAATACTGGGCCTATCAAAAGCAAAACTCTTCAAAATATTCACAAAAAGTCCATGTAAAGTATGTTCTTGTCCATACAAACTATGTTAGTAAAGCAGAAATATCAGTTGATGTACAAAACCCATGACAAGTCTAAACACTGGCCAATATTGATGCACAAGTCTATGAAGAGATCACCCTGTGATGTGATCACAATGATAATGACTAGTCTTATTTTACAATGCAGTTGTGCCTTCAGTGAAATATTGATTATATAAAACATTACTGTTATCAATGGTCAAAACTATGGTAAGGTTTCCTTAACAGCGATCCCATTCGTGCTCATTATTTTCATGAATAAGACAGAACTTGAACAACAATGATGACTACTGGTAAGCAACAATGCAAATCAATCACCAGTCATAAATGCAGAAATTGATTTGCAAACCACTAAAATCTCCATTATTTGGCCTTTCTTCCACCACTTGGTTTTAATTTTGCAGTAATAACCATAAACGTGGCCTCTCTGTCATATAATCTCCCATAAAATCTTTCGTTTCATCTCCAGTTTTTTGTAAAATGTTGAAATCATCCATTTTTCATCGGCATCAAATTCCTGTTTGTATCATAATAATAGTTGGCAGTCAAGGTGACTGGACTGACTGGTCTTTGAAAAAGAATGGGTCTCAAAAACATCCCAAAATGATTTTAACAGACAAAGTGAAATAAACATCATACCATACAGTAAACAAAGAGTCCATCTCAGCCATTCAAGTCACACTGTGTGCAAAATAGTTGTATAAACATTAAAGATACTGAAAGGAACCTCAAAATGTAAATTTATGGTTATTTGTAAAAAATGGCTTGGACTAACATGATGATTTTTGTGGTGTTTTGACCTGTAGACTAAATACAACAAAACCATATCAGTGATTGTTTAGGGATTAGTTCTTCTGCCATGGGATGCAAAAGTGCCAAGGCATGGCCTTTGAAGAAACTTTAAAGACAATGGCTGATATTATAGAAACAAATGATCACCCAGCACAGACAGTTTTCAATACAAACTGCATAGGGTGTTTTTCAGCTTCCCCTTTACCTGTTAATTCAAAGGCTCCAAGTCTCCTGGTAAAGCAGACCTCTCCCTGTCTTTGTCATAAAAATCACTCAGACGCTTTTATCTCCTGCTGATAAGACAGAACGTAATTGTCATGTTAATAGGACTCTAACTTTTTACACCATTTTTTAACAAAGTCCCACATTTATTGTGTTGTGCTCCTTGTAGCTTCTATAATATACGTGGCTCCTTTAGTAGTTGCCTCCAAATCAGACCCAAGCTCCATGATATGTCTATCTGATGAGCAGCAGAGATAACATGGAACTTAGGTCTGTTTTGCAGGCAACTTAAGTAGGTTTCCCAGTAATTACAGTGCTCGCTCTTTATAACACCCCTCATTACAAGGCGGTTGCTGATATAACATGGTGGGTAACATGGCTCCCACTAAAATAGTTTTCCCATTACTTCTATGTTAAAAGGCCCTCTGTTATAAGGCAGTTTTGCTATAACATGGTCTGTTCTGTGGATCCCAACACCAGCGTTATAAGGATGGAGCACTGTAGTGCAAAGCAGTCTCCCCTTTAGCAAGTGCCACCAATATGTATGTGTATTAATGGACAAATACATGTATGCACAAACACAAGTGTATGAAATAGTAACATACTATTTTGGCAATTAGATCCACACTCTACAATTGGGACCAGGATTACTCCTCCCTTGTTTTGAAGGTAACATCCGCCTACTCACTGGGCTGTGGTGTCTCCTATCTTCTGAAACAGGCCAAACTAACTGCCCCACAAGGAAGGAGAAATCAAAAACAAACTTTCCCTGTTTTTTGAACTGGCCATTCTACAGAAATAAATCAAAGGCTTTCTCTGCAAGGTAAGGCAAGCCAAGGTGAGAAGAATGGAACATTTTGGCCTTTGGACACAGAGAAGGATTTTTCAGGTACGGTCCCATGAGATCTTAAACTAGCCCAAACCTGCTGGATGAAAATGTTGCCCAGTTCCACTTTATTTAGTTAATGGAAAATACTTTGGCAATTGAGGAGACCTGTATCAAAATAGCATGCAACAGATCAACAGCTTTTACAGCCATGGCCTGGACACTTGAAATGTAGTGCTCAGCCACATGAAGGAAAACTAGACTCAGTCCTGCATGTAACTAAAAATTAGGCCAGTCATGGTGGTGGATCCCGTGTAAAATGCATAGCACCACTTCAAGCCTTATGGTTACATCTTGTAAAGTCTCCCTATTTGGTGGGGCTCTCCCACTCTAGATCTTTTCAACAGAAATTTGGCATAATTTGCACAACTTTCCTCAAGGCAATCCAAATATATCTGCTTCTTCCCTTTTTTCTTTGCCACATGTACATATGAAGTACCCGAACAGGAACAATAACAGAAATTGACCCATTTCTTTTCAAATGATATTGAATGGTGGTATGTATGTAGCATTTATTCTATGTGGCAATATAGAACAGCTCAATCTTTCAGTAAACATTTTGTGCAGTCACTTGTGGGAGGGGTTAATGATCATGGGGCAAGCAGGTACAAAATATACATAAAAAGCACCATTGTGATGAATGACAAAACAACCTCTGTAACAAGGTGTGCATAAATAAAGGTGTGAACATGAAAAAGTTTAAATGGAGATTCCAAAATGCCAAATACAGATACATGGTTTTCCTCTTTCGTGGTACAAACATACTGATCACACTTTCATCTAGCTGATGAGAAACTTATCTGTAGATTGAATGATATCTCAATGTCATGTTTCCACAACCTATATGCACTCTTGAAAATTCCTTCTCTGTTTCTTAAGTACTAACATCACAATTCATCCTTCTTTTGATCTTTTTTGTTCTCTTTCGTTTTTCCAATCTTCTTTCTGTCTTTTTTTTCAGATTTCTTATCAGCTTTCTTCACCCTTTTCTTTTCTGTTTGCCCAGATTTATCCTTTTTTACTTTTCCAGTTTTCTCTTTTTCTGTTGTTCCAGTCTGTGGTGTTGTTTTGATACTGCCACTGCCACCCTTAGCCTGCTCCACTGTGCCTGTGGATGCTGTCTGTGTGTCCTGCCCTGGCTTACCTATATCTCCCTTCATAGACGTCTTGTCTAAAATTAGAACAAAGCAATTTTGAAGTGCAAAGAAATACACTGAAACCTCTTTATTATGACAGCATGGTTGCGTACACAGACAGACCCTTCTCACCGCACTACAGAGATCTGGTTTTAACACCACTCGAAATCCATACATAGTAATAGGCGGGAACGACAGCTTCACAATATAGTGATCAGCTTTGAACAAGAAGTCCAGGTGCATTTCTGCCAAGGTTGACGAGAATCCAGACAGTACTTTTGCAGACGTAAAAAGCCACAAACAAGAGGACTGTGACAGTCCTGTGCTAAGATGATTAGGTCGCCCAATGACCTTGGAAATGAGGTCAAGGTCACTGACCTACTTTGAATCTAACTTTCATAGAGGGCCATCCCCATGTGCAAGATCAAAGTCACAGTACAAATACTTCTCAGGTTATCATGCGACCAGTAAAATTCATGTTGGTGGCCCTGTGACCTTGAGAATGAGGTCAAGGTCACTAATGTACGGTTTCGATCTTTCCTAAATAGAGAACCACCAACAAGTTCAACATCAAAGTCCTACCTTCCACAGTTCTCAAGTTACAATGTGAAAAGTAAAATTCACCTAAGTGGCTGGGTCCCAGTGACCTTGGGAAGGAGGTTAAGGTCAACCATGTACTGTCTAAGTCTGGCCTTTGCTCAGGACAACCATCATGTTCAACATCAAGGTCCGAGTTCAAATAGCTCTCAAATTGTCAGGTAAACAGTTAAATTTGAGCAAGTGGCCCTATGACCTTGGAATAGGGTCAAGGTCACTCACCTACTGTCTAAGTCTGGCCATCATTAAGGACAACTAGTATGTGCAATATGAATGTCCTAGCCTTAATGGTTTTCAAGTTACCATATAAACAGTGAATTTTATGCACCCCCCTCTGACCTTGGAAATGAGGTCAAGGTCACTCACTTACTCTACATGTATAACCCTCATACCCAGAAGTGTCCCTATGCAATTTCAAAGCAATTGGCTGAGTGTATACAAAAATAAAGACTTTTGAAGATTTGGTCAAAAAATGAACAAAAAAAGTCATAAAAATATCCAAAAATCATTGGACTGTGACCATTTGAACAAACTTGGTAGATACCCACCCAAGGAACACCCCCACCAAATTTGAAGTGAATCTAGCTGATGGTTTTGCAGAAGAAGTCAAAAAAATGTCAATTAGCATTGCACATCCGAATGACTGCAATCCCCACTGACTTGCATGGTAATCAACAGGCATGTAAAATCAACAACAAAAATTCCTAAAAAAAAAAAATCACTGGACCATGACCATTAGAATAAACTTGGTAGAGACCCACCCAAGACACATCCCCACTAAGTTTGAAGTGAATCTGGCAAATGGATTTTAGATGATGTAAAAAATGTAACCTACCATCGCAATTCCCATTGACTTGCATAGTAAACAATAGGAATGTATCAATTGACCAACAAGTACCCGAACTGAAAAATCCTTTAAAAATCAGGGATCTGCAGTTACACCACCTGGTGAAAACCTTGTGTGACCCTTCCACAAGGATCATATCCACCAAGTTTAAATACAATCTGAGAGATGGTTTTGGAGAAGAAGTTGAAAATAGCAAAAAAGCACAAAAATTCATAAAAAAAAAAGAAAAAAAATCGCAGTGCCACCCGTTTAACAACTTATGGTGTGGGAGGTCCCACGAAGTGTCCCTACGCAATTTCAAAGTAATTGGCCATGCGTTTTCGGAGAAAAAGATTTTTTTAAGATTTCCCCCCAAATGAACAAAAAAAATCCATTAAAAATCCAAAAATCACTGGACCATGACCATTTGAATAATTTGGTAGAGACCTCTCCAAGACACATCCCCAGCACGTTTGAAGTGAATCTGGCAAACGGTTTTGGAGATGAGGTCCAAAATGTGAACTACCATTGCAATCCCCATTAACTTACATACTTACTTAAACAATAGGAATGTATGCATTGACCAACAAGACCCGAATTGAAAAATTTGTTAAAAATCAGGGATCCACAGCAACACCACCTGGTGAACAATCTTGTGTGACCCTTCCACAAAGAACATATCCACCAAGTTTCAGCACAATCTGAGAGATGGTTTTGGAGAAAAAGTCGAAAATAGCAAAAACACACAAAAATTCCTAAAAAATAGAAAAAAAAAATCGCAGCGCCACCTGTTGACCAATTTAAGGTCTGGGGGTCCTCAGAAGCATCCCCATGCAATTTCAAAGTAATTGGCCAAGCAGTTTCAGAGAAGAAGATTTTTTTTTTAATTTCCCCCCAAAATGAACAAAAAAATTCATAAAAAATCAAAAAATCACTGGACTGTGACCATTTGAAAAAAACTTGGTAGAGACGCACCCAAGGTACATCCCCACCAAGTTTCAAGTGGATCTGGCCAATGGTTTTGGAGAAGTCAAAAATGTGAATTGTGGATGGACGCCGAACGCCTCATCCTCCTAAAAGCTCAGCTGAATTATCAGCTGAGCTAAAAACACACAAATGAAACAAGATACTGTGTTAAGCTTCAGGTGTAAACGAGCAGATATGAGTCTAAATGTAAATGTTGCTTATCTTTAAGCGGATGGTATATGGATATACGTGGGATGTATGCAAGTAGCCGGGCTAATTAAGTTAGTACCCTATTTTTTACTTTAACAGCCCCTGCCCAGGTATAGCTCCACCAAGCATGTGGATCTAGTTTACATTAGGGAGAACTGTTTGACAAGGGACCTTGGCACCTAACTTTACATGCTTTATGCATATAAATATCTCTACCTTCTGGTTTGTCTTTCGATTCCTTGTCATCATTGTCATCATCTCCTTCGTCTTCTGGCTTTGGTACAAAGACTTCATCCAGGCAAGCTGAGTCCATGAAAAGTATCAATGAAAGCTGTCATATTAAGTGCATTCACTTAACTTAAAGTTTCAGACATTCATACTTGTGGGGGTGATCAGATCATTGCTCTGGCTCCATGACCTTCAGCCATGTGCCAAGGTCATCCAAGCAGAAATATACAAATGTATCTGAGAGTCCAATGTGGCATTACATTTTGGTATTAAACGAAATCTCAGTGGTCACATAATTACCATTCTTTCCCTTTTGAGTCCTTTCGCATTTTTCTGCCTCAGAAAATGCAGACATAGTATAGATATCTTCAATATCAACATTTATTTTTTAAAAATAGTGCACAACAAATTGGAATAATGTGGCAGTATCAGAAAGTCATATATATATATATATATATATATATATATACACAAGGCTGAGAAACATGCTTGATAGTTTCCTAATCATAACCCATTTTTTATTCATTTGGCTGTTGAAGCCATGAATTTTCAAAATTTTGAATCAAGTGTGATAATATTGATTAATGTAATTAATTCATAGTTATGACATGGGCAGTGATTGTATTGGCTATGGAGCACAGAGACTTTGGACTTTTTTTATTTTTTTGTTCGAACTACATGGTAAATGTGGCACTGTTGCTTCCATTTGTATAAAATATACATGAAGATGTGTATAAACAGAAAAGTACCTGAAGTGGGCCATTCATCCATCTACAACCACAAACTTATCTAATTGCTGCTAAATCTGTACTTCACACACTTCATTGTATTAACTCATTCCATACAAGTGCCTGATTTTTCCGTATATTTACCTAGATTTTAAACGACAATTGCACATTTAAATTCTTCATGGAAAGAGCTTTCGTTCAAGTAAAAACATGCCTATAGTCTTAAGTCAGTGGTTTTGGCACTGCCGAGCAAGTCATGCTGCAGCTGTCGCAAGAGCAGCTGCAACATGACTTGCCAGGCAGTGCCAGAACCACTGACCAAGGCCTGTGACCATAGTATGGAATGAGTTAATTCACCACTATTTCAATTAGCTTACCTTGCAGAATTATAACACAGTAAATAAATAACTTGTCATTACCCCTGACCAATACTGTGTTTTTGACGATATCTGTGTCCCGACAGAAGTTACATACGTAGGTGGCACCACATAATGTTTAAATGTCTTACTTGAGTTTTTCCCTTTGAGGTATCTTTCCCTGCAGATGTATTCCTTGAGCTCATATTTTGATTGGTGGTTGTAGTACCACTCCTCAATATCATCCTCATAGTCTTCGGCCAGTTTGAAGCACTGTAATGTACCAATGTATATTTTTACAATTTCACCAAGAAATTTCACCCAGAAGCCTTTTCTTTCTGTTTTGTGCCGTCTTTAAACTTGCCACATCTATTTCCAAAATTTGCCAGATACAAAATGTGTCCTGCAATACTTTCAATTAAATCCCTTGATTAGACATTTTCATATGGAGATCAAAGAGATTAAACTTGTTCACAAATAGAAAATATTTGAACAGAGAATTGGAGATGACACTTGTCAAGGTTAACATGCCCTGGGTCATTCACTGTCCTTGGCAGTTTGGGAAAAGAAGTGTCAAGTCTAATTGTAATAAGCCAAAAATCATGATTCTACAATTTCCTATGAGTTTAGAATATGACTTTGTCTGGAAGGTAAAACTGTAGACATTGTGTGTGTCAAGGACTGAAGTAAACCAGCACCACTTTCCTCTCACATGTATAATACAGTGGTCCCCCTCTCATATGGCCCCTTTCATCAGAGGCCAACCCTCTTGAAAGGCCAGCAATTCTTGTGCAAAGTAAGGCATTTCCATTATATTCTCCCCCTCAAGAAAGGCCATCCCTTTTATAAGGCCACTTTTTGGCTGCATTTGGGTGGCCTTGTAAGAGGGAGACCACTGTAAATGTATTGTGAAAACTTCCTTTCTGAGCCAACATACAGTATTCTTCCAAGTGCATAGCCCTGCCCTACTAGTGTCCAACATATGCATTTTCTCATTTCTGGGTTATGCTATAACCATAAACTCGAAGAGCCACTTTAGGTGGTGGTAACTACATGTACGTAGACTCATACCTGTCAAGTCTCCCCCATAAGGTGGGAGTCTCCCTCTTTTTCACCCAAATTTTTTTATTTACGTGCTAAGTTTTGCAAATTTGCCAGAATCTCCCCCATGGATTTTTCAAACTTACAAAAATCTCCCTATTTTGAGGTGTGCAATGTTGACAGGTATGTAGACTATGGTACACTGCATTTGTCACCATCACAGATCACTGTGCTTGCAGAAATTAGCAATTTGGGGATGTCTCCACTTGAGTAACTTGGTTCGTGGCTTGGTGGTTATATATTCATATCAATGTGGTCCCTGGGGTATGGGCCGTGATCTTATCTGTCACATGGGTAAAGAGGTCTTACATTTATTATTTTGATTCTTTTTGTGCTTTCCATTATTTAAAAATCTGACAGAATAACAAATTTCATATTTAAGTCCATAAAAGTGAAAATGGATATTATATACTCTTCTGGTTATCCTGACAATAAGGTATCTTCCTGGTTATACCTATTTTTCTGTACTTGTATATCCAACTCTTCATGTTTTCTACTATATAACCTCAATATTTAATTGTACCATGGGTGCTTTTGTTGGATAAATTTGATCTGAGCTTGAGTATTAGTGTGAGTCAAGTTACTATTGGATATTATAACAGTAATACACCTGGACAAAGCACTTACAGTTGCTGACACATCAGTAGTCACTCAGCACACAGCAACAAGGTTACATTTATTATGCAAAATTAACACAGAAATTCATGTTGGTTACACATCTTTAATAAATCTACTAGTCTTACTAGGAGTACTTCAAATGCCAGCTTGGGCATAGATAAGATCACTCCTCTATTCTCTAAGTTTATTTATGCTAATTAATTTGATAAGCATTGTCATTTTCCTGGTGGGGCCATGTTTGGGGTTGTGGCCTATCTGGAACACAATTAAAATTCATTGTTCACATGGACTGAAGAACCTCTATGAACCCTAAGTTTAACTGTACATCAGTTATATGAGAGTCCCACAGGGAAATAAATAATGAAAATAAAATGCTATTTTCTTGTCGAAAGTTTCAAAGGAACACCATCAGCATGTTGGCATCTATAGAATGTAATGTTTCACCGTTAGAATTTATTTCTTGGTACTTTTCAAATGGTGGGGCATCAGTGCCATAAATACCATATTTCTAACACGTCATTAAACATACACGTGTTTGTAAATTGTTGGATGCATCCACTAAATAATGTGCATGTGTCCACTAAAAAAAGCATGCAACCATTAAAATGTACACACGTCAACTAACTTGGAGCACACGTTAATCATTACACTAAATACCTCATTTAAGCTTATTGTGCCATAAACCTGACCTATTATGCATGTGTGCTTGAATTCACAAATGCATCAATGATTTAAACCAAGTGTGCTTCAATTCGCAGACAGGTTAATGATTTGAACCACATGTTCCTCAATTCACATACACGTCCATGATGCTGTTTAACGCATGTGATTTTGAGCAGGTATAGTGTAGTGAGCATGCGTGAAGGTTATCCAATGAAACCTGGTTTTACAACTGATCCAAGGTTCTTTGCATATGTGATCAATATAGCAGCCAGCATGACTGGCCGGAGCGCTAATATTCAAACTTTTATTGCTAAAATATGCAATACAATTCGCATGGGCCCAAATTATTGTTTCATTTCTATGTCAGTACACATATATTACAGTTTATCTTGCTTACTTGTGTCAAGTCCAGCAAATCCATATCTTCCACCATTGTCGTTCTAATAGTAAGAGTGTATGTGATTGGTTAAAAGGAAATTTACTTGCTTCATGTGTCCAACAAATTAACCACGTGTGTACGATTACTGGCACATGTTAGACATACCGCACTTGTGTGGCACTGTACCTCCACCAATAATAGCACACATCTTTGTTTTGTTGAACGCGTTCACAAAATATTAACATGTCTAATTAATATTAATACACATGCAATAAAACATGGACATTTGCATTAAAATACTCACACGTGTCGAATAAATAGGCACACCTGGGCCATTAGAACATGTGAGCAAAATGGTCAAGTTTTTGTCACCTTCCTGCGTCTAGCATTTGGTGACACATTAAAAATTTTGTTAACACTTTTCATAATTAACAAACACGAGCCCTTAAATGCATATTACACACATGCCCACACTTAGTTGACACGAATTTAAAAAGATACAGGCATGTTACTATTTAGAGGACGCGTCCAACAATTTACAGACGTGTACATTTAATGACATGCGTTGGAAATATGGTATTTATGGCACTGATCCCCCACCATATTTTCGAGACACTTCTTGCCTCACTTATGGCAGAGTTGATATCAAAAACTTCTCCTTCTAGAATCTCAAGAGTACACCACATTCTAACAACACCACTTCACAGTCCAAGAACACTGTTGTCACCTGGCAATTACTTGGATGCCGTCTGGTGGCAGCCCATTCTTTGAGCATGGACCAGTTAAATCCATTGCACTGGGTGATGTTTTGTGCCATTTCCAATTCATCTGGCTGATTCCCACCATCAAGGTATGTTGGGTTTCTCACACAAAGAGCTTGACAGAATTTTCTTTGCAGTGACATTTACACACTTTAGGACAGTCAGAGATACTTGGGTAAACTGTGAATATAAAGGTGCTAAAACAAAAATGATCAAGAACATATGTACAGATAGTGGTCTTGGTCTCATGCAGGTACATGTACATGTACCTGTGTTTCAGTGGAAGCCATGGTGCCCAGAATTACAGCAGAATCCATTATGTCACAAGGGGTCTGTAAACATGGAGGACATTACAGCAAATCCACTATGTCACAAGGGGTCTGCAAACATGGAGGACATTACAGCAGAATCCTCTATGTCACAAGGGGTCTGTAAACACGGAGGACATTACAGCAGAATCCACTATATGTCACAAGGGGTCTGTAAACATGGAGGGTATTACAGCAAATCCACTATGTCACAAGGGGTCAGCAAACATGGTGGACATTACAGCTGAATCCACTATATGTCACAAGGGGTCTGTAAACATGGAGGGCATTACAGCAAATCCACTATGTCACAACGGGTCTGTAAACATGGAGGGCATTACAGCAGACTCCAATATGTCACAAGGGGTCTGTAAACATGGAGGGTATTACAGCAAATCCACTATATGTCACAAGGGGTCTGTAAACATGGAGGGTATTAAAGCAAATCCACAATGTCACAAGGGGTCTGTAAACATGGAGGTCACTACAGCAAATCCACTATGTCACAAGGGGTCTGTAAACATGGAGGGTATTACAGCAACTCCACTATATGTCACAAGGGGTCTGTGAACATGGAGGTCATTACAGCAAATCCACTATATGTCACAAGGGGTCTGTAAACATGGACGGTATTACAGCAGTATCCACTATGTCACAAGGGGTCTGTAAACATGAAGGGTTTTACAGCAAATCCACTATGTCACAAGGGGTCTGTAAACATGGAGGGCATTACAGCAGAATCCACTATGTCACAAGGGGTCTGTAAACATGGAGGGCATTACAGCAAAAAAACAATATATCATAAGGGGCCTGTAAATATGGAGGGCATTATAGCAGAATCCACAATGTCGTGAGGGCCTTGTATCGATGAGCTGGCACTCAAATTATAAAGTATTACTGGAGAATGAGATTCTGGTTTTTTTTCTTATTTAATATAAACTTTGAATTCAGAATAGGGGAAAACTCAAGTTTACTGCAGACTCCATGTAGGTCCTAATTGTGCCAAGTTTACTGCAGACTCCATGTAGGTCCTAATTGTGCCAAGTTTACTGCAGACTCCATGTAGGTCCTAATTCTGCCAAGTTTTCTGCAGACTCCATGTAGGTCCTAATTCTGCCAAGTTTACTGCAAACTCCATGTAGGTCCTAATTCTGCCAAGTTTTCTGCAGACTCCATGCAGGTCCTAATTCTTCCAAGTTTAACTTTGTTAACTCTTCTGAGGAAAGAATTGCTCACAGTTGACATCAAAGACACATTAGCTTTGATCACCTCTGAAGGCCAACTGCATCTGCACAAACCTTGAAAATATCCCTACACACATTTGTATGGCCTTTTGTTAATCTTAGCTAACCCTCTTGATACACATATTTGTGCCCATAACTGATTTATTTCGATCAGTATTTATATGAAATCATAACTATGACATATTGTTTCTGACACAATTTATTCTGGTTAGATTACGGACCCTCTGTGTACCAGTTTCTTTATTGACCTTTTCAGTTGGGTTTTTTGAGCCGCCAGGCCTTAGTCTGGTTCTGATATTGCTTTACTAAACTTTTCGTTACAAGAAAACACTTTTGCTGAGATTTGTTTGTAAGACCATTCATGATGGCACATTTTTTCAGTCGCTTAGGTGGTCCTGATAGGGAGATTGCACTGTGTTGTTCATGTACATTCATTACCTTGCACCTTCTCATGAAACAAATAAAAGCATAGTCACTGTGGTTCATTCATCACTTTATTGTCTCATAATGATACAAAAACATTCACGCTGAAAGACTGTACATGATAATCTCTATCTATAGCACTGTATATGGCTGCTGTTGAAGAATGCATACATTGAGGGTAGACCTGGCACGAGATCAAGGACAAATGTACCTTGGCCTGAACAAAAGGGCCTTGTGTGCAAAGAGTGGAAAATGGGACATCAGATGGAGTAAGAGCCCTACCTGATCCCCCAGCAAGAAAAAAATCAATATATTACATTTAGAATTGAGAACAAGCTCCTTATATCAACATCAGAAAATATGAATATGGATATGAATTGAAAAATGTGATGGCAATAAACCAAGGCAAATATGTAAACAAAGGTGGACATGAACCCCAAAGGCATAACACTGTGCACTTTTGTATCAACCAGTGACTTGCATGTAGATATCTGACTAATTCACTTATGACTTTGGAGGTCCTTAAGTCAATTTGAAATGTGAAAGACAAAAAAGGTCAGTGCAGTTGACAGGGTTTTCTCCTGGCAATGGTGGTCAGAAAGCACTTGGGACACAGTGACTCCACTTGCAGGGGGTGGGGGGTGGGGGAGTCCTAAATTTGGATAGAAGATTAAAACTGATGACAAACCAGCAACTGATGTTGTCACATGAACTTGTCAATCAAACTAGTAGGAATTAGTAACATTAACAACCACATCCGTCACAAGAATACCACTGAAGGCTTTTTCCGGACAGTTTGAAGTACCATACAGAGACAACACAGTACCCAATTTGCTGTGACCTACAATTTCCAGATGCAATGAGTTCACTATTGCAGGAAAGGGCTGCCTATACACCATATTACATGTATTCCTACCTTGCACCCACAACGCTGAGGAAATTTTAAGGCTGAGAAATTTAAGTACAGATCTAGATTTTAAATATAATAGCACTATTTTCATATATTTAATAGACACATTTGGAACATTCACATTATTTCAGCTTTTTTCTAAGCCAGATATCAAGCACTTCATACAGCAATTTTGCTGGCATGTGGCATTTCAAAATTTTCTATTTTAACCCTTTCCTGCTTAAAATACAAGTATGTGCAAACATCCTCCCCTTACTCAGTTTTCTGAAATTTAATTTGTTCCATCAAAATTTTTTACGATGTTTGTAAGAATTATTGTAAAGAATTATATTCCCTACGTCAACAGATTTCCATGGCTCACTCTGGTCAGAACACAAGGAAACCTGTTGACTCCTTCTTAGTTTTAGCAGAAAAAAAAGTTATTCCAAATAGATTTGACTGCTCAAAAGATTAATAATCAGAGCCTCAAAAGGAAGTTCCTGTCTGCATGATCAACAATACAGGTTCAACATATATTTTAATTCATGCATACCAACACAACAGACAGGCCAACATATTCTGAAAATAGTTTCACCTTGTCCAATGCGCTCTTCAGGTTACAATCATACTTACATGTATCTTTGTACAAATACACTAAACCATACAGTTTTCATTCATTTCAATTACAAAACTCATATATGTTAATAATGCATCCTTCATCCTGGGCAAGGCACAGACATGTATCAATTTTAACAATTAATCAACTTTTGCACATTTGTTTCTGGGTTTTTTTGTTTTTTTTTTTTTTTTTGTTTGTTTATTTTATTTATTTATTTATTCATTTCATTATTTTTATAGTGTGATCCACTGCTAATCTCATTGTAACACATCTGCTTCCTGTTTACAACTATTAACCAAGCACTCTGCAAACAGATTATGCCTTTCTAAATTGGATGTGAATGGGTCACTGGCTGACCAGTGGATAATTCGTCTCCTTTGTTATAATGGATTTGGCCACTGTTGCTCAACTTTTTGCCACCATGGGTGTCACTTTACACAAAACAAGTTTGCATGTGCTACAACCTTGTAAACTTTCCGTCTCCTACAGAATGTAATATGAAGACCATATTATCCCAGTTAGATTTTAGCTGTAAACAAACTGGGTTCTCACAACAAAGGCTTAAAACTTTCACCTCTATCAAATTCTATCTGCCCAAAGTGAGTTTGAAAAACTGTGTGTCACACTGCACCCAATTAATTCTTGGTGATGAACTAACACTGACACAACATTAGTACATGTATCTCAAACTAGCCCCCCCCCCCAAAAATAAAATTCACAACAGTGGTGCCTGCTGTATGCAACCACACCTATGACAAGTAGCCTGCTTTTCCTGGCCACACGAATCAATTCAATGTTAATTTACCTGTGGTGAACGGTCACCTGCTGTATGTAGCCACTTTGTTGTGGCAGAAAGGGTAATCATATACACCAGGTGCCACTGTACTTCCCCGCTGTCTCGCTCTCATCACCAGTTACAAACAGCCTTTCAAATCCATTATCATTGTGATAGGACACTTTTTTTTAAATATTATTGCAGCTGAAGAAAGGGTATTAACCCTTATAGCACTGATTTAAGATTGAGTCAACAGCTTTCCTCAGGACACTTTGCACACAATGCACGCAAAGTGTCCCCGGGCAAGCTGTTGACTAAGACTACTTTTTTGCTTTCAACTAAGCTTGCTTGTATTTGAAAGAAAGGTATCTTCGTGAGGAATTTGAATTTTTTAACCATTATATGTTTAATGATAATGAGAAAATGGCTGTGGCTGTGATTAGCACTTTAAGGGTTAGCAAAGAATTAGAATGTGAGGAATTAATTCCCTTTCAATGGTACCAAGATATAATATGGATTACCTGTACAGGTGTCTGTCTGACCTCATCATGGGACTGCACCTACTTGTATTTATGACATCAATGGAAACTGAGAGGTACTGCTGAGGGTATTTGAGCCATGTGCTGTTTGTAATCAATGAGGTCAGTTATTTTCAATTTTACCACGAGATTGTCCTACATTGTGTCACAACCCTAAACTCAACCTTCATTCAAGGGGGAAAGGGTAAGTAAAATGATCCCAGGAATGACCTACAAGAAATTCAAAAAATTATTTCAAATAAATTAAGAATAAGCAATGATTGGGGTCTCTAAATGCCAACTGGCAAAAAAATACAGAGAAAAAATACAAATTGAATGTAAACAATGATATGAATTTCCAAATGGTAAAATGAAAAGAAAAGTAAACTATTTTGTTTCAACTCAGATCATCTCCACATTGTATTCCATTAAGATGTAACTTTTTGTGGAAAAAAGATAACTGTGGATCCATCCATCATGACTGTGCCTTCTTCCCTGTATCTCCCTTCTGGTCTTTTGCTGGAAAAAGACAAAAACAAAAAGACAGAAGTTACATGTGTGGAATATAAGCCACAGAGATATATGATCAGCTTTACAAAACATATTTCATAAGTTTTTTCCCCAAAACCTTGCCCATTTGTGGCCACTGGTCTAGTTTTATCTTGTCTCACCATACCAGGTCACTGGACATGTAACAACTCTAATCCAAATTTTCTTTTTATTGAAATGATATCAACTGGTGTTAAGTATTGCTAATGTCACCAGAAAGGAATACCTTTGACATAGTCACCTACTTTTACTGTATAAATTAAACAAGAGGCCTATGGGCCCAATGCTCAGCAGACATGCTGCTGAATGACCATCAAAAAAATTCATTTCTTGAAGTGCATTCCCTCTGTAACCTTGGGAAACTAGTACAAGGTGATCCACATTGTGCAAGATAAACTTCCACAATACACATTTGTGGTAAATTTAGCATCATTGACCTTACTCTTCCACAACAGTTTGAATTTAGTGCTTGACAAGGTCATTCCAACTTTTACAAACTTGACCAATGGCCTAATGCATATTTGGTGTAAATTTTGTAGTTCTATTTCAGTTCATAATCACAATGATGAGTTAAAGGTCATGTTAGGTTAGCAGTGACTTTCACAAATTATTACATGTAACCCTTGATTCATATAAAAAGTGATTTAAAGTATAGGGACCTCAAATCTGCAACAAACATAAATTTATGCAATGCATTGAAAAAGTGTTTCTGAGATTTTTTATATTCGGTGCCGTTTTGTCATCATTCTAACTTCAAACATCTTTATCTCAGAAACAACAAATATTTAAAATGTGAGACACACTTTTTTCATTTGCAGTGTTCTACAGATTGCCATAAATTTGATGCAGAAATATGTACATGAAAATGTAAAAGCTGAATTGAAAATCAGAAACAAAGAATGACAATCACTCATCTTCACTTTTATAATTAAACATTAGCACAGTTCCACAGCATGAATCTTTAATTTGGAAACTTTGTAAAAATGTATGTTTGATTGCACTTTATATGTAAATATACAGTGTTAGGTAATGAAAAGAATCTGTCAGCACTGAGATCATTCATAACTTAATGTGTATTCTTTACGGCTGGGTATACTTTATGACTCTCAAGTTTTTTTACAGAAAACGTTAACACCAAGTTTTTATTCTGGTACTGAATATAAAATTTTAGTACCACTATTAATGCAATTAAATTTTAATCAAACTTCTTAAACTTTACATAAAATTTTAAATGACATTTTACAAAAATAAAAATAAGACTTACTTTATAATGTCAAATAAAAGATCATTTTAACTCTTTCCAAAAATGCATTCTAAAATTTTGAAAAAGACTTGCTTCTAATTTTATTGTGGTTTAAAAATTTAGATTTTAACTTTAAGTTAAACATCCTGTAAATTTCAAATTAAAAGCAGAAGTGAACTGTTTCATTTCCCATAAGGAAGTACTATTTCCCACTTTTGATGTTTTTTTCTTTTTTTTTTTCTTTTCTTTCTTTTTTTTTTTTTTTTTTTTTTTTGTTGCAAAACAGGAAAAATTGAAGTTTTTCAGTTAAGCAATTGAAAGGAATTTTCTTAATCCTTACAAAGATTTGATTATTTTTAATAGCTTAATCCAAATGCATACTTTCAGACAATCTATAGTTCATATGACCTCAAATAAGATGTCTAAGGGATAATAATAATAATACTGACATGTTTGGAGCAAAGTCTTATTTTCTGTGTGAAGTACTGTAAAAATGTACCACACCCTTAATGTGGTTTCAATACCTATCATATCAGTTCCAATTAATACCCTAAGTTGTGCCAAATGATTCCATGTCATAGATTTTTTTGTCTGTATAGTGTTCCTGTAATCATATATGGCTATAATATACACAAGTTCAGATGTGAATGACCATCAGAAACAAATCATGTCCTGAATTGCATTCCCTCTATAACCTTAACAAAGTAGGCCAAGGTCAGCCATATTATGAAATATCAAACTTCCATGCATACTGCACATTTGTGGTACATTTGGTATCACCAGCCTGATTTTTTCTCAACATGTTGAATATAGGTCAAGGTCACCTAAAATTTTACAATATTTCACAATTAGCCTAACTTTGTAGTTCCATCTCAATTTATTATCAGAATAATGAAGTTCCATGTGTTTTGAGAAACACGATGTTGGTTCCAATTTCTACCACCAGGGGCACCACCATCACTACAGGTTATAAACGTTTGTCTGTATCATGTTCTTGTAATGTTATATACCTATTAATGCCACACCAGTGGTACCCCCAAGACTCTGCACATCATATGTCTGTCTGTACAATGTTCTTGTCACAGTATAGGGACATACGTCAACAAGTTCAGATGTAATGATCGCCACAAAAATAAAAATCATTTCCCAAAAATGTATTCCTTCTGTGACCTTGAGAAAGTAGGTCAAGATCATCCCTATTGTGCAACATCAATTTGTTACACAATACAATTTTTACACATTTTTGGTAGCAAATTTGGTATCATTAGCCCAACTTTTTTTTCAAAATAATAAATTCAATGTGTTTTCAACATACTTTGGTCTGTATCTTCTCTTATGCTGTATATGGCATAACCAAACTTTGGTAAGTTTTCTTCCTTTTGCTTTATCCCTATTCCAACCAAGTTTCATTATGACTCATGAAAACTCTTCAAAAAACAGCATTCTCAAAATTTTCATGTTTTGCTCCATCTATTACATAATACCACAGGTGGCACCAGCAATATCGATAGGAGCCTACATCTTCATGCCCTTTGTAAGTCCTTAAAGTTACATGGAGTTACCTTCAAAACAGTGAACTGCATCACATTCACATAAAAAGTTAATGGATGGAAAGAAGAAAGGAAGAACAGAAGGACTAGCAGGCTATGACCTCTGCCACCTGTGGTCAGCAGAGCATAAAAAGCTTAACTGGTTGTTTGTGATCATATTGCATCAGAGTAGTAATGGTTAAAGTGACCATCCTGTCATAATATTTGATATGGTTTGAATCTTATTACTCAAATATCACACATCAAACTTATTTTGCATGCCCATTCCCAGCAATCATCACACTGTGGACTGTTAAAATAGGTGGTCACTCACGAGAGGCATTAATAGATGAAAAATACTGAGTGAAGTATCTAGAAAGATTATCTTTCAAGATCGGGTGGACTCTCCTGAAAGCAGTCACAGTAGCTTTAAATTTTGCAAATCTCACAGGTTCACTGTTTATACTGATGTAGAAAATTCAGTATCACACTTCACTCTCTTTATACCTGTCCACTTACATGTAAATTTGTTGCAAGAAAGTTGAGACTGGTGCAATTTTTTTGATACTTACGTGGAGGTGGGGGTGGTCTGGCATAGGATTGGGGTGTTGCTTTACGGATCACTTCATCCTCATCAGGTTCATCCTCATCTTCATCTTCCTCATCCTCATCTTCATCTTCATCATCCTCATCATCTTCGTCATCATCATCATCCTCATCCTCGTCTATGACATCGTCTACTCCTTTGACAAACTTTTCATCCAGGCATGCTACAAATGTACATAAGATGACATCAAAAGTACAATTATGAATAGAAAAGTTCATTGTGCCAGAGATAAATATACATGTAACATGACAAAAAAATGGTGAACTTTTGCCACAAGACAAATGCAGGATCAACTCACGTAACGATTACAAAAACAAGAGGCCCATGGGTCTAAGGCTCTGTCGACACAATTGGTGAGGATCTTGCTGGTTCAAGACCCAGCCTTTCCATGATCACAAAATGTATAATCTGATGACCACAACCAAAAATCATTTCCTAAAATGTATTCCCTCCATGACTTTAAGAAAGTCCAGTGAAAACTTGTTATAATGAAACCATCTGTTTCCTTAAAAAGTGTCAGATAACTGAATATGTCAGATAAATGAATCAAATAACAAAGAAAATGAGCTTTTTCCCATGAAAATTTGTGTCATTATATTGAATATGTCAGATATCGGTGTGTCGTTATAATGAGGTTTCACTGTATATTAATGTCACCAATATTATGCAGTATGAAACTTCCATATATGATATACATTTGTGGTACATTTCATATTGCTAGCCTTCTAATACCTCAAAATGTAGAAATTTGGGTCCTTTACTATGTCCTCAATAACCTTGAAAAGAAGGTCAACATCATTCAAAAATTTTAAGAATTTGACCACTGGCCCAGTGTATAGAGTGTAAATTTAGAAGTTTCAACTCAATTTATCATCAAAATAATGAATTTAATGTGTGTCCTACACCTGTACAGCTAGTTCCATTTCAACCACCAGTGGTGCCACCATGGTGCCACACAGCACAGACCTGTGTATGTAAAATGGTTTTGAAATTTTGCAGTGGTATATTGATGCATGTGCCCAAGTTCAGATGTTATGACCATAACAAAAAACATTTCCTGAAATGCATTCCCTCTGTGACCTTGAGAAAGTAGGTCAAGGTCATCCATATTATGCAACATAAAATTACTACATATAATACACTTTTGTAGTACATTTGGTACTTACTCTTTTTCAATACATTAATATTGAATTTAATGTGTTTTCAACACCTTTTGGTGCATATCTTTTGCAACACTGTAGGTGGCACCACCAAACTTCAATGCACATTTGTGCTTTAGCCTGACTGTCATCCCCTGCAAAGTTTCATAACAATTCATGAAAACTCTTCCAAAAATTGCATTTCAATATTTTTGCATTTTGGCTGAAATAAATCCTATAGGTGGCACCACCAATATTGAACTTGACCTGGATTTTTATATGTATTATAAGTCCTCAAAGTTCTACAAGGCTATCTTGAAAACTGTGGACTGTATTGCACTCACATCTGGCTGGGCGAACAGAAGATGGAAAAACATGATTGACAGCATAAACTCTGCAACCAATCATCAGCAGAGCTAAAAATCTTTCTTCAAATTAAAACAAGGAACAAAAACTACAATGACTACTCTCTTTGTCCACAGGCAATGAATGCTGAATAATTCAAATTCAGGTAGTTTCCGTGCACATACTCCCTATGCACTGTAAACTAAGTCCTATCACTGCTGAATCAAGATCAGTATATTTAATGGTAAACTTCCTTAAGCCTACATAAATGCTAACAGAAGCCTACCACCCACCCACCCTACACTTCTCACCCAGAAACCTACTGTCAATATAATAGGCTTTTTTCATACAAAAGTCTGCTTTGTATAACCCTACCTTACACAAAACCAGTAATTGGCCCATACAAATATAAATTGTGATATTAATTTAGTAAAACAACAAGAAAAGAAAACTTGCTTCAAAGCAAATCTGTCTGTGTGCCTTCAAAAGTTGTAAACATGGCTAGATGAAAATTTCAAAGGTCCAAATGACCTTGACCTTTGACCTCTAGAGGTAAATTACAAAAATGTGCAGTGTTGCAATACCTACAAGTTGAGCCCGACATGACTGAAATTGGATGAAAACTGACCAAGTTATGGCTAGATGAAAATTTCAAAGGGCCAAATAACCTTGACTATTGAGTTTTAGAGGTTACATGTAAGTTCCAAAAAATGTGCAATGTTGCAACACGTACAAGTTGAATCCAAAATCATTAAAAATGGACGAAAATTGACTAAGTTATGGCTGGATGAAACTTTCAAAGGTCCAAATGACCTTGACCTTTGAAAGTTACATGTTAATTTAAAAAATATGCAATGTTGCAATACCTATAATTTGGGTCCAACATGGTCAAAATTGGATGAAAATTGATAGAGTTATTGCTAAAAAAATTTCAAAGGTCCAAATGACCTTGACCTTTGACCTGTAGAGGTCACATGTAAATTATAAAAATGTATTACAAACCTATAAATTGAAGTTGGATTGGTTACCTGCACCTACAATACTTTAAGAGTTACTCAAGATTTAAAATTTCAAATGCCCTTAATTTGCATAATCTTCAACATACTTTCTCCCTTTTATTGAAAGGCACAAATTCATGTACAGATCTATAATCATGCCAAGTTCGAAATTTCTGAGTGGAATAGTGTTTCAGAAAACTGGTGAACAAAATTGGTAGTAAAGAAAGAAAGAAAGAAAGAAAGAAAGAAAGAAAGAAAGAAAGAAAGAAAGAAAGAAAGAAAGAAAGAAAGAAAGAAAGAAAGAAAGAAAGAAAGAAAGAAAGAAAGAAAGAAAGAAAGAAAGAAAGAAAGAAAGAAAGAAAGAAAGAAAGAAAGAAAGAAAGAAAGAAAGAAAGAAAGAAAGAAAGAAAGAAAGAAAGAAAGAAAGAAAGAAAGAAAGAAAGAAAGAAAGAAAGAAAGAAAGAAAGAAAGAACATTTGTGTTGGCACACAGACATTATAAGCTGACCTGACCTAGGCTACATTAGGTAAATCACATATGCTTTCAGGGCATCACTGTGTTTTGTTAAGGGAATGCCACATAAACATGCAACACTGTCCTATCTCAGTCTTTTCCCAATGGAGTTTGCTGTTTCAATGTGAAAGTGGAGTAACAGATACAGAATATACATCCAAAACTTGTACTTTGCAACATAAAAGTGCTCATTTGAATGCAGTAGATCTTTTTTTTTTTTTTTTTTTTGAGATAATGCAGAACCTTGTAACTACAGAATGTTGATAACGCTGCATGTTTACCACTGAGCACTATGCATGTTTTTTTTTTGCTTATGCACATTTTTTTTGCTTATGCAACATCTGCAAGTCTTTTTTTTTTGTTTGTTTGGGGGATTTTTTTGGCTTTTCTACATAATGCTTAACAAATTTAGTGCTTCATTGGCCCGAGATCTATTTCACTGGATGTATACCAGATGGCCTGGTTGTAAACATGTCACAGCGGGAGCTACTCTATTACAGAAGCAAAATAAGACTACTGTGGCTATGGAACCTCAAAAGCTCTTTCACTTAGCACCCCACACTGCACAGTTACTTTAATCTCAATAATTTTGCAGCTTGAGCTCTTGTCTGAAGACTGAAGCAAAAAAATATAAAATATGCCTTACTTGAATTTTTTCCCTTGAGATATCGATCTCTACAGATGTAATCTCTGAGGGGTCGGTCTTGCTTATTGTAATACCAGTCCTCTATGTGTTCTTCATAGTCTTCCGCCAACTTGAAACACTGGTGAGAAACAAAAGCCATGTTGTAACAGCATCTTGCAGCATACCGGTAACTCTATTTGTTCTAAACAAAAACAATACGTATACTTGTAATCTACTGCTGACAAGTTCTCTCAAATCACTTATTCATGCCTTTTGTCAATATCCCATAATCTGGGCCTCCTGAAAAAATGTTTAATGTTTTGCTTCTTTACTCTGTTAAAGGACACCCTAGAAATCCTAAAATAGCCTGACAATGGCTCACATAACGACATTCTCTTAGCATTTGTGACTTTGTAGGCTGCCTAGAAAAATCAAAGAAGATACAGGTCCTGGTGGTATCATAGTTAAAGGTCAGTCTACCTGATTTTCTTACAGTCATACATGTAACATATATATTTTCATCAAAAAAATCTTAAATCAGAATAAGAACATGTATCAATACACTCTATCACTACAAAATGACATTTGCCAATTGAAAACCTATCAATTTGACGACTTCTTTTATTAACAAGCAAGTTCAAATTTACAAACAGCATGGACATCTGCAATAATGTTAATATTTTATTGTCTTCAATATTACTCTGCCACATCTGCTTCAATATTTGAATGCAAACATGAAAATATGGTACTAGTGTTAAGATTTGATCTAGTTTGTAATGCAGATTTTAGCATCATTGAATCAGAAAAAAGGTCATGCTTTATTCATACCCATTGTGCTTGATATATGCTTCACAGTTCAAGTAACTATTTTAAAGTTTTCATACTTTAATACATTGAATGATATCTTTATATATTTTTTTATCAATACACGTTGTATGTAGTTCCACATGCAAACATGCATTGCACATAAAATTTCAATGATGTGCAAATACAGTTATGTCCTTCAGGCAATTATACACTGTAACTCATGCACATATCAACTCAATAATGTAATGACATATTTGCTGGGAAAATTTACATTATTGTGAACACAAACACAAAATCTCCATTATTATCATGTGCAAACATTTCAGGCATATGCATCGATCACTGGTAACATCAAAAAGTCATTTTCTTTCTGTTTGTACTCTTCTCTCTGTCAAAATGGCCGATCAATCAGATAATACTGAACAGCTCTCCAAATGTAACACCAAAGACAAATATCTATCAATCAATGCATTGATATGTGGCAACTATACGTATTCCTGTCAACGTCCTCTGATCAAAAAGGGAGGGCTTTTGGCTGCAATGGGGGAGATTTTCTCTTTGACAGAGAATACAATCAATTGAAGTGTTTTTCATGGGGTAAATTACCAAAAATAGGCCAAATTTCTGTTGAAAGTTCCAGAAATTCAGGCCAAAAAGTGGATGACTGTTGCAGAATGGGGAAGACTTCACAAGTATGTACATAGTAGGATAAAAACTAAGAATGTGGTGCCTTGACGTCTAGTCAGATGGAACTTTTGGTCTGAATGATGCATGTACAGGTAATTCTGAGATAAGGATATCTTTATTGGCATGGCGTGAGATCATCTTACCTCCATACAATCATTTTCAAACTCCAGTGTAAAATTGAACATGTTCACAACTTTGGCAGCAGATGTTGTTTTTCCAATAACTAAGACAAATAAAGTTGTACCTATTTTAAAACAATTGTGCCAAACTGGCTGTTGTTTTCCTACATGAAAGTAGACTCCATGAGAAATATTTTTGCTAGCATTTCTTGTTCTATCATTTGACACTTACCTATTTCTCTGGTGGCTCAATTCAGGTTCATGTCTCTCCTATAGCTAAAAATGGTCTTTCACTGCTGGAAATTTCGCGAAAATACAACGGCATCCTCATCCACTTCAATGCCCAGTGTAGTCCACAAGCTGTACAAAGTCACGATGTAAGCAGAAAGAATGCGGCAAACACCACTGATAACGGATAATATGGTGCCAGCATATACCCATTTATGTCAACTGTCTTCATGACAAAACTGACTTCACCAGGAAAAAAAAAAACATTGTTACAATGCCAAGCAGAATTTGACACTTGCTAATAATTATTAAGGGAATTGAAATCCAGCTAAACAGAGAAACAGCCACAGACATTACTATAATGCTTCTGTCAGTTTGACAGCCAGTGTACATTTAGACCTGCGTTTTTAACTTCTGATTAACATAGTATTCTTCATGTTTTTCTGTCATGCTATTTAAATACAGTCAGTATATAAATTTTGCTATATAAATGTGTCAATGTGGGCTCTTGAGTCTTCTTCCATGATGTGACACAAAATAAATTCTGAAGTGAAAGAGTTAAAATGCACTGTGAATGAACTACCAAATTCAATAATATCTTCTTCAAACAGCCACAGATACTAAATTAGCCTGTTCATAAGGGGTATCACAGAACTGAAGACTTTCTATCTAAGATGTACATTTAATTCCTTGTATAACAAACTGACAACAAAAATAGCATACAGTGAAGGAAACAAGCAGAACTAAAAAAAAAAATCGTAGTGTCCCTTTTAACTTCAGTTGTATTTCTGAACACCAGATGGTAGCACCATACTTTTTATACCCCAGTTCAGAAATACTATTTTTACTACCCTCTTTACTGTTTCTGAGTGTTCATCACTTTGGAACTCTGCAGGCAACACGTACTGCACGCTAGCATGAAAATTATATCCAAGATCTGGTGGGGGGGGGGGGGATGCACTTTGTGACCACCACTGAAAAATGGTTCAATCATCACCTGATTTCCACACAAGACCACATAAAGTACATATTTCCTGACAAAACACCAAAATGCAAATGATCCATATAAGGATTCGCTGTGATTAAAATTTCACAAAAAATGAGAAAGATTAAATACATACATCCATGTCGTACATATATACATAAGTACATACGTACATGCATACATATTTGTATTTGTGTGTTTTCGTCCAGAACCACTTCCTGTTTGTCATTACCCTACTCTGTAGTCCGAACTCTCTACACTTCATAAGCTGATCTGTCACTGTCTAACTGATATACATAAACGTATATCTATAGTTTGCTGTCCTTTCGTGACAGGATACAAAATATGCAGGGGGTTCAGCCTTGTTCCCACTGGTAAAATGAGACACATGTCATACACTTGAAGGGAAAAAGTGTGAGTTATTATCACATATGACCAAGCTTTGAAAGCCAGTCTTATAAGCCTTGCCTGTGTTGCCAAGTACCACAAGTTATTGTCACAGGAGAACAAAACCCCCTCATATGAGAAAACTTCAGTTATTCCCATAAATTACAATAAGCCTTTTAACCCTTTCAGTGCCAAATTCTGAACCGAGTCAACAGCTTTTCTCGGTGTGCATTGGGCGCAATGCACCCAATGCACGCCAAGAAATGCTGTTGACCTGGGGTGTTCTTTCTGGAACTTTTGGCATACTGGTACTTGAATGAAAGGTCTTTTTTATGAGAAACACAAATTTGGGATCCTAATGATAATTCAGACTTGTCTGACTTAAGTAGATCAACTTATGATGTGATTGGCACTGATAGAGTCAATAGCTCTGACAATGTTTATGATCTACTAACTTTCTAGAACCCATTGCAAAGTCCAGTACAGAAAAAAAAACAATACTGCATGACTTACTGCTCTATGCATCTTGGTGATTTCTGCTGATGGGTTATTCCACAGCTCGTACGGAATGCCTAGCTCCACCTTAACACCTTTGTTCCTGCAATACAACACAATTCAACTACAAACACACGTACACATCACAACAAACATAACCTTATCCTCCATCTACTTTCTGTTTACTGGTGTAATCAAGGGGGGTAACCTTCTTGGTGTAATTTTCCCTTTTCCAAATTTTTGGCGTCATTTTGCTTTGTACATATTTTCTGATTTTTTATAAGCAATCTTGCAAAAGATAATATTCATTTTTGTGTGTGTGTGTGTGTGTGTTAGAAGAAACTAATACTTATTATTTGCAATTGTTTCACGGACTTTGTATTAACAGGAAACAATGTACCACTACACTACCATGGTCAATCAAGTACAAAATTGTTGGAAAATTTACCTACTGCTTTTGACTGTAGGTGGCGGCACTGTATAAACCGAATTATAGCTTTTTTCAAACCATCCAGCATCTTATGTACAAACATATAACTTCAGCCACAGTGAAGCCTCACATCTTTTAAGCAATTGTATGTCGCTCCAAGTGCATTAACAGCACATTATAATGACCAGGGTTTTCTCAGTGAGACAGTAGGTTGGGGAGATGGTAGATCTTTCAAGCATGGTAAAGTTCCTGTCACCAGGTCATACAGGTTTATGTTAATCCATTCAAGTTACCAATATGTGGTAGGCATAGTGCTGCAACTCCAGCTTGGGCACCCGGCCAGAAATGGTAAGATATCACAAAACTATCTGATTCTGATTTTATATACGGGTTTTGTTTTTGTTTTTGTTTTTGTTTTTTTTTTCCAAAATAATTTGGTGGGGGTTGTCTGCAAAGGTAATTTGAAAAACACATGAACTATGAGCAGTCTATCAATCCAATTATCATCTCTAAGGGTTATTATCATGTAACATCATTGTAGTATTCATAACCATGACTTGAAGAAAGAAAAAAACAAAACATTGTAAATATATCAGCCGATGTCCTAACAGCAGAAATATGCTGGTCAAGTTGACCACACATACTTTTTTTTCAAGTTTTTGTGACGTATGTCTTTTGCTCTTGCTCATAATTAGTAGGTCCTTCTTTTGATCAAATTATCCCCACATCTGAGGTCAGGTCATCAGAAGACGACAAATTACACCCATGCCAGGATAACCCTTACTTGATATGAACACTTTCACCATGCCAAGCAACCTGGAATTACAAATTATACAGTGCCACTATCAACCACAAACATGCCAGTCTCACAAAACTGAGTCTTCATAACCCACAACTCATACAGGAAGTGGGTCTTTCCATTCTTGCAGATATACACAAGTTACATGGTGTGATTTAAATCATGCTTGTCTGTATGTGCAGAGCCACACGGCACTTACTGCTCGATGCATTTTGACTACTTCAGCTGAGGGCTCGTCCCATAGCTCGAATGGAATGTCATACTCCACCTTGACTCCCCTATTACTACAGCAATTGGAATAAAATGAATCACAGTTTTATCAGATTGTAGCACATAAAAATGTGGCTTGTGTACGCCATAGAATGGCTATGGGCAATTATAGTGGTACCAGCTACTTGAAATCAACTCTATTGCTAGCCAAAGGTGGCCTCATATGACAGGTGATCTTTAGTTACAGATAAGTTCAACAGAAATAGAGTCCAGTGTCATGTGACAGTGGTCTCTCCTGAGAGGTGATCTGTACAGCTGGTACCACTGTATTACTTTTCCAGCCTACACCTTCTCTCTATTACAATCATTTTGCCAGTCCTTTGGCATCATTAAGATAATTTAACTTACACTAGACCCTGAAGAACTCCCATGGTCTGACTTTGACCTTGAGCATAGCGATTACTTCCACCACGTTCTGCATGCACATTGTACTTCAGAATATTTTCACAGATATGTGGATCCATCAATGCTTCTGTGAGACGCAATTCCCTGAAAACAAAATTTAAGAATTCAAATTAAAACTTTTGAAATATCACTTGATAACTTACACTAAACGATGCAGTTCTCCCATGGTTTGACTCTGGCCATGAGCATAACGGTTACTGCCCTTCCGTTCTGCATGAACATTATACTTAAGGATGTTTTCACAAATATGTGGATCTTGTAAAGCCTCGGTCAACCGTAATTCTCTGGAAAAAAAACCTGGAAACTCATTTCCACATTTGCAAAGTCACAATTACAAAGATTTTCAAAACTTATTAATTGCAACATGTACAATTGTCACTGATAATAAATGAACATATATAAAAACATATTTACACATATATATAAATACACATATATATATATATATATATATATATATATATATATACATACATACATTTATATGTACAGTGGTACCTCTTTTGAGAGACCACCCCTATGGCAGGTCAAAATGCGGTCTCTCAAAACAGGTGGTCTTCACTAGAGGTACGACAACATGGAAAAGATAGCACAGTGTTCTGAGAGAACGGTCTTAAAAAGATATGCGGTCTCTCAAGAGAGGTACCCCTGTATATATAATTGCATGGTTGCACTTGCATACCATTTTTATCACGATCATTCACTCATTTCACTGCAGTACAGTCATTTATGGCCTCATATCACCACGAGTGATATAAATGATATACAGGTGAAACCATATTATAATTTATTTATTATATGGTTAATTCAAGAATTACATACATACATATATATATGTGTGTGTAGAACAGGGCATCTTGGAACATGTTTTTGTAACACACAAAATTGGTTTGAAGAGCAAACAACATACAAATGGAATCTCTACACCCACAATGTAATGATAATCAGTCAATTTTCTTAACGGCCCAAAATTTAAAGTGCAGGCACGAAATGATACATGCTCTACTGTCAATTCCAATATATGTACTGAGAGTGCTATAAGTTTTTCATCCATCCTTCCTGTATCTTGCATGCCTAATACTGTCACTTACCTCTGAAAACACACATGTACATTGCCATCTTTGTAAAATCATCTGTGCATGCGACAAACATGCAATCAAAGTGGAATATATTTTGTGGACTTTTTTTAACATTTGATAAGTTGTTGAAACAAAAGCAAAGTATGGGCATATATAAATGCACGTACACATACAATGTTTATCAAGCCACAGCCCAACTTTACCTTGCATAAGTAGCTCAAATTTGTAATCAATGGATACATGTGCACAAAATAAGGTAATCAATCATCACACTATGAGTTCTCATACCAATTCACACTTTGAACCATAAAAATAAGCCCTTTCCCACTCAAACTGTCCAAAAGTGAAATGTCTGCAACAGTGTTGCATTGAAGTTTTTCATAACAAAACCATTGCGATGCCAATTGTAATAAGTCCTACCAGAATAGCATGCTCCAGGTCAACAGTTTTCCTTGGCATGGAATGTGCCCAACATGTGCCAAGAAAAGTCATTCACTAAGTTTTGTTCTGAGCAAGAAAGAGTTCAATTCTATCTGGTACAACCACATTCATATTTTACATAGACCAGATTACAGGTACATACATGTGGGTTGTTTCATGTCCATCATAAAATTTTCGTTTTGATGCACTTGCCCTGAGTGTCAATTCTGTTGAAGTTTTACTTGCCTTTAACCCTTTCCCCCTTAAACTGGCCAAAACTGGCTGGTGGTCAAATGTTGTCTGCCTCAGTGTTTTCAACTAATTTCAACAGTTATGAAAAACAACTTTGACTGAGAATTCTAGATGAGCCCTATGAAGATCACATGCCCCAGGTCAACAACCTTCCTTAGCATCAGTTGGGCACTTAGCGCCCAACTCATGTCAAGGAAAGTTGTTGACTCAAGTGTCAATTCAAGGGGGAAAGAAATAACTCACTTGTTCAGAAATTCAGATCATCTTTGTAACAACGAAGTTTTTGGTAGCCCCTAAGCTTGGGCATGCCCTCAAAGGAATCTAGTTACTGGACTGTGTCAGGTTTATTGATGCAAACACCATACCCTTTGGATGTAAACATGTAAACCTTGCAATATACAACGTGCAGCTGGAATGTTACAGTTGATATCACAGGCTGTATGTGTCATGTCTTGTCCCACTACTGCCATCACATTATTTTTCAAATTCCCAGTATAAATAAGACAGGTGCTGGTGGGCTAGTGGCCATTAGCTCAGCCCCCTGATGAGTCACATTAGTGACAAAACTGGTCCCCTTTCTTTCTCTCAATGGGTTATGATATACCAGTCTTGGTCAATTTTATTTGTCACTACATTATGTCTTTGAGATTTGCAGTGAAGATCACAGAGATGAGGATGTGATTGATGGATTTCATCTGGCAAGGGGTATGATCACAACATTGCAGCCAACCAGGTGTGGGTTATTGAACTAAGTAGTTCCTGGTATTATTGCGCTGACATCTTTGGGATTAATATACCTGTAATTAGCCCACTGTTTCAACTAAACTATTACCTGAAGTTATCAATCTGTTTGTGTTGTTTGGTTTGACAGGCATTTTATCCATGGTGAATTTTGTAAGTAGAGGGCGAATCACATATTCATATACACAGTGACATAATGCTGGTAAGCCGTGCTTGGGACACATTTCCTGGCTATGACAGGTAAGCACAGGCTTTACTTTTGATTCTATCTATAGAATCGCATTTTTCACCTTGCACGTTTTCAATGAAAGGTGTCTGTACAACATCAATTGCATACTTTATTTTTAAAAAGTGATGCAAAAAGTTATAGGGCTTTATGCTAATATCAGAACTCAGAATACCTTTATTTAGCCAATCTGGAAAAAAAATCACAAATATACAAAATTATAAATATTGATATGGCTTGGGAGACTCACATTAAGACACATTCATGTTGCTATCCTAGGAGCCACCCAGCATAACAATTAAACAATGTTGATGGCAAATGAAAGAGTGGATAATCCTGGTAAATGTAAATGTCACTGGCAGAATTATAAGCAAATATATATAATTGTAGGCTAATTCAGTCCAGGTGGAAAATCACCTTGTGAATGTAGCACTCACTTATGAACATAGTTACTGGTTTTGACAAATGTACAGTAAATATAATGGTTTCATCTCTGATGGAAACCTGATGCTGAGATGGATGAAGAAATTTTAAAATTTTACATTCATGACATTTTTTTGCTCAAAATGTTACCTTGTCACTCAAATTTGTCATATCAAACCATTTCATATGGCTATCTTTATTTGTTTTTCTAAAATAAAGAAATTAGATTGTGTCATTGGTTTGCAATAGAGTACATTGCTGGGTTTTCATGTAATGACCAAAATAACAATGAGATCTTGCATATTTTGGAAAACAGTGGCTCATAAATTAATATTCAGGTTAAATTCTGCACATTTAAGAGAAGTTTGAATGGGATTAATGATTTTTAAAAGAAAATATGTCGAAATTTGACTTTAATCATTGCATATTTAAAAACAACTGAAGTAGCTCCAGTTATAAGATATTTGAAGATGAAACCCCAGAAAGATTACCAAGTCATCATGATAGCCTTGATGCTATTTGGTGGTGGCAATGAGGCTGACAAATGTATATACTAACAAGTGTGACTCATCAACAATTAAATTTGAAGTTTATTATTGCAGCAATGGGGCAATTTGTGCCACCTGGCAGCCATCATTTTTCTTTCTTTTTTTTTTGGGGGGGGGGGGAGGGTATCAAGGTCAATGTAGCTTCACTGACCAGATCTTTTCTGGCACCCAGTATTATTTTATTACCAACAGATAATGATCATGTAACCCAAGTGAATAAAATTTAGATGATATCAAATCTTTGAAGGAATTATAATGATTATTAGCGATGGGCAGGGTCAGCACAAAATACCTAAAATTGCATTAGGAATCCATTGTGGTAATGCATAGAAAAAAATGTTATATTTCCAAAAGTATACCAGTTAGCTGAATTTTATTTGGAGTTTTACTTCTGTATGGGTCAGTATTGCATATGCATAATTACATGAATATTCATTGTATACTGCATAATGAAAATACGATTACACCACTGCAGCCAATCAGGTGCAGGTTACCAAACTAAGTAGTTCCTGGTTTTATTATGCTGACACCTTTGGGATCAATATACCTGTAATTAACCCACTCTTTCAACTAGACTATTACATGAAGTTACAACCTGTTTGTCTTGTTTGGTTTGACAAGCATTTTTTTCATGATGAATTTTGTAAATAGAGAGCAAATCACATATTCATACACACTGACGTGATGCTGGTAAGCTGTGCTTGGTACAGGTTTCCTGGCTATGACAGGTAAACACAGGAATAACTTTCGATTCTATCTATAGACTCACATTTTTCACAGTGCAGGTTTTCAATGAAAGGTGTCTGTGCAACATTAATCGCAAAAAGTGACGCAACAAAAGTTATGGGCCTTTAAGCTAATAGAAAAATGTACAGTAAATAAAATGGTGGTTTTATCCCAGGGTACAGGGGAGAGAGGTCGCAGGCATGAGCACAGTGCTGCACCAGATACAGCTTTCAGTGTAGGGCTGATTGGTATGACATCTGGTGGCTGTTAGCCACATTAAATATTCTCATGCAAGCACATGTACATGTGCATGTATTCAGGTATCACAGAATGTACATGTAGCATACTTTCAACATTTGTCATGAAATTGATGCTGGTACAGGTCAATTTGCATCAAAACTATGAGACTAGACATGGTTTTGGAAAATTTGAATGATTTTTATGACATCCCTGCACCACAACAAAATAATATTGATAGCATACCTAACAATGTAACATTTCAGACATATACGTGTGTGCTTTAAAATGACTCTTCCTGGTTTACAAAACAAATTCTAAAACATTCTGATGCTTAACATCAAAAAGTTAAGTATAGATTATACTATACTCTATACTTAACATCTGAGTCCAGGGTTATATGTAACAATTTGAGTGAGTCACTGCTAACATAATATATAGTCTTAGTAGACTGTCTATAACATCACTGTCCATCCATTTTTGAGGAATGTTACGAGTTTGTCAAAATAACATCCTTTTTTTTTTTTTTTTTGCTAGTTTTCACATTGCAAAATAACATCCATATTTAACAGATTTGGACTAAGATCAGAAATTAACATTAAGGTTTTCCCTGTTTGTCCAGCATGAGCATTTTTTGTACAATTTGGGAAAAGTAATGGGTTACATCTTTACAGATCAACATTTACTTCTCCTGATCAGACAGAAGATTTATTTGTCCCCCAAAAATATGTACTGCCTCAATGTTATGCTATGCATGTACATGTATGTGAAAGGCTAAAACTTTGGCGCCTAAGACATAGCTGAAACACAAGGAGTCAGTTTTCGACCATTTCACATGATATATTTTAACAGAATACCAAATTCAATTTAGCTACCCATTCTACAAGACTAAAACTGGGGAAAATGTTACTTACGAAGTTACATAGTCAAATTTTTTCCGCTGCATCTGAAAATTATAGCCCATTTCTATCTTCTCTTTGGATTTTGCCGATTTGGCCAGTCTGTTGGCGAGTTCTGTTACAAAGTATTTGCAGACTGAAATCACACAAAAAGACAAAACATACCAATGTGTCACAACATCAAACCAGACATGACAGTGTATTGCAAGTCCATCCACTTCTGGAGTGATCACTCCACAACATGAAAGTGTCACGCAAAGAACGACACATGTAGTCACACGAAAGTTAGGGAAGAAATTTTGCCATTTTGCACTGTGGTCTCAGTTGAGGGCTGTTTCTCCAAATGAATGGGCAATCCCTATAAGCATGGATTACCATAACCTACCGTAAATGCTATATTCAGTAAGAGATTCAGATCTTGACCACATGTACACATATAAAATTCAAGATACACATGTATTAATGCACCACCCATTCAAAACATGACAGGGCTCACCAAATCATGTCCTCAAGCCAAGGACAAGTGAAAAGCTAATTGGGGCAAATAAAATTTCCGAAACACTTGCCCTGGAGCAACCACAATTTTTGCCTTTATGAGTAGGACTTCCATGGATGGACAAGTAAGGAAGAACCAGAGGCCACTAAAAATATCAGCATAACTTGTCCTGAGGAACATATACCACACCATGAAAAAATGGTGAGCTCTGTATCAAACACAATTAAATGTATGCTGGTGCTCATTCACACACGTACATCACTTGTGAAGAACCACAATTTTTATCCACATTTGACCTGTGACTTAATATAAACATGCAAGCTCTTACAACACTGTAAATGATATTTATATGAATACAATCTGACTCACGAAGTTATGTATTTAAATGCCTTTGTGTTTTCCCCTTCTAAACCATATCCCATACGGAATACTTCCTTTGACTTAGAACTCAAGTGAAGTCTCTCAGCCAGTTCTGTTATAAAGTACTTGCATACTGAAATAAATCACATGCACATGTAGTGTAATGTAATAAACTTAATCAACTTGTGAAGCTTCCCAGAGGATATTCAAGAAATTTGCCGTGGGTTTTTTTTTCTTACTTTATGTGCATTGGTCCCCAAAAGATCTAGACTGTACTGGTCCTCTGCTCTGCTGATCAGCTACACATCATCTGTCATCACTGTCAAAGCATGTCATGTCTCAAAACTGGCACACACTTCATGGATAAGTCATGGTACAGCATCTTTGTGAAAATTTAAACCAAACGGGGACTGGTATATACAGCATGAATGAAGACGTGCCCATGATCTGATTGCCCGCTAGGCAGACCAGACTCTGTACTATCTCCACTACACTAGGTCTGCCCAGCAACCACAAGTTTCAGTCAGAGTGAGGCTAGTAAAGGGTACAGTGGTACCTGCTGTCTATGATCACTGCCATGAGAGACCACCTGCTGTTTGTGGTCACATTTCTGGGGTACAGGAGTCAATTTTTCATAAATTTACCTGCAGTGAAAAAACACCTGTTGTGTGTGACCACTATTTCATGGCAAAAGGGGTGGTCACATACAGCAGGTTCTATTGTATTACATAAAAAGTTCTGCACTTTCTCATGAGCTGACAGACCACTGAGGAAGCTTATCAACAAAGGGTCACAGGCAATATGTGTGCCCTGTTGCACTATACTGTGCTAAATATCTATGTACCTGTAACTCAAAAGTTTTTAATTATCAAAGTATGTGGATGTCGGAGTATCCACTTTGCAAAGAATGGGCAGATATCACCTTGGCAAAATATTAGTTCCAATATGAAATTTATTATTTTCTCTTTCTGAAAGAATTTTGGCTTTGAAGAAGTTTTATTTCAGGAATTTGTTTGCAGGGAAAGGTAACAACATTATATCAGAGAAACTTGTTATATGTCATCTTAAATTCTTGTTTGGGAAAAGCTGTTTCAGGAGCATAGATTTAGAACAACTGTTAACACTGTTTGTTATCTAGTTGCCTCAGTTTGTTCTTACCATCTACCCTGGTCTCAGTTGCCAGTGACTGATGATTCTAAGCCTCAACTGTCAGACTTGTATGGAGGTGTCAAAAACAATAGACAAAATCCAAACATACAGATTATTACTTCTGACAAGTTTTAGTAACAGTTGAAGTATTTTTGGCATGTAAAGCAGGGTATGGCAGGTGACATATTTGATCAGAGAAACTGACATGTTTTTACTGTTTGACTTTCATGTATTCTGATTGGATAAAAGTGTGCAAGATTCTGGTCATCTTAGAGATAATTTCTCAATAAATATTGGTGTAACCTGGAGTAAAGTAGAGACAACCAGAGACTGCCAGGGACTGCTGGACCTCGTTTGCATCAGCAACATGGAAGAATAAAGACTGGAGAGGAATTCAAGTATATATGCTGGACTTCAGAGTTCTTCGTGTACCAAAGCTGGGACCATCTCAGTCTAAATGATGATTCCAACAAGCGAGTGAGCAAACTCCCCAAAGCTCCACCAGTTTTCTCCACCACTACATCCCGCACTTCACACTCACTAAGTGATACCACAGTAGTCTGCACAGCAGGCAAATGGATCTGATTTAATGATGAAGGTTAAAGTCCAGGTCAAAGGTCAAGTGTTCACATAAAAATTTGCACTAAAGGTATCGTCGATGAACCTATTCTCAATATGTTCCCATTGTTGATCACCTTGCAAATCTCGCTTTTAAAAGCTCGCGCACAATTTTTCGTGACCAGCATCTGACCTCTGACTAGAGGTGACCTACTTTGGACCACTCCAAAATAAAAAAAATCTGGAAAAATGCGATCAAAACAGGTAAAAATACTGAATTTAATTTAAAAGTATAGTTTACTGTATAATTTATTAAGGTACAGCCTTAACTCACTGCAAACATGTAATCTTACTGTGTTAAACTCACCTACTATTTAACGTCATAGTGTCGTCTGCAGTCTCTGATCTGACCGCTCATTTACATACTCAACTCAGGCAAGGACGGGGACCGGTAATTATTTTGGATGGTAACAAAAATATTGAAATAATTATAAGTAAATGGTCATCAGTTTTTTGTCTTTATTTCTACAATTTTCATTGACTGTTTTGCATGGACCATGATGTGGTGACAATATTTTTAACTGTGAGAAAAACTGAACCAATTCGTAAAATCCCAAATACATTGTTCAATTACATGACCTTTAAAATGTTGCATCCTAAATTTTTTTACTGGTTTCCTACTTCCAGATCTAAATTATATATTTTAAAACAATTCTTCAAATATCTTTATTCTGTTATTTCTAACATTATTAAACATATTAAAAATCTTATTGTTCTGTTATATGAAATACAGTGGTACCTGCTATATGTGGCCACCCCTTCTGGCAAGAAAAATTGGCCACATACAGCAAGTGACCTGTCACCACAGGTAAATTTTGCAAAGAAATTGACTCCTATGTCCGAGCCTGGTGACCACAAAAAGCAATGCGGCTGCTCAAGGCAGTGGTTGCATACAGCAGGTACCACTGCATATAGGCCAACATAAATAAGTAAGTACACAAAAACATAATAAATAAATAAGTAAATAAATAAATAAATACATAAATAAATAAATAAATGTTGTTTTTTCGTAGATACTACCTGTGAGAAAAGAGAAGAGAAGATTTCTCATTCAGTATCACTACCAACAGCTAGTCGAGGCTTATTATGCTGTGAAAGAAGGCTTTTCTGTCAGAAAGGCAGCCCAACAATGTGCAGTGCCAATTATAACCGTTAGAGAGCCAGTAGATGGAAGAGTCTCAATAGATGCAGTAAAACCAGGCCCAGATCCACTATTCTCTGTGGAAGGGGAAAATAAATTTGCAAATCATATTGAAGTTATGGCATGTGTGGATAATGGGTATACCTGAACTGAAATTTTGAAAATGGCAACAGATTATGCCATTTTTATCGGCAAACATACCCAAGAAGAACGCAACCTTAGTCAGAAGTGGATGAATGGTTTTCTTTCAAGAAATCAAAATCTACAAAAATGCAAGCCAAAAAGCACATCTTCCATCCGAGTGAGATGTGTTACAAAGGAATGTATTGAGCAATATTATGTAGAGCTTAAGAAAATCATGGATAAGTATGACCTGAATGACAAGCCTCATTGTATCTTCAATATTGATGAAAAAGGGTTAGCCACAGAACATGTACCTCCTGTCATAGTAGCAAAGCGACACGTTGCAACGCACGCAGTGACCTCACTAAGATCTGCCAATGTAACCCTGTTTGGATGTGGTAATGCATAAGGATTTGCTGTGCCACCGTATTTTGTGTTCAAGGACAAAAGAATGGTTGACACGTTAATGGATGGAGCAACCCCTGGTGCAGCCTGTACAGTCAGTGATTCTGGCTGGTCTAACTCTAAAATATTTGAAGACTACCTGAAGAGCCATTTTCTTGATTGTGTGAATCCTCCAACAGAGGGACAGAAAATCCTTCTGTCATATGATGGACACAAGTCCCACCTTAACATTGCACTGATAGAATGGGCCACAGCAAAGAACATCATATTGTTTGTTCTCCCACCACTTACCTCTCATGTTTTGCAGCCTCTGGATGTAGGGTTGTACAACTTGGAATGTCATTCATATACGAGAAGTCATCCTGGCCAGGTTATCACCAGAAACAATGTTTGTTCATCTGATTGCAAAGTATATTACTCTGCTTTGTCCCCAATAAACTGGATGACATCTTTTAGAAAAATGGGAATTTACCCTTTGGACAATGATGCCTATGAACATTAAAAAATCTCCCCATCTACCATATATGTACAGCAAACAGGTGACAGTCAGACTGCTTTGAATTCTCAACAGGAAATCAACCAGAGTACACACATTGAGAACACAGCCAAGAGTGTGATGGAGCAGACCTTTTTTTCGTGATAGAGTCCCAGTGGTTACACTTAATCCAGCAAGAAAAGACAATAGTGTCATTGTCTGTGGTAAAGCAATAACAGAGATGGAGGTATTGAATAAACTGAAATAGTATGAGGTAGGGAAAAAGAAGCCTGCGAAAAATTGTTACTCATCCACAAACACACACAATAACCAGGGCCAATCTGCAAAAACCATTACACAAAACAGATGTTGCAAATGCAGGGCCAACACAAAACAAAGTAGTTGCGAAAGCAAGGGTTAGACAAAACGAAGGTGTTGTAAAGGCAGGTCCATCAAAGAAGTCCCAACGTATGCTGTCCCCTAGCCCACCATCCTCTGAAAATGACCTACATGACGATGCAGATGAAAAATGCTGTATATGCAAAAGATTTTCACCTGAAGCAATCAGGGGATGTGCACAGGTATTATTTTTGTAAAATGGACACAAAGCAATATTTGTGGTCACTTGGTCCATCTGATGTACTGTACGGAAGTCCATGTACTAAGGAGAAATGATGTTTCAGTGTCCATGTTGTAAGACTGAAGATTATTTTACTGATATTGTATTTGTGTCTTTTTTGCCCAAAACCACTTACGAGTAGTCACTACCCTATTCTGCAGTCCGAACTCTTTACTCTCCATAAGCTAACCTGTCCCTGTCTAACCTGTATACATATAGAAGTACTGTTGTCCATATTGCACACATTCCTCTGTAAAATTTTGACATAGGCTGTATTAGCCCAAATAAATTAAAGGGTCTTTAGCGGGTAACTGCTTAACATGTTTCGGAGCCTTATATATACGCCTAAATTTGGAGTATAATACACACACACACGTAACTAAACATGTCTGGCCGACAATGTCACACCATTCAAATCAATATAGAGGAAGTGCAAATATGAGTTAGACCTACGTCTGTGCGGGAGGATACTGACTCACACTTTTTTATTGCAATGTGATAGTTATATAGACAGTTTTTAATATATTCTGGAATACTAATTGTTAAAAGTTTTTTAAGCATTGGTTTAATACCAATAAAAAAATTTTCGTGTGTGGACATATTTGTCTTGTCACTTTTATCCATATGTGTTATTATAATTGCATGTTTCTAATCTGAATAAAAACTGCTCCCTGGTTCGCAGAGCCACTTATGGAGAACAGGAACGAACATGTTTCATGGCGCCAGCTGCGGGTACATGGGGGGGGGGGGGGGAAACAGGTTCGCCGATCAAATATAGACAAAAGTATCGTGGTGAATTTTTGTGTACTGAAAGTTCATTACATATGCTGTGAGATAAACAGTAAGTATATAGTTGTTAGCACTTTATTATGTGTTTTTCAATTCATTGAAAGCTTAGCCTATCGAGAACTGGTACATTGTGGATACATTACCATTAACTTGATAGAATCCATTGAAAGGTAAACCTGCCTTTATGCATTTACAGTGTTCATGTAAATACATGTATCTTTAACAGCACAACCACTAAATTTGCTTATCACTTCCACGAACCAAAGCATCATGATAGTTATGCATTTTCTGCTGCCTGGCAGCCAGGAAATAAACTGATCCTCAATAAATTCAGACTGGCAACAGATTTTTTCTAAGTCCTACTCATATACAGTACAGGGTTTGCTTTTGGAAAAAAAAAAAAAAAACTTCCTACATGTACATGTACATGTGACTTTCAAGACAGGTGTCCTCTCTTGAGGGGAACTCCTTAACTCATTCCATACCAGTACCTGATTTTTCCGTATATTTACCTAGGTTTAAGACGACAATTGCATATTTAAACTAGAACAGGCTGATTTTCCGACAGAAAATCAAATGTCTCCCTTGCGCCGTAACTATTGTCACCCTTATTTTCATAAATAGGCATACCGATTCCAATGATCTACAGATATGGTGCAGGTACACTCTATATTGACATTTCAAAATCTAAGCAAAGATTACCTATGTAGAAGCACAAGCACACTCTTTTTGAGGCTCATTGTCCCAGCAAATTTTCACTTTAATATATTTCTACCCAGTATTATAAGTCAAATCCTTGTGGAGTTATGATGTCTGCTTGGATTTTATATGAAATGCCCATGTGACCTTAGAAAATAGGCCAAGGTCAACCATCTGCAGTCACAAGCAAGGTCTTGCAAGTCTTTCATAGAAACATAATCACACAAAATTTCAATCTCTGTAAATCAAATCTTCCACTAGTGTGTCTGCAATGATTTTGAAAAAGTGGCCATGTGACCTTGAAAAAGGTCAAGGTCACCCATCTACAATCCCAAGCTAAGTCTTATATAAGAACATCTTCACATAAAATTTCAACTTCCCAAGTCAAATCTTTCTTGACTTATTGATTTTACATGACATGCCCATGTGACCTTAAAAAATAGGTCAAGGTCACTCATCTGCAATCCCAAACAAGGTCTTATATAAATTTCAACTTCCCAAGTCAAATCTTTCTTGAGTTATCACATCCACATTGATTTTTGACGAAATGCCCACGTGACCTTGAAAAATAGGTTAATGTCATACATCTGCAGGTACAATCAAGGTCTTACAAAAGTCTTACATATAAACATAATCACACAAAATGTCAACCTCTTTAAGACAAATCTTTCTCAAGTGCATCTGCAATGATTTTTAAAAAGTGGCCATGTGACCTTGAAAATAAGTCAAGGTCACCCATCTACAACCCCAAGCTAGTTGGTATTATGGTACATTATCATGCAAAATTTCAACCTCCTAAGTCAAATCCTTGCAGAGCTGTTCCATCCATGTCAATTTTAGATGACATGCCCACATGACCTTGAAAAATATGTCAAGGTCACCCATCTTCAATCCCAAGCAAGACCATATACAGAAGCATCTTCACATAAAATTTCAACTTCCCAAGTCAAATCTTTCTTAAGTTATCACGTCGACATGATTTTAGACGAAATGCCCACGTGACCTTGAAAAATAGGTCAAGGTCATACACCTGCAGTCACAAGCAGGGTCTTACAAAAGTCTTATACAGAAACAAAATCACACAAAATGTCAACCTCTTGAAGTCAGATCTTTCTCGAGTGCGTCTGCAATGAGTTTTTAAAAATGGCCATGTGACCTTGAAAATAGGTAATGGTCACCCATCTACAATCCCAACCTAGTTCATATTATGGTACATAATCATGAAAAATTTCAACCTCCTAAGTCAAATCCTTGCAGAGTTGTTCCGTCCGCGTCAATTTTAGATGACATGCCCATGTGACCTTAAAAAATGTCAAGGTCACCCATCTGCACTCCCAAGCAAGGTTTTATATAGGAACACCTTCACAAAAAATTTCAACTTCCCAAATCTAATCTTTCTTGAGTTATCGCGTCCACAACGCACGCAACAATGTGTTGAAGAACAAGAACAAGAAGATGCGGAAGAAACAGACGGAAAAACAATATGCCCCCCCCCCATTGCACCGGGAGACATAATTCTTCATGAAAAGAGCTTTCATTCAAGTACCAACATGCCTATAATCTTAAGGCAGTGCTGGAACCACTGACCAAGGCCTGTGACCATTGTATGGAATGAGTTCATGAAAATTGCATACTCCCTGCAGGAAGAAGTGACCATTGTACATAAATTGTAGGGTAGCTTCTATTCAGGTCTTCATTGATTTTTTATTTATTTCATTTTTTTAATATCAATTTTTCCTTTAATTTATATTTTCATTTACTTTTTCATTTTTTTTAATTGTTATTATTTTGGGGGGGGGGGTGTTTTGTCAATAATCTGACCCAACTAGCTATAGTGACAGATATATGTTCAATTATGTTAGCAATATCAAATGTTCAAACTTGCATAACACCCAGTGGACTTTATAGTGCTTTTGCCCCTGAGGACGCCTCACCGGTGGAAAAACCACCCAGGACTTTTCCTGTTCTACATGTTGTATAAATACTGCTGTCAGGTTCCGGCCCAGTCTTTCACATTAACTGGAAATAATGTCCTGTTAAAGTCCAAAACAGCATTGTTCCAAGTTGCCAGAACAACATCTGCCATTACATGACAGTGGTGGCATACCTGGTGAAAACCGCCATCAAGAATAATGAGGAAGTTACTTTTATCCCCGTTTATGTAATGTGACCCCTGTTCACCCTTTGGGCTCTGTCTGCAGTGATTTTTTTTGGGGGGGGGGGGGGGGAAGAGTGGCACTTTTATTGTTATTGATTCAGGTAAATCATATATTATTCTAAGATATATTCTGTCTGGTCCCATTACTGGTTAACATTTTAAAAATTATTTGAGCATGTCATCATGTTTTGAATCTTCAACTTCAAGCCCAATTTCTCTTTGCTTCATGTATTTTCATAGAAACATATTTGACAGCTGTATAGATGTTCATAATTTGTTAATCAATTACTTAATTTAGATACTCATTTATTTATTTTTTAATTCATTTACTTTTTTTTTTAAACCTTACTTCCTGGTGCTTGGAATTTCATGTTTACTTCATCAAGGTGTTGATTTAACAAATTGCAATAATTCCTTTTTGTCAGGTGGTGTTTGGCTTTCTAAGTTACTTTACTCCAGATATGCATGTGCAACAATTGACAACACTGGAAACAGTATCATCTCTGTATCATTTCACACTGTGGGTCAGTCATGTAAATGTACATTTATTTCATGCAAAACTAGTGAGGGTCCCAAACACTACTGGTTGGTGAACCACACAGGACAACCAACACTTCAGTTAACTTCATCTCAATTGGGCATGTATAGAACATATTATAGTTGTCTGACTTAGCACCAAAAAATTGTAACTATCAATTTGGATGAAACATGAAGCATATAGTACACATTCTTTTTTTTTAAAAGGCTCACGAGGATGCATTATGTTGGGTTATAAAAAGATCATTTGTCCATGATCTTATGCAGCAAACCAGAATTTGGAACTTGTGAGTTAGTTCCTAATTTGGACTCCCAACTGCATACTTTAGGGCAACCAGAAATTATCAGTAACTTGCCCCACAGGGTATCCATCCTGAAAAGTTAATGCCAAGGCCTCCATTGCACTCAAGAATGTTTTAATATTCTCACTGTCAAACATTCCTTTGCACACAACACATGTCCAATTATCATCTTTATTCGCATCTTTCACACTTTGCACTGTCACATCATTTGCACTTATTCCACTAACACTCACTCTAGATCCTCTGCCAAATGCTTTCTTTTTTACTTAGGTAATCTTTTTTATTTCAAAGCTCAAAAGAATATTTGTCAAGCCAATGTGGCATATCTGGTTGTGAGCAATCATACACATACATATATCTGTTTGACAGAATTACACTGAATTGTATGTAAACCTATTGTTTTTCCTTGTTTATGTTCAAACAAGTCTCTATCTTGGAAAAAATTAAAAATTTTTTGTTTAACTTATATTTTCTGCGAATATAAGAGTTTATCAAATGTATTATAAGATTCTAGTAAAAAGTCAAATTTTTCTCCATTCTTCTTTATAAGAACTTGCAAATGCTTCCAAAAAGGCTCAGATTCTCAAACATCTGAAGTCTGCTTCAGGCCTCATTCTCTGTAATCAGTTTGAACAGAACCCAGCATGCAGTTTGGCAGAGGTTGCATGAACTTTACAAAAATACAAAAATTCTTTCAAAAAAGGATACAAGAGGCATATGGGCCTAGTGCTTTGCCAACATACAATTTGATAACCATCACCAAAAACTAATTTCCTGAAACATGTTTCCTTCATGATCCTGAGAAATTAGTCAAGATCACCCATATGATGCAATGTCAACTACATGAACACACATTTTTGGTACATTTGGTATCATTCCCTTATATTTTATCAACACATTAAATTTAGTGTCCTTTTTTAAGTGCTTAATGACCTTGTAAATAGGTCAATATCACAAAAGATATTACAAAATTTGACCATTGGCCCAATGCATATTTGGTGTACATGTTACAGTTCCATCTTAATTTATGAGGTCATCACAATAAAATCCCTTTCCTGATAGGCATTCCCTCTATGACCTTGAGAAAATAGGTCAGGGTTACCCATCTTACCAATATTGAACTTCTATATGTGATACACGTGTGATACATTTGGTGCTATAGGCCTTCTAATTTCTCAACATACTAAATTTAGTGTCCTTTACTATGTCCTTATTGACCTTGCAAAATAGGTCAATGTCACTCAATTTTACAAGTTGGATCATTAGCATATTTCGTGTAACTTTAGAATTTCCATCTCAATTTACAATCAACATAATGAATTAAATCAACTTTTTAAACAAATGATATCAATTCTACTTAATACCATCAGTGGCACCACCATGACTCCACACATCGTAAGACTTGTGTGTGTGTAATATTCCCATAATGGGATATGTACACAAGTTCAGAAGTAATGACCATAACAAAAAAAAAATTTTAATCATTTCCTTAGGTATATATTTCCTCCATGACTTTGAAAATTGTAGGTTAAGGCCATACATATAATGCTGCATGAAACTCAAATACTGTGGGCTATATTGCATTCACAAGTGAAAAGTTTACAGACTCACGGATGGAATGACTGAGGGACGGGCAAGAGTGATCACATAAGCTCTGTGATTTTTGGTCAGCAAAGCTAAAAAACGTAACATCTCAACTGAACAAAACTGGGACTGGCACTGGGAGTACTTATATTTGCTTATCATGTAGGTTTCCTGATAATTCTGCAATTTCATCTTGCATGAAAATAATTTGTTAATTATTTCTTTACAATGTAAATAACCAAGAACTTAAAAAATACATAAACTATACTAGTCTACAGAACATGTACATGTCAAATGTAAAATTGAACCGTGGACGGCCGATTTATGGCCCTGGATAAATTTCCTTCAAACGAGTAAACGGCTCTAGTCCAGTTACACTTCCTCATTTAAAGTTCCTGAACGTTGTGTTTAATTAAAAAGCGATACACCATCAAGGAAAATCACTGCTCGTGCACAGAGACCCATTGTACACTTCACATGTAGCCATGTCCAACACCCATGAAACATATCGCAAAAGGCATTAGGCCTGTACCCTGTCAAATAAAATTCTATGATGGGGCTTCGACATACAGGTTTTGACCACGTGTTTTTGTTTTTGTTTGGGCACTTGTCAAAATGTGCACAGTCAAAATTTAGCTCCGTCTGATCTGCCGTGCAAATGGATCTGTTGAAGAACTCTCATATACCCACCTTCACATGGTGAAGGCTCTCGTTTCTTTGGGTCCATTGACGTGTAGGGATCTTCGTCCTCATCGTCACGATCCCCTTTCCAGCATAAGACTGGCAAAGCAGACAAGAGAAAAAGTCCCACGAAGAGTGACAGCTTCATTTCGGCTGTGATGCTGGTTGCACACTTCCTCAAGAGAGTCGCTTGACCCCTGACCTCCCGCTAACGTGCTTTCATCTGATTGGACAAAAATATTATGATATAATATAAAAGGATAAATAATAAAAAATATCTTCGTTCACTTGTGTTCAAGTCTGGCGGCAATGATCATGCAAAAATATGTTTGCATCACACAGACCGAAGTTCAATTGCGAGACAAGCTATGTTTCGACTTTATGTCTCCGCAGCAAAATAAAATCCCCCAACAAAGGGATCTTTCCGTGTTTTGTGGTTGGGGTTGCTTGAAGCAAGAATGCGTCACTTTAAATAGCACGTCCCGAAAGCATTTGGTGTAATGGGTTCACGATAAAACACCAGGACAATATCATGGACGCATACTGTACGTTCATGACAAAATGTATCACATGAAAGATGGAAAAAGTTAGACATGTACTAAAACATGAGGGAGGTTAAATTCAATTCAATTTAAAGGTGATGAAAGTCTGAATTTGAAACAAGTTTGCTTTTCAAATTTTATTTCTTATCTGGTCAACTGCCTCATGCAAGTCCTCCATATAGACTATCTATGGCTATGTAACAACCTGCAATTTTTTTATACCAAGAAGAGGGATCCTATGTTCCCAGTACGTGTTCTTTATTCTCACAAATTTTAATAACACGTTTGGTTTCCATAAATACGTCTGTGTTATGACGGCTGATTCTTCACCATGGCCCCGCGACAGGGTCAGATTTTGGCCGGAAATTGGGATGTATGTCACGTGTTATAATAAAATTTGTGTTCCCCTAGCAAACTTGTGGAATATCTAAGGCAATAATATTTGAAACGCCTCGATGTACTGAATTTTCATAAGACCCACCGACCCCCACCCCACATAATCCAAAACAATATGTAGGCCTAGGCCTAAAGTGGCATAAGCCAAAATTGCAGATTTTCAAATTCTAACTCTCTGTTCTACCTTTTTTTTTGGGGGGGAGGGGGGTAGTTGACGTTACATTATATTTAAACCCGTCTTGCAAGATGTTAGTTCATGCTATTGATTGACTTATAGCATGGCAGTACAGTATATACTACACATGTACAGTTATGCACCACATAACTACTGCTGGTTGAAATATAAAAAAAAAGAAATCTTAATTTATGCTTGGTTTGAAGATGTTTGGTCAAATTTAGATATACACAGCCCCTAAAACTGTGATGATGAGACTGAGGCAACATTTGGAAAATCAATATAAAACCCATTGGCTGGAGCAAATTAACGGAAACAACAATGTTGGTTCGCACAAATTGCAGACATATTGTAATTTTAATAATACTTTTGAAGTCGAAAATTATATGAAGCATATTTCTGTCAACAGGAGGAAAAAACTTTAGTAAGTTGGTAATTAGTGCACACACTCTTCAGGTCAAAGCAGGAAGATTCACAAGACCAAAGACCCCAGCTGAATTACGCAAATGTACAATTTGTAAAACCGATTGAGTGGAAGATGAATCTCATTTTATATTAGATTGTTGCTACTACTCCAAACAGAGAACACAAATAAATAGTGATCTTCCATGTATTTACGGTGGTTTTGCACAATTGGATAAAGCTGAAAATTCCTTTTTATTATGACAATGGGTTATGGCGATGCAGCTGTGCATAAACCAATCTTGAAATTAATTTTGTAAATTCCGCATTTGAAATAAGACATGAGTTCACGGGCCACTAAAGCAGCAGTGGCAGGAGCACCCGTAAATCGTCAGGTAGTAGTGAGTAGGTATTCTGATTATTCATGTGTACCCCATGCTAAGGGAGTGTTCTGCTTAATTATTGTACATGTTTTATTTTGTCTTTCCTATGTTTTTTTTTATTGAAAGGTCATGATGTTTCATTTCAATCACAAGCTCGTTTGCACAAATTTACGCAATGTGCGATTCTTAAGGAAAACCAAATTAATTTGTTTCCAGATTAGTAACCGCTCCCTGCACTCGTGCTGGCGACTCCTTGTTGCACTTCCGGCTTGGGAATTCGTGTAGACTGACCAGAGTCCGCGATTCCCTGCAAATATCTTCAGAGATACACACTTCTTTACACAACTAAAAGCAAGGTAATATATGCTGTGCATATTGTGTTTGCAAGCATTTGGTTGTTGTTCACTTTTGCATGTCTGGTGGCTTGAAAAGAACATTAAGTGGATGCCTTTCCAAACCGTGTGTGTTGTAGTCATGTGTGGCTTGACCGGTGTTGAACACTTCCTGGTTAAGCAGTGTCCGTGATGTACTGGTTACTGAATGTTGTGCGCACTCAAACCAGTTAATCAGCGGCTACTTCCAGGCTAAGGAGATAGATGCGGCAACCATGGTTTGAAGTTCCCACTTTCAGACCCCAGGCGAGCGTCTCAAGTACACCACCAGAATCCTTCCGTAACTCCGGGTTGACAGACTATAATATTGACAAGATCCGCCCTCTGGGGGCCAAACATCGTCACCAGTTGAGGACGGTAATACGGGTCCATGACAGTACACTGAAAACCATTCACTGAAAAGAACAGGGCCGTAGTTACCTATTAAAAAGTTGGTCAGGCCAAATTTGTTGTCCGGAGGTCCAGGGGCAGTGCTGGGGGGGGGGGGGAGGTGCCCCCGGAAGCTCCATCATTTCAGCTGATCTAAAAACCCCATTCGTGGCCTCTCCTGGAAGCAAATTTGGGCTTTTTGAGTTGTTTTAAATGGGGTAACTGCACTAAGATGGCATAGAGTAATACAAGTAGGACCCTAAGATTCCAAAGTATCAAGAAAATCCCTGGATCAAGACTATGGAATCATGCTTTGTTATGAAAACAAAGAACCAGAAATCAATCTGTCCTCTACAATAAGATTGGAATATTTATTAACAATATTAAGAACTAAATAAACAAATAGCATTACGGCTTTACGCTAGTGGCATAGTGTACGATTGCTTTGTATTATGACACAAACTGTTTGGACATGCAGTCCTTCATTAATAAATTTCTTAGTTTCTGAGTAACATCTAATAACTACATCTTCATGAAACACAGACCACATTCCAGGCAATTTGGATTTCACATTCACAGTAGGGGCATGGTGTCAGACTTCTTTGTATTTTGACATACTACTCTGGCTATTAATGTTATATATTATCTATGTTTAATTAAAATAAAAAAGTACTATTTACACATGGTCAATACTTGCAAATCTAAGATATTCTGCATGATAAGTCATCAACTGTATATATTGTGAATTTTTGACAAAGCACCAGAGTAATATATATATATATGCATGATATCACACAATCAAGTTATTCTACACAACAAAATACACTCATATAGATAAATCACCCTTCTTGTGAATTTGTGTCATCTGCAGTACAAATATGGAGATATTCTCTCTTTGACATAATTTGTACTGTGAGTACCACAAGACAAAGTAACATACAATACATCATACGTGATGTTGAATCTTCAAGTTCAAACATAATAAGGTATGACTAACATCAAATGAAAATTAGCTTTGGGAATAACTTCTGTTGCTTGAAATAATTCATTTGTGAACTGCTTTGCAATAGCACAGATTTGTTTCAGGAAAATTTAAAGTGGTCAATTATCTGGATCACAGTGAAATATCCTTGTACAATGTTGTCTGGGCTATTATTCCTTTACTATTTAACTTAGTCTCATGAAACTTGACAAACACATATATCTTGACCTAAAGGTGTGTCAGAAAACAAAAGTGAGTCGCTAGGTCAAGTACCTGGGTCATGGTGATAACATATTTTTATTGACTACATGCATTCCAAAATGAGACCTGTGATTTGCAAGATTAAAAATGAGGCGAGGTGGGCATGGATCCAGCAATCTCTGATTGCCTTTTAATTATATTTTTGAATCAATGGTTGTTCCTCCTGCTGTGGAATTGCCTTTTTTTCTGGTGCTGCCCAGTCAACAACGGTTTATAATTCTGTGCACATCACATTGCTGTTTAGTCTTTCTTAAGACCCTTTCTTAGTTAATTCATTATAAAATAAAATAGCTTATGAACATTATAAAAATGTATGAGGGGGCGGTCATAGTGTTGAGGTAGAACAATGCAGGCCGCGAAGCGATCCAGGAGAGGAGTGAAGAAAGGCTTAATTTTCGCAGGGTTCAGGTCCCATCTGCTCGGCGGCACTGCGGTGTTGGGGAAAAAACACACCGCCCAGGCAACAGCCACCTAAAACAGGCAGGCACCCTTTGATAACGCCTGTTGCAACTAGTGTACGGTCGGGCAACAGTGTCGGACAACTGTAAACTGCACTGGCAGCTGTGGTACGGAAGTCTTGGTGACATCCAACAGAGGAACAAAGTCGAAATTCATGCTGCATTATACATTTTATAAACTCAGTCGTGCGACAGCCGATCAGGGAACGAGTATCTTTAAAGACATGGGTTGCAGCATGATACGGCGATGGCCAAGCATGGTAGGCCTACTATGGGAACCCTGCTGTAAACAGTAGCACCGAAGCTTTGGCAATATGCAACCGAGTAATGAATTTAAGTTGCCCAGTAGGCCCATAATAAGAAGCTTATCCATTGGCATTGGAATTGGAATAGCTTCTGCTAATTAGATCATAGAAAATGCTAGTAAAGTTTATGTGTTAGAGTATATTGACAATAAACATGAGAAGAACATAATTATCTATTTTAAACTACTGTATTCTACATGCATCGTGATGCAATGGATCTATTATATGGTCCCAGCGGGTAAGCTTGAAAAGCTCATCTGGTCATGCTCAATACAAGAATCTGCCCTTCTACATGTCAAGTTCCTTGGTGGCAGCACATGATCCCAGTTAATATGTATACCTCCTATTACCATGTGCATATATATATAACATAGTTTTCATACATATATAGATACATCATGTACATACAAACTTTGTTATAACTCGATGGTAAGAACAAAAATAATAGTCAAAGGCTAATATGACTGAGTGGTGACATACAGTGGAAAATGGGACGAGTAAAAAAAGACATGGCATGGATGAGTAGGTATGTGTAAAAATAAAATTAGACTAAAAGATTAATTCATAAAATGTAGTAGATTGTCCAAGAATTGATGCACCTGGCACATTCCATGGAAGCACATACAGAGAAATAATATACTGTAAAACCTCCCTATAGCAAACACCCTTGGGACTGGAAAAAAGTGTTCGGTATAGGGAGGTTTGCTTACATTGGAAGTATATATTTGGGACCAAGAAATGGTGTTCAGTGTAGAGAAGTGTTCAGTATACGGAGGTGTTTGGTTAGAGAGGTTTTACTGTGTAACCATTTGTAGAGATAACATTTACACTTATTTACTGTCCATGTTATGATTTTGCACTTGAAGTGTGACAGTGTGGTTAAACATTTTAGATGTTTTGGGGAAGGCTGTCCCAAATTCTATCACCAAGGGCGTTGAAACTGTTAAGACCATAAGTGGCTATTCTCAAACCAGAACACTGTGATGTGTGTGAGTTTCTTAGGTTGTACCTAGTCTTTTTTTATAGTCACAAGATGATTAAGGTAAGTATGTGACAGTTAATTTACAATTTTGAAAATCTCAACTTCCATTTGGCTCAAACAACATATTTCCAAGGATGGCATCTTTGCTCTGTCTAGAAGGTCCTGGTAAGAGGAGGAATGGTCATTATACACAAGCTAAAGTGCTTTATGCTGAAGTTTTCCCAGTTTGAGGGGTGCTTACCTTCCTACAACTGCAAATGCCACACCACTGAATAGTAGTTAAAATTTGATAATGTAAATGCTTCAGTGGCCCCGGTCTTGAGAGGCCACTCCAATGAGATGTCTTGAAAAACCACTTTTGGCAGGTCCCTGCTCCTATCTTTTCCATGATATTGTACCTTTAATGAAAGGCCATCTGTCTTGAGAGGCCACTTTTGGTCCTGCCCTTGGGATGACCTCTCAAGACAGGGACTACTGTGTATATTAAGAAGTTTGCTGGCTGCATCTAGGGAAGCAGCTCACATTTACACATTCTAGATTACAAGCATGTGCTCAGCAACTGAAAATAGATCCATTAAATAAAACTAATATGAGCTCTAATACGATGGATAAATCATCTTTAAAAAATACATATATTCTTCGTCTAAAATTAGTGCAGTACAAGTACTAAATATATACGTATCAGACTTAAAAGGCCTGATGTGGCCACTGACTAGAGATGCAGGAAAAAGTAGTGCACACCTCCTACAGATATTAACCAATAGTATCCAAGCAAAAATCAGTACAGTGGTACCTGCTATTTAAGACCACCCCTACAGCCAACAAAAAGTGTCTCATACTGCAGGTGGTCTTAAATTGAAGGTATTCTTAACATGTAAATACAGCAGAGGGTCTTGAAAGAGTGGTCTTAAAAAGATATACGGTCTTAAATTGGAGGTGGTCTTTAGAGCAGGTACCACTGTAATCAATTGTGAAAGACAAATGGTCACTAATGGAGCCCTATAAATTGGTAATAATGACCAGGAGAGTGAGAAACTGACACATATAATCAGCATATGTTTTACATGCTTTTAGATTTGTAAAGTCACAACTGACATTGAAGCTAATGTTACTGGCTGCCACCCTGTGTTGCAATGAAATAGGGAACATGTGAAGCAAATTCAACATTGAAGTACCTCATTTAGGTGTTTGACAAATGGAGTGCTCAACATTCCAACTCTATTTACATTTTCAAGCAAAGAGAATAGAATAGAATAGAATTGACATTTACTGGATACAAGATGTAAGTAAGTGACATTTACATACACAAAAATGATACAGTAGTATCTACATAGTACAGTGTGAAATGCATATAAACAGGTTATAGTTCCACGTGGTTCATCCAGTTGTGACATTGAATTAAAACTTGAATCTCTTATTACACAATAATAATGCACACAGTAACAAAATGTTTTGAACCAAGGTCATTGTTTCATCTTTCAAAAAATGCTTTTAATAACATTTAGCATTGAGAGATATACCCTGTCATTATGTCCTTTCAGTGTTATTTTAACTATTGTTGTCTCACTGATTTCAGAAGTATTGTTATTAAACATCAAAGAGAAGTCGGAAATTTTTGTTTCTAAGATCCTGCATTTGGGTACAATTTGGTGAGGCATCAATCTTGACTTTTATCTTACTGCCATTACAAAGTTGACACATGAAATGTTACATTTTGAAGTAGAGGGCTGAGTGTACCTACCTGCCTCTGCAGCTAATGTATGAGCAAGATTCTAAGCTTCTTCTTTTCTGAGCCCTTACCCACCCAAGCCACCCAAAAGAGCCCAGATGTAAAATGTCATCATCTTGTATTTACTATTGAGGTGGGTTGGGCCATGTCAACAGCTTTCCTTGATGTGGGTTAGGTACATTGTGCCTGATCCTTGGTAAGGAAACTTGTTGACTCAAAATTTTTCTGACAGGGAAAGGGTTAGTTGTACAACATAGTTGTTATATTCTCTTATAAGTAAAATTTTAATTCATGATCCAATTTAAGTCCAGGGTAAGTGTGTATGGGTTCTTATGATGATTGTGATCATTCATATCAGACCACTGGTGTACATCAACGCCTGGTAAATATTTCTTGGAAGTGTATTCAGATCAGAGAGAGTTTCTGCCCAGATTGTTCCATTCTTCTAGAATCCCAATACATTCCAAGAGTTCCTTATATATTTGATCCAACAATAATATTGTTTCCCTTAATTAACAGAATAATTTTCAAAAAGAAATGTGTGGGCCCCATACTGAGAATATTGGTCACTGTCAAGTTAAATTGATAAACAAGTGTATGCAATATTTTGTGGGGTTAGAGGTTATTTCAAATAGGACAGGAAATGCTCAATCCTCACATTATCATTTTGTGACTTGTTAACTTCACCAAATCCGAGACCTCAACCCTCCCAGCTTGGATGGGACATCTCTCACATTCTTATCATGAAAATCAGTGGAGTTTTACAACCACCTGCCTGATTTGCTTCCCATAGTAAGTAAATTGGGCTCCTGCTGAAGGCATCTGTTTTCATAGTCAGTAGTTATCGCCTGTTTGCTGGGTTCTGCAGGTTGGAGCCTCTGCTAAGTGTACACAATTTCTCTTGTATGGGAGGTCTGTCACAAAGTTGATTAATTACCATGTTAGAAAGCTTCCTTTTCAAAAATACACTTCATACATCACAGCCAGAAAAAGCTGTTGTTAAAATTAGTGATTTAAGTTGATGTCCAACCTGGCAAAGCAACTTGACTTCTAAATACTTTGAACTTGTGTTCAAAAAAATTGAAAGCAAAATGTATCAGTGGCTGTAATACAGGCAACAGAAGTGCCAAATTTGGCTAATGAAACTAATCTTAAATTCTGACATGTCCATTGTTTGCAGATATTACCAAAATACAAAGAACAAAGATCTGAACTTTAAGGGGAACGACAGGATGCCAGAGACTCACAGCTTTGGAATAGAACCTATCACATGCCATGCTTGGAATCGTGATCGAACTCGCAAGTATCAATTTTGTTGTGGTGTTGAACATATCAAGTGTTCACAGGATGAAGTATTCCAAAAAGAGATTTGCAAGTTTTTATAGCATACTCGTGGGTGACAAACACACATCATTGTTTCAATAGTAGCAGTGTCATAAGTCGATTTGGAAACTGAACCAGTTACTGGAGTGTGATACTGATGTGAGGATTAGAAAAGCATCACCATTTCTTGCAGCTAGAGTGTAAGCCATTATGGCTTAATTTGTATTCATCTTCAAAAAAAAAATGTAGAAATAACTATAACAGTGACTTGAACCTAAAGTGGAGCTGGTATCATTTGTCGCAATGGCCAATATGTCATTATATTGAGCAGCGAATGACATATTGACATTAAAGTTATTTTGTCGACAAAAGTCTTTACTTTATTCTTCCTGTAGCTGTCCCGTGCTTGTTCATTTTACATTACGATTTCACAAAGATTTTGATATACATGTATTGGCATTAAATATATGGCATCATGGATTACTGCTCAAGTGAGTAACATGGTTAACTAACAGAGCAAAACAGCATGATAGATTGGGAACCGAAACTGAAATCACATCCAGATACTTGGCTGGCAAGTTTTATGTGCTTGTATCACGACTCGGTATCATGATTTCCAAAATTTAAAATTTCTGACAGTCTGAGTATAGCTGTATGTTATAATGAGGAATTAATAAGGTTTGACTACAAAGTTCATTCTCAAAATTAGTGAAAGTAGAAGAACATATATCATGTCACTTGCACATGTCGTAATGTTGTCAGTACAGGAGACCATTATGAGGTACGAAAGGTAAAGTACTGTACACTACCTGGCATAAAGACCACCTTTCATGAAAGACTGCATCAGCTTTTAACACTGCCAAAATACTAAACTCTTTAAGTTATTTTTTAACTTCTTTGCAATTAAAGACCACCTGTCATTTGTGACTATGTTTGCCACATAGTAAGGGTGGTCTTAAGTAGCAGGTACTACTGTAATTACATTGTCAGCAAAGTTATGCTACAGCTGAATGCTTGTTAAAACTGCAAGCATATATTGCTGAAGTATAACACAAATGCTGTCATTCGCATCCATTATAAGCAAGATGCACTGAGACAGATTTATCCACATGGGCCCTTCCCTAATCATGCATAGAGAGTGGACAGCTGGATAAGCCTGTTTGGACTACACTTTTGGACCAGGGTAACATAAATGAAGTGAATGATACATAAGCCCAGTAAGGACAGTGCAGCAATCTTTATTTGACATTCTTTAAAGTTCAGTTTTTCCATAAAATATTTACAAGGATAGCAACATGGACTCGTGTCTGTGAAGCAGACTCTGTTTTTTATGTTTTGATGTTTATTTCGCTAGAGAGAGAAGGCCTGCTTTGCAAACGACATGGACTTCCAGTTGCCAACTTTTGACATGAAAAAAAAATTATGACAATCCTATGTGTAATGTGAAGCCATCAAGCTTAACAATTGCTCAATCTCTGTCTTGTAACAGAACTTGCTATCTCTCCCAACAACAATGAGGTACACATCTATAAAGTAGCTGGTGGAAACTGGACAAGAACTCATGTTCTGGCCGAACATGTGCAAAGAGTCAATGGCATTGACTGGGCCCCCAACAGCAATCGCATTGTCACCTGTGGTGCTGTGAGTATACATGAACTTCAGCAGGCATTATTGATACTTCCATCCTTAGATGTTAAATTATTTACATGTATATTATTTTAGTGGCCCACTTCCTTGTCGGTATATGTCCAGAATAGTGCATTGACTTGGAACCCGGAATGCGCTGGACTCCCCCCCACCCCACCCCCACCACCACCACCACCATCACCACCACCACCACCAAGGAAGTGGGCCATCAAAATGCCAAGAAGTCGGGTCCTGAATCCAATTTTTAATACCTGAATACTTTCAATATGAATAAAAAAAATATATATAGATATAAGTGTATTTCTGCCTTTTTTACTGTAATGGTCTTTAATTTTTTTGTTTTTGTTTTTTGTTTTTTTTGTTTGTATAATTGGTATAACTAAAGTTTGATTAAAAACAGAGAGAAAAAAAAATTTGTGTGAGGTTGTACATGGATGATTGTTATATACATGAGTCTACATGCTTGACAGAACTTTCTCTTCTCAAATCATGATATCTGTACATTCTGGTGGCCAGAGTCAACATCTCTATAAGCAAGACAAGCTAAGTGTTGATAAGGAATGTCAGCTTATGGTACCATATTATTTCAAAGGTAAAGAATAATGGGGCATATGTACAATAATCTCCATGCCATTTAATTTGTCTCATCCCATTAGTTACTATAATACAATGTACAGATAATATCATTTGCTGGATTAGCTTGATGATCTGGGAGAACACACTTGATGGATTTCTTATTGGCTTGTTTCATCTCAGGATCGTAATGCCTACGTGTGGACTTTGCAACCTGATGGCAAGTGGAAACCAACACTTGTGATTGTGCGCATCAACCGTGCTGCCACCTGTGTGCGCTGGTCGCCTCAAGGTATGAAAGCTTCTGAAGAAACTAATTAAATTAGAAAGTTTGACAGAGTGGATTTACTTAAGGAAATGGTCAGCCTTCATAGACAGACTCAGTGCCTCTGCTGTTGGCTAGAGCAGAAGATTTGAGCTTGTAACACTGAATCTGCCACAGTTGATTCATCTTTTTGTTTGGACCATGAATTAAGTTTTTTTCTGAACTTCTCATTGACTGCACATCAGTACACTGTCACTCTGACAGCAGCACAGTGTGGTCCAGGAAATGTATTTAATTATCACAATGCACAAACACATGATTGGCCCAGGTTCTTACCTGAAGCTATTACACAGTATTCACACACTACATGTGCCACTCGTCTTATTGGTGACGAGAATGAGGGCAGGGCCTTCAAATGTTGACAGAAGTTACAGTTGTATGAAAACCAGTAAACTAAGGCCATCGTGAACAAGAACATCAGGTGTGAGTGGCAGCTTCAGAAGCAGGCAAGGAAATACTCAACTGATCCGACAAAAAAGCCTGAAACTACATTATTTTGTTCCCAAAAAAGATAGTCCCAGTACAGATGGATCATTTCAATTGTATCATGAATTAAACATAGATTCTCTGTATGTTTGTCTGATAAAGGGATACAGTGAAGCCTGTCTTCTAAGACCACCTCTTGTAGGGATGACCAAATTATGGCCTCTAGAAACAGATGGTTTCTCATTGGAGTGGTCTCTCCAGCCAGGGACTACTGTACATGTAGTTGTAAAAGCATTGTTCCAGTGAACGAAGGATCACTGTGCTTATTGCATTTCATGTGATGATTGATTTGTTGTTTTGGTAAACAAAGGCAGGTGATATGTAATTTCAGAAAACAAGTTTGCAGTGGGCAGTGGAGCCCGCCTGATCTCTGTGTGCTACTTTGAACAAGAGAATGACTGGTGGGTCAGTAAGCACATCAAGAAACCACTGCGTTCAACAGTCACCAGGTAAGACCAATTATGTGATATGGTTAGTGTCTCAAAGAGGAGATATGCTACAAAGATGCAGGTGTTAAATTTATGAGTATTTTCTCAAGTGTGTAATAGATCATTGAAAAAGGCATGGTCATGTAAACAAAAACAAAAGAAACCAAGAAAGCAAAAAAAAAAAAAAACTTTAGAAAAATGTGCTTGGAAGTTATGAAAAATGATTCAAGAAGAAAATGTAACATAAGTTCCATATGTAATGTTTACTCAGCATATTTAGGCACCAAAAATTATGTGAAGTATTTTATTTACAGATATATGTCTTGACTTGTTGAGTTGTGAAAAGCAACATTTCAGATCAGTACAGTAGAGCTTACTTTTTTGCACACCCATATTCAAAGAATTTACACAGAAATAATGACACATGTACGAGATGTTTCAGTATGTTAAATTGTCACTTTATTATTGTTATTTGTTTACAGTCTGGACTGGCACCCTAACAATGTTCTACTTGCTGCTGGCTCAACAGACTTCAAAGCAAGGTAGGAAATTGAAAAGCAACAATACAGACCTTTCAAAATCCAGTCGCCAATTCTGATCCGCAAGATCACACAGTGATACTCTGAAGTTGTGTAGGGGAGGTAGTGTGGCAAATATGTCAGTCTTCACATCAACAATGATGTTGAATGGGAATGTGAGACTATGAGGATCTATGTTCAAAACTACTGGTTTTTTTTTTACTGTTTTTTTTTTTTTTTTTTTTTTTTAAATTTTTTAACATGCTTTAAAAATAGTAATGATATGCCAGGCTAATCTCGCAATACATTGAAACTTGTGCATTTGGAAAATATCCCTGGATCTTGGGAGTTGCTTTCCATAGCTTCCCACGTATGTTGAACTATTCGATGCAGGTCCAGGTAGCTTGACCTAACTTGTTCACAAAGGCAGACTGTAACTGTGAAATCAGTGGGAATGTTTGGTCCATGTGCTTAGGGGAACAGAATCAGTAACTGAATTTCTAGAAGTTTGTATTGCAATGCACTATTATACCAAGATTTTTTACTGGAAGCTGAACAGTGTTGTGAATTTGGAAACAGGCATATTCTGTGAGGCCTCTCATTCTCAACAGCTGAAGGCTGCAATTTGTATGAAGTAAGTACCAGGATGGATTGGTTTCTTGTTTTTGGTAGAGTGATGCAAGGATTTTGAAAACATTTGCAGTGAAACGTGTGAAACTATGTTGTTTTACTGGAATTTATTCATATGTGCATGACACTACTTCCAGGATATTCTCTGCCTACATCAAGGAAGTGGACCAGAAACCCAGCGCCACAGCCTGGGGATCCAAGATGACATTTGGAAATGTCATGGGGGAGTTTTCCAGTGGAGGAGGGGGCTGGGTGCACTCTGTCTCTTTCTCTGGCAGTGGAGACCGCCTGGGATGGGTGGGACATGATTCCAGTGTGGCAGTAGCTAATGCCAGTGGAGGAATGCAGTACGTTGTCCTTACTTTCCCTTCAGCATAGTAATAGGCTTAGCAGAGACAGACTTGTAGCATGATCCCATCCTTTTGGATTAAGACTTGGTCTGTCACTGTGCTGATAGCCCTTGTCTGCAAGTATCGTGGATTTTTTTTTTTCTTTTCCACCCTTTGTGCTTCTTTTTTAACTGAGACCATTCAGTGAAAGCATTGACCTGGGGGATCTGCATGAATATCACACATGTAACACCAAAATGACAGTAATAATCATACTAAAGAAGACATTGTTTAAAACAGGAAAAGTTGCACAGATATATCATGTTGCAGACTTTTTTAGTGAGGCTAAATCACATAACTGACATTATATACATTGCCAACAAGTTCAACATCTTTCTGTTTTAAAGCTGTTGCGAGTTTGATACATGTGTATTCGTGTGCACTGATATAGTGATCTGTTGTTTGTATACTGCCCAAATATGTTTATATTGTTTTAAATACATATTACACCCAAATGAAGAAACATGATTTTAAACAGTATCGACCATTCTACTTGAACTTACAGAGTAAATGCTACCAAGACCAAGTTCTTACCATTCCTAACCTGTACCTGGGTAACAGAGAACAGCCTGGTGGTTGCTGTAAGTATCAACTGTACACCTGTAACAGAAGATGTGTACTTGTAGTATGTATATACAATTTAGTACTTCATCTATTTTTTTAGAAATTTTTTGCTATTTTGGTGATGTTTTAAACAGTGGAAACCCTACATATTTTTTTTATTCAGGCAAGTCTTTATGGTAAAATAATTTGTTTTACATCCTAGCTACAGATGCCAGGTGCAAGTCTATGTGTTTACCGATGAAGTGATAGATCTCCTTTCATCATGTACAATAAAAATAAAATGAAGATTGTATTCTGTAACATAGTATGTCATTCCTGTAGAACACACACATAGTGGTACTGTACAAGTGACATTTGCCTCTCACAGAACCATTGGTCAACTGTGGAATTAATTGGAGTTCTATGTAATTTGAAGAGATTACTGTCCCAGCAGCTGGGCCAGGGTCATTATGCCAGATGGTATACTAGGTGGTACAGTAGCCTTGTAAGTGCAATAATATGCAAGATTTAACATTAAGAACGAGCAACAAAAAAAAAAACTACAATTTAAACTTTAATGTATACAGACCCGTGAAAAGGTGATAGTTTTGCAGTCATGTGCAAAGAAGTGGTTAAAGTTTTGCCAGGGTTTACATCAGTGTCATCAGTATGTGATAGTAAAAGTGTCATATTCTCTGGAGTATATTTATTCATTATAATGTGTACTATACTGTGGAAGCTGATCTTAAACAATTGTTACAGGGCCATGACTGCTGTCCTATGCTGTTCACATATGATGGCTCCAGCAAGGTGAACTTTGTGGCTAAATTGGATGAGGCCAAGCAGGAACAGAGCCAGAAGACCAGGTAGGCAGTTTAACTTCCCATGACTGCATACAACTGTGGTTTCCTTAAAATTGTGTGTACATCTACAGGGCTCAACATTAAGGCAAGCCCGATTGTCCAGGACAAGTTGAATATAACAAAGGACAAGTAGAATTCAAAATTACAAGCCCAAATGGACAACCAGTAATTCCTAGTGGACAACAAAATTATTTGGCACGTATAGGACTTCAAATGATACATTTAATCTTGAAAATAACCGTGCTGGGAGAGAAAATATCTTGCTACCTCCAACAACATAAAGGAAATTTCAATACATGTACATAAAATAAACAGTGATATTATCAAAACTCAACAAATAATGGATATGATCTCTATGGGCGATAATAGGGCTTTTTACAATCCGATGTTTCCAAAGCTTCACTGGAGCTTCAAATTTTTGCTATACTTATACAGTACTCCATTTTATATGTTCATTGAATATATTTTCACTAAATCCTTTCTAATATGTAATCCTTAAGCTCCAACAGTGTGGATCTATCTCTTCACATTCATACCTGGAAGCACATGGCATTTTCAGTAATTCCTGAAAGTGACACCAGGGAACACACAAAGTCCTGACAAACGCTACATTCATGCTATGTTAAATAAATTCATTAATTGATAAAGTACAATAACAAAGAAAAAATGCTTTTTTGAGGAATTTGATAGCTTGAGCAGAAGGGTATGAAGAAAGTGGAATATAAGACAGAAGCCAGATTATCGTTGATAATTCTGTGAATAAAAACAGGCCTACCATAAACATCACAAAAACCCACACTTCAAGATAAATTGATTTCAAAATAAAATATTTTAAACACTTTGGTGGGTCTGATCTCATACAACATGTCAATTGTCCGACTGTTATTGTGAATATCTTTCACATATTACAGATGTGTATTCAGAAGAATACAATGAAAGAACAAAAAATAATAAATATATTAGAGACAGAGAATAGATAGGTCTGCATTTCTGCATTCACAAATTTATGAATTGGCATTCAGAGCCTATGCTGCAAAAATATGGAACAAGTAAATTTCTTTTCAGTGTCAATGTGGACAAGTAACTTTTTCAGGGGGACAAGTAAATTTCCTTGCCAACTTGACCTGGGACAAGTGTCCAAAATACCTAAATGTCAGGCCCTGATCTCTTGAGAGTGTTTCTGCTTGTGATATGTCAGAATAAGACCCGACAAGCCTGATGTATGAACATATATCGTGTATGAAGCAAAATAGAACTGAGTGGAAAAAAATACAGGACTTCACATGGGTGGAGTGAAATACAGCATTTTCCTGTCACGAGAGAACCCTTTTGTCAGTTACATTCACAAGTGACCACAGGTTGCAAGTGAATGTTACTGACAAATGTGCTCTGAAGTGACAGGAAACACCATATTTCACTCCTATCCATGTGAGATTCTATTAATTGAATGTTGAACTGGGTATTTATTGTAAATGTTGCGCCCTACAGGCCTACTTTCAATGCCAGTCAGATATGCATTATTTACGCTGGCCATTGTCATACAGCATTGTTGCTGGCACATCACAATAAGGTTGTAACAATGTTTCATTCATGTAACTAGGATGGGAAAATGGTTTTTCGTTTTAACTTCCGAAAAAGCATATTTCACTGCACAACATAGAATAAAATTTATTTGTTCCTGTATAAAGTGAAAACCAGTAGCACAGTAATGACTCTTTTGAAGGACAGTCCCAGTATGAGACCTGATCTAGAAAACTTGTGTTTTAAATAGCCCTGTTTCTGTAGTTGATGTCATATCAGAGTCTCGTAATGAACGAGAACTTTGTGAACACAGTTTCAGTAGCCATGAGAGCATTTTCACACAGCTTAAGGAAGGACGTTTTTTTTCAAAAAACTTTGATTTGGTGGATGTAGAATGGATAATGCAAAAAATACATATTTAAATTTGTACCTATTATATGCACTAACTATGTATGTATATAAAACATGTACTGTACATAATGTGTGTGTTTGTGTGTGTGTGTGCATGCATGTATGTATGTAAAACATGTTTACAGTAAACAGGTATGATAATTGATATATTGTTATTGACCACATTTTAGTCCTCAAGCTGGGTCACCCCAAAACTGGTTTAGCAAACGGTTAAGTACATTGAAAGGAAGGTTGGCAGTTACTGTGTGGGGGTTTTTTTTTTTTTTTGGTTACATGTGGACTGTTAAAGGAGATAGACTGTTTGCAGTGTCCAATGTAATTGTGGCTTTTTTTCTTTAAATCCATGGAACTCCAAACTTTGTTGAGTTTGCCATCGGTATGCTCTTCATGCCCAACTCAGCAAATGTTTCTTGATATTTCTGTTCTTACTGGGCACAAGAAAAAGTCAAGATAATTACTTTAATACATGGCTTCTTCAGCAGGATAAATAATTACATGTTACAATGTTGTATAAAAACAAAGTCCCCCATTGAATTGATACTTCTAAAATGTTTTCACTTGGCATGTCAAAAGAGAGGACTTGAATGCTCTGCAAGTGCAGGTCATCAGCTTTTAAAATGCAATAAACAACATTGAGCATTGCAGTAAGGTTATGTGTGGGTTGCTTTTTGGAATGTGTGGAAAGTAGTAATATAATTTGTGTGTAAAAACTTTGCTTTGTGTCATGGTAAAACTGGAAGATTATGGTGTAGGGTTCTCAGTATGAAAGTGAACAAGAGTCATCTCGTGTCAGTTTTACTGTGATCAGGAGCATTTTGTATGTGACAAATTACTGTAAATAGGTCTCACCTTGTTACGTCTTTATTTTGCTGATTTAAAAATAAAATAAATTAATATAGTCAGAGGCATTCAACTGTTGATATTTAATAAATGTAATTATGTGTGGTTTAAACATCATTTTTTTGGCCAGTGGAATGAATTCACTAGGTGACCCTTAATTTACACAGAATAGAAATCTTTTGTTTATTTGAGTTACTATGTGTTACTTGACAGTGCCATGAGGCATTTCCAGACTCTTGACAGAAAGGCGACGACTGTGGAAGATGATAAGACTGTGCTGAAGACTCTGCACCAAAACACCATCACGTAAGTACTTTAGCTTTTGTCATTACCATTGTAACATCAAATTTGCACAGCAGCATAAAAAGTTAACTGGTTACAAGTAACATGCTATCTTATTCGCGGAATTGGTTCCTATTTGTTAATTTATGTATCAATCAGGAACATTTTGTGTGTAAAGGAAACAAGGGTTTGAGTTACTCATATTTTGTCATCTGTGAATACTGTCAAGAACATATGTTCTCTAATTTTAACATGGTAGGAATATGATAAGCATATATCTACATTTTGTTTATGAAAGCATACCTGTCAAGTGCTGTGGGGTTGTTCTGGTCTGTATAGCTCAACAAGGCAGTACCCTTCAACAAAAGAGATTTACATAGGGCCTTGTTCTCTTTCCCAATTGTTATCAGTTATTACTGTTATGATATGTACTGGAATGTCCAATAAAATTGTTTAAACCAAGGTAGTGCCCAGATGCGCAGACAGACTCTCATATCAAACGAGACAAACTTTGTTCTGCTTTTATGTATAATGATGTTAACTTCTTTTCACAAAAGTAAGTTATATTCTGTAAGTACCCACTGAGCTTGAAATCAGGATCAGTCAGCTGATATATGGGCTAGGTGGATTTGTGTACAATAGAATCAGAAAGGCCTGTCCAATGATGTATGAAGTCATGTTAGCATGTGAGGGGCTGTTGTTTCATATATCAGTGTTATTTACAAGTGTTTGTAAACAAAACAGACTTGACCATACCTTACCAAGCTAGACTAATATATATATATATATATATATATATGTAGTGTGGCTTTTATGGATGTGAAATGAGGCTGACAATACCATGGCAACAAGCTCAGATGCTAGCACTTATTTTTTGCAATTTTTTCACTTCATACAAGAAGTTCTGTATATGGAAGTGAAAGTTATGCAGACAATATATGATGTGACAGTGCAATTCAATGTTGAAACACAGTATCCCTACTCAACTAAAAAGCAAATGATGGAGATGTCTCAAACTTTATGCTGTTCCCAAGGGTAGCAGCAAGATACACCAGGACAAACATAAATAGGGCTGTCTTCAGTCACCACAGGGATCCAAGTATATGCACAAAGCAGGGTGACAGAATCCCTACATTGCATTTTCATAGGTCTCTGGACACCTTTGTCTCCCTTTGGTGCTAGTTTTATAACCGGCTGACAGCCAGCTGTTATGAAAAACACAACTTTAGATTAACAGGTGCTGTGTGGTAAAATGTCGTCAGAAAACTGATTGAGTGAAGTTCAAATATTAGGCCAGATGGCACACCATGTATTTCTACTTGCAGTCTGCTGGGGGGGGGGGGGGGGAGTGTCTTTGTGTGGCTTAACTTTATAAGCTTAACCCCTTCCCATCCAAATCACTCAAAAGTGCCCAGATGTAAATGGTCATCTGCCTAAAAGTGTTTACTTAAATTTATCATTACTAGAAAATATTTGTGCTGTTTTTTTATGTAAGCCCATTCATGTTGGCTCACACAAGGTCAGTAGCTTTCTGTGGCACAGGTTGGGCAAATTGCACTCAAGCCACTCCAAAGGAAAACTATTGATTCCATTGTACTCTGACCAGGAATGGGTTAGGTTTACATTGTAACATAATTCATATCAAATTTGTAGACATTGATGTTTCAAATTACTTTTTTTTTTCACTTTGGGGCTGAAATAAATTTTGAAATCAAGTGAGTTTTTTTTTCTTTTTTTTTTTTTTTTTTTCATGGCAGAAATAACTTTCAAAATCAAGTTAGAGACTATTAAAATTTCATGTAGAGGAGCTGTATTTGTCTAGCAGTTTTTATGAGGACAAGCTACCAATGTGTGAATATTTATCCTTTGAAGAGTGGCAGACCAAGCACTGACACAGAGTTCTTTGGGATACAATGTACATATTGACATGGTGAAGTGTTCATTGAAACAGAATTTGCTAATGTCAGTTGCTTATCACTTTCTTGCATAAAACTGTTAAATGTTGTACAAATTAATCCCCAAAATGTATGCGAACACGACTTTAAAAAAAAGAAATTACTATCTTTACATATTACATATTGACCCACCATTTAGTGTCCCCCATAAATTTCTGGATGTTGACAGGTGTCAAGTGTATGAATGACGTGAATTCCATCAACTATACCATAAAACATTTTGTGTTTTGTAGCCAAGTGTCTGTCCACAGTGGCAACAAGGGTCAGGCAACCAAACTAAGCAGTACAGGGGTTGATGGACAGCTCGTCAACTGGGACATCCGAGTGAGTCAGTTGAGTCCTTATTGCATGAAAATAGTCTTTTCTTCAGTCTAAATGTTCTGCATTTTAAGATGAGAGAAATACTCCTCAGAATTGTAGTGTTATGTTGGTGAATTATGCAGGACATGGTGGTGCAACCCAAGGTCCAGTTGAACAACTGTTTGCTGCTCATGGAAAATGGTTAATGAGCATGACCCTTTACTATCAGGAGTTTTGTACATTTGGACATATCATAATATGATAATCATTTATCTGCAAGGAGGACTATATATGGGATAAGTTTATATGCAAGAATAAAAAAAATGGACTTGGTTATCAAGTTTATCAACTTAAGAACTTCACAATGTCAAGAATCTATCATTTTTAATTTTTTAACTAAAAGGAAGCAATACTAAAGGGGGATTTTTTTTTGTTTTTGTTTTTGTTTTTTGCGATAAACAGTTGTGCTTTATTTTTATATGCTCCTAGTTTTAAAATTGTTTCTTTGCTTGCAGTCCCTTGAATCTTCCATCTCAGGCCTACGCATTGCATAAGATGGAACAGCATAAACAATCTGGGATATCAATTGCCGTGGTAATGGATCCAGCACAGTTATACTGATGAAAATAATACACTGGCAAGGAAATACGATACAAAGTTACCAAAGTGTTCGATTTTATTAACCACTTAAGTCTCAACATATTTTCAACCTACAGCTTTGCTAAGTAAGTGATGTATTAACATTTGAAAACTGGAATGAATGGAGGAGGCTGCAGATTAACAAAGTGAAATGGATTGTCTCAATTCACATTCCATTGGTGGGGATCAATCTGCAGGAAACATATGATTTCCAAATCTAAATTGTTGGTCAATTTATGGTCAACGACTTCTGTGGGTGTTTATGTGAAGCCCAACTACAAAAATTAAGAAGTCCAATCAGCAAGTATTTTAATGGCATTTGTTGAACACCATTTTGGGAAAATTTCAACTGCAAAAAGTGGGGATCTGTGAACAGAAGTGGAGCAAGATAATGTATCTCAATAAAACTGTGGTACTTCCCCAAGTATTTGAAAATGTGTTTTTAGTATGATATATATTTTGTATGACCTTAAGTATGTATATGTATCTGGAGAGAGAGAGAGAGAGAGAGAGAGAGAGAGAGAGAGAGAGAGAGAGAGAGAGAGAGAGAGAGAGAGAGAGTGAGAGAGAGAGAGAGAGAGAGAGAGAGAGAGAGAGAGAGAGAGAGAGAGAGAGAGAGAGAGAGAGAGAGAGAGAGAGAGAGAGAGAGAGAGAGAGAGAGAGAGAGAGAGAGAGAGAGAGAGAGAGAAGCTTGGCAGGTTTTTCACCTTTCATTTGTTACGAGCTGCCTCCAATTCTGCCCCACCCACCCCTTCCCTTGATATTGAAGATGTCAAATGAGTCAGCAAGGACTGAGGTTCCATCCTTGTCAAGCAAACATGCAAAATTTAAAAATTAAATTTCACTATTTTATTTTTAGAATTGACCAGTAAAGTTTTCTTACTTCAGCTTATCAGTGTTATGGGTTAGAAGTGGTTAACAGATGTTCGCAAAGATTCGTAAAATATGGCCCACCAATATACAGATGAAATATATGTGTGACCTTGACGTATATAATCAGGTCAAGGTTAAACTATGTTTTATGCTTCCCCAGATGAAGTCTTATTTTTGGATGTCCCTGTGGTCAACATTTGTAATTATGATATCTTTGTCATGCATGGACATGCAAGTACCTCAAAGGGCAAACAACTTGTCAGATTTGGTTTAAAACATTTCATTTCAAAAGAAAGAGGGGGCTGCCAAGGCCTGTTTTAACCTCATTTTAACAAAACTGGATATCTGTTATTGTGAATTGGGTCATTATTTCTTGTCTACTTAATTTCCAAAAGTTTAAGGTCATGGTCCTATATTTGTCGGGTCCTGACCCAATTGTACTTTTCTTTCCAACTCATCAGAGTTTGCACCAAATTTTAATAAGTGAAGAGAGACATTTTCCCTTCCCCCTAGGCAGAAGGCATTTATGTTTGGTTTATACATATGTCTGGACAGATTTTGCTCCAATTTGGTGCACATGTACCTCATAGGGCTATTAAAGATATATACTGACTGGGACATTGCTATCCTGAAATAATGAAGGTCAAAGTCATGGCCATTAGAAGTGGTAGGAATAGGGTACAAACTTTATCATGTTCACTGAATTTTGTTTATGCTAAATCTTGAAAAGCCATTAAGCCCTCCAGAATGCTCATAGTGCACTTGTCCTATCTTCTGTTTCTCCTGAAATTCTTGATTATGTCTGTCCAACACAGACATTCTGTTTTTGCATGAATCATTTCTTTCTTTCTTTCTTTCTTTCTTTCTTTCTTTCTTTCATTCTTTCTTTCTTTCTTTCTTTCTTTCTTTCTTTCTTTCTTTCTTTCTTTCTTTCTTTCTTTCTTTCTTTCTTTCTTTCTTTCTTTACCAGCAGCTTGTCAGACACTCCATCCGGACACCATCGCACCTAGAGAGAAACTCCAAATTTGGCAATGTTATACCTGCAGACATAGAGTCTGGCCATTTTATTAAGAGGAGTGAACATTTTGAAAATTATGCAAGTTAGGGTCATATGAATCTTCACAACCCACACAAAATGAGTCTGGTAGCTGGGGACATTTGGTGGCAAAAAGGTTCAGTTCAGTTTGTGGCAAGTTTGCCAAGTAACACCCTGGACTGGTCCAACTGGTCTGGTCAAGTAGCTGGTGACATCTGGTGGCTGAAAAGTACATTTCAGGGTAAGGGAAGATTATGAGGCATTAACTTCTCTAAGTGGAGAGATTGCTGAGATCTAGAAATGTCCATATTTCCCTTCGAAATGTTGACTTGAGCATGAAACTTTGTATGTATGAAAAATGAAATATGCAGCTGAAGGAGCAAGTACATGTTTCTATACTCCACAGCCTGAACAGTGGTTGGCAAGAGAAAGGGGCCAGTCATAGATGTAGGTTGTAGTATGTCCTGCTGTGTGGATGAAAAGTCACACTTGCCATGTTCCCAGGGCATAAATAGACTTCTCACTCTTGAACATTGAAATAGCCAAATTTTATGTTCACATTTTGACAAGGATTGAAGAAGTTTGAAACACATGTCCCAGGTACACAGTACTTCACACCCTGTAGTAAGCTGTAGCAAGATGGGTTTTCAAATGCCCGCTGTGTCTTTACCATCCTCACAGTAGACAACCTGTGTGCTCCCGAACATCCCAAGTCGCACAGAGATAAGCAGGCCAAACAGAGAGATGCAAGATGCTGCCGGAAGTTCCAAGGCATCTTTAAGCAGGACCATTTTCACCAGTGACTGCATGGTTGGATGGTTTCCATGGCTAATTTCTGATCAGGCCGGGAATAACTGAACTAATTATCAACTAGCAGTTATGCATTACAAACACACACACACACACACTCCTAGCTCCAGTAAGGAGGGATCGTACCAGTAACAAAGGAGATTACATTAACACAATTCTTGCTTTTACTTTATGCATAGAAGCAGTTCAAATTGTTGAGTTTGACAGATTAGTGGAATTTAGTGATTGAGTAGACTTTTTGGGATGGGGTGGGGTGAAATAACCTTACAGAGCCCCAGAGGGGACATGAGAGAAAAAAAAATTCCGTTCCAGCACAATAATTATTTCCTTCCCTCGCAGCATTATTGTGTGGGAATGAAATAAAAAAATATTGCACAAAAACATGTACTTCTGGAGCCCCAGAGGGGACATAGAAGAAATTTTGTTAATTTATTCCCTCGCAATTATTATGTCGTTCCCTCAAAATATTATTTCCTTCTCTCAAAATAATTATTTCACTCCCACACCATTATATATCATTCGCTCACAATATTATCTTGTTCCCTCAAAATAATTATTTTGTTCCCTTGCAATAATATATCATTCCCTCGCTATATTATTTCGTTCCATTGCAATAATATTGTCCCCTCAAAATAATTATTTCAATGCCTCACAATATTATTACGTTCCCTGTTTTTAATTGCACAAACCACCATTTTTTTAAGAGAATATTTGGAACTGCACTAGCCACCAGCTATTATATTTAAAATTTTAAGTAATTTTGAGGAAAATGCTATCAGGTTACACGTATTTCATATTTCTTAAAACTGTTTATTCATACTGCCTGGGCTTAAGACTTTGCAACAGTATGGATTCAAAACCAACATCTCAGCTTTAAATGCCCAAAGGAACAATGTTTCAAAATCTGGATTCTGTACTTCATAAAATTTCACACTGTCCATGTTTACATAAACATTACTAGATCAGGAGTCTCCTTGATTAACTCCAAGTTTTGTGTAATCAATGGTCCAAGTGGCAGGATATTCAGTCAACCATGGCTATAATTGCATGCATTTCATATGTATATTATTCTTTGGTATTATCCTTTTCTTTTTTCTTTAACTTAATGTGTGTTGCTTTAAATTTCATGAATAAATGCCTCTGACAACATTTCAGTTAAAAGCTGCATTATGGTGAAACTGGCATGTTGTTTGAAACCAGTTCTCTTCATCAAATGAATAGATTTGGAATTTGCCACCTAACATCTTTATACAGGATGCATGTATTTTGAACGTAAAGTAAAATGGATCGAAAAAAATTGTATATCAGTATGTACAGATTAAAATTTGTGATTATTTGCCTTTTTTTCACCTTTCAAATATGTCTTTAACATAAAACCTTTTTTTGGTTCCATTTTTGCATAATTCAACAGAAGGCACCAAAACAAGCTTTTTTGTTCGTTTTTAAGCTCTTGACATTACATTTTATGTATCCAGATTTAGCCTTTTGAATCCAGAATAAAACAGTGTGAGTGATGTGTTCATTATAATATACATGTGTAATGTACAATTTTACAGTTGGCACAACACAAGTGAACTTTGAGATAATTAATGCTCAACATTAATCAGAATTTACTACCTGCCAATGTGGCATATCAAACTCCTTTGTATCAAATACATATACAACTTAAATAGCTTTAGGGATTTTCTCTACATTTTATAGTCATGTAAATTGTAATTATTTTTACACCAGACAATAATACTCATTATCATTATACCCATGCAATAATGTAGAATCTTGCCCTGCATTCATTTTTAAATGAGCACAGGCATGTAAACTTTATATGCGCAAACTGGAAAAGATGTTACAAGTGAAAGCTGCTATACGGACAAATCATGTTACAAAGTCATGCTTTGATTGAAAAGTTCCTTCCAGAATGAAAAACACAGATTCAGTTTTCATTTCCTATTTTCTGTTTTAACCAAGACAAGATACTTGTTAATGTTATGAATGTATAATTAATTTAGGGATGCCAGGACATTTTTATCAGTTTGGGAAAATATATGAGATTTTGTGCAGAAGAACATAGACCTTTATCTCAGGAAGTCATTTGTCAAGTAAGAATTCTTACTTTTGTACAATTAAGCAATGTATTTCAGTTTGCTCTTCTATGAATTATTGATTGAAGATAAATACAGTGAAACCTCTCTTGGAAGACCTCCCTCATGAATGATCATATTGTGATCTCTCATTATAGGTGGTCTATCATAGTATATATAAACAAGGTGAAAAGTACTGAGTATTCTAGAAAGGAGGTTTTTCAAGATGGGTGGTCTCAACACAGGGACCACTAAAGCCATATTTTTAATACATGATCTTCAGGTTCCCAATCATCAGTCAATTCTTTTCCAATGCTCTTTCATTTATTTCTACATTGTTCATAATCTAACCATTTGCAATTGTATGACTTCGGGCATAACTTAGCAAATTATTCATTTGCATTGCATATAAGGCTTGACTTAACTTGCATTGCCCAGCATTGCATACACCACATACATGACATACCCTGGGGGCTGAAAGAAAACCAACAGTCAATTTTTTCAATGTTTACCAAAATTGAAAGAACTGGTACTGTTGTGGAATGGCACTTGATGTTGATAAATGCCATATTTTTGGGAAGGTTTACTTTAAAAATAGACAAAGGTAAGCACGCAAGATGTTGTGGCAGAAAATCACAATGAATACAGAGCATATTTAGTAAATCACCTGTAATTTTTTTCGTAATAGCTAAACACTGTTTCCCTGTCTCTTGGGGTGGTACATGGAGGTTGGTAGACAAATCATAAAGATGTACATCTTGCAGCCGATGACAAATTTACATGAATACTGAATCTGAAAGGGAACAATGCTGCATACTGTACATAGCTCAAACAGCCCTCTTATACAACCGTAAAATGACTACAGCAGGCAGTGCCATGCCAGCTACATGTACACTCAAGGATTACCTTACATCAGCGTTTTCCTAATATCCAAGTTCTACTTGTATGTTTACTTTCTCCCCTTCTCTGCTAAGTGTTGTTGCTGAGACCATCATAATATACTAGCATCCTTCTTTCAGTTTGATTCCACAGTTAACACAATTAAACTAAGTGTTAGTACAATTGCAGAAAGATGTATTAATTCAATAAATGGATAAAAATGACAGGTTTCAAACTAAAAAGATCTGTGTGCCTCAAAAATTTGCTGAAATTTAATTGCTACAATTTTTTGATGTGGTTCATTGGATGCACCTGCAGCAAAAACTTATATATTGAATTTGGAATGACATCTCTGCCTATGACAGTTTTGAACATATTCAACATTTAAACTAGTGCATCTAATTAGCATAAGTTAAAATTACACAGCTTCTGTTTGTGGTCCATTAGATGTGCCTTCATCACAAACCTAGAGATAGAATTTGGAATGGCATCTCTACCTGTAATACTTTGAAGATATTTAAGATTTAAAATTTCAAATGCCCTTAATTTACATAAGTTTTAATGCATTCAACTCTCTTTGTAAAAATGGACAAAATTGCTGAGAAAGAAAGAAAGAAAGAAAGAAAGAAAGAAAGAAAGAAAGAAAGAAAGAAAGAAAGAAAGAAAGAAAGAAAGAAAGAAAGAAAGAAAGAAAGAAAGAAAGAATATCTGTGTTGGCATACAGACATAACAATAGTAGTGGGAAATCAATCAGAAAAATGTTGGTTTCTTCTAACATGTCTTTAAAAATTTGTAAGATAGGTAAGATAGTTTATTTTGACAACTATTTTTATTTCAGTTTGTGGATTTGTGTAAGAAGTAATACATGAAGTGTATTTTTGAACAAATGTTATTCAACGAGTACAAAATTGTACCTTTCTTGCCATGTAAGGCCTAAGTAAGTACTGAATTTGGGATTTTTTACACTTTAGTTCTGCTGTAAACTGCATTTCAACTTCCAAACTAAATACTATCATTAGGATAAATATTAAGCCATGGACTATGGTTGTAGGAAACTTCTTTTTCTTTTTAACTGATAATGCAAGGCTGCATGGAAATACGTGTCACCAGGCCAGGTAGTTTGAACTTTTTAAATCATAAACATTTTGTGTTGAGAAAGTAAAATGTAGAGTTATTAAATAAGTGATTGTTTTTATGCTGAAAATAACACTGTCAAGTATGATTCATTCATGGGCCATTCACATCTGCACGTGTACAATGTTGACATTTTTTTCTCTCCAATCACCGACAGAAACACTGTTTTGTGCGTTATGGCTGATGGAGTGTTGCTTCGACAAGCAGACGAGACGTTTATTATTGAAAACGCAACGAAATAATTTAGTATCAGATCATCAATATGAGACTGTATTGGGCGGCAATGTACCTGAAGATATAGCCAATTATATCCGACTGACATCACCATGTTCACGTCATGATTTTATCAAAATATGCTCTGAAATAGCAACATTAATTAGATCGTGCAGACGATGTTAGAAAATCCAAGATGGACCCCAGCGTTGGTTGCCAGCCTTGTAAATCTTGTATACAAACACGAGACACGTCAACACACATGATCGCAATGAATGTATTTCGCTGGGGGGCGTCTTTGTCATCTGACCTCAACATTTAGCTGGGGGCGTGCGTGTAGACTGACCATAGTCCACAATCCCCCTGACAAGAATCGCCAATTTGCGGCAAGAAATCAACAGGAAAGGTAATTTCTGCAGTGTCTTTCAGACTTGCTCAGTCTTCAGTGTACTGTAACTGTAAAGTCAGGACTGGAGTTAATTTGCGTGAGTCGGTGATTTTCAATCTTGGATTAGTGGGCCGCTGACCCATGACTGGCATGAGTGGGCATTTCCGCGTTCGTGTTGTCAGACGCAAAAAAAAAAATGAAACACCACGATAGTCGATACAAAGCGTGTGCATGAATGATAAATCAAGGCAAGTCAAGACTTGCGAGTTGCCAGGGTTGAGACCAGGGGCAAAAGAGGGTATTTGATGGGGAACAGGACCCTCGGAAATTTTCAAAGCTTGTTTTATTGGGTAAAAATTGTTAAATTAATTTGGTTTCCCCGACAGACCATTTTGTTTCTCCATAGCATAGGCATAGTGGGTGTTTATTGATGTACATACTGTACAAAAATTATTTGTGATATACTGTGCATTGTGAAATGGTGAGAGGACCTGCACTTCAGTTCAGAAATAAGTCATATGTCACCATAGTACATATGGGAGGACTGGGTTACTTTAGTTTAGTCAGTACAGAAACATTGTCATTGTAATCTTCACACATGGAGCACATCTCTGTAATTTAGTTTTGTGGTTTACAGTTACTGCAGGAGCATATATCAACAATATAAGTTGAAGTTAAAGCAAGAGTGGACAAGTGGATACCTATGGAGCACATCCATGTAATTTAGGTTTGTGATTTACTGCAGGAGTAGCAAGGGTGGGCAAGTGGATATTATGCTGGAGACTGGAGTGCAAGAAGATTCCTGTATCCCACCAATAGAGAGCCTTTCATTAAGGGGGGTTAGAGAGCTGTGTATTCCCGTTACATCTGCAATTTTTTGTGCTTTTTGCAAAAGTAAAAAACAGAAGTAACATTATTTCATTTTTATTTTGTTAGCTACTAGGGCTACTGAGTAATTATTTTTGTTGACTGAGAATGTCTCTGTTGCTGCCTAATATTTGTTCAAAATGCAGGTAATGAATGGGCAAATTTCAAAATTTTGCTGTGGGGAGGGGGGGGGGCTAGGTTTGGATATAAGTCAAAAACAAAATATACAAGAGGTGGGGGGGGGGCTAGGTTTGAACCTCTTGTATATTTTTTTTTTTTTTTAACCTAGTGCCAGATTATTAGTCAATAGCCTCATTTTATTTAATGATTTCAAAGGCCACGTGTATCATCATCATATGATACAGGACCATGGCAAACAGGCCAAGAGCCACCACACTATACGATATATGAACAAGTTGTTAACTAGACATCTAAGTGCCCTTATTACAGCAGGTTGCCTGACTGAGCTTCCAGAATAATAGTAGGCAATATTGGTACCTTTAGCATATTACATGTACAATTGTCCTTTGTCCATGTCCATTCTTTGTTTATTGTATTAAGCAAAATTAAATCAAATTCTGGAATAGAAAAAGTTATTTTAAACATAATCTGAATTAAGGTACATGTACATGTAGTTTCCACTTTTTTGGAATACATTTTTAAATTGCTTAGATTCTAATTTTATATGATAAATACTTTTTTGAACATTGGTTGTGTGTATGGCTTAGAACTTATTCATACACTACACCAAGACACCATAGGCTATTTAATTTCAATTAAATGCACACAAGATGTATACATGCATCTTTCATTATGTGGACATACATAAAACACATTTTGAAATGCATGTTACAATACTTAGCACTAAAATTTTGTATCCTCTTCTAAGAACCAGGAGGCAAGAACTCCCTGTTGAAGCTGTAAAAAAGTGTGTGTTGATTATAATCAGTATGATTTCCCACTATAGCAGGATTACAGTAGGTCATTTCTTTCCTTTTTTTTTTCTTTTTTATTAATTCAAAATTGAATTTGCATGATCTTTCCATGTGAATTAAAGTGCCATGTCTCACTCATTAAGATCAGAGTTTGAACCTTGCCATGTTGTTTCTTTGTAGATCCATAAAAAAAAATTGAATGTGTGGAGGAGAAATTCACAATGCCAGACAATGATAATCACAGCTTTGGTGTAACACCTGTCACTTGTCATGCTTGGAATAAAGATCGATCTCGTAAGTATACAAGGTTTGTAGCTATTATGTGTTACCCACATCCCCATGTAAAGATCTGATTTAGTGTGAGCTTTGTGAATTTCATGCTTCTTGATTTAACTCATTGCCTCCTCAGTACTCCAAACACTTCAGGAGACAAAATTGATTAATAAAAAAGAAGCAAAGATATACATATACCAAGCTAGGTCCCTGCCAAATCTCATTTCAGGGAAAGATTTTAATTTTTGCCTCAGCTGACTTCTAGTCAGATGAGGTTATAGTATGGTCCGGCATCCGTCTATTTCAGTTTCTGTGTAATTGGTATATTTGGTGTCTTGGTTGAGGGCAACTTGTGGGATTTGTGCCAGTTACTTTGCCTTTTGAGATATATTACTGTCTTTCTTTGTAAAAGTACATCTGTGGGTTAATAATATAACATCTATGCATGCTACTTTCCCCTATTACATCAGGACAGGTGGTTCTAATTTCTTGAGGAGAGTTCATGGTGCAAGGTACCTAAGTTGTGCTTGTTGTTGTTAAAGAAGGGAGCTTATCATTGAACATGACATACATTGCCCATTAGGGGCGTTCATACAGGTCCTTGAAATCCTGAAAAGTACTTGAATTTACTACATGCTTTTTCAAGGCCTTGAAAACCTTGAAAATCAATGTTTTTGCAATAAAGTCCTTGAAAAGTCCTTGAATTTTAAATATCCATTAATGCACCTTCCTTCAAAAGTTCGTTTAGCTCGATCACTTCCTCCCCTCCCACTATGGAAACCCCCAAAAATGGACAGCAAGACACAAAAAGGAAAATTGATCAAGTTGGAAAGTCCTTGAATTTTGATAAAAAGGTCCTGGAAAAGTCCTTGAATTTGAAAGCTGCCAAGCTGTATGAACCTTGTTAGATAATATTCTAGATTCATAGATATCACAAAAATAATATAGGTCTACTTTCTCCTTTCACTATAACTCACCTGATGAACTAGTCAGAAGAACCAAAATAGTGATAGGCCTACCAATTCTCATTTATCTTTTGCAGAAGTAATAGAATTTGGATTTTGAGGGGTTGGGCCTATACATATTGGAAACTCTATAAGAGGACTGGTTTAAAACCACCAGCTACCTTTTGTGGGTGACTGCCTGTCTCAAGTCAGGAGTGAAATTTGTTTCTTCACATTGGTATTGGAAGATGAATGTTGATGCTTTGGTAACTCTGGAATCTCTTTGCTGACATTGTTGGGTTTGATATTTATGAATATAGGTCATGTTTTTCTACATAAGTGTATCATACTAGAGACGTCCATCATCCACAATTCACATTTTCAACTTCTTTTTAAAACCGTCAGCCAGATTCATTTCAAACTTGATGGGGATGTGCCTTGGGGGAGTTTCCACAAAGTTTATTCAAATGGTTATGCTCCATTGATTTTTGGATTTTTCATGAAATTTTTTGTTCTTTATTTGGGCAAATCTTAAAAAATCGTCTTCTTTTAAGCCGCTTACCCCATTGCTTTGATATCACACAGGGACACTCCTAGGGACTCCTAATTCTTAATTTGTTCATCAGGCATTTTTTCTATTTTTTTAATGATTTTGTGTGGGGTTTGTTTGCTATTTTTGACTTCTTCTCCTGAACTGGAAGGGTCAAACAAGATTGTTCACTAGGTAATACTGCTGTGGTTTCCTGATTTTTAATGATTTTTTTCAATTCTGGTACTAAACAGTAAATGCACCTTTCCTATTGATTACTATGTAAGTCAATGGGCATTCTGATGCTAATTCACATTTTGGACTTCTTCTCCAAAACCGTCAGTCAGATTTACTTCAAACTTGGTCGGGACGTACCTTGGGTGGATTTCTACCGAGTTTCTACATTGATTTTTTTATTTTTTTATGATTTTTTTTTTTTCTTTTTCGGGGCAAATCTTAAAAAGCTTCTCCGAAACCACTCAGCCAATTGAGCACTTCAAAATTTCATAGGCACACTTCTGGAGACCTTACTACTGTAGTTCAACAGGTGGTCCTGTATTTTTTTTTTCACTTATGAAGTGTTTTTTGTTATTTTTGACTTGTCCAAAACTGTCATTCAGATTGTTCTGAAACTTGGTGGAAATGTAGCATGTGGGAGGATTAATCAAATTGTTCACTAGGCGGTGATACTATGTATCCCTGATTTTTAATGAATTTTTCAATTTGGGCACCTGTCAGTTAATGCATGTATTCCTATTGATTGAAATGCAAGTCAATGGGGATTGCAATGGAAACTGGCATTTTTTAAATTCCTCTCCTGCATCCTCATCCCCTATACCATAGTGGGACTTACTATGGGATGAATGTCAAGGTCAGCAGAGAATGGGCAGTTCATGCAGGCCTCTTGTTTTCTTGAAACAAGAAAATAAAAAACTTGGGTCTGAGGGAGGATTTTTCACTCTTATTCTTAATACAAGGACATTGAGAAATCATGAAAATAGTGTAAAAGGCTTTAATTTGCTGTATTCTAATTTTTGTTTATTTCACTGATGGCACAAAACCATGAAAATCAAAACACAGTGAAATAGTTTTTTAACATTGTTTGAATAGGAATTATGCCCAAAATAGTTAAATTAAAACTACAATGTCAAAAATATGAATACTGTGAAAATTTAAACAAATTTTAAAATAAAAAGCAATTTATAGGTATATGTTTCTTTTACTCTCTTCTTATAAGAAATTAATTCTTTTGTGAAATTGTGGAATGATTTTCTAAGTTATCTTAAAAAGTTAGTCAAGATAATGAATTTTTACTTTGATAGTATATTTACAGAAGAACATGATCAAATGTAAATTTTAATGTTTACGCTTATGTTTGACTCACAATAAGTCCATAATTTTTTGCATGCAAATACTTCCATGAAAGTGAACAATTAACCTTTGATTATTACTATCCTTGCATTAGAACTTGCCATCTCTCCCAACAACAATGAGGTACACATCTACAAAGTAGGTGGAGGACAATGGACAAGAATTCACAATCTGACAGATCACACAGGAAGGGTCACTGGCATTGACTGGGCGCCTAACAGCAATCGCATTGTCACCAGTGGTGCTGTGAGTGTATACTTCACCATATTTGTTTCATTAGTGTTATCATATTTCTTCATAATTAATGGAGCAAGAACATGATTATTGTCTCGTGGACATCCATCTGTCTGTAAACCAAAAAACTGTGGAGTGGCATTGAGTCACATACTACACCAGGTAAGGATTTCATGCTTGGGTGGATGATTTACAGTAATCATCAGCAGGTATGTGTGCCATTACTGTCGCTCTTCAGTGATCATGCTATGCTTCAATGAACATTGAAGAAAAACTTTGGGAGGAACATTTTGTCCTAAACTAGAATAGCTGGGGCTTTAATATTGGGTAATAAATTTAATAGCAATCATCACTAGAAACAATTGGTAATTTTTTGTAAATTACATGTGACCTCTAAAGATCAAGGTCATTTGGCAATCTGAAATGTTCATCAAGTCAGAATTAAGCCAATTTTCATCTCATTTTAATCATATTGGGCTCAAGTTGTAGAAACTATAACATTGTACATCTTTGGCTCTACATGTGACCTGTAGGAATTGTAACAATGCACATATTTGTAATTTACATTTCACCTTGAAAGGTCAAAGGTCATTTGCCCAACTGAAATAGTCACGTAGCCATAACTCACTCTATTTTCATCCAATTTTAATCATGTGGGGCTCAAATTATAAGAATTGTAACAATTCACATTTTTTGGTAATTGACATATGACCTATAAAGTTTAGGTAAAAAGTGAAGGTCATTTTGGCATTTTGAAATTTCTATGTAACTATAACTCTCTCACAGTTATCATCCATTTCAATCATAATTGGCTCAAATTGTAGGAATTGTAATACAGAACATTTTTATACATTGAACATCCATACTAAATGCCATTTAAATGTTTGGGCTTACAATTACATTACTGACAAACTGCTGGTGGCTAGACATTTATGCCCCCCTCCCCCAGGCATGGCTCTGGTTATATGTATCTTATGGGGTTAACACACTTAATAAAACCTGGTATAAAAATGAACCTTGTTCTGAATGTTTTTGCACATATACTAAAGCTCTCATGTCAGTCTATATTTAAGCAAAATGTAATCATTTTCTGAAACCTATTGTTTGATTTGAAATTATTGATAAAGTCTGCATTAAACCATTCAAAATTTATTGACAAAGTCTGTGTAAGTCATCAAAACACATTTTTAATTCATGAATTAAGATTTTTTTTTTTTTTTTTGATATACCATTTGTGCAGGGAAATTTTATTTTAAATCCAGAACTGTGATAAAGGTACTGGCTGCAAAAGTTGAAAAGCATATCTCAAATTTTGTATGAAGGGTTTAGTTTTAATTTTGGAGCCCAAAATTTTATTTGAAATTTAAACATTTTGTTTTAAAAAATATATAATCAGCTGTGAAGCTTGACAGAGTGTTTTGAAAAAAAGTCTGAGACTCTGATCTTTCATGAGACACCACAAACCAAACCATGTTTATTTTTAAAAGTGTTGCTTTTCAGCTTCAGTAACAAGAACAAAAAAAAAATGATAGCAACTTCAATTTAAATGATTCCCAGTAATGTACAACACACTACATGTACATGTCAGATTTATAAGCTACCATCTATGATGAATAGCAACTTTATGCAAGATTTAGAGAACGATTGACAGGGCGAGTATTGAGTATAAAAATATGGTTAATATTGGGGATCTCAACTATATGTTAAGTCACAGAGCGCCTCTACCCCTCAAAGACGTGTGATATTTTTTATTTGAAGGAGCCTACGTGCTTAACAAAGGTGCCCCTTATGTAGATGTTATTTTAACAAATGGATCGAATTTGTGTTGTAATGTTACAAATTTCAACACCAGTGTGATTGATTGTCATATAACTTCCATCTCTTTCCAAATTTGTGAAAACACCCAATTTAAGCAGCAAAAGATTTTTACAACTGCAGTTTTCATTCTTTTGATCAAGAAGCATGCATATCTGATCTATAGAGTGTTCCATTTCACATTGCATATGTTTTTGATGATATAAATGATATCTGTTGGAAGAAGTGAAAAAAACGCTTCTTGATGTAATAGACAAACATGCTCCAATTAAGCAGCTTGAGCAATGAAAACACACTGCTTCATTCATAAATAGCCATCTACAAAAAGCATATATTATTTAACAAATTTGGTAGATTTAGGAACAAGACCAATTGGCAAAATTACAAATGTCAACAAAATTTTGTTACAAAAACTAAGGAAAAAATCCATACGCAACTATTTATTTGTAAGATGTGTTGGCGGTCCCAGATTCAATGGACTTCTGGCCAACCATAAAGCCTTTCTTTGCTAAACAGGGTTGTGGAATTGAGCACAACATAATTTTGTCAACAGATGGTACTATAGTAAGTGATCCAAAGGAAGTGAGTAAAATATTTAACCAGTACTATGTCAATGTTGCCAGTGGAATTGCTTCTCAACGTACTTTTGATTCTACCTCATATCCTAGCACTATGAAAATTTCATCAACCATGAAGCATGGAAATCTTCTTGAATTCAAACAAGTCGACAGCTGATGTTTTCTTATCTAAACAAACTGACCATCTAAAATCAAAGAAAGCAACAGGGATAGATGACATGTCTTCCTAGGTAGTGGAATTAGTCAAGCCAGCCCTGGTAAAGCCACTTACAAACATTATAGATTATATCTTGATAAGGGGTGATTTTCCCAATGGACTAAAAAGAACCTCAGGTCACTCCCATTTATAGAAAAATTATACAACAAGGAAAGAAAATAATAACAGACCTGCGAGTGTACTTGTGATAATTTCTAGCTATGATCAACAAACCAGTTCATAGGACCCGAGTGTATTTGACTCACTTCAAGAAGTGCACCCTGCTTCGTTTACATTTTGTGCTCGACCACGCTGGCCGGATTACACATGGAGACATAAGAAAGTAAAACACAGAAAGTGCTTGGATTTAATGAAAAATCAAACCATCATCAAACTATAAATGCACGTTTCACCACTGATGTGGCATTTTAGGTAAAAGATATGCACTGTGGAACAGCACAATCCATGCTGTATTCACTAGCTTGAGCCGTGGCATCTGTTGTAAACATATGACGGCGTGGCCCAGACTCGGCTACTTGCTGATTGGACAATCAGGCCAACAATGGAATGCATAATTAATTACGGTCTGGAAAAGTATGGTACAACTCAGTATGAACAGGTCTATTGTATGATCATTTTTCGGATATCTTCTACCCATTCCTGCCTGCTTTATAGACAGGGTTATGGGTGCCAGACAACGCTAATCTTAGGGCAATAGAAGACTGGAATAAGACTTAGGATGAAAACAAATATGTTGGTGCAGTATTGATGGACTTATCCAAGACCTTTGACTGTCCTCCACATGACCTTCTGTTAGCCAAATTAAAAACTTTTGGCTTAAGCAGCAAAGCTCTGAACTTAATGAGAAGTCACATGTACCTCAGTGACACGAAGCAGTGTGTAAACATCGGAAATGTCACCAGCTCATTGAGAAATATCCTAAAGGGTGTCCCACAGGGCTTCATTTTTGGTCCTTTACTGTTAAAATTCAATATATGTTCTTAAATGATATCTTTTTCTTAGCTGAAGAATGACTACTTTACAATTCCGTTGACGACAATATTCTTTCGTTTGCACACACTTTTCTACAGACTCTCAAAAATTGACACTGGAGTTAGGTTGCATCCAACTTATTGAATGGTTTTACATGATGAGGGAAGTTCAGAAAAGTTCCTAGCAATTGTTCTTGGGAATAAGGCCAAAAACGCAAATTTCACCCTTTAATTTCAAAATTTGGATTCATCATTGCCAGGAAGAAGTAAAACTCCTGGGTATTACGATTAATTTGAGATTAAAATTTTGATAAACACCTGAGCGAACTTTGTGAAAAAGCCTCAAGGCAAATAAATGAGTTGAAACAGATTGGCCATTATTTGAATAAAAGCTGTAAACTATATCACTTTCATTCTTTTAAATTTTGGATACTGTCCTTTAGTTTGGCATTTCTGCAGTAATGGTAAACCCACAAAAATGGAAAGAATACAGGAACGAGCCTTCAGATCTATGATCATCAAAGTTCATCTTATACATCCCTCGTAGCAAAGTCTGAATTCCCATCGTTACATATATTTGAAAGGTCAGAACCATGGCAATGGATGCTTATAAAATTTCTTATAGCCAGAGTCCCTGATTTTTGCAAGATCTGCTTGACTAAACAAACCAAAGTATTAATTTAGGCACACGAACACTGCAAAAATAACAAAAGTGCGTAAAACTAAATATGGAATTAAATATTTCCTGACACAGTGCAGCCAAATTATGGAACAAGTCACTTGTTTTGAAATGTCTTAAGTTTTGCTCAGTTCAAAAGATTAATTACTGATTGGAAACGTAGCATTTTGTCGAAAAAATACCTCCCCAGATCTAATGTTTGCTGTACAAAAAAAAAAGAAAGACACAAACTAGGAAAGATGATCTGCTGCATAGCAAATCAGTGTGTGTGTCTTCAAAGCGTATTGGTATGGCAATGCACAACTAGTCCATAACACAGGAGTAGAAGTTGGAATGGCATCTCTATCTATTATAGCTTTGAAGTTATTCAAGATTTCAAATTTCTAATGGTGCTATTAAGCGTAATTTAAATTGCTACAACTTTTATTTTAAATTCATTAGGTTCGCAATGGTCAACAACCCCCCAGTAGAAGTTGGAATGACATCTCTGTCATAGAGTTGAAGATATTCAAGATTGAAAATTTCAAATACTGCTAATTAGCATAATTTTAATTGCTACAATTTTTGTTTTAGATTCATTACATGCGCAATGGTCAACAACCCCCTAGTAGAAGTTGAAATGACGTCTCTATCTATAATATTTTTGAAGATATTCAAATTTTAAAATTTCAAATACTGCTAATTGGCATAATTTAAATGGCTACAACTGTTGCATTAAATTCATTAGATGCGCAATAGTCAATAACCCCCTGGTAGAAGTTAAAATGTCATCTCTATAATAGTTTTGAAAATATTCAAGTTTTAAAATTTCAGATGCTGCTAATTGGCATAATTTAAATTGCTGCAACTTTTGTTTTAAATTCATCAGATGCACACTGGTCAATAACCCCCTAGTAGAAGTTGGAATGACATCTCTATCTATTATACTTTTGAAGATATTCAAATTTTAAAATTTCAAATACTGCTAATTGGCATAATTTAAATGGCTACAACTGTTGCATTAAATTCATTAGATGCGCAATGGTCAATAACCCCCTGGTAGAAGTTAAAATGTCATCTCTATAATAGTTTTGAAAATATTCAAGTTTTAAAATTTCAGATGCTGCTAATTGGCATAATTTAAATTGCTGCAACTTTTGTTTTAAATTCATCAGATGCACACTGGTCAATAACCCCCTAGTAGAAGTTGGAATGACATCTCTATCTATTATACTTTTGAAGATATTCAAGATTTAAAATTTCAAATGCCCCTGATTTGCATAATTTTAAACATCTTCACTCCTCTGTATGAAACGGTCAAACTCCTCGTATGGAGGTACAATCATGCCAAGTTTTGGAGTTTCTATGTATAATAGTGTCCAAGAAAAGTGTCGGACCAATTTGCTGGTAAAGAAAGAAAAAGGAAGGAAGGAAGGAAGGAAGGAAGGAAGGAAGGAAGGAAGGAAGGAAGGAAGGAAGGAAGGAAGGAAGGAAGGAAGGAAGGAAGGAAGGAAGGAAGGAAGGAAGGAAGGAAGGAAGGAAGGAAGGAAGGAAGGAAGGAAGGAAGGAAGGAAGGAAGGAAGGAAGGAAGGAAATGGTGTTGACACACACACTTCAATAAAGAATTTCAGGAAAAACAGAAAAGTGTGTGTTGACACACACACTTTAATAAAGTTTACTTGAACTTGAGCAAAATATTGCCATTTAAGATGACCATACCAAGTTTTTACTATAATTTGTTTGGGGATTCTTTCTACATGTGTGAAAATTGTCTCAGGATTTGAAAATTTATTGTTTATTATGGATTTCATGGTTCTTATGTTCCTCAGGATCGTAATGCATATGTGTGGATTGAGCAACCAGATGGCAAGTGGAGACCAACACTTGTGATTGTACGCATCAGTCATGCTGCAACATGTGTGCGCTGGTCACCTCAAGGTAAGAAGGCTCAGTACAGGAATGTGATTGTTGTCAGGGACTCCCGAAGTCTGACAGCTAACTGCTTTGTGTGCAAATACTCTCTCTCTCTCTCCTCTCTCTCTCTCTCTCTCTCTCTCTCTCTCTCTCTCTCTCTCTCTCTCTCTCTCTCTCTCTCTCTCTCTCTCTCTCTCTCTCTCTCTCTCTCTCTCTCTCTCTCTCTCTCTCTCTCTCTCTCTCTCTCTCTCTCTCTCTCTCTCTCTCTCTCTCTCTCTCTCTCCCCTACATGATTATTTTGCTTCTGAAAATAAAAGACACGAAAGAATTGAAGTCAAATGTATTAGAACCACTTTGAGAAATCTTTAATGGATTATACATAGTTCAGCTCTATGTATGTGCAAATAATTTTGAAATATTTGTATGGTAAATATGATTCAGAGACTAATTTCAGCTGATTTGTGTGTATTGATAATATTATTGTCATAATCTTACACGTGACCATGTCACATACAGCTTCAAAGAAGCAAATTTTCCTACCCCAACCCCAAACTAGATGCAGGCAAGCAGTTGTTTATTTTACTTTTTTTCCCCAATAGTTTAATTTTAACTCTATAGTTCAACTTAAGTTTTGATTAGATTAAAAGAGGCAAGTGATGTAGTAGAATATATTCCTTAAGTCCGAGCTGAGCACTTGATAATTTTTAAACAAGCTGTTTTTTCTTATTTAGCCTGGGCAAACACCCTTATATTGCCTTTACATTAAGGAATTGTTCAACAGTTTCATTATTTTTGATTTCGTACTTTCAGTACGCAGGGGGATAAACGGACCTGTACACTGCTACTGATAATGGAAAATGATGGTCATTTGTAACCCAAATTTTTTGGTATTTTGGTATTATTTCATGGAAGATCATCATTTTAAAGTGCTAAGTTGGGGGGAGGGAGGGGGGCCATGAAATTTAATACCCTAAGTACTAATTCAAAAATGATGATAATGTTGAACTATCCCTCAGGCAACTTTAAATATATTGTGTCACTGTAGAAGAATTGATTTTTAACCAGGACAAGACAAAATACTTGAACCAAGCTTTCTGTCAAATTATGATAAATAAAATTTTAAAAATGGTGAAAACACCCTTGACCATGATCTAGTTAATTTTGCAGTATTGCAGTGCTTGTCTCTTAACAAACAATAACTGTTTCTGTTGATGTCCAATTTGATATGGTTCTTTTTTTTAAGGATGTTTTAATCTTGTCCATAATGTGTGTTCATATCTGTTTGCTTAAATGGCTTTTCATCTCCACTTATAAGAAAACAAGTTTGCAGTAGGAAGTGGAGACCGGATCATTTCTATATGTTACTTTGAGGAAGAGATGGACTTCTGGGTCAGTAAACACATCAAGAAACAGCTACGCTCAACTGTTACTAGGTGAGACATAGATCTGTTAGCTACACTCGTCTGACAAGTCTAGTTTTTGAGTCTGTAATGATGAGATGGAAGGGTATCTACATGATGGATACAGTGGCACTTTGTTGAGTGGTGTGACTCATTTTGATACAAGCTTGCAGTACCAATACACATGCCTTAATTCACCAAGATCAGTCTTTTAAAGACAACTTCTTTTGATTTTCATCATTTGTGTAGGCATATATTCAGGAGGGGGGAGGGGAGTGTTTGGCATGTACTAGTACCTATCAAAAAAGGGTATAGTAAGAACAGTCAAACATAGACCTGAATTAATAATTCTCAGCACCATCTGTAAACTTGAATGTTTATCACTTATGGAACAACACAAGGAAAGGTCCTACAGGGATCCACCTCTCGAAGGAGCAGGAACGTTTTTACTGCCCAGATTACATGTCTGAAGCTACACCATAAGGGGGTGGGTGTGGGAGGGGAGTTGGTCTGTCCAGCCATGGAAGGATAAAGTTACATGATTACTCCAGGATATGGATGCTGTGTTCAAAAGAGCAACACTGTTCTCACTGCTCTCCTTGGACCTCTGGACAGTACAAGTTCAGCTGACAAACAGAAGAGAATGCAGCGGCCAGCCATACATCCAGAGAGTTCTGCAAAAGCTGGGGAGAGGTCTGCCTCCCTATTCAGATGGGCTTTTCTGGCAGTGGAAAACATGCTAACCCCCTAGCAATTTGGGAAGAGGAATTAAGATACTGGATTTGGCCTGGGATCAAAGTTCTTACATGGGGATGCCAAATTTTAGAGCTGACTATAGGTGGGCTCTGGGCCAAATATTCACCAAACACATAGGGCCCCCAGCCCAAATATTCTGGCCCCCAAAGCCCAAGCATGCTGGAATATATGAGCCCCTGCTGCACATTTGGGGTCCTCTCTTATATTTGAGTGTATATGGAACAACTATATTAAATTTAGGACTCATAATACTGTAGTTACAGCACTGCTGCAAACTGGCAAAATGGATTATGTTATAGTAGAATCTGCCACAATTTGTCTGGTACCTTACTGCAACAGGCAAATGACTTTTCTGCAATATTTTCTTGGATTGAATGTGAATTCCAAACATTTAGGTAATATATGTACATACAGTGTATATCCTCACTGCCAGCAGAATATCTGCAGCATCATGGAGAAATGTGTTAGCACCATGGCCCATTATAGCTCCATGGGCCTATTAATTATTACTATACAAGATGAAAGGTATGAATGCAGTTAGTTTGTGCCTTGTACCTAATCAAAACAATCTGAATAAACTTGCCACTATTGGTGCCACTGTCTTAAATTGGAAAGGGATAAAATGTGGCTTGCTTATGACATATTTTGTTGCGTTTGTGACATTTATTATGGTAAATTTTCAGTTTTCATACAGTTTTACCTCAAGAAATGTGAAAAATATTGCAATTCATGTCCAATTATACTCACAAATGCTGATGGCATACAATATTCTGTGAATCCATATCCACTGTGAATTAGCATCATGTTTTCTGTGGTTACATTATTATTTTATGATTGTTTTTACAGCTTAGACTGGCACCCAAATAATGTGCTGCTGGCTGCTGGTTCCACAGACTTCAAAGCAAGGTAGGACACAAGAAAATATATTTCTCTATGTGTATGTATGTTTAAAACTTCAGGGGTGCAGGCCAACAAATTTGACAGCTCAAGATTCACTTTGTGAGGTAATGTCACATGCTGTGTACACTTCAGCTAAAGATACCCGGGTAAAAGCCATTTCGCATGGTGGTTTTCACCCCCATTTCTCCTTGCAAGCCTTGACTGCAGAGGTCAGACTTGACCTGACTTCAAACAACACCCTTTAACTCAAGCTAATTGCTATTACGTAATCACTGAGATAGCACTTTAGTCAATATATTAGGGGCTCTAATTAGCTTCATCCAGTAACTTTTCTTTTCAAATTTAAACAAAAATGTGGCAATCATGTTAATTTTCAGAAAATGCTATATTGAATTGACACATTGATCATAAAAATTGGCTGAGAAAAAGTGAACTTATGCATCCATTTTTTACTATGAAGCAAAGGAAACTGGCCACAGGCAGCTGCTCTGGCAATTAAGATATTAAGAGAAAGTGACAAACAAGCACGCCCACAGTGTGTGTGCAGTGATAAGCGTCTGGCTTCGAAGAGTTTTGGACTTGGGTAGGGAAAAGAGAACTGAGGGTAAAAACTCAATTTTTATGGTAGCTGAGGTGTACACATCATGAAATGTAATGTAACCTGATCAAAGCCAAAAATGTCTTCAATATCTTCCATTAGCATGTAAATTTACATCCATATTGATGGCAGCATGGGCTGCAAGGGTCTATCAAAAGTGCGAAGAAGTAACTAAATCGTGAAAATCATTGTATAGAGGCAAAAAACCAGCAAAAAGGTTAGAACACTCTGAAATGTTGGGCTAAATGGTTTTGTTTTTTTTTTTGTTTTTTTTTTTAAGAGTTCCAAAAATCTATTTTTGTTTGTTTTTTCTATGTGTGTGTGTTTTGTTTGGTTTTTTGATGGGGGGGGGGGCTGTTTTAAAACTTTTCTTTTTCACAAATGGAGACCATTCTACTTAACATTGGGATTCACAACTTACACATTTTTATCCGTTTTCATGAAACGGAAACCAGCAGACAAAGCTATCTTTATGCTAATTTTTAATATTGCCAGCTATATGGAGTTCAAAATTTCTTCTACCTGCACAGTATGAGGCATCAGGATTCATAGGCTAACGTAGCTGAAGCTTTGACTTGTTGAATTAAAAACAAGACTTTTTTGAGCTGTGCATGATAAAAGAATTAGAACTTTCACAATTATCCATTTATCCATCTTCCAATAATATCATAGCTATGGAACCTCATATGTTTATCAAACTTATGCAAACTTACCGTAAAATCATAAAACAATATAACAGCCAGAAAGAAGGACTTCAAATGTGCAATCATCTTGAAATTGTTTACAAAATTGCAGGCGCACAGTTTCAGTAGCTATGAGAATAAAAAAAATATATTGATGATTCCTTTCAGCCACAATATGATTTGCAATGAGACCACCCATATTTCATGAAAATTGCCACTCAGTAACAGGATGTTTCAAATACATGACAAAATTGTGGAAAATATATATTTTTATGTAGGATGTGCAATAAACAATATGTGGGCCATACAGGCAGAATACTGATGGATAGAATGCGTGAACATTTCTATTCCATCAATAAACAGGACACGGCACAACCGCTGGGCAGACATTTTGCACTCCCAGTTCATGTAGTCCAGATTTCAAAATTCAAATATTGGAACACATCTGCATGCCACCAACATTAGCCAAGACTCTTAAGACTGACACTTGAAAAAGAAAATTACTGGATCCATCAATCGTGTAGTCCAGAACCATACGGTCTCGATGTTATGGGCAGATAAGCTTACTTGCTTATGTCACATGCTAAATTTTTCAATGTCTAAGTTTATCTGCTTGCTAACACTACCTACATACTTGTGAAAACTCCATACTTCACAAGTTAACTGCTGCAGAATATGCAAGGGTACTGAAGGGTACCAACCTTGATTTTTTATAATCAAATTAAATACATTTATGTAGTACAACCAGTACTCTGAGAGGGGCATAGTCAATGTACTTTTATTATGCTGACTTATGAAGACCCAAGCTGTGAAACGTTCCTAGAACTGTTGTACTCACGCTGGTACGTGCATGAACATGACACATGCCAAACGCTAGTTACCATGCCATCCATGTGGAACTGTTTACACGGTGGTATATAAGCCGGCATAAGTGGCGGTTACGCTCATTCCCTGAAGAGCTACAGAAATAGCGAAACGCGTCCCAATGTACTAGCAAACGAGTTTGCAGCCTTGACTCTTGCCAGGCTCAAACACTGTTTTTTTTTTTATGTAATGCCATAATAGAGCATAATGTAAGGAGGGTAACATTTTGCAATCAATTTAAAATTTTGGACAACACTGTGGCATACATTTTTTAAGTTAACCTGACATATTATGTGAATAATATGTGAAGGAAAAGAAGACAAAAAATTGTTTTTTTTACAGAGTGTTTTCTGCCTACATCAAGGAAGTGGACCAGAAACCCAGTGCCACAGCCTGGGGATCCAAGATGACATTTGGAAATGTCATGGCTGAGTTTTCAAGTGGAGGAGGGGGCTGGGTTCACGATGTCTCTTTCTCTGCCACTGGAAACCGTCTAGGATGGGTTGGACATGATTCCAGTGTAGCCATAGTAGATGCGGCTGGGGGAATGCAGTATGTTTATAATTTTAATCTTATCTGACCTTAAAGAGACTGAAAATATTCATGAACATTTGAATGACAAGCTCTATATAAAGGGAATAAAGAGGGTTTTTCCCCCAGGCTTCCTATCATCATCATCATCATCATCATCATCATCATCATCATCATCATCATCATCATCATCATCATCATCATCATCATCATCATCATCATCATCATCATCATCATCATCATCATCATCATCATCATCCATCCATCCATCCATCCATCCATCCATCCATCCATCCATCCATCCATCCATCCATCCATACATTCCCCCCCCCCCCAGGGGAGGATGCATAGTGTTTAGTCCTGTTGTCCGCCATCGCCACATATCTTATTTTCCATATATTTTTCTCCCCTCTTGATGTATTGCCTCCTAATTTGATATATATGATCTATGGGTCTGGGGAAATTTTCCTATGTAATAATATGACTTTGAGGTCAAAGGTCAAGGACAAATCCTTGTTGCATTTTTCTGCTGACTTGGCAATTTTCAAATATTGGCTTATACCTTCTATTCTCAATGGTACATCGTAGGCCCAAAGTTACTATGAAATGTGAATAGAAAAGTACCTATGGGCTTTTAATTTTTATGGTTTATTTTAAACCTGACTGACCTTGAAAGGTCAAAATGCATACATTCCTGTTGATAACTGCATGTATGTTAGTCAATTGGGATTGTAATGCTAATTCACATTTTCAACTTCTTCCCCAAAACAATTGTCCAGATTCACTTTAAACTTTGTTGGGCCGACATCGGGCAAGTATCTACCAACAATGTTCAAATGGTCATGCTCCAATGATTCTGTGGTTTTTACCCCTCGGCCCATATAGGCCAGAGAGGTATTGTCGTCACCTGCGTGTAAGCGTCTGTCCGAGGGTCTTGTAGAAGTCTGCTCCTTGCATTTCATACTCTATAACAGTGATTCAATCACTTAATTTATTAATTAGATAATGTTCCGGATTCATAAATATCACAAAAACAATGTAGGCCTATTTGCTACTTTTGCTAGAAACTCAGCTGACGAACTAGTCAGAAGAACCAAAAAAGTGATAGGCCTAGCAATTCTCTTTTTGTTTTTGGCAGAACTGATAAAATTTGGATTTTGAGTGGTTGGGCCTATATATATTGGAAACACTATAGTCTGTATTTAATGAAGAATATTTCAAAGGTTGAGAGGACCGGTTTAAAACCACCAGTTACCTTTTGTGGGTGATTGCCTGTCTCAAGTCAGGAGTGAAATTTGTTTCTTCACATTGGTATTGGAAGATAAATGTTGATGCTTTAGTAACTCTGGAATCTCTTTGCTGTCATTGTTGGGTTTGATATTCATGTTTTTCTACGTAAGTGTATCATACTACAGACGTCCTTCCTGCCATGCCTTGTTAATGCCATATCTCCAAAAATACTCATTTTACAGAGACCAATTTTTTATCACAGGGGGCCATTGAGGTGTTTCAGGTGCCTACGGAAAAGTAGGTCACTAGGTCACATATTTAGGTCACAATACTACATTGAAGAAAAACGAATTTTAACACAATACTTACGAAAATATTGAATCTAACTATATCAATTATTTATAACAGTTGGTCCTAAAGATGCCTCAGACACCTATTGAAAACTAGGTCACTATGCTGCATTGAAGGAAAATGGCCGTACCATGATTTCTCCAAATAATACTTATTGTAGCTGCGCCAATTTTTTATGACAGTTGGTTTTAAGGATGCCTCAGACACCTAGTGAAAACTAGGTCACTGGGTCACATATTTAGGTCACAGTGCTGCATTGAAGAAAAATGGCCTTGCCATGATATCTGTGATCATTGCATTTGCGCCAAAGCTTTGTCATTAGGTCAAACAGAAGTAACCTCCTGATCTTGCATGCAGGTACATGGTCTTCACCTAAAGTACCATTTCCAAATACCATTTCCCAGTTATCAACCCTGGCTGAGGGGTTTTCAGTCTCTGACCGGCTTCCAGTTTTTTTTTGTTTTTGTTGTTGTTGTTTGTTTTGTTTTTTTTGGGGGGGGGTAATTTTTGCATTCTTATTGATAAGCATGCAAGTCAGTGGGGTGTGTAATGGGTTAATTCACATTTTAAGAATCAAAATCGTAAGCCAGATTCACTTGAAACGTTTGGTACAGACACTCCATAGATTTTGGGAACTTCTTGCATCTGATTGTGGGTGAACTTCAGGTCATAGGTCAAGGTCACAATGCTTTGCAAAATAAAATGGTTTCCCTGCCACATCTTCAAATGGGTATGATTGAAATCAATCAAACTTGGTCAGTATTTACACAGGTGAGACTTGCCTTAAATTTGCTCAGGGCCAGTCAGAGGTGACCTTGAGATCAAAGGGTGAGGTCATAGAGTCCTTCAATGAAAATTAAGTTTTAAGTTCCCCTGCAGTACCCACAAAAATTTAATGGGATTGTGACTGAAATGTAGTGCGGTATATATGCAGGTAACACTTCACAAAGCATTGGCTATGAGTGACCTTGAGGTCAAAGATGAAGGTCACAGGGCTGCCAGGGGGATGCATAAGTGTCTTTCGCATGAAGAACTTGCTTCTAGTTATTATTATCATCATTATCTGAACAGCTTTGATTTTTGCTCACATCAATATATCCCAAAGACCTTAAATCTGATGACAATATATCAGAGATTGCATACTCCTGTCATACAGTATTGAATATCAACCCATGATAGTCAATGAAAGCTGCATGTGATTATTCATAATGTTTGGTCTGATGGTGGACACCAAAGATCTCTTCATAATTGACAGTTGCACTCAGATCTGTTTGTACTTGCAGAGTAAATGCTGTCAAGACAAGGTTTCTGCCATACACAACCTGTACCTGGGTGACAGAGAACAGCTTGGTGGTAGCTGTAAGTATACACCTGTACTCAGTGCTTTAAGAGTGTGGTATGTGTGGACATAGGTAGACAAGGATGTGATGATATATGGTTTTTTTTTAACTTTGTTGTAAAGAATACTCTTTTTCCCCATCATGAAATAGATGATTATTTTCAGCAAAGGTGAACAGGTGAACATGTGTTTTTTATGGACTGTTTCAGGGTCATGACTGCTGCCCAATGTTGTTCACTTTCAATGGTTCCAATAAGGTTGACTTTGTAGCTAAGCTAGATGAGGCCAAAAAGGAACAAGCCCAGAAAACCAGGTAAGAGTTTTACTGTATGCTTTAAACTGTCAATGGTGTTTAGGGATGATTTTTAAAGCTGAAAATAAGTTTGATAGTTGAACCATTGTATTTGTGTCTTTTTGTCCAGAACCACTTCGTAGGAGTCATTACCCTATTCCACAGTTCAAACTCTTTACTCTCCATAAGCTAACCTGTCACTAACTAACCTATATACATATGGAAGTACAACATGTATTGTCCATGTTGCACATGTTCTTCTGTAGAATTTTGACTTAGGCTGTGTTAGTCCAAATAAATTAGAGGGTCTTCACCAGGCAACTACTCAGAACATGTTTCGGAGCCTATACCAGTACATGTCTCTCTGAGTAACGGCTCCTTGTGTAAGCTAAATGTTCAGCAAAGACAACCCACATAATGAATAAATATGAACATGGCGAATGATGAATTAGCTAAATATATGAAATTTTGCTTAGAAATGCAGGGGTTCGTTAAGGGAGAAGAAAATCAGTCAAACAAAACATAATTACAAAATTTGTATAGTACAGGTTCAGATAAGAACAATTTCAATTTTTACCCGTAAACCAGTAAGTACCCTTTTCTAGCTGGATAGCTTATCCTAGTTAAACCACTTGCCAGTGTATAACGGAAGTAGAAACAAACTACAGTTGCAGCTAGACTACCTGTACAAACCAAGGGAAATCCTAACAAGTATTGCAACAATGGACATCATGCACCTGAGATTTAAAACAAATCCCCACGATGACACTTACTCCTCACTTTGAAAGTCTCCAAACAATTAAGCTGTATTTCACTGCCAACTGCCATGAAATCTTCTTTTTGTCTAAAACTTATTAGATGTTTTTGAAATGCAAAGAAAAGCATGCAGACCTACCAAGTCATGAACAATACTCTGAATGGACACAAATTTTGGGCGAAACTTAAAGATAATTGAGCTAAAAGAGCATACTCATAAGTAGTAACATACTTTTTACCCACAGCATTTAAAGTGCCGGAGGGTATTGTCGTCCCCTGCATCGTCTGTGAATTTGTCAATCCGTCTTGTCGATGTTACCGCGATATCTCAAAAAATATTCACCCGAGCTGTACCAAATTTTTGTCACAGAAGGACTTTATGATGGACCAGGCTGCTATTGAAAACCAGTGTCCTCTTATTATTTTAAAAATTTGATGGAACTCTTAATGTATTTATTTGAAGGCCGTCTGAGTGGTGTCAACCCTGACAACGTTACCAAAATATCTAAAAAAATATGGACTGCAGCTTTACCAAATTTTTGTCAGAGATGCATGATGGACAAGGTTTCTATGCAAAGCCAGCTTCCTCTGAATATTTTTTACCTTTTAATGAAACTTGTAATGTATTTATTTGAAGGCCGTCTGAGTAGCGTCAACCATGATGATGTTACCCTGATATCTCAAAAAATATTGACCACAGCTTTACCAAATTATTGTCAGAGATGTATCTTAGGATGGACCAGGTTCCTATTTAAACCAGCTTCCTCTGATTATTTTAAAACCAGCGTCCTCTGATTATTTTAAAACTTTCTATGAAACTGTAAATGTATTTATTTGAAGGCCATCTGAGTAGCGTCAACCCTGACATTATTACCACGATATCTCAAGAAATATTGACTGTAGCTTTACCAAATTTTTTATCAGAGATGCAGCTTATGATGGATCAAGTTCCTATTTAAAACCAGCTTCCTCTGATTGTTAATAAACTTTTGATAAAACTTTATATTATTTATATTCAAGGCTGTCTGAGTGGGGCACAAGAGGAAGACATTACCATGATATCTCAACAAGGATCCAACCCAGCTTCACCAAATTTTTATCATAGATGCAAATTATAGTGGACCACATTCCTATTGAAAACCAGCTTCCTCTTATTATTTTTAAACTTGTTATGAAACTTCTGAAGTATTTTTTTGCTGACCGTCTGAGTGACGCACAGTACAGTGGTCTCTGTCACCAGAACTTACCCCAAGAACACATCCAAAATTGCTCTTTCATTTCATAGACAACAATATGAATTGTTTGTAAAGTGTTCTACTGCGAAGTCTCAAAAAAAAATGCAGAATTGAGGAAAAAAGCTTGTGGGTGCCGAGGGTAATCCATTCTCTGAACGCTATTTTCTTGAGTTTTGTTGACAGTCTTCCCCACATATACATAAATAATTAAATCTAAGAATTAAAAGAAATGTTGTTAATTGATTTTTTTGCTTTCCTTCAAGTTAAACTCTACGAGTATTGAACAAAGCAAAAAGTTGCAAAAATTTCATATTACCGCACCACTCTCGTAAAATTAAAAGAATTAAAAACTAAAAAAGATGTGCTTGGCAGCATATATATCTTTAGATATCTCTAAAATAGAACTAGGTACCACTTTGACTGTTTTAAACAAAGAGGAATGCACTTTATACATATCAATATCTGTAGTCTAATCCCAAGCGAGGGGCTGTGACTTCTTGCTATCCAGACTAATGCTGCTGTTATGGCAGTTACAGAGACTTGTTCAGATGATTCTGTGTGGGACAGTGAGATCCACATTCCCAGCTACATGTATCTAGTTGAGCAGAATGATCGAAACAGAACAGGAGGTGGAGTATGTCTCTACATCAAAGACAATACAGTATATAACTATCAATCTGACTTATTTCATGATGGCTTAGAGTCTATTTTCACATAGACTTGCTCCTTCCTAAATCTAAGCCCCTTGTAGTTGGTCTTTGCTATAGACCTACAAAGGATTATAGTTTTTACAACAAGTTGGAAGAATCTTTTTCAAAGTCACATATTTTCATGCAGCAAGAGAGTTATATATTAGGTGATTTCAACACTAATATTTTAGCAGGTGAAAATCACATTTTAAGTCAATTTCATGAACTTTTAAATTTTTTTGACATGAAGCAGATTATTGAGGACCCAACTAGAATTACCCATTGTTCCTCAATGGTCATTTATCTTATTATGGTATCAGACAATGACAAGATCTCCAAATCTGGGACCATACCAGTCTGCCTGAGTGACCATCTTGTAACATTTTGCACAAGGAAAACTTGTTAAAGTCAGTTCAGTGGCCACAAAGTAGTACAACGTTGAAGTATGAAAGACTGTGACAAAGATTTTTTTTGTAGATATGCTTAAAGATAAGGACTGTTAGATTGAAACAAAGGAGCAAAATGTGATTTGGCAGACACATCCTGATAATTTGATCAACAAGAGAGACAAGGTTTAAGCCAAATTTTGAAAACATGGGTCTGCTCATTTATACAATGAATTTAGCACAGCATAATTTTGTTAAAGATCAGATTGAAGGAAACCAAGCATCTTCAAAAAGAATTTAGAAAAGTGAAAGATTTGGGCTTGCCCTGCAAACTTAAAGCCTGAAAGAGAACCTTTTGCTTAAAAAAACCCAAACTCTGCAAGTGCAGAGAGATTCAATAATTTTGTCTGCAAAGTTGCCCAATTACATTGAAGCCTCAACATCCTGTAAGTTATTTTTATATGCCCAAAACTTAGTGGAAAAACTATTTTTTAGACCTTTTGATAAAGAATGCCTAAATGAGTACTACAAATCCAAAGGTGTGACACCTAGTTCTCTTGGTTTTAAATTGGTATCTGAGGAGGAAGATGTCACACATCTCCGGTCTCTGAACATTACAAAAGCCACTGGCTGTGATAACATCAGTGCCAGATTTCTACAGGATGGTGCAATCATAGTATCCAGCCCTCTGACCTTTATTTTTAATTTATCTCTCTTTGATTTTTCCAAATGAGTTCAAAACCTCCCATTTTGTGCCGTTGTTAAAAAAAGGGGGACCACAGTGGTAAAAATGACTACCCACCCATGGTTATTCTACCTGTAGTGTCTAAGGTGCTAGAGGAAATTGTCTATTCACAGATTCCTTCCTGTTTGGACAACTATAGTCTTTTATATCATCTTCAATCTTGGTTTTAATGTGCCCACTCCCCAGACACATTTTTAATTGATTTGACCGATCTGATATGCTCTAACATGGATAAGGGTCTATATATACACTGGAGTGTTACTGTGAGAGCTCCAAAAAGCATTCAATATGGTCAACTACAATATTTTACTTCACAAACTGCAGGGATTAGGCTTGGACCATGGAGCCTCTACATGGCTTCAATTATATTTGGACTTTTGGAAACAATTCACTGTGATTCATGGTTCAAGTTCAACCCTCCAAAACATTGATTGTGGCGTTCCTCAAAGGTCCATGTTGGGGCCACTGTTATTTTTGATTTACGTCAATGACATTGAAGCCTCAACATCCTGTAAGTTATTTTTGTATGCTGATGACTCAGTCTTATAGTCTCTTCTGGCAAAGAGATATCTGAGATTGCTTTTTTGAAGCTCAGAACTTGTCAAAATTTTGTTTTGGCTGGAAATGAACAAGCTTTTAATTCATCTTGGTAAGACCAAGTGTATCTTATTTGTCACAAAAAAGAGATCAAGGTCAACAATACAATAGTGACATACAGGAATGCCATAAATTATCTTGGTGTTAACTTAGACCAAGACTTATCAGGTTTATCAAATATAAAATCTGTCATTCAGAGTTAATCGAAATATTAAATTCCTGTTCAGGAACGATTTATTTTTTGGCCATCAAATTAGGAAAATCATGTTCTGCTTTGTTTTAACCTATCTTTGATTATTGAGCTAAACGACAAGGCAAATGTTGAAAATGACTGGAGGCTTTTTAACGTTCAAAATAGTTTGACTAGTTTCGTGTCTAGCTGACACTCATCAGGAACAGAACTGGTTAAAAACTGCCGGCGCCTGGTATATATACCCAAGGTTAGCTAACGTGCGTTGCTACGTGAAACACGTGCCTTTGTTTACGTAGGACAGTAGCTCAGTGTGAATGACGGTGTCATCTTCACTGTGATTCAAAAAGCTGTGTTTTTGAATGGATCTGGTTTTCCAAATATGGGAATGCCAGGAATTCTCCCAGTTAGGTGAACTGGTACACAAAATTAGGCTTTGATGGATCAGAACAGCTGGGTAGCTGTGGTGTTGCCCTGACTAGGGGCTCCAGGGGTGTATGTTACTCCCCTGTTGTGTGGGTTTGGCAATTTGTAATTTTTGAGGACAAATGTGGTCAAAGAACGGATAGCATAGGGAAGTGAGCTAAGACAATAAAAATTTAGTATTAGACTGAGCAAGAAAGCTCACTTTCCCATGATATTGAGGCCGAATGGTTCAATTGAGCGAAGCTGGTGCATCCAATGTTTCTCTCTTGTTAGCCGCAAATCTCTGCTGCGTGCTGGTGTAGGGGGGGTTCGGATGTATTCTAGTACATGGACTTCAAGGTCGAGTCCTGTGTGGTTCGCTGGGGCGAAGTGTCTCCCTAGTGGTTGTGTCACTACTTTGTTGGTAATGTAACAAAAGTGTTTGCGGAGTCTGTCTCGGAGAGGATGTTTGGTTTGTCCTACGTACTGTTTGTGGCAAACTTTACAAGTTAGGAGGTATACGAGATTGAAGCTCTCGCAGCATGCCCCCTTTGGGACAAAATAAGTCCTTTTTGTTTGTGTGCTTGCTACCTGTCCTGTGGTGTTTAGGCAGGAGCAGTATTTGCAATCTTGTCGATTGCATTCATTGACATGTTTTTTGCCTGAAATTGCAGGGTTTGGGTTAGTGAATGTGGAGTCTTTGATTCTCGAATGAACCAAAATGTTCCCCAGGTTCTGAGGGCGCTTGAACCCTATGTTTAATTCCTTGTTTACTAGTGCTTCAGCAAAGCGTGAAGCTTGTAGAGTGGTCCAATTTTTTTTTATGATATCGCTGATTGGGGGTAGGACCGGGTTATACATAGTGATTAAGAAAAAATTCTCTGAATCACTGTTTTGGTCTTCTTGGCATGGTGCCAAAAGAGTGGCTCGCTCAACAGAATCTACTTTAAATTTTGCTTCTGTTAAGTTGGAGGGGGGGGGGGGGGGTAGTCCCTCTTTTCATAGTATTTGAGAATTTTGTCGGAATTTTCCTCAAAATCTTCAAGTTTGCTGCAAATTCTTTTGATTCTCAGCAACTGGCTGTATGGCCCCCCTGTTTTGGAATGTTTAGGGTGGGCTGACTTGTAATGCAGATATGTGTGTGTATCTGTTGGTTTTACATAGAGTGTAGTATACGCTCTACGTTGGTCATCTATTTTGACCAATGTGTCAAGATAGTTTATCTCTGTTTTGGAATATTCACATGTGAACTTGATGGTAGGATGACTTGAGTTCAGATGTTTCACGAACTCCTTTAGTTCATCTTCCGAATATGTCCATATGCAGAAGATGTCATCTATGAAACGGTACCATACAAGGGGAGACAACGGGTATTTCAGGAGTTTTTGATCTTCTAGTTCTGCCATGAAAATATTGGCAAAAGATGGCGCTACTTTTGTACCCATAGCAGTCCCACTTATTTGTAGAAATGATCCCCATTGAATTCGAAATTGTTACAAGTGAGGACAAGCCTGTGTAGGCTTATTAATTCTGCTATGGTGGGTCTTTGGGTGTGGTCCCTGTTGTGTAGCAGGGCTCTTGCTGCTCTGTGGAGTCCTTCATTGGTTGGTATGTTCGTGTACAATGACTGTACATCTAAAGTTACCAGTAGTGTGTTTTCTGGCAAGATAGGCAGTGCTTCAATCTTGTTTATGAAGTCAGGAGTGTCTTTTATGTAGCTGGGGATTTTTTTCACAAGTGGTTTGAGAAAAAAATCTACAAAAGCTGAAATTCTTTCTGTAGCACATTCATTTGCACTCAATATGGGACGCACTGGTGGTGGTACTACTCCCTTGTGTATTTTGGGAAGAAAATACATGCTGGGAACCCTGGGTTCTGTAATGTATAAGTAATTATACAATTTGGAACTTATGCTTTTATTATCAAGCATTTGTTTCAGGGTTGACCTAACTCGTTCATTGTGTGTCATGGTTCAATTACATTGAACCTTTTTGTAGTGATTCTCATTGGACAATTGTGTTTTGGCTGTGGCTATGTAATCAGTTTTGTTTTGTATTACAATGGCCGAGCCTTTGTCTGCTTTTTTGATCACTATGTCTTGGTTGGTCTTTAATTCTTTAAGGCCACATCTTTCTTACCGAGACAGATTATCTGTCTTGGGAGTTTTTGGTTGGATTTTTGCCAAGTCATATTTAACTGATCTACAAAATGCTTCTAGGTTGGGGTCTGCTAGTTCAGCCTCTGAAGGCGTGAATGTGCTAGGTATTTTGTAGTTGCACACTGACATTTCTGTGTCAGATTCAGTGGAGATGGCAAAAAAAAAAAAAAAAAAAAAAATCTTTAATTATTGTCGCAACTTCTGGTACAGATACCTAAATCCTCAAGCTTCAACTACAAACAGCTCAAAACAAAGTACTATGTCTAATTCTATGTGTCCATCTCCATTATCATATTGGTTTTCAACATTGTAAGGAACTAGGATGACTCAATATTCAGAGGCATGTGGACTTTTTTGCAGTTAAACATATGTACAACATTTTTCATGGGATGGCTCATGCATGCTTACAAAATATCAGTCATGTGGTTTATTCTCACCACTATCAAACACAAGCAAGTTCCTTAAATTCTTTTGTACCACATGTTAAGTCCCAAGGGCACAAAAGTTTTAAATACAATGCCATATGCCTATGAAACCAGCTCCCATATGATGTGAAGTCCAGCATGACCACAAATATTTTCAAATATGAAGTCAAGCAATTTTATATGGAGAGAATGTAAGCACTCTGGAGCAGAAGCTTCACTATTCCAAAGATTTAGTGTTAAGTTTTCTTGATTTTATGTTGTGTTCATTTCCAAATTCTTAATTTCACATTACACAATCTTATATGTCTAGAGGATGCCATATATTTATTTATCAATTAATTAATTTGGTTTCATATTTTACAGATGTAATAATCTCTTGTCATCCATTTTCCAAGGTTCCATACATTCTATTGTCTTAAATCCATTTCTATATTGTATCCAAGGTCGTGCACTATTGAAATATGCGATTGGTTATAATCCTTCCACTTTCTAGTGCTCCCAATTCATGGTGCATGGTACAATAATGGAGTCAACTGTCATTTTTTAACTATTTATGTATATTTATTGTAGTTCAAGAACAGTGTACTAATGAACAAAATAAAACCAATCAATCAATCAATCAAAAGTTGAAATGGAGTAGTTTCTAGCTACTATTCATTTGACGATATTCAAAATTTTAAATATGATTTGTTCCATTGAAATGCAGTTTTCCAAGCTATATTAGATGTGAAAATACCAATAGCATATACACAGAAATTGGAAACAGTTATTATTTGTACTATTAAGAATACGAGGTTAAAAATCCATGTATTTAGCATAACCCTAAGTGCCAAATTGTAGTGCTCAAGATCCATTACATGCTAAATGGTTGAAAATGTAAAAGTTTGAAGAGCATCTCTGTCTGGTGTACTTCTGAATATATTCAAGATTTCAAATTTGAAATACCCCCAAATAGCATAATTTCAAATGCTACCATGGTCAACAACTCTCTCTCTCTCTCTCTCTCTCTCTCTCTCTCTCTCTCTCTCTCTCTCTCTCTCTCTCTCTCTCTCTCTCTCTCTCTCTCTCTCTCTCTCTCTCTCTCTCTCTCTCTCTCTCTCTCTCTCTCTCTCTCTCTCTCTCTCTCTCTCTCTCTCTCTCTCTCTCTCTCTCTCTCTCTCTCTCTCTCTCTCTCTCTCATCATGATGACATTTAGGATTTTGGATACCCCTAATAAGCATAATATAGATACTACAACTTTTGTTAAATATCTATTAGATGCATCAATTGCCAATAACATTACAGGTTGTAATAGCAAATCTTATTTTATTTTTGAAGCTACTGAAATGCCTCTTAGTTGTAGAACTTTCAACATCTTTTCTTCTCCAAATATTTTGGCCATAAAGGAGAAAAAGAATGAAGTGAAAGGCAGAATAAATTCTTTGTAAAAACAAGCATATTCATTGACACACTGGTATAGAGATAATGTGGTGTGAACTTGAGCATCAGATTATCATTCATTCTGTTACAGTGCCATGAGACATTTCCAAACACTGGACAGAAAGGCTACAACTGTGGAAGATGACAACACTGTGTTGAAAACGCGACATCAGAATACCATCACGTCAGTACCTTTCTTGCAGCTTGTCCTGAGTTTTCAAATAGAAATACATGCATAAATGTATTTGTGTCTTTTTGCCCAGAACCACTTCCTAGTAGTCAATATCCTATTCCGCAGTTCGAACTCTTTACTCTCCATAAGCTAACCTGTCCCTGTCTAACCTGTATATATATGGAATTACTATTGTCTATATTGCACACGTTCCTCTGTAAAATTTTGACATAGGCTGTATCAGCCCAAATAAATTAAAGGGTCTTCAGCGGGTAACTACTCAACATGTTTCGGAGCCTTTTACCCGTACACGTCTCTCTGAGTAGCAGCTCCTTGCCTAAGCTAAATATTCAGCAAAGACAACCCACATAATAATGAATAAATATGAACGTGGCAATTGATGAATTAGCTAAATATGTGAAGTTTTGCTTGTAAATGCAGAGCTTCATATCAAAGAAGAATACCTGTCAAACAAACCATAATTACCAAATTTTCATAGTACAGGTTCAAATAAGAACAATTTGACTTACCCCTGAACCAAAATGTACCCTTTCCAGCTGGACAGCTTTTCCTAGTTAAACCATCTGCCAATGTTTAACTGAAGTGGAAACAAGCTGGGGCATTATATTCAGTCCCAGTGATTGTAAAATAAACAGTTGCAGCTAGACCACCTGTACAAACCAAGGAAAATCCTAACAAGGACTGCAACAATGTACATCGTGTACCAGAGATGTAAAACAAACTCCATGATGACACCTACTCCTCAAACAATTAAGCTCTATTTAACTGCCAACCCTGAGTCAATGTGTCAACTTAATGTGTCAGGTTTGTGACACTTGAGAAAATACTGTCAATTTTGAGTAATTTTTTAATAGTGAGTAAATGTGCATTTAGGCATGTCAGAAAAGAATGGAAGTCATTAGCATTTATGCCAAAAACATGCTATCAAAACATTTTTTCTTAACAGGATTTTAAGTACAATTAGGCAAACATGCAACTGTCGTAGGCCGCTTCTTGCTACCTGTAGCCCCTGGGGGTTTACCTAACAGAAAATATGTAAGCCTAAAATGTCTGATAGTGAATATTAAAACAGAAAGATGCCAAAAGATAAAGTTAAGTAGCAAAACAGACAAGTCTAAAAACTGTAGCTTATTGCAGCCAGACTTTCTAATAATCTTTGGATGTTAACAGTAGAATTATAGGGCAAGTCAGAAAAGAATGAAAGTTTTTTGTATTTATGTCAAAAGAATGCAATGAAAATATTAACCAGATATCAAGTACAATTAGGCAAGCTTGTAACTGTCGTAGGCCGCTTCTTGCTACCTGTAGCCCCTGGGGGTTTACCTAACAGAAAACAAGCTAGCCTAAAATGTCCAAAAGGTGAACGTTTAAACATAATGGTGTCAAAAGATGAAATTAAGTAGCAAAACAGGCAAGTCTAAAATCTCTAAAATTATTGAAGCCAAACTTTCTAACCATCTCGGGATATTTACAGCAAAATTTGTAGAAATATTTGATCAAAAGTACACCTTTGAATCCTCTTGACTCAAGTTTATTGTAAGTAAATTTGGTTCTTGATGCAAAGTCCTGAAATTTAGAACAAATACGACCAAATCTCAAAATTTGTGACAAAAATGTATTATATCCAATAGTATCGGAAATATTACTGTCCGGGAAAGGATAATTAACTACTTCAAAGTTAAACTCATCTATTTTGTGATACACTTTAATACAAAACCTGTCATTGGTGACCTGAATATCCAAGTCCAAAAATACATCTCTGAAACCATCTGAATTGTTACCCTCCAAAGGGATATCTTTTGGGTAAATTTCTTTAGCAATTTCATTGAAATTTTGTACATTTACACATGTCAAGCAATGTCATCAATATATCTTGCGTTGTTTGATAATTATGTAGCCATTTGAAAGTCCTTTTTCATCAATTTATTCATATACTTAAATTCAAGCCAGGTTAAATATAAATCTGCCAGTAAAGGGGAGCAGTTGCTACCCATTGGAATGCCTTTTATTTGTTGAAAAACCAGTGGTCCGCATTGAACAAAAGTATTATCCAAGAGAAATTTTATAGCATCTATCAAAGTTTCAACAGTGTAAGATTTAACGTTACTTTTTGAATATTTATTGTGTGACCAGTATGCTTTCTTTGTATATGAATTAATATTTATGTATGGTTTACCATTATGGTTAAACATTTTGCTAATTAATTCTGAAAGTGAACTTTTGACTTCATCTATGGGTAGATTTGTGTACAGTGTAGAAAAATCAAAACATTTGATATTTTTTGCCTTTACATCTTTGATTTTAGATACAAACTCGGAAGAATTGTTAATACTCCAAAAACAGTTTATTTCACAGTTTCTAGAAATTGCATTACAGTATTTACGAAAATGATTCCTAATTGCAGTCAAACACAATGTTACTTCTTTTGATAATTGCTTTGTAGTACATTTTGAAGCACCAGCTATGAATCTAGATTTTAAAGGGTTTTTATGTAATTTGGGTATCCAGAACAAAAGTGGAATAGAGGAGTCCTCTTCAGAAATTTTGATATTAAAATTCCTTTTCGTCTCATCTTTATGTGCATCAATCAAATTATCAATGGATTGTTTGTGTAATTTATAAACGTCATTTCCTCTTATGTCTGAAATATTGTTTATACCAAGTTCCTTTTTCAAAACATCCAGATAATATTTTTTGCAGATGATCCCAAAATTGTTACCTGCCTTATCTATGTTAGTGACTACAAATCTATCTTGTAGTTCTTTGACCGCTTTAGAAACTTTAGGCTGTTTTAGATTAACCGTATTGAAATTCTTAATAAGGGATTTGTAACGATAAATTCTATTTCTAAAGACTCTTTTCAAGTTTGATAACCATCCTTCAAATTTCTGAAATTCCATTTTTTCTTTCTTTGCCCATTTCATACAGTAGGAGTCGAGTGCATCACATGTATCCTGAAAAATACTGTCAATATTCAACTTGGGACATATCCGAAATTTTGTACCTTTTTTCATTATTTCTTTTAAACCTGAATTTTGTATTATATCCAAGTTACCTGTAAATACATGTTTGTGGTGTGCATCAACAAAATTAGAATATTTACTATTAGACATACAGTCACAATTTTGATTTGCTGCGATATCCTCAAGAGTAATTGAAGCCAGAAATTTTTTGTAATTCATGATACTTTGTCCAATATTGTTGCCATATTTATAGGAAATGATGGGGGGATCTTTTATTTTGCATTCCTTGGGAATCATGTTACGAACAAATTTCAATTTGAAAAGGGACTGAATGTTTAGTGAGTCAATGATTTTGTGTTTGAAAGGAATGCTGCAAAACATTTGATCAAATTTTTTCTTATTAGAATCTGGTTTCCGAATAGTTGTTGTGTAAGCATACACAATTTCACAAAAATTTTGCGGAAATGTGTGTTCTGAATCAGTAAGACCCAAATATTCATTAATTCTTGTTATGTCTCGAAATGATAGTGCTTTAAGAGCTGTATGTAATTGATCAATGCCATTGGAGAAAGCCTGTAGTAAATTTTGGACAAGGTCTTTTGTATCCATGTTCCTGCATTTCCTGTTTTTCCGTGATTTTCTTTGTCCATGACTTCTTCTTCTTCTTTGAATACCAGCCTGATTGTTATGAAAAGGTGTGTGACTTCTGTCAAGAGTTGTAAAGTCCAAATTCCTAACATCACCGAAGCCTAAAATTCTGTCATTGAGTCCATAAGGAAAAGCTGAATTAAGTGTTTTGATCCAAAAATCATCCATTTGTAATAATTTCCTTGTGTTAACATAACTGTCTTGGTCTAACAAATTTGGCTCTATGTAATCAATAATTTGTATCCGGCAATCCAAATGTGAATGTTCTGCAGAATTGAAATGGTTACACAAAAAAGTGTTTAACTTTTGATTTTTAATTGTAGTTTTATGTTTAGTTATATATATACATATATATATATATATATATATATATATATATATATATATATATATATATATATATATATATATATATATGTATATTATATATATATATATATATATATATTATATATATATATATATATATATATATATATATATATATATATATATATATATATATATATATATATATATATATATATAATGCTTAGTCCAGCTGTTCCCATCCTCTTTTTGTCCCTCGGTTTAATGTTAATGTTTTGGCTATATGTTCAAGTCAAAATATTAATATTTACAAAAATGTAATATGGTGTGTTTTGAAAGTAATATAGACTTAATTCTTGCATAGTTGAAGAATGTGAAATGGACAAAAAGCTGATTATTCCTAATGTACACATCCACAGTTAGCTTGTTACAGTATTATATATATTACAAGCATGAATAAGAGTTGGCTTCTTTGACTTCCTGTTATTAACTATGGACCTACAGTAGTAGAGAGCAAGTGGGATGCAATTTTAGCGTGAGACCCTCTCTTGAGCAGCATGAAAAGGCTTGAAAAACTGTGGAAATTTAACATGATTTTTCAGGCCTGGAGTCCCCTTGAAATCAAAGAAGTTTCTATAGTAACCCTGAAAATGAATGATATGATCAAAATGAATGGCATACTGATGTAAAAAATGCACAGTGGTTCAATTGTGTTTTTGAACACCCACTTTTAAAGACCACTTTTTCAAGATCTTTATGGAGTGCTTCTCATGTTATTTATACTTCCTATGAAGGACTCTGTCTTGAGACCACAATTTGTACATCCCAGGAGGTGGTCTTTTGAAGCAGGTTTTGCTATATTAGGTATTTGTTGGATTTTTTTTTTCAATCAAAATTGTGTTTTGCCTCTTTACCATGCTTTGATGCGATATTGTGCTTATTGTATACTGCATGCGATCATGATTTTAAGTTTAAATCTGAAAGACAGCATAAACAGTTCACAAAATTTTATGAGAAGGAAAGTTGACCCTGAAAGTTTCAGAGATGCCCTTGAATTGTTAGGTCCACTGAAATTTATGGACCCTTTACCATGATCATGTGCAATGAAAATGCATAAAAACAACAAATGACACTTTTGTTTTGTAGCCAAGTGCTCATCCATAGTGGGGACAAAAACCAAGCAGCCAAACTGACCACCACAGGGGTGGATGGTCAGCTGTTCAGCTGGGACTTAAAGGTTAGCCTTCTGTCTTTTTTTTTTTTCTGTGGAAACTTCCTCTGTTTATTCAATTGTCATTTGTTTGACATCATCAGTGGATTTGCTTATAGGAGTCTTACTCAGGAAAGTTGCATTAACTTAAAACTTGAAATATTTAAGTGTAACATGGAATTGTTAAGATTGACATACACTGTATATACATATTTACACTTGCTCTGTAGATATTTAGTACAATAATACTACACTTAAAATGTAATTCTGAATTTCTAAGCTTCTGATTGTTTGATGCAGCAGTAAATATTTTAATTTTCATGTGTTGCACTTGACAAATAATGTTAACCACCTGCTGCCACCAGTAGGCAGCACATGCTGATGATGATGTACCAGCATTTTTGTGCTGTTTATTTGGTTTATTAAATATACTATGATCAATTTCAAAACTTGTGTTTATTCTAAGATTTTCAATTCAGTAAAATAAATGGTGCCCTTGGACCCAGGTAACGTGAAAAATTTTGAATCGAAATCAACTGGGAATGTAAACCCTTGGGTTTGACCATGGGTTCACCATTCTTCATGTAACTGTTTATGGTCCAAGGGCACCATTTATATTTTGCACATACATGAACATGTAATCCAGTTTAGTGAAATGACAGAAGAATTGACTGTGTTCTGAAAAAAATATTATGTGTGATGTATGATTTTTATTTGTTGTTTGCAGTCTCTGGAATCCTCTATATCAAATCTACAGATTAAGTAAGAAGATACACTAGAAATTAGCAGCTATCTCTGTTTCCATGGTAACAAACTGTTCAACTTCTTGAAGCAGACTGACTAGTGGCACAATGGCAGAAAACTTACTTGGAAAATTATCAACTGACTCATAATATTGATCCTCATTGTGGTTTTCTATATTTACTGTGAAGAGTATTACAAATATTTTAGACTGGAATAGCAGGTGCCTTTTTTGCAAAGTGGATCAAATTGCCTTAATTGTTATCACAGCTTTAGGAATCAATTTACAGTCAAACCCCATTGTAACAATACTCAGACAGCCAACAAGTACACATATCAATTCATTTTGTGACTAAATGTTCACAATGTCCAGTTCTTATGTTGATTGCTACATTAGTGAAAATGGGTACCTCTTGAACTCATATATTTTTCTAGGGCAGAATGAATCATTATAGGTATAAGCTTGACTGTATGATTTGCATATTTTTACTTTGCATAAGTTAACTGTTTTTATCCTGTACTATACATTTTTATTAGATTTATTAAGACATTGATGGCTTGGAAATTATATGTATATATACATACATACATATATATATATATATATATATATACATACACATATATATGATCAAAAATTGTATGTGGTTGTTGATAATTTATTGGTGTCCTGCTCCTTTGTTGAACCATTAGTACAAATAGGAAATATTTTTGGGAAATGCACAAAGATTAAACAAAGTCATGTGAACTATCTTAATAAACCATGTGTTTTCAAAGAATTGTGTTATATTTATTTAGCTGCTTGCAGCTTCTGTTTGTTGTTCACAGCATAAAAAAAAATATTGATCATATTATTGTAGTAATTTATTTTTGTTTGCTTTCACAGATGCAAAAAAAATTATGCTGGTTACCTCCCTTTAAACCTTGCACTAAGAACGACATATTTAAAATACAACATTTATTTGTTTGTTTGTTTATTTCATTGATAAATAATAAACCTTGTGGGACAAATAATGGCCAGTATCTGACTAAACACAGCCTTGGAGAAGCCTTTCCTTGTGTTGTTTTGTCCCAGATTTGCAGTAAAACTTGGGTGTGGTTGTATCATACAGCTAACATGGATGTGCTGCAGGCATTGAGTTATAGGGCAAGCAGACAGTTGTCCTGGAGGGAAGCCTCAGTTCTAGTTGTAAATTATATGCAGCACCATGTGATCAGGAAGAAATTATTGCCTTCCCAAAATAGCAACAAGGCTAGGCTATCCCCTCAATCGAATATCATTCATGTCTGTTTACCTGTAAGCACTGGATCTGATTTACAATGTACCATAGGATTCCCCTACTTACTGTTTTTAGCTCAGCTGACTTGTCAGTTAGCACAGCTGTATGATGGCTAGTCACCCCTTATCTGTCTGTCCATCCACAATTCACATTTTTCAACTTCTCCAAAACCACAGGCCAGATTTACTACAAAATTTGTGATGATGTACCTTGGGTGGGTCTCTACTAAATTTGTTCAAATGGTCACACTTAATGATTTTTTTTACTTTTAATAATTTTTTTTTGGCCAAAATCTTTAAAAGTCATCTTGGAAACTGCTTAGCCAAGGGGTTGAAATTCCATACGGACACTTCTGGGGACCCTTAGACCTTAATTTGTTTAAGAAGTAACACTGCAATTTTTCTATTATTTTTTATAAATTTTTATGTGTTGTCACTTCCTTTGATTTCATGTCTAAAACAGTCACTCAGATTATGCTGAAACTTGCTGGAAATGTTCCTTGTGGAACAACCAGGCAAGGTTCTTCATTAGAAAGTGATACTTTCAATCCCTCATTTTTAACAAATTTTTCAATTTGGGTACTCTTTGGTTTATTTATATATTCCTTGGGTACTATGTAGCTCCATGGGGATTGCAATGGTAAGTTACATTTTCAACTTTTCCAAAACCACTGGCTGGATTCACTTCAAATTTAGTGGAGATGTACCATGGGTGGGTGTGTACCAAGTTTGTTTAGATGGTCTTGCTCCAGTGATTTTTTTTTTTTTTTAATGTTCATATTGAATTCTGTTGTACATTTTTTAGAAAATTCTCCTCGGTCTTGATTAAAATTAAAACTACATTGAAATGTCAAAAATACAAAAACCGAAAAGTTATACATGCGAAAATAAAGCAATTTACAGTACTAATGTTACTGGTACATGCATATGTACGTGTACATGAACTGAAGTATGTACATCTATCCTACCTGTGACTGTGCATTTACATATGCATTATTTGATGATGTAAAACATCAATTTATTGTCCAGCATTAACACACAATATGTGTATGACCCTTTATCATACTGCTAATTTCAGACTGCATTTACTAGTTTGATAAGTTTAAACCAGTGTATTGTACATACAGCTGTAGGAGGTTTCACCATGGAACCTATACACTGTTGACACCCTTTGAATACATTAATGCCACAAATTTGATGTAAGGGTTGAAGATAAACAAATTGTGATGTTTTGTATCAAATATTGATGAATTTCTTTTCGGGGGGGGGGGGGGGGGCGGTGTTCAGCAGGTTAAATGTTGCTTTGGGACCCAAATCAAGTGTTCGGTGTTCAGCGTAGAGAGGTGTTTTAAGGATTGCAGGTTCCAACACTTGGCTCTCTCCTATTAAATTGCATACAAAAAGATTGGGACCGGGAAAAAAGTGGTCAGGTAATTTACAGAGGTGTTCGGCTTGCCATTTTTTACTCTACTCGGGATAAGACTTGTACAATGTTTAAGCAACCATCAAGTAAATGTGCAAAGAAACTAATTCCATTCATTTTTGAATAAGAGGTAGAGTATCCTCTCTTTGGACCAACCACTCCAAGGAGGGTCTTGCAAGGGGTCTTGATATTCAATAACTTTTCTCATTTATTTACACAGCAAGAAGCCAAGCATGTATATGCCTATATTCATGTTTGAGTAAGGAAACATTAACTGTAACACATTAGAGCTGTTTACAAAAAAAGGTAGTGAACAATATGCCGTATCAATACTTTTTGGGAAAAAAACACTTTTATTTCATGCATATTTGTGGTAACGAAATGTTTATTTGATATCCAATGACCTCCTCTTTCATTTCATAACCATTTTACCTGTACACATTCGGTATCCCATGGTAAGGTAGGCCTTTATTAGTCCCCCGCCCACTTGGTGGGGGACTATAGGTTTGCACCTCGTCCGTCCGTCCGAAGCTTCTCCGGGCCATATTTCCAACACCATAACACCCACAGCTACCAAATTTAATGTGTTTGTACTTCCTAGGATAGAGGTGTATGGTGTGCCAAAAGTAGGTCACAAGGTCAAATATCTGGGTCACAGAATACATATGTATGAAAAATCTTGTTCGGGCCATAACTTTTTTGTCCTTTTACTTAGAGTCATGAAATGTTACACAAATGTGAAGCTTAGTCTAAGAAAGTGTCATAAAGCAAAACTAGGTCATTAGGTCAAATATTTGGGTCACCGATCGATATGTAAATATACAGAAACAAATTTTGTCCGGCACATATCTTCCTATTAATGCTACCTCTTCAATTTTGTTATGGTGGGTAGACCTTAGGTAGTAGCTGTGCATAGGCATTGTTTTGTGTGGCTAATTACTTGCATTAATTAATTATTTAACAAAGTTCGTTAAGCAAGACAAATTTTGTCCGGGCCATATCTTCTAAACTATTAATGCTAGCCCTTTGAATTTTTTGTGGTGGATAGACCATAGGTAGTAGGTGTGCATAGGCATTGTTTTGTGTGGCTAATTACTTGCATTAATTAATTATTTAACAAAGTTCGTTAAGCAAGACAAATTTTGTCCAGGCCATATCTTCTAAACTATTAATGCTAGCCCTTTGAATTTTTTATGGTGTGTAGACCTTAGGTAGTAGGTGTGTGTACGCATTGTTTTGTGTGGCTAATTACTTCCATTAATTAATTAACGAAGTTCATTAAGCAAGCTCAAGATACAATACAAATTTTGTACGGGCCATATCTTCTAAATTATTGATGCCAGCCCTTTGATTTTTTTTATGGTGGGTAGACCTTAGAGGGGATATGGTAATGGGCACCGTCCATGTGTCCGTCCGTCCGTCAAATATTTGGGTCACAGTAATACATAAATGTACAGTATTTTCATGTCCTTACTGTAATTCTTAAAAAATTTTGACTTCTTGTTATAAAAGTTTACTGATAATGTATTGTGACCTAAAAGTGTGTCACGACGCAAAACTAGGTCACTAGGTCAAATATCTAGGTCACAGTGTAAACTCCATGTAAAAATTTGTCCATGCCATATTTCCCTTACTATAATACCTACAGCTACCAAATTTATTATTTTAATACTACCTGGGGAGTTGTTGTGTCACATGGCAAAAGTAGGTCACTAGGTCAAATATCTAGGTCACTGTGAAATCCATTCAAAATCTTGTCCGGGCCATAACTTTTTTGTCCTTTTACTGAGATTAATGAAATTTTACACCAATGTGAAGCTTAATCTAAGAATGTGCCATACTTTTAATTTTTTTTTCATCTAGGTCACACCCCTATATAGTAGTCCATTCAACCTCGTGGGCGATGAGCGGGGTACAATGTATTGCTCTGCAATACTCATTAACTTGTTTTATATTCCATACAGGGCTGCAGCATCCTCTCCCAGGACAGATCCAAAAGTGGTCACATAAAACAGGTGGTCTCTCAATTAGGAGCAAGTAACATGGAAATGATAGCCCTAAGAAAGCATGCTGTTTCTATTTTAGGAGCAACCCTTCATGTGTAGTCATGAAGGGATGCTATTTATATCATGGGGGCAGCCCTTTTGTATACAAACTGTTTTTATGAAAGGATGATATTTGTATTTTAATGAAAGGATATTATTTGCATTATGGGAGCTGTTCAAGACCAATTGCACATGTCGGGTTTCACAAGCCCCAGTCACACCTTGCAGAGTATAAGTTATACAAAGACTAACTGTATGGTCAGAAAAGCCATTTTAACAGTTCCCTGGTCTCTTGTTTAAACTTACTGAAATGCATCCTCATGTATACAGACAGACAGAATTAGTTTCTTTCACAATAAATTCACACACATGAGCATACATAGAATTTTAAAATGCAGCAATCATGAGTCTAGAATTATGGCCCAATATGTGTCATTTATAAAACAAGAGCAACAGTACCATATCCACCATGCATTACTAAACAAACAAGAAAGCACATACACACACACACACACACCCCAATCTGTACAGTCCATATCAAATCCAGTCACTGAGTATGTGTAAACAATACCGTAACTAATCGCTATTACTACGTTCAAGGCAAAATGTTCAACATTTTAAGGTTTTAACAACCAAATGAAGAAAGGATGCTATTCAAGGCAAAAAGAATGGATGCTGTTGAAGGCAAAAATATTCAACACTTCTGAGCTTCAACAACCAAATGAATTTAGCATTGGGCCATCAGCAGGAAGCCATCAAGCAAGTTTTGCAGCATAAAGTGACATGCAAGCCACTGAAAGAGAAATGTTTCCAGTAAAAAATAAAATAAAAAAGATTTGTTTGACAGCAAATCTGTATGTGAGTCGTGAAAACTTGAATAAATTAAAATGCTGTAACTATTGTTCACTGTTCATTGGTTGTGCCCATAACCAATTCAGATTCAGTGGCATCTCTTTCTGTGCCAGTATTAGTTTTGAAGACCTCCGATTCTGACATTGATCACCAGCCTTAAGCTCGAGCTGTTGCCGTGAGATGTACCTCTGGCCTTAGCATTGATCTCTGACCTTGGTGTTGACCACTGACCATAGTATTGACCCTTTTGCATAACATTGATCTCAGACTTTCACATTGACCGCTGACTTTGATATTGACCTCTGACCTTGACATTAACCACCGACCTTGATATTGGTTACTGACCTTAACAGTGACCTCTGGCCTTGACAGTGACCTCATCTGGACATTGAGCCCTGACTTCAGTACTGACTCCCTAAGCTGAACATTGACCTCTGACCTAAAGATTGACTTCTGACCTTGAGAATGATCACAGGCATTGACTTCAACCTCTGGCCTTGATATTGACCTCTGACTTTGGTATCAACCTCTGACCTTGATGTTGACCTCTGACCTTGGCATTGACCTCAGACCTTGATGTTGACCTCAGACCTTGATATCGACCTCTGATTTTATTTCAATACATACCAGTAATTCCTTCTCTATAGCTGTCTTCATTCATTTGCAATGATTGACAAAGAAGTTCTAAAATAAACATCAGTTGTATGTGGTTTATACTTCAAGGAAGAATTTTTAACTACATAGATTCCAAAGAAATTGTTTAAACATTGCAAATTTTCATTGAAAGATAACAGACATAATCCACAAGTCCCACAAGATACTGTTACTGACACATGAATGCAAATAGTTTTCATAAATACCTATTCAAAATCCATGCATTTGTGTCAGATAAGATGAAACAATTATAATTTATCACTATGTGTATCATATTTGTGGCTCTGAATACATGAAATTTGTCTTCAAGATTTGAAGAAGCTGTGATGTCCTCCACTGCAAAGATTTAAGGTTCTCTTTCATCAAAGAAAATGAGTGGGCTGTTTTTTCAGATTCTGTATTTCAATCTTTTAACATGTGCATGTCTGCATAGCCTTTATCTCATAACACTGACTGGCAGCTGTACTGTTTTTAATGATCAGCATGTTCACCCTTGTTCACCATATTTACATATTCTGAAACTCTTAAGAAAACATTGTCTTCGATTGAGGAGGGTCGGATATTTTCTGTTACTGATCTTCTCATCAAAATGCGTAGCCTGTTCATATACCTAATTTTCAGAAGGTTTCAAGACAACTTCATTTGGTCAATGGGTTCTTAAGACACAGTCTACAAACTCTATTTTGGTACTTTTTACAATATGACACTGGGTAATACCGTGTGACCATGTTGGCTTTTGAGAGAAAACAAAAGGGCTATAGGGCCATATTACAGTATTTATAAGAGAAAATATTGCAATAGTCGTAAAAGATTGCAATATTTTTTGTATCCGGCCTAAAATAATTTCATTATTTTTCAATCTTTTAATGTGTGTGTGTTTAGTGTATGTATGTATGTATGTATGTATGTATGTATGTATGTATATATATATATAAAATATACACACGCAAAAAGTGTGAGGGGCGGCAAAAAAGCTTAGTTTTCCTGGCATCATTCAGAGCAGTGTATAAATCAAATTCCTTGATTTAAACACAGAGATGGGAGCGGATGGATGGAGAGTGTAGCCTGAGTCTCCTTCACAGTTGATAACTCTCTGTTGTCTCAACACAGAGGTTTCCTCAGCAAGGTCTCTCATTTCTTTGACAACAGAAAGAACGATTGTGACATTTGATATGAAAATTGTTTTGTTTTGTTTTTTTGTTGTTTTTTTTACTTTTCTATGGGTAAGCTGATTAATGTACTTTGATTCCATATTGTACACTTAAAATATAGTTTGTCAATGCAAGTAATGATCACCACAGGTTCCTGATTCCGGTAATCAACCATGCTACTCCAGAACCCCAATGCCTGTAGGTACCCAAGAGCCATCTGGTGGCCCAACTTGTCATACCCAGGGTTGCCATTTGGCAACTTTCAGCCAAAATTGCTTTTCTTCAACAAAATTAAATGTTTTTAGTTTGATATAACTGCTGCAAAAACTTAAAATCTTTGGGGTAGGGTATATTAGGTTGCCAGTTTGCTCCTGGGGTAGCCAAAATGCACTCCAATCATTCTCATCCCTGCATACCACATGATCATCCAACTGCTGAAGAACTTCACAAAACTTAGTAAAACTTGATACAATAATGTATCTGAGTGACCTTGACCCAATTCTCAAGTTCATAGGGTCACTTATATGAAATTGGTTTCCGTGCGATAACTACTGAAGAATTTAATAAAACTTTGTTGGAATATATACGCCTACTGGGCGAGACCTTGGTTGGGATTGTATTTGTGTCTCTTTGACCTATTTCTCTGGGTCAAATGGCCTGTGTGTGTGAAACAAATTTCTTTGTGATTAAAAAGATACTGGAGAACTGAGCAAAACTTGATAAAACTTGGAAGGAATATGTTCCTGAGTGGCACCTAGGCTTGAATCATATCTGGGTCACCCAACCTAATTCTCAAGGTCACAAGGACATTTATGTTAAATCAATTTCTGTGCAATACCTACTGAAAAACTTGGTAACAAATCAAAGCAGCCTCGCGTCAAACCGGTCTTGGGTCAAAGCAGCCCCGAGTCAAAGCGGCCCTGAGTCAAACCGGCCTCAAGTCAGGCCGGCCCCGAGTCAAACCGGCCTCGCCTCTGGTCAAACCGGCCTTCAGTCAAACCAACCTTCAAGTCAAACAGGTCCTGGATCAAACTGTCCCCAGGTCAAAGCGGCCTTCTAGATATTATATATCCATACCGTACTTTAACTTTCTACTGAAGTATTTTAATTAGGATTCCTGTTATTTTAGGCTATTCAAGACTGATCTTTGTTGACAATTTTTTTCTTGATTATTAAATATTCTACAATGAATGAATGAATGAATGAATGAAATGGAATTGATGAATGAATGGATAAATATCCATGCAAAGAACTCAATAAATAAATGAATAAATAGATAAATAAATAAATAAATAACTAGGAAAGATGATTTGCTGCATAGCAAATCAGTGTGTGTGTCTTCAAACCATATTGGTATGATAGTGTACAACTGTTCCATAACACAGGAGTAGAAGTTTGAATGGCATCTCTATCTATTATAGCTTTGAAGTTATTCAAGATTGAAAATTTCGAATACTGCTACTTAGCATAATTTAAATTGCTACAACTTTTGTTTTAGATTCATTAGATGCGCAATGGTCAACAACCTCCTAGTAAAAGTTGAAATGACATCTCTATCTATAAAAGTTTTGAAGATATTCAAGTTTAAAATTTTTAAATGCTGTTAATTAGCATAATTTGAATAGCTACAACTTTTGCTTTAGATTTATTATATGCACAATGGTCAATAACCTCCTAGTAGAAGTTAAAATGACGTCTCTATCTATAATAGTTTTGAAGATATTCAAGTTTTAAAATTTCAAATGCTGCTAATAAGCATAATTTAAATTGCTACAGCATTTGTTTTAAATTCATTAGATGCGCAATGGTCAATAACCCCCTAGTAGAAGTTGGAATGACATCTCTATCTATTATACTTTTGAAGATATCCAAGATTTAAAATTTCAAATGCCCCTAATTTGCATATTTTAAACATCTTCATTCCTTTGTATAAAACGGTGAAACTCCTTGTATGGAGGTACAATCATGCGAAGTTTTGAGTTTCTATATATAATAGTGTTCGAGAAAAGTGTCGGACAAATTTGCTGGTAAGAAAGAAAGAAGGAAGGAAAGAAAGAAAGAAAGAAAGAAAGAAAGAAAGAAAGAAAGAAAGAAAGAAAAAGAAAGTGTGTTGACACACACACTTTAATAAATGAATCTGTACAGGCCTACAGAACCTCAATAATACCGTGGTCGCTGCGGGCGCCCATGATGGGGCCTCGATCGCCTTGACGTGGCCCTGTGTGCGTTCGCCGGGCCGATGGGCGGACCTACATGTACACATACAGTACGTTCACGGTAACTTGTCGCACAGATTGCATGCTAGTCAGTGGAAAGTAGGGGACAAGTTAGCTTGAATGCACTATAGTGTCAGCCTTTCCAATAGATAGGGCCTAGTCCCTGCCAATTCTCTTGTGTCCTGAATTTTCCAATGTACGCCATCCAGTTCTTTGCTTTCCGAGAATTGGGCAGCCCCTATAGACCTATTTAAAGGTTATATAGGGCCTACTTTGTAATTTATTAGATGGCAATTCATGTATTGAAAAAAAATATTTGATTCAGTCTTGAACTTCGCGGTAAAAGTGTTAACAATCTCACGGTGAAAGTGTTAAAACAAAATAGATCTAACCTAAATGAGGCCGGTTTGACCTAGGCCGCTTTGACGGGAGGCCGGTTTGACCTGGGCCGCTTTGACGGGAGGCCGGTTTGACTGACGGCCGCTTTGACCGGGGGCCGCTTTGACTTGAGGGCCGGGTTGACTTGAGGCCGTTTTGACTTGGGACCGGTTTGACTCGGGGCCGCTTTGACCCAAGGCCGGTTTGACGCGAGGCCGGTTTGACTAGAAATCAAGAACTTAACAAAACTTTAAAAAGTTTCGAAGGTTACAGCAGTTTTGTTCTTCCATGGTGCACAATCGAGAGAGAGAGGGAGGAGGTGTCTGTTAGCACACAGACATAAATAGAAAAGTTTGAATTGCATCAAAGTCAAAGCTATGTGCTTTCAAAGCTTAATTCGATGCTACCGTAGCACCAACATAAGAAGTTAAGGAATTATACACACCTCTGTTTCATTTATATGTTTCAAACATAAATTACAAGTCTACAACTTTTGTGGTCCATTGATGTGCCATTTGCACAAACCTATGACTTAAAAGTTTGAATGACCCCTCTGTCGTGACTATTTATATATATATATATATATATATATATATATATATATATATATATATATATATATATATATATATATATATATATATATATATACATACATACATACATACATACATACATACATACATACATACATATATATATATATATATATATATATATATAATCAGAGAATGCCAAGATTTTCAATCACGTCTATGAACACTGAAACTTGTGCCTCTTATTGAAGTTATTAAACGTATGCTTAAACCGGTCAAGCATCATAAAGTCCTGGCCCTGTTTTTCTATATTTTCTTTCATTGGGGAATTTAATTTAGTGGCTTCAGGTTAATGTGGAGGTCCGGGCCCTAATTTGCACAGATTAAAATGCTACAACTTTTGTTCATGGTTTGTTGGATGCCGGTATGTCAAAAACCTATAATTTGAAGTTGGATTGGCACCTTTAATTATAATTGTTTCAAGATTTTAAGTTTGTATATTCACCTAACTTGCATAAATTAAAATCCTACAACTTTGGTTGATCGTTCATTGGATGCAGCTATGTCACAGACTTGTAAATATAAGTTGAAATGGCACCTCTGTCAATAATAGTTTTTGAGATGCTCATTTTTTTTTTATTTCCAGTGCCCCTAAGAAGCATAATTTCAAATTCTGCAACTTATGTTTACTGTCCGTCAAATTGGCAGGTGGCATACCCATGTGTACAACTTGAAATTTTGTGTCTGTCGGTAATGGTTTGTAATATAGTGAAATGTAAAAACCGTATTGCCCCTGGTTGGCATAATTATGCAGAGTTTCTTGGGAAGCAAATCCGTCCGTGTGCTTTCAAAGCTTAATTAGATGCTACTGTGGCATAAACCTAAGAATTTGATAAATGAGGGACAATTCTAACTCATTTAACTTGTTGAGGTGTCGCCAATTAGCAAAAATTTGAGTTATACAACTTTTGTGGTCCATTGGATGTGCCTTCAGCACAAACCTATGAAATCAAGCTGGAGTGTCAGGCACTTTTATCTATAATAATTTTGAAGGTATTCGACTGGTGACCAGGAGATGACGATTCAGGCACATGTTGTGTTATTATTTTATCAACTTCAAATGAAGAGATCTCTAATTAGTGCTTGAAGTCAGCAGGTTGGATTTGAGAAAAGAAAGTTAAAAGAGTAAAAAGAGTGTATTGACTCTTATGTAAATTGATTGATTCCCATTTTCCAGAATATAAAGGTCAAAATGAAGATGAAGATATTTATTTCCAGGACTCCAAAACATGAGCCACTTTGAAATGTTGTTCCTTGGTACCACAAAAAGCGGGACAGACTGAAAGTAATCGTTATTTCATTTTTATTTATTTGTTTATTTTTTATTTTATTTTATTTTTTATTTTTTTGGTAAAGGGGGAATTCTCGTATATTAGAGAGATAAATTTTGGATTTTTTTAAAAGAGTATTTCAAAACATATAAAGTACACAGATTTGCTCACATATTATCATATTGCTGAACAGATTAAGTTGTATGTGCAAAGTGCGAAATGTGAAGGGGGAATAAAAAGAAACAACAACAACAAACATAGCTTGGTTTAAACATATTTTATTGAATTCAAAAGAAATGTGATTGTGCAACAGGGTACATCTGTACACCCCCCTCGAGCAAGAACAAATAAACTATATTCAAGCCAAAGAAGATTAGATGCACGAACATAAAAGAATGATACAGCATATCCACAAAGGCAGAAAGATGGCTTTACAATAAAAACTTAATAAAAAACAAAGTCGCAAAAGATCTTATAATCAAACCTGAAGGTTTCCCAAACAAAATTGTATACTTTGCAATGCAGGCAAACTTGACCTGCCCGATAAGTGTGACTAAAAATGTGTCTACAAATTTGAAGACTTTAAGCCGTTTCACTTGCAAACAACAGTTACAAATAACTACAAAGACCTTGTCCAGTTTGACATGGCGTGTATGTGAAGTGACGCACGTGGACATGGTTGTATTTGCAGTTGTTTCCCTATTCTTTTGATAAAGATAAATATGCTATTTGGTAGTGTTGATCTTACGGACGAATCAAACGCTGAAATTTTTGCCGCAATACAATTTTTTATTCTCCATGCAGAGCAGACGATTCGTCGACTGATATCTATGTATTACCAAGGGCCCGCCATCGAGAGGGAAGGCATACTTGGTATTATTGATTTAATGTTATCTTCGCCTTCTGTAATCATCTATGCGAACTTAGCTGCAAACAAGTGTATTGTTACCCCTGTTTTCTGTAACCATCTGTGTGAATGCACCTGCAAACAGAATATTGTATTGTCCCGTGCGTCTTGTACATAGCATTCTGTCTGTGTATATGTCTGGAGAGCCTCTCGATTAGCCACTCAATGGCTATTGGGCAATCCAGTTTTTCTAAATAAATGTGTTTAAAGTACAATACAATATGTCCACAAGAATCACTCAGCTGTCGAAATAGGAATGTTTTCAGTGGTAAAGCATTTGTTGAACTTGATTGACATAAACCATAGATCGTCGAGACGATCTATGCATAAACCAAGCAGAGCATAGTACGATATAAACCAAGCACAGCATAGTACGATATAGCCATATCGTTATGCTAAAACCAACCAACCAACAAACAAAAACAGCGATAGACCTATCTGCAGCAACACACCAAGGTGCTCCAAATGCGATTAAAAAATACTAATATTCAACGTGACATAAATACCCAAGCAGTGGATTCAGGGGTGCGACCTTCTATCAAATGCAGCATTTACAAAGGATAGTTGAATCTGGCAGGTAGACATTGTGGCATCACCAAATGACATGAAGGTAAATTTGTTCTGTATAGAAAAAGAAAATTGTGAAAATGAGTAAATTTAGAGGTACGTAGACAACGTAAAATGTTTCTAATCTGTCATTATATCTGTTAAAATTCATCACAACATGTAGATCATTTTTAACAGAACTTGAGTTGCATACTTAACAGGTTCCTTGATCAGTGTGAGTTTTTGGTCTTGTAAACCCACCAGTGTCAATTTGAAGTGTATGGGTACTTATTGTTAGCTTACTGGGTTCGATCCTGGTTCTTTTATTGGACCAGGAACGAACCTTGGACCGCTCATACACAATTGTCTGCACAGTTTGGCCACGACAGCTTTGAAAAGAAAAATCACAAAATCCTTCATTCTGACAAAAGTATTCTTTAAATTTCACTAGAATTCTTTGGAAATCTGGTGCCTACCCACCACATCACATTACAATACAATTTAAGCCCAACATGAACCAAATCAGATAAAAAATTGACCAAGTTATGACAAGATGAAACTTTCAAAGGGCCAAATGACCTCGACATTGAGATGACCTATGCCTTGCTATGATCGAACTCCTATACACTCGGAGGCACATCTACTATAGTATATAAGTTGAAGATTTAAAACTTTAACTTGCCCCCATTTGCATAATTTTGAAAAGCATGCACTCTCATTATAAAAAGCCAAGACCTCATCCATAGAAGCATAATTGAGTCGAGTTTGGAGTTTCTGTCTATAATTGTCTCCGAGAAAAAGCCAGACAAATTTGATGGTAAAGAAAGAAAGAAAGAAAGAATGAATGAATGAATGAATGAATGAATGAATGAATGAATGAATGAATGAATGAATGAATGAATGAATGAATGAACTCTGGGAAAACAGTATGTTTGTGTTGGTACACAGACATAATGAAGAAGGCATGTCCTTGGATGTGTATATTCACCCTTCCTCTAATATTATTTGTACACTCTGCATGGACATGGTCATGTCAGTTTGTTAATCGCATCTCTGACAGTACGGCTCTGCCCCGCACTGTGATATTAACAATGGTAATGAATCTTCAGTTGCAGGCGTATCCCCCCCCCCGGGGGGGGGGCTACTCCCTATACCGAGCCTAATGGGGATGTGCCGCTCTGAAGGGTGCCTTTTCGCCGGTACTTTCCCTAACAAAGGTATCAATTTTTCCAAGATTTCCTTAGCGAAGGTCCATAATTTTTTCTGAGACCCCTAACCAAGGTCACTGATAAAATCAAAGGGCCCTAAAATCAAGACCAGACGATCTACGCTCCAGCCCCTTGAACAGGGCGCATGCTGTGAAAGTAATTGACGCGCTGTTTGAGCCCTAGTGAAGATCCATTATTTGGTAGGATGGGAGCCCTAATGAAGGGTCATTCTGAAAAACTTGAGCTGCTCACCCCCTTAAAAAAAAGTAGAAAGTGCCCCCCCCCCCCCGCGTAACCTCAAAATTGTTCAATTATAAGACTAAGACGCGAGATCTATACTGATTAAGATTGAGATTTCGATTAAGAAAGCAGCTTTCTTGGTTTTTATTTGAGCCTTTTCAGAATTTGAGTACTTCTGGCTTACAAAACTCCTTGAATAAATTGGGAAGAATATTGTGAAAAGTGGAAATTTACTGTGAATTTCAGAAAGACCAAAATTATTATCTTCAATAACGGAGGTCTTAAATTCCGGAAATACCACTTCTTCTTTAAACAAAATAAAATCGAGATTACCCAAAACTACTGCTACTTAGGAATTGAATTCAATGCTTCTGAAAATTTTAGCCTTGCACTCACAAGAATGAAAGAAAAGAAAAGGCGAACAAAGTGCTGTTCAGTCTACGTTATTTCAACTCCCATGGAGATATAGACCTAACATTTAAACTGTTCCAGAGTTTAATAGTTGGCTTCACGTGAATATTTTCTTGTATCCCGTAAACAGACAGGTAGTAACTAATTATATACAACAGGTTACAACAGGTTTATTTTCTGATGACAGGCTTTACTCCCTTATACAATAAGGGAAGCCTCTGGTATCAGCTCCTGGTTAAATGTATTATTGTTACTTGCAAAGCGAGTGGAGCGTGCTCCAGTCTTTTGTTCTACATCAATGTCCACACTATACATTACATCACTGTCTTTCCACAATAAATCCAGTCTCTTTTCAAAGTTTTTCACTGTTTTAGTGTTTACAACATCGTCAGGCAGATTATTCCACTGATCAGTGATTCTCAACCCAAAAGAACATTTTCTTATGTCTTATCTGCAATTTCGCTTGTATATATTATAACCGTGACCTCTCAGGGAAGATTCATGCAAGTGGATAAGACCATCAGTAACTGCTGGGTCATACGAAGATTTCATAATTTTGAAAGTTTCTATCATGTCTCCCCTATATCTCCTATATGATAAAGTTGGTAACTGTAGTTTCCTCAATCTTTCTTCATAAGTTAAATTTGAAAAACCGGGTAAAAGCTTTGTAGCCCTTCTCTGTACATTTTCTATAGCTGTAATATACTTTTTTAAGTGGGGATGCCAAACAGCATTTGCGTATTCTAAATGGGGTCTAACTAAAGCCTTGTATAAAAGTAGAAAGTTTTCTTGGCCCAAATATTCCATAGTTTTTCGTATCACTCCCACGGTAGAATTGGCTTTATTTACTTTACTTCAGACATGTTTTCCAAATGATAATTTATTGTCTATAATAACTCCTAAGTCTTTTTCCTCTTCAGATACTTTGAGTTTATGTCCGTCAATAGTATAAATCCATGTTGGTTTGTCTTTAGTTCCAATTCTCATTGATGTACACTTGTCTGGATGGAATTTTAATAGAGAATCATTTGTCCATGCCGACATTCTATTCGCGTCCCCTTGTAGTTTAACACAATCACTTTCTTCATAAATGCCTTTAAAAATTTTGGTATCATCCGCAAAAAGGTAAATATCCGAGTCTGTGATAGCATCTGCCAATGTATTGATGTAGATGACAAAGAGTATTGGTCCCAGCACAGATCCTTGGGGTATTCCGCTTAGTACTTCATGCCATTCTGATGCAGCTCCATTAACCATTACTCTTTGTTTACGTTGATTTAAGAAGTCTTGTATCCATGTGGCTGTCGGTTCTGTGATTCCGTAATGTTTAAGTACTGATATTAACCTTCTGTGAGGCACCTTGTCAAAGGCTTTCATAAAATCACAATAAATAATATCCACACATCCACCGTCATCCAGGATTTCCGTCCATTTGTCTAAGACTGTTACAAGCTGTAGAACTGTAGATCTTCCTGATATAAAACCGTATTGTTTAGAACTGAATAGAGAGTTATCCTTCATGTATTTCACTATGGCATCTCTCACTAGTGATTCCATAACTTTACACACAATACTCGTGAGACTGACAGGTCTATAATTTCCTGGATTATGTTTGTCACCCTTCTTGTATATATGGCTGTGACATTTGCTTCTTTCCAAGCTGGTGGTATTGTTCCAGTCCTCAGAGATGTTTTGAATATGTTTGTCAGAGGCTCTACAATAGCATTACTAACTTCTTTTAGAATTCTTGGATGCATCTCATCTGGCCCTGGAGATTTAGCCACTTTGATCTTTTGTAGTTGCTTTAAAACCATATCCTCTGTAATATTCAATTCTAATAGGTGTTTGATTTCAGGTTGTTGTGCCAGTTCCCAAGTTCCCGCAGGTTCTCTTGTGAATACTGTAGAGAAGAAGTCTGCCAAGGCATCTGCTTTTTCTTTGTCATTCTTTGTCATATCATTTTGTACATTGGATTTGTGTAGATCCGGTATTTTTGCACGTGTTTTAGTCCTTGTACTAACATATTTCCAAAACTTTTTGGGGTATATACACCGAATGGAAATATAAACGCCTGGTTATCACATGACATGGTTGTAGCTGTATCACCCCCCACCCTATAATATACGGGTGCGAGGGGCTGATACTATTATAATATAGGCTATATTATAATAGTATCAGCCCCTCGCACCCGTGTCGTCACTGGACCTTCTATTCGGTCTCGTCACGATACGGGTGCTGATACAGGGAGTGATACAGCTTCAAGCATGTGATAACCTATAAATATATATGTATATCAATACATTATCATAGTTGTTGTTGTTGTTTTTGTTGATTTTGGTGTTCTCCCATATTTGCACGTTAACTTGTTTACGTTTGACAGGAAGCACATGGCTAAGACGTGTACAAATGTAAAACGAGGCTACCAAAACATGACCCACTTAACTTCTACCTCGCTTCCAGCTGTAAACATAAACAAAGATGGCGACTTGGCTTGGGTTCGAGGAGCGAGCACTTTTTGGAAACGGCGAATTCCATAATTTCAAGGTAACAGTGGATTATATCCTCTATTGCAGTTATAATAGCTTAAGCTGTGGACGCAAAATAGACCGCTTCATACATGAAATGATCATTGTGAGTCATGACCTTATTTTTAGACGGCAGCGAAGCCAAGCCCAGGCTCCCAAACCAAGCCCCCCAACCAGCAAGGTCCAGCCTCCTTTCTGATTGTGGAATTTAAAGCGGATTGATATGTGAAATTCCTCGTTACAGTGTAGTCTTAACATCGATAAGAAACTATGGATAACTTATGAGATGTAGCAGTGAGCATGTCTGTATGTAGCACCCAAGTTAAACAAGGAGGAATCGTATTAAGGAAGCCCAGGAGAAGGGGCCAGGGCCAAGCCAAGGTGTCTCTCCTGCAATCCCAAGGTTACCCGACTGCGAGTTGGAAGGCAAGCGATGCCATTTTAGGCATAGCAGGCGATGGAGCGTGCTCAAGCAAGCATTCATGTTGGGTAGCATTCGTTACGCTTTTACTCCTCCATAGCTTGCGGGCGATCACACGGTGTGTTTACATCTGGGAGCTCAATTAACTGGCGCAGTAGGTTTAATTACAATTTTTTGGTCATCACTTTGTTAGCATCGAAGACAGAAGGTTCAGTGGTCATGGCCTGGGTCAGCGAGGATCTACTTCGGCCCCACTGTTTTATTGGACTGCCTAAGTGCGCTCATGCATTGTGTAAATGTGACAATAAATAATTATAGTGTGCTGTTCCTGCCAAAATCGTTGAAAAGTTATGTTGTTTATTCTTGGCGTGTACATAATCCTGTCATCATCAAAATGTAAAGAACATCATGTTTATTATTTCTCCCCGTACAACGGTGGACATATTGTTTCTTCTTCTTCTTCTTCTTCTTCTTCTTCTTCTTCTTCTTCTTCTTCTTCTTCTCCTCCTCCTCCTCCTCCTCCTCCTCCTCCTCCTCCTCCTCCTCCTCCTCCTCCTCCTCCTCCTCCTCCTTTAACACATTGTTGCATGCGTTGCGGACGTGATAACTCAAGAAAGATTTGACTTGGGAACTTGAAATCTTTTTTGAAGATGTTCCTATATAAAACCTTGCTTGGAATTGCAGATGGGTGACCTTGACATTTTTCAAGGTCACATGGCCATGTCATGTAAAATTGACACAGACGCAACAACTGTGCAAGCATTTGACTTAGGAGGTTGAAATTTTGCATGATTATGTACCATAATATGAACTAGGGTGGGATTATAAATGGGTAACCATGACCTATTTTCAAGGTCACATTGCCAATTTTTTAGAAATCTTTGCAGATGCACTCGAGAAAGATTTGACTTATAAGGTTGACATTTTGTGTGATTATGTTTTTATGTAAGACCTTGCTTGTGACTGCCAATGTATGACCTTGACCTATTTTTCAAGGTCGCATGGGCATTTCATATAAAATCAGTGTGGACGTGATAGCTGAAGGAAGATTTGACTTGGGAAGTTGAAATTTTATGTGAAGATGTTCCTATATATGATCTTGCTTGGGATTGCAGATGGGTCACCTGGACATATTTTCTAAGGTCACATGGGCATGTCATGTAAAAGGGGCACGGATGCAACGCAATGTTCACCAGGTGGCGCTGCAATTTTTTCCTAATTTTTTATGAATTTTTGTGTGGTATAGCTATTTTCGACTTCTTCTCCAGAACCGTCACTCAGATTAAGCTGAAACATGGTGGATATGTTCCTTGTAGAAGGGTCAAACAAAGTTGTTCACTATGTGGGAATGCTGCGGATTCCTGATTTTTAACGATTTTTTCAATTCGGGCACTTGTCAGTCAATGCAGCTTTCCTATTGATTACTATGGAAGTCAATGGGCATTCGAATGCTAATTCACATTTTCGACATCTTCTCCAAAACCATCATCCAGATTAACTTCAAACTTGTGGCAATGTACCTTGGGTGAGTTTCTACCAATTTTGTTCTAATGTTCATGCTCCAGTGATTTTTGGATTTTTAATGAATTTTTTTGTTCTTTTTTTTGGACAAATCTTAAAAAATCTTCTTCTCTGAAACTGCGTACCCAATTGCTTTGATATCGTACATAGACACTCCCGGGGACACCTAGTTCCCAAGTTGTTCACCAGGTGGCACTGCAATTTTTTTAGGAATTTTTTGTATGGTTTTGCTATTTTTCACTTGTTGTCAGAACATTCCCTCAGATTAAGCTGAAATGGGATGGATATGTTGTTGTGGAAGGGTCAAACAGTTGTTTATTAGGTGGCACTGCTTTGGATTCCTGATTTTTAAGCATTTTCAATTCGGGTACTTATCGTTCGATGCAGCTTTCCTATTGATTACTATGTAAGTCAATGGGCATTCTAATGCTAATTCACAGGACAACTGACACGAAATTTACTGTTTACTTGATAACTTGAGATCTGTTTTGAGTTAGCTACACATGTTAATTATTCTGTATGAAGGTTATGCTGAGACAGTACATGAATGACCTTGACCTCGTTTGTGGGGTCACAGTGCAACATACATGAATTTTACTCTTCATTATAACTTGAGAACTATTTGAACTTTGATGTTGCACATGTAAGTGTTCTTCTATAAAGGTCAGACTTACTCAAAACATGGTGTCCTTGATCCTTTCCCAAGTTCATAGAGCTGCAAGTGTGATGAATGTCAAGATCAGCTGACGCAGGGGCTGTTCACACAGCCCTCTTGTTTATGTATTATTGCTATTTTCGACTTCTTCTCCAGAACCTTCACTCAGATGAAGCTGAAACTTTGTGGATATGTTCCTTGTGGAAGGGTCAGGCAAAGTAATTCACTAGGTGGGAATGCTGCGGTTTCCTGATTTTTAACAATTTTTTCTATTTGGTTACTTGTCGGTAAATGCACCTTTCCTATTTTTGACTATGCAAGTCATTGGGCATTCTAATGCTAATTCACATTTTCAACTTCTTCTCCGAAACCGTCATCCAGATTGACTTGAAAGTTGGTAGCAGTATACCTTCGGTGGGTCTCTACCAGATTTGTTCAAATGGTCACACTTCAGTGATTTTTGGATTGCATGAATTTTTTTGTTCTTTTCAGCTCACCTGACTTGTCAGTCAGCTGAGCTTTTGTGAGGGTCCGTCGTCCGTCCGTGGTCCACAATTCACATTTTCGACTTCTTCTCTAAAACTGTCAGTCAGATCCACTTCAAACTTGGTGGGGATATGCCTTAGGTGGGTCTCTACCAAATTTTTTCAAATGGTCACAGTCCAGTGATTTTTTTATTTTTTATGATTTTTTTTTCTTCATTTTGGGGGGATATCTTAAAAAATCTCTAAACTGCCCAGCCAATTGCTTTGAAATTGAATAGGGATACTTCTGGGGACCCCTAGATCTTAATTTAATGATTTTTTTTGTATCGTTTTGCTATTTTTCACTAGTTCTCAGAACCATCGCTCAGATTAAGCTGAAATGTGATAGATATGTTCTTGTGGAAGGGTCAAACAAAGTTGTTTATTAGGTGGCACTGCTTTGGATTCCTGATTTTTAAGGATTTTCAATTCGGTTACTTATCGGTCAATGCAGCTTTCCTATTGATTACTGTGTAAGTGAATGGGAATTCTAATGTAAATTCACAGGACAACTGACACGAAATTTACTGTTTACTTGATAACTTGAGATCTGTTTTGAGTTAGTACCGTGATGCTGCACATGTTAATGTTTCTTTATGGAGGTCATGCTTGACAGTACATGAATGACTTTGACCTGGTTTCTGGGGTCACAGTGCAACGTACATGAATTTTACTCTTCACTATAACTTGAGAACTACTTGAACCTTGATGTTGCACATGTTAGTGTTCTTCTACAAAGGTCAGACTTACTCAGCACATGGGTGACCTTGATCCATTCTCGAGTTCACACAGCTGCAAGGGTGATGAATGTCTAGGTCAGCTGAGCATGGGCTGTTCACACAGCCCTCTTGTTTTTAGTTAGTTTGTTAGACATACATCTGTATACTGTACTTAGTTGGCTTGTCATTATTTTGTAATTTTTTTCTCAATAAATTTAATTTCTCTTTGGCAATATTCAATCAATTTTGGGTAAGTTTATTCACTTTGAGATTGGGGGGCGTTTTTGTAGACATATATTTTGTCAATCATATGGCCAAATTTAGTAGTTCTAGCCCCAGTACAATATGATGAAATTAACAAAATACTTTCAGTGTTAACATGGTTATCAATGGACTGTGTTAACCTTTGGTTCTTGATTACTGACAATAGGCGTCAGTTTGAAATGTCCATTTCACATGGATATTTCTCTGAAACAAATTCTCTGATTTTTATCAAATAAAAACTGATTTACTCTAAAACTTCTCCAGCGCAAAAAAAAAGTATTGTGGTTTTCTATGAAATTATCAGTCCTTTTTTAAATGAGAATAGAAATTGAGGTCTCTTGCAAAGTTGATATCAATTTAACAAAAACAACCATTTTCCACTTTGTGTATCATCATTGTAAACAGACACAGTTATGAAAAAGCCCTGAAACAGTTTTCCGTCAAGGTTGAGTTCGATATCGGTGATGCCAACTCCCATATTATGATTAAGATTTGATTTAAGTTGGAAGTGGTGATTTTGTAATAGTAGGTTGTAGTTTGGACATCAATGGCAAAGAGAATTGAGCCTCCATATCAAAATTGTATTTGAGTACATTATATATAAAACTCCACTTGGTAACCTATATTTTTTAGTCACCATGACCCTATGATTGTGTGACCTTCACCCATTTTTCAATGTCATTAAGCACATAAGAAAAGGATATTTAATTCAATATCCTGGATAAAGAATAAGGCGCATGATGCCAAATGTACCAATGATGTGTATCATGTGGAAGTTTGATATTGCATCACATGGCTAAACTTGATTAATTTTTCAAGTTTGTGGATTGAACACATTTCAGGAAATGGTTTTTAGCTCTGCTGACATAAGGTCCCAGAGCTCATGTGATCGCTCATGTCCATCTGGCCGGCATTCTGTCTGTCCGTCATTCTGTCCATCTGTAAACTTTTTGGATTGTGAACACAATACTCTCCACAGTTTTAAAGTTAGACCAATATAACTTTCAGGACTTATAGGGTGTATTGATTGGAACGAACAAGACTTGAACTTGCAATATTTGGCACGAGTGCCGAGCTGAAATGGGAAATACACATAACCATTCAACCAAATCCCTATTCTTAAAAAAAAAAGAATGGTTCAGTGGAGGTAGTTATGTGCGAGTGCCATTATCATCACAGTTTCATAATGCAGTATGTGTACTGAGTCAGCATTTATTTCCAGAACCTCAGGGAATTAAATACACCAGCATTAAAGAAATGCTGAAAATCTATTTTATTATGGGAATGAGCGAGAGTCAAGCTTGCAACTTTTGGCGCCAGTATGAAAATCTAGGTCCATTTCGATATTGGTGGCGCCACCTACAATACACGTACTATGTAATATAGGGGTCAAAATAAGAAAATCTTGTGAACACTCCAGCATCTTTAATTTTTGGCGGATCTTCACCAAATTTAGTGGAATTGTGGAGGAGTTCAAAGTTTAAGCTGGTAATGATACTAGTGGCGCCATCTATTATTTGACAGAACTTATGAGCCAAAATGTGTTTTCAGACATGAAATTTCATGTTTGGAAAAATACTTGGATTAGACTTCCCAAATTTATAGGATATATAGACCATGTCCAATGTTAGAATGTTATATAATATCACTTGATCAGTGACTTTTACCTATTTCTGTTAGGTCTCCATGCCTGTAAAGTTGAAAGAGGTGATTTTGTAATGGCAGGGTGTAGCTTAGACATCAATGCCAATGTGCACACAGTACCAGGCCCATGGGCTCTTGTATTACATACAGTTGTGATTAGAAATGGGTTCCCTGCAAGTGTGCTTGGAATCATTAATATTTCGACAAATAATTGCGATCACTTTTGCGTTTTTCTGTGCCGGTCATCGTGCTCAATTACGTTTGCTACTTTGTACGCATTGGAAACTTTTTGAACAGGAAACGGACAGACAAAAACTTGTTTACGCAAGCTTGGAGAAAAGTGCGTTCATCATAGTTCTCATGTTTCTGTTACATAATCATTTTGACTCTGAATCTGATGCAGTCCTGACAGTTCGTGGTCCCCCAGTGGCAGTCACAGTGTGCGATACTTATTTAACATTGCGTATATTTATTCTGCAGTAATTCGTTTGAAATGACTGTTACCACACATAATTTATTTTCAATGTGTCAGATCTTACTATCTTGCTTATTTGACAAGTTTCTTTACAATTAGCAGTTAGATTTATTGAAGGCAAAACTGATATGTTTGCCAAAAACAATAAGTTTGATGTGCAAACTGAGTCGGACACAAGACGTTGCCTCCATCGGTGCCAAAATGTACTGTGAATATTCTTCCATATGTTTTGCAATCATAACAGAAACTTCAGAAGAACTATCTAGGTCCTAATCCTATGAAAATATCAAAGTTTTTACATATAAACAGCATCAAAATACCGGCTTTGCCGCTTTTATTGTGCCCTGCGTCCCTGTTTTCATCTAGGCATGGTGTGGAGACCTGTGCGAAGGTTGTGGTGGAAATGATCTCGTTTGGGAAATCTCCATGCTCCTATTGGTCCACGTGACTAATCATCAGCAGTAATTATTCAGATTGGTCATATGAAGACCTGACTGCATCACCATCCGCCAATAGAAATGGTAGTCATTTCCAACGTTTGAGACAGATGTTTTTGCATGTATACATTAACCACATTGTGGTCACAATTAGCCAACCAGAAAGCATTTTACTGACGTAGACGAAGTTCTGAACTTTCCAATGATATGATAATTGACACCAAACATGCACTGTTCACTGCAAGTAATCCAGTCCTACAAAGGCACAAATGAGTGCAATTTTGCCACTGTTTTTACAATTTTCAACCAATAAAGTGCAAAATATGCATTGTACCAGGTACATTAGCCATCTGTTTAATTAGATTAAATATTTGTATGTGGCAGTATTGCCAGTTACACGCCGATGTAAAATTACCGCAACATTTTGTCAATCATATTTTTATAAGCGTATTGGGAAAACACACGCACATAAATCATATTAAAATGTGCTAAAACGTGTACTGCTATGTAAAAATATGTGATAATCGCACATCAAGAGGTAATGGAACCAAGTGCAAAATAGGGCGATTATTGCTTATTTTTACGCCAGTTGCGCTAAAAACGCGACAAGTGGGCTAGGGTCCCCCCATCAGATTTTGCGAATATAAGCGGGTAATTGTGCTTGTCAAGCACAGTTTTGTTGCATTTGAGAGGGGACCCATTTCTAATCACAACTGTAATTTGGGTGACCTTGATCTTCTGTCCCAAGGTCACTGAGGACATAAAGTTAACGACTCGCTCATTGTTGTCTTGGCACATTGGCAACAACATTCATCACAGGAATTGCACAAATAAGCAATGATTACATGTGGAGTGAAGCGACGTCTGGTGGACAAGTGAGACACTAAAATCACATGAGCTTTATGTGTTCAGAAGCCACTTGAGGACTCGTAACTTTGAAATGAAGATGAAAGTGTAGCCACTGTGCCAGAATAGCATTAGACCCATGGGCCTCTTGTTTGGTGATGGCAGTCAGCAGAGCATTAGTCCCATGGGCCTCTTGTATCCACAAATGCTTGTATTTATACAACTGCTATGAATTCTGAGTTCCATAGATTGCATACAGATTCTGCAAAACTGCTGTCACATGAGTGTATTGGCTTATTGCATTAGGGATGCATGTTTGTGAGAGATTTGGCCTAAAAGTGAAGTCCCTTTTTGCCAGGTTGAACATTACATTAAAGCTCCTCTTGATTGACCATGTGCAAATTCGATACTTGACTCATGGGTTGTTCTCACCATACGGTGCGATTTTTAAAGAATTGGATGTGAAAATAATACTTTTATTCACATTTTTATTTTAAGAACTCACTGCGCCTTCAATCGTCGCTATTCGTTCATTTCCGACACCTACAAGGTGCGAAAGGCTTGTGACGTCACAAACGCAACACCGCTGGCTGACAAGGAAGACTCCGACCATGCTAGTGACCCATGGCCTCCAAGTGTCACTTGATTTAAACATTTTATTCTCCCTTTATCAACAGGATTTAAAATGCATGTAGAAATATTAATTTTTGTCCCTGTTCCCACCCAGGATGGGTTGGTGTGTTGCTGTCAATTGTAGCAATACAAGTTATACAGCTTGTTTTTTACATTCCCCAAAAGACCCGAAGTTCCGGAGAACTATCTGCACAGTCAACATTTACAGGGACAAGTGGCAAGGCCCTGGGAACCGATCTAACTAATGTAAAGAACACTTTGCGGAAAGTGACTTTGATTTTTCAAATATGGCGATGTTTAGGATAGGTTTGGCAAGAAAAAAAAGCTGCTGCTGTTGCTAAATAGGGTCCCATCATTGGCCAATGGAAGGATTCATGGAACTGGCCCAATGATATTACTCACAAAACCAGGAAGAGTGATTCATTGGGTTTTTTTTCCCCAATATTTACAAATTAATCTTCAGTATGATTCTGATTTCAAAGCTTGCATAACAGCAAAATATATAGGTCTAGTAATTCAAGGACTGTTACAGTGTATCACATAATTATCAGTTGAAGGTCACAGTGACAAGGCTAGGGTGTTGTTACAAAGTAACATTGTAACAAAAGTGTGTTTAACCATTTTGATTCAATTGGTGGAAAACATGGACAAAACAAGGACTGATCTTGTTCCATACCCAGGTCTAGGGTTGAGCAGTCTGTAACAGATCGAGTTAGTGGGCCACTGTTATGTGTACATCCAATTACTACTGTATATTGCAAGGTGTTCAATCCCATACCCAGATAATATTTGTTTGGATAGCTACCACATTCATGCCTCATCTATGCAGCTGGCATGACCAGTGGGCCGCTGGCCTTTCATCTTTTTTAGTCATGTGCCAGTGTTTGTGACAGTCCATGGCCAGCTCCTAATAATTGGGTGTACAAAATTCCAACTTACTGTACCTTTGTCGTTCATATGGAACCAAACAATAAGTCAGTCACAGGAAAATATTTACCATTGTTACATAATAGATACGATCTGAAATAAAGGATATCATAAACACGTGCACTGGTGACAATGTGTACAGAAACGTAAATTACTGCCCTCCAAAGGTCATGAGGTTACTGCCGGGTAGGAGTTATACTGATATTGAAAGCTACATTCATAAATACAAACTTATCATCCATAGACCATACATATCGGAAGAGAAAATTAACTGTTTGTTTAGACTTTTATATGCTGTAGGCGAAGGCCAAAGGTGTTTCCGTGAATGCTAGAATTTGAAACATATAAGACCTGGCCCATCCTGACGCAAATTCCAATCTATTGCATTCATGTTTGTTCTTGTTAAATGGAATCTTGTAATTTTTGATTGGTAATATCTTGTTTGCAATGAATTATCATTGCCCAGACGGCAAGTTAGGATCATCTGGCTGTACCACGACTGCACTCCCTGCATTACTGGTGATGGTACTATTGGTAGGGTTCTGATCGTCCCCTGGAGTGTAAGGCAGAATGATCGTTTCCTCTGCTGCTTCAGCTTTTCTTATTAATTCTTCTTCATCGTCATCAGACCATGAACATAAAAAAACTCAATTCATACTCTCCTGAATGAGTATGCTCTGTTGTATCTGCCATAAGAAACCGAAGGCACTCTGGCTTAGAACGCATACACCACGGCCAGCGGGTTGCGTTTGTGATATCAGTAACACTATCCCACATTGGGCCATAATCGGAGAAAATTTCCTGACGCAAATATGACACACTTTTGGAGCTAAAAAAAACAATTATCAAAAATAAAATTTCACATTTTGGTTTTTCGTATATCATTTCTAATAACCTGAAACACCAACTTTCTAATTTGTGGTACCCATTTAATCAATAGGACCTATAAGGAAGCTCTGCACTGTTAAGCATGCATCATCTTATTCTTTAAAGCTCTTTGCAAAGCAACACACACAAATGGTGTAAGCAATTGCTTCCAAATCGCCCATGTATGAAAGTGGCATCAGAATGATAGGAAAACTATGTACATTGTATCTCTAGTGATGACAGAACTACATCCAAACTGGAAAGTAAAATCTGTTATTCTAACCCTGCATGCTCACATACAGTGAAAGATGGCCCACGACCAGTTTGGGCAACATAAAAGTGTGGTTACTATAGATTGGGCTTACAGTATTCAGGGTCAAATTACAAAGAAATACATTGAGGAAGATACAGACCTGCAAAAGATCATTGCATGGACCAAAGGTTACATTACTGATGATGCTGGCTATCACAAGAAGAGGTTCCACTATACAAATACATAAGCACTTGCAATGTTCTGTCAGTCAGGCATTCATGCTAATCCGAGACGGGGTGGGGTGGGGATGAAGGGGGGGGGGGGGGCACAAAGTAATAAAGGATTGTGTATATGACTGTGCAATCATTTGTGCTAATAAGATAGGTCGGACAAAGGATGGACCTAGAACCTTTATCACAGCTGCTCACTCATTGGCTGAAAGTTTGCGAAGTCAATGAGAGAGCAGCTGGGATACCAGTCCGTGTCCCATCAAAATTATGGCTGCCAAAAAACTTTTGATGGATACAAAAAAAAACCACTAGCAGAATCAAATTTGGTCAGGTTTCACAATTTGTGGAAATGAACACAGGATAAAAACGTGAGTGGATCAAAGAATACTGTCTTATTGACAAGTGAGAACAGTTGTCATGCAGCTAATGCCATGAAGTGAACTTGATTCAAGATGGGATACCCGTTTGAATTTGGCACTGGAATGTCAGACTTTTTGCCCGAAGTGTTTTTTGTGGGACATTTGTGACAATTCAGGACTCCCCCCCCCCCCCCCCCCCCCACAGAAGGTCCCCGTGGACCACCGTGCCCAGTGATTTTCTCACCTCCAATGCATAGAGAATGCTCTTTTGCTGGGGTACGACTACTTGATTGTATAGTTTTAACATCCATGTAGGTATTTTCCACAGATCAAGGTTTACATGGTAAAATAACATGAATATCTCAGCTGAACAAGTTAAAGTGTGGAAGGAAAATGGCCTCTAAACTATTAATGAAAGTTTTCATAAAATGTAGAACTTATAATAGGTTAAGACTATTTTATGGCAGTAATACTTGCCTAATCAGTGAAGTGTCTGCCATAACTGAAAAATGGTGTTTTGTCCTTTAAACACCACACAAGTACCAATGGTTATATCCCACAGAGACGTATGCTGAGGCATTGATCATGAGCACGTGCTGCCAAAATATACTCATTTTAAAGTGTCAGAAACTACTCTGGTGATTAACCCACAGGTATCAGACACCTATGCATGTGTGGTGGTCAGCACACAGATACTGTATGAGGGTCTCATTAATTTTTGCCTGTAAAAAGTTTCTAACATAGATCTTCAAATTGAAAATGCCTGGTACATTCCCGATATTGACAGGCATACTAATCAAAAAGTTTTACAATTTATGTTAATGTTGCTATAATACGCAGTATGCATATTAATTTCCCATCACAAACCACGGGTTTGACGCCTGACGATCCCGGGGGACGTGCGGGTCGCATCACTGTCACAGACAGGCCATCTGCTCATTTCTCACAAAATTAGAATTTTGTTGAGGAATTTAAGTTCACCAATGCCAAATTCATATTCTTCTAGTACTTCCCAAGCCATATATAAGAAAAATTTCCATATGCCTTTAATAAATAGTCTGTATTTCCAAAATATTTGTAATATCCCGCTTGTCCCCCACAGGTACCGACCCATATCTCGCCATATCTCACCAAGCAAGACTAGGCAATCAGGTATGCAGTTGGGGCGGGAACATAAATTGGCATATATCCTATAAACCTCAAATTTACTTTGAAAGTTGGTACTTTAAACGTGCATTACCCTATGCCCACAAGTACCCAGCCTCACAATGCCCTCTCCAGTCAGTTGGAGGTGAGAAAATTCTATGCTTTGCTGGTTCTGTGAAAGGAGTCAATTATAGGCATGTTGCCACAGTTATATGTAGATTTCAATGGATGATCATTGTGATATACCTATGGAAAATAGTTTTTGAATAAACTGGTGAGTTGCAGTTTGTTGGTATGTAAAGAAACGGAGAAATTATGTCAAACGTGAAGTGAGATGCTGGTCCAGATGTGAGTCTCATTTCAAACCTTTGTACACCGTTTTACCATTTAAACAAATTTATGGATATCCAAAATTGAATTCTGGATTTTAAAATTTGAATTCTTGATATCTATGATGATTTATGGATATCTAAAAATAAATTTTGATAAGAATTCATTTATTGATATCCAAAAATAAATTTTGATAAGAATTCATTGATTGATATCCAAAATTCAATTTTTGATATCAGGAAATCCTTTTTGGATATTCAAAAATCATTTATGGATATCATTAATTCAGAGCAGAGACGAGGAATATCAATAAATCATTTATCATATCCAAAATTCAGGGATACATGTTGAAAGTTGAAATAAGTTATGCTCCCTTTACAATTGTGACAGCTGATTGGTGTGTCCAATTAGACTATTCAAAACCAAGGTTTTATTTCTCAATTCACAAAGAATAAAAAAAAAAAATGAATAAATAAAAATCATGTGGATGTATCCAAATATTGTGACTTAGGCAATTTATTGATACATTCTCCTTCATTGAAAGTGTGTGAACCAGAACTAAAACTTCCGGCTCCGGTTCTGCTCTCCAAATTACGGAGGGAGTTGGTAAGCATGCACAGGCTTACGGTTGTTGTTGCCATCACATTGTGGTCTGTGAGCATGCATTGTACATGTCTGACAGTGCTGGCTATCCCCTCCAGAACTGGAGCAGCCGTGCATGTTTCATAGACACCAGCTCTGCACAAAATATGCAAAAGGGACAGTTCATTATCACAAATGTTCATTTCCTTTTTGAATATCGGAAAATCATTTTTGAATATCCAAAATTCAATTCTTGATATAAAAAAAAAACATGCAGCTAACTTTTTATTTTTGGATATCAAGCATTGAATATTTGTTGTTCGAAAATTATTTCTAGATATCCAAAAATGATTTTTTAATATTAATAATTGATTTTTGGATATCAAGAATTGAATTTCGAATATGAAGAATTGAATTTCGGATATCAAGAATTCGCAAAATCATGGCAAAATTTTGGTTTACAAGAAATTAAATACTTGATATTTAGAAATGAATTTTGGATATGCAATGATCAGCACAATTGATTGACTGCACAAATACACAATACTTTATTGCAGCTAAGGCCTTATGTCAGATATTCCATGTACAGGTGTTCTAGGTTCACCCTCTCTATCGCAGCCTCTTATTAGCACAAATGCTTCACTGATTGAATACAATGACATAAATTGTGGTGTTGTAAATGCACATTGAATTTATTTTTTGACTTAAAATTTGCTGTTATTTTAAATGTAATTTGAAAACTTCAGCTAATTTTGGTGTTCTTTTCCATTTCTAGCATTTGGCTGTGATGGAAAAGTAAGACGCCCAGATCTCATACCATGGCAGCAAATGGCTTACAGTCAGAGAATTCGAGTATACATGAGCTCCTGAAGTGTCCTGTGTGTCTGGAGACCTTCAGTGACCCAAAGACACTGACCTGCCTGCATTCCTTTTGTGTAGGATGTCTTGAGCGATGTCGAAAGCCTTACCGTCGTGATTTATCTTGCCCCGTATGCAAGAAAGTGACCAAGTTACCCCTTGATGGCGTTCATGGTTTACAGCATGATTTTCGCATACAACAAATTCGTGACTTGTTGGGGCAAGCTTGTCAGTCTCCAACCTCCTCAGGTGGGGCATCTGGAGGGCCACCTTTATCCCCTGTGGAAGCAGCACCCAACAGCCCCAGAGCAGATGACACGAATCTGTGCAGCTTGTGCTTGTCTCAACAGAGACAAAATAATGCCTACAACTACTGTGTCCAGTGTTACATGTATTTTTGCAAAGCTTGTACTGAAAAACATAATGAAAATTCTATCTTTGAAACCCATCATATGATGGACTTGTCTGCTGAGAATGCAACAGATGTGGTATTCTGTAAATCTCATCGAGACCAGCCAGTTCGATATTACTGTAGACAATGTGGTTCAATGTTGTGTACAATCTGTACTATCAGCCATAACCCTGATCACAATCCTGTTCCACTAGATCGTAGTGTTGTCAGAAAACACCAGCAAGACCTTCAAGATTGCTTGAAGGCAGTTCGATCTAAGCTAACTGAGATCAAAGCAAGAACAAAATACCTCGAGACATTGAAACAGTCACACCAGAAAGCCTTGTATGAGGCTCAGAGAGGCATTCGTGAGAAAGCTGTTGAAGCTATTGCACAAATTCAGAATGAAGAAAGAAAACTCTTACGTGAAGTCCAGCAGCAAATGGAAAACAAAATGCGAACTATGGGACTGGATGACTTGGGAGAACTGAACTTTCATAAGTTGAACATCGAAAATGTGCACCATGATGCTCAGAAAGTTATAGATGGTCAACCTCAGAACTGTTTGATAATGTATGAAGATCTAATTGGAAGGATGAAAAGTGTGGCTGAAACTTGCTTGCCCCCCTTCCCATCACATGATTTCAGCACTGTTGTCAAATTTATACCTGCAGAGAATTCCTTAGACATTCAGCTTGGCAAAATCCAAGAATGCACACTTGACGACAATGATGAAACAAGTGTACCTTCACCTACGTCCCCTACGCGGAACCATCCATCCCCAGCTAAGTCACTGCCATACACACCCAAAAGGACCACTTCTATTCTCACTGCCTTATCCCCTCGAAAGGTGGAAATTCGACTGGGAAAACTGAAAAATGTGTCTAACTTTGATAAAGTTAAGAGCAACAACACCATTAATGCTGACCAATTGACAGAAAGCTCAACAAATTCCGAGCCTGCTCCCTCTACATCTGCAGGAGATAGCACATCACCTACATCTAAGGGAAAGCAACCATCCGAGCAACCTTTTAAAAAGCCAAAGTTGGTTTTCCAGATTGACAAAGTTGGGGGATGGCCAGGGCGTATTATGTCCCCATGTGCTGTGTCCTTCCTCCAAGATGGCAACATTGTTGTTGCTGAGTGTGAAAATCGGCTGCAGATTTTTGACAAGGCAGGACAATCCGTGCGCATCATTGGTTGGGGACAGATCAAACCTCAAGGGCTGGCTGTTAACCGTGATGGCAAAATTGCAATAACTGATAGGAAAGACAAATGTGTCAAGGTTTTCTCAGCAGATGGGGAGTTAGTTGCTGAATGGGGCACAGGATTGTTCACCCTACCTGCAGGTATAGCAGCAAGCGTACACACAGGTAATATAATTGTCACCGACGTAGACCAACACATGGTTAGCGTCCACAAATCTGATGGCACACTGCTACGCAAGTTTGGAGGGTGGGGAAGTGGTGAATATCAGTTTAATTGGCCTGGATATGTAGCTGTCGACAAACATGATAATCTCTTTATATCTGACTGTGGCAACAACTGTGTCAAAGTATTTGACAGCAAGGGATCATTCCTCCACAAGTTCAGCTTTACGGGTGGTAGTCAGGGACAATTGAAAAAACCACAGGGGTTATGTGCAGACCAGAATGGCAATGTCATTGTCGCGGATCATGACAATCATCGAATCCTGGCCTTCAACACAGAGGGAAAGTGTGCACGGATGTTAGTGACAAGGCAGGATTCCATCAAATATCCCTGGGATGTTGCAATTGACGAACATGGCAATCTAGCAGTCGTGGAAACTCATAGTGGATTTTTAGCCAAAGATCCACACCATGAAGTTAAATTGTTCAAGCTGTAATTTTTTTTAGTTGTTAAACTATGGAGTTCAGAATCATGTTCCCTCTAAAAATGTTGGATGAAACCAGGAAGTGTTGTTCTTGTAGCTAAAGTTTTGTCCTGTTCATGTTAGTATTGTACTTGTGAATGGTAATGGCGTTGATGGTGTTTAATTATTGTTAAATTGTATGGGCATGTAACTTGTTGAAACATGTTTAACACCAAAATGAATGAACAAACAAGAAAACATTAATTTTCATTTTTTTGTAATATAACTGTAAAATTGTATATTTTGACAATGTATTAATTTAGATATAAAACACATCTGAAACATTTGTCCTTGCCAGCTGGTAGTTTGAAGTAGGGCTAACATTAAGTCAAATATTGTACCAGTTTATTAATACAAGGTAACATGTGGCAGTTTCCACATGTATTTTCATCGATGACCGTCATCTCAGCATTGTCGTGTGCTGCTTGAGATACAAAAAGAAAGAATGAAAGAAAAAACTAAATAAAATAACAAATGAACCTTAATTGGAAGGTTCAAGACAAAAAATAATGATTCAATGTATCTTTCAGAAAATTTGCAGAGCATGGAGTTAAATAGGGTTGTATTTATGCTGATGATATGTATACCTAATGTTTGCAAAGTTCACAGTTAGGATAGGGGTAGTCATACATGGGACTGGATCAGAGTGCTGATAGGGATAACGAGAAGTCAAGTTTCTAATGTTCGTGCTCATGTCCACAGGACCAATACTCTTGAAATTTGGTACATTGAGAGACATAATAGAGATAGAGAATGTTGCATGGCTGAGAGTGAGTTGCTATTGTCCTCTCATGAGGGATAGTTCTTGGTGTGGAAAGACACTGGTGACCTGCAGTCACTCATGATTTTTCCCACCTCGTGAAAGAAAAATAGTAACTTACTTTCCAATCATGCAAGATTTTGTTTATTCTATGTTTAATTGGGTATTCATTGTGAAAAGATATGCCCTAGGCCTACTTTCAAGGCCGACTTGGTGTGCCATGTTTGTTTACGTTTACATTTGCGGTTATTCTACGTCTTGCATGGGGTACAATTAAACATCACTGGAACATGTTTGATTTTGTCTAAATGTCAGTGCATCATGTCACTGATGCAAGCACATCACAATTAACTTGTAACAATGTTTAAGTCGTGTGATCTACAGTGAGTTATTACTTTTGAATTTCACTCTAGAAATTGATAATTCACCCGCAAACATAGTATAAATTATATTTTCACAAGAAAGTATCAAGGAGTCTACGATATGGATTACAGGTGGTTTGATACAATCTTCAGAAAGACTTGTTCACATGATTATCAGACAAAGAGCTTAGATTTTTTTATATTACTGTTTAAATTACAAAAATGATAACATTGGCATAAATACAGGCACCATAGGGTTACAAATTCATAACTTGCGTTATCTTTCCCAGCTCCAACTAAAAATTAGAGTTTTTTTTTTTTTTTTTTTTTTTTTAGGTATATGGCAGAAGTACATATATGTGTGGCCTATGCTGTGAAGATGACCAAATTTCATTGTAAACAATAAATATACACGTGTTTTGCAAAATTGTGGTTAATATATAGAAATAGTCAGTGAAGTACAGATTAATAAAGTCACTGTTGGTTGTTTCTAGTCTGAGCCAAGTGATTATTTTCCAAATTCAATCCATGCCATGTTCAAAATATGACTGTTGTATTCATATTTATAGGTGGGTACATATATCATGTTGAAAGATAGATGATCGGGCAATTACAGACAAATTTCAAAAAATTAGTGCTGGATTGTTTCATAGGGTCACAGATAGATCAAAGACCATGGCAGACCCATTGATTCATTGCTGCATATGGCCGGCCAAAGAAAAAAGTGATACAGGGTTAGGATCTTATGTATGTACAACTGATTTGATAGGTCAGCTTTCTTTCATCTATGCCTCATCCTAGCATGGCATTGATGACTTGCTCTACAAAACTTCAAAAATCGTGTACATGTCTTGTTTTTTCTTTGTTAGCTCTGTTGACCATAGGTCACAGAGCTCATGGCATCACTCATGTCTGTCTGTCCATCCTTCCATAAGCTTTTCCTTGTTAGCATGATACAGTCCCATTTTCAAGATAGCCCCATATACGTTTCAGAAGTCAGCAAGTGTATAAAAAGTCTGGGTGGAGTTTGATATTGGTGGCACCACCTACAATATTATATTGGTTAAAATGTGAAAATACTACTATAATATCCTTAATGTTTGATAGATCTTCATGAAATTTAGTGGGATCATGGAGGTCAAAATCTCAGCTGCATATGATACTAGTGGCACCACCTGTAATTTGCATGCAATATAATATCAGTGACCTTGAACTGTTTTTGTGAGGTCAGCACTCTGGTAAAATTGGAAATGGTGATTTTGTATTGTCATGGTATAGTTTGGACAACAATGGCCAAGAGAATTGAGTCTCCAGATCAAAATTGCACTTGAGTACATTGAATATAAAACTCTACTTGGACCTACTTTTTGGGTCACCTTAACCCAATGGTTGACCATGACCTATTGTTCAAGGTCACTAAGCACTGAAGAAAAGGACATTTACTTCAATATCTTGATAAAAATAAGATGGGTGATGCCAAATGTATCGCAAATGTGTATCATCTGGAACTTTGATATTGCATAAGTGGATAACCTTGATTAATTTTGCAAGATCGTGGAGGGAATGCATTTGAAAATTATGAAATTATTTTTGGTTGCGAGTGTAGGTAAGTCAGCAGAGCATTAGGCCTGTGGGCCTCTTGTTTTTTAATGTACCATCGGTTGGTAAGGGGCAGTGGTGTTGAAACTTATTTTCTCCAGCTGGGCTCATAAATTTGATCCAGAGCCTTTAAAGACTCAGGGGTGTCTTTTCTTTGTGCACCTAGAAAAAAAAAAGAAGAACGGAAGTGAAATCAAATAGAATATGGCTAAGACAGGGCAAGTGGCCGCTGTGGCTAATGATGTTATAGGAAAAACGTTCGACTAGTTTCGTTGCGATCTGCAACTCATCAGGAACTGTTGGGAACACTGTGAAAGGCCTATATTTATACCGTGGGGTAACAGATCCGTTGCTACGTATGCACGTGTATTGTGATAGCGTAGCTGCGGATTCAAATAGAATCACGATTTTACTTCTGTGGAGATACTCATTTCATTTTTGAGTAGGGACAATTAGGCACAGGTAATTTTTAATCATTTTTTTTACATCCAGTGAACTCGCCTGTCTTTTTTTTAATCAGGCATGCCTGTGCTGAAACAGGTGGTGGTGAAAAAAGACGAGTCTGGTATGTTTGGTAGGCAATTTGAAACCATGAATCGTTAATCTTGTTATTTCTTTTTAAACTGGTTGAGAGCATGATCTTTTTAACACATTTTTAGTGCACTGTTAGATGGTAGCTGGTAAAGAAATGGAAGTATGGACAAAGTAGAATGTTATGGTGACTTTATTGTGATGAATAAATTTTAAACAAAACTAACAGTTCTTGAAAAGTTTTTCATGAATCATCTTGAAACTTGGTGTTATGTCAATTGGAGGGGGGGGACTCACTGAAATTTGGTCGCACCACCAACAGTACTTATTGATATTGAACCAAAAGGTGTTGAAAACACATTAAATCCAGTATGTTGAGAAAGAAGAAGGCTAATGATACCAAATGTACCACAAATGGGTATGATATGTTGAAGTTATATGTTGCATAATATGGATAACCAACTTTCCCAAGGTCTCAGAGGGAATACACTTCAGGAAATGATTTTATTGTTATGGCCACTACATCTGAGCTTGTGCACATGTATCTGTATATTAGTAAAGAAACATTATTCGGACAAAATTCTATGATGTCTGGAATCATGGTGGTGCCACTGGTGGTATGAAGTGGAACAAGCAATACAGGTGTAAGAGGTACCTTAAATTCATATTAATTTGATTATGAATTAAGATGTAACTTCTAAATTTACACGAAATATGTGTTGAGCTAATGGTCAAATTTTGTCGAGTTTTGAATGACCGTGACCTCATTTTAATGTGAGTCAGTCTGTAGTAAAAGACACCGAATTCTACATTTTGGGAAATAAGAAGGCTAACAATACCACCACAAATATGTATCGTATATAGAAGTTTGATATTGCATAATATGGTGACCGTGACCCACTTTCTCATTCTAAAAAAAAATACTCTAATGCATATTAGGAAAGGACTCCATTGTGATGCTCATGGCATATTAAGTTCAGGTGGCACTGCAAAACTTACACCAAAATATACATAATTAGGCCAATTGTCAAAGTTTGTAATATGTTATGTGACCTTGACCTATTTTTCAAGGTCATTTAGCACTTATGAAAAGGACACTAAATTCAATATATTGATTAAGAATAAGGGGAACAATAGCAAATGTACCACAAATATGTGGTCATGTTGAAGTTTGATGTTCCATAGTGTGAATGACCTTGATTAATTTCTCAGGGTAATAGAGGGAATGCATTTCAGGAAATTAATTTTTGGGGATGGTCATCAGATTAGTCCCATGGGTCTCTTTTTACACAAATTGTAATGAAATTTTCAAGTATTTTCTGCACATCAGTATCAGTTGGCAGTGTACATGTGCATACACACTCACTTGGTTTATCTTGATAGTTTTGATATATTGGGGTAAGAAAGTGACAGCTTACTGATTTTCCAGGACCATAATGGGATAAAAACAAATACATATTTCAGTGGTTAGAAAGGGAGGAAAGCTTCCTGTAAGGTAATCCATCATGAAATACCACCAGTTTTATTTGAACGTGAACCAGGCCTCAATGTATGTGAACTAATTTTGCCTTGGGAGCTACATGTTTCAGTCATTATTGTCCAGTGATTGGTGATGTGTAAATAATCTTTGCGCTTCCTTCATAATGTACAGATGCTGTATTAGGATGGTTTGAACTAATTAAAAATGAAAGTCAAATTTAAATTGTGTGCGTTATTTCCTGATATGATTATCTGGTTTCATATCCACTTGATTGTACCCTGCCACCCAAGGTGGCATGGGGGGACATAGAGTTCGTGGGGATAGGAGCCGTGTCCGTCCATTGGGGAGCATATCTCTAGAACCCTAAGAGATAGAATAATGAAATTTATACCAGAGATGCATCATACCACAGGCATGTGCGCTGTGTATTGTTTTGACCTTGAAAACAGGGCCCAAGAACATGTCCATTTTCATGTGTCTGGCAGCATATCTCTAGAACCCTTAGAGATAAAATAATGAAATTTACACCAGGGATGTATCATACCAAGGACATGTGCGCCATGTATGACTTATGACCTTGACCTATTTTCAAGGTCATAAGGCCCCAAAACATCAATTTTTGTGCATCCAGACATACCGAATACATTGTATTGCTTTCTTCTGTATATAGTGGCAGGGGACATAGATCCTTTGGATCACTCTGTACTTGTATGATTATGGCAAGGGTAATTAGAATTAAGTATAAACTGAACTTGGGGTTTGGGAGAGGCATGGCTACATGGGGTTTGCAGTGGGGCTCATGAATAAGTAATAGCAGCCAGAAGTGGAAGAGGTTCACAGGTCAGATTTTTTTTTCACCAGGGTAGTGGTCACTCTAGCTGCAGTAGATGTGAAGAAGGAAGCCATCTATTTGGGGATTGCTCAACTGGAGAGTCTATGGTCAGTCTTAGCTTTTCCAGTGAAGTAAAATAAGACTCAAAGAAATCAGTACATTTTGCCAGGGACGTGCTATAGCACATCCCTGATTTTGCCAACAAAATTTTCAATATTTTTTGGAACTTATAAAATATGAATAAATAAAATAAAATACTACTACTACTACTACTACTACTAATTTAACTACTACTACTACTAATTTAACTACTACTACTACTACTACTACTACTACTACTACTACTAATAATAATAATAATAACCCAAAAGTCCTGAGATGTGGCAGCTCTACATATTAATCCATGTGTTAGAATAATGGCCCATAAATAGGGTTGTGTTAATGTACTAAGTTTCGAAACCTTTGCTCTTGGTTTCACTTTCCGAGAAACTCTAGGCAAAATGAAGGAGAAAATAAGGAAAGAAGTACTAACATGAGAGAAAGAAAATTAGAGCATAGTCTATGGAAGAAATGAGAAGGAAAGAGAGGAAAAGAAAACATGCAAATAAATGAAAACTTCATTCAGCCAATGAATAAACATTGTGAGCTGTGGCTGCTGACCTCTGTCGCGCAATTGAAGAACTTGATAATTGAAGCGCGAGATCCCTTCTAACAAGGTAATAGATTTTGTAGTCGTAGATAGAGTTTACATTATTTAGTGAGGAAATTTGATTCAAGTATAAGTAAATTTTGTGGGAAGTTTTGAAGATTTTCAGCAATAATTCCATTTGAAGAATGAGGGGGGAAAAATTTATGCATATTATTTTGTGGAACAGAAGCGGCACACTGCTGCGATACAACATGGCGGCTATCGTAAACAACTGAAACCCGCGATTAACATTGTAAGTATCCTGGCATAATTTTGTGGGTTTTATTTATACATGCAAAATCAATTGCACACCAAGATGCACTTTAACTGGTAGGTTTCCTATTGAGTAGATATTCTTTCATGACATTTTACTCTACATGGATGAAACTCCGTATGAGAAGGGGCCCCGCATACATGTGTTAACATTAAGCAATGGCAATGCCATGGCATCGTGGCGTTGGTGATGGTGATTGTCAAGGGCGGGCGTGCACCTGTCGCTCGTCCATCATTCTTGGCCAGGAGCATCAAGACTGGCGTCATCTGCATGACTGAGAACTGGAACTCGGGACAGATATGAATGACTCCTAAATTAGTAAAAAGTCTTGAAAATCTGTCTACAAGGTCTCCATCCTCATCCACTCCCACCCTCGCGCCCTTGGCGGCGTAGGCGTAGTACGTACCACCAGTACTACCACTTTTAAGTACCAGCCTAACCACTAAAACCAGGTCCCCAAAAGTGAAGTGTAGTTTTTTCCAGACAGTACGCGCGCTGGCATTGTTTCAATTTAAGGGATTATGACCTCCACACTCAATGATACTACTTACAGTTTCATATTTCTTGGTCAAAGATACAGTGCCAAAAATTCCACTTCAGCACATTCACAAATTTGGTACTCCATCGCATATATTTTCCATACATTCCACTTCAGCACATTCACAAATTTGGTACTCAATCGCATATATTTTCCGTATATTGTCAATAAAAATACATTTTTTACACATATCTGTCTTGGATTTATGGTACATTTCAGCCAATCACTACACGATGTACAGCATCTATTTTGTGTGACCATGTGCAGAACATGCACATGCGATCCCACGCACATGTCTGACCAAGACCAGTTCATAGGACTCGGTCACTTTTTTACCAAGTGACACGGGCCATGCAATACAAGCGAGTGTACACAGGCATAATTTTCAGATATGTGAGTCTATTTTTTTTCCGGCTTGCGATCATGAATTTAATCCCTATCTTGCTCTGTCATACAGATCTGTTCCAATTTAATTTCTGTTCAACTTTTTTTAATGTACTCTGGTGCATGCTCTTTATATACCTTATACACTTGTGTCGGCAAAGAGCCTTAGACTGCTCATGTTATCTATTTTGTATCAATCAATGATAAATAAAGCTTATCTATCTATCTATCTGTCTATCTATCTATCTATCTATCTATCTATCTATCTATCTATCTATCTATCTGTCTATGATTATCTATCTATCTATCTAACAGAAGGAAGTATGTGCAGTTTCCTCATCCCTCACCCCCAACCTTTCAAGAGTTGACATGTATGCAGACATATGGCACAGTCACAACGGTTGACAACTCAAATGGAAGCAACTAAAACTGTACTGTGCAAACCCTTACCCTAACAACAGGAATCGAAACTGACATTAATTACATGTGACATAAATGCAGGCAAATAGCCTTTTTTTTTTCAACCCTGACAACTTTGCCAATTAATTCTTTGTTACATTGTTTTGTGCTCTGTACATTGTCTGTTGGTGAGGGACTTGCATATCTTTCTCATATCTGTGAGAATAAAGTGTTGTTTTGACCAGGATTGTCTGCAGAAAACTGGGAATGTTAAAAAATATTTTTCTCTTATGTAAGCACCAGTCACCATGATTCTTCACCACTGTCATCAGTGTCTTGGCATACCTCAATGTTTGTTCAGTTTGTACTGTCGGTGACAATAATTAAGAGTATAGCAGTCACAAGCAATAATTTGAAGAGCATGCAAATGTACAGGTGCATATGATGACAATATGGTCATGCTCAGGCACTACAGGAAGCTCCCTTATTATGCCCCCCTTCGAAGAAGGTGGGACATATAGCTTGCACATGTCAGTCTGTCGGTCGATTGGTAGACTGTGGTTTCCGCACAATAACTCAAGAAGTTTTTTAGCTAGGACTTTGATACTGTACAGGTGTATCATTCTAGTCAAAAGCTAGGCAAAGTTTGAAGATGGGTGACCTTGACCTAATTTCCAAGGTCACAGTGGTAGCCAAGTTAACTTTGGTTTCGGCAAAATAACTGAAGAGGTTATTAAGCTAGGACTTTTATATTGCACAGGATTATAGTCCATATTTGGGGCTGGGCCAAGTTTGAAGATGGGTGACCTTGACCTCATTTTAAAGGTCACAGAGCCACTTTACTGAATCTGGTTTCATGCTTTCTGCATGATAACATATCTTGGAGGTAGAACTTTTATATTGCACAGCTTCATGGTTCTCTGTAAGGGCTAGGTTGAGTTTGAAGATGGGTGACCTTGACCCAGTTTTCAGGGTCACAGAAAGATTGTAGAATTCCTGTGGTTTCTGCACAGTAACTCAAGAAGTTTTTAAGTTAGGACTGGGATACTTTACAGGTCTATAGTTCTTTCTAAGGGCTAGAAGAAGTTAAAAGTTTGGTGATCTTGATTTAATTTCCAAGGTCACAGTGGTACCTGAGTTAACTTTGTTTTCCACATGATAACTGAAAAGGTTTTTAAACTAGGACTTTTATATTGCACTGGATAATTGTACTTATTCGGGGCTAGGTCAAGTTTGAAGATGGGTGACCTTGACCTAATTTCAAAGGTCACAAAGCCATTTGGTTGAATACTGTTTCTGCATGATAACTTGCATTTTAGAGGTAGCACTTTTATATTGCACAGCTTTGTGGTTGCCTATAAGGGCTAGTTTGAGTTTGTAGATGGGTGACCTTGACCACGTTTTGAGGGTCACACACAGACAGTAGACTTTCTGTGGTTTTTGCACAATAACTGAAGAAGGTCTAGTGAAAATGAGCGACCTTGCCCTAATTTCCAAGGTCATAAAGCCACTTTGCGGAATATGGTTTCTAAATGATGACTGATTTTTCAGCTATAACTTTTATATTGTCCAGGTTTTTAGTCTTTTTTTAAGGGCTAGGTTAAAGTTTAGAGATATGTGACGTTGATGTATGATCAACCTTCACTAATTTTGTAAGGTCACGAGTGCCCCATCTACCACTATCAATAGGGTAGTGAAGGCAAGGGTAATGAGGGGGGGGGGGGGAGCATCTATGTTTTACAAACATGTCTTGTTTCCTGTGGCATCACCAACCAAAACGCTGTAAGTATAAAGCCTATACACTGGTACCTGCCATTTAAGACCTCCCGCACTGCCAACAGAAAATGGTTGTATACTGCAGGTGATCTTAAAATAAAGGTGTATTTATACAGTAAAGTAGGAATACAGTGAAGGATCTTCAGAGAGGGGTTTTTATGTCAGAAATGGTATTTAGAGCAGGTGCTACTGTATTTCTTCAATACAAATTACATAAATAAAGTACATGTGCAGATAATACTCAAGATCAGCAGTATTCAAATGAGCAATGAAAATTAAATTAACATGATGAGTAATGGGCTCTGTGTGCATAATTGTCTTTTTTCAACCCTGGAAGAACTTTATTCTTAACCTGTCATGTACAGAGGGACATACATTAAGAGCAACCAACAATTGTGATAAATGACACACAGTGTTAGTTATACCATGAAGCTATAATGAATATCCATCACAAATAAGTATAGTGGCAAGATTTGAGGAATTGTTGTCTTGATTTTCATAAAAGTATGGTATCCCACTCTGTAGTCCTTCTTGCTGCTTTAGCACTATCAAACACTATGTACTAACTGAATCTAGGACACTTTGTAGAGATCAGCTTAGTCAGAACTTATTTTCATCGGCATGATTTATGGTTGACAAGTTACTAAGGTGACATTCAGACAAATTCAATTCAGGAGAATAGGAGACATTCAATGTTTCATATTTAACTTTGATCCTGATCACTTCCTGTGTTGCCAGGGCAACAGACTGATGCTTTGACCGTGATCAGGGCACATTTGTATTATATACTACACAAACATCCATAAATACCACCTTTTCAACCAAAAGAGAGCCAATGTCTAATCAATTTAGGCATGCTTTATGTTTCAAATATTTGTTAATACATTTTCTTTAGATTATTCTGTGTTCGAGTTGTTTATTTTATTGAGAAAGTACTTTTGACCATGCTATTTACATGGATCTGCCCTGATGCAGGTGGCTCCCTCTTTTGCTCAATAGGTGTTAGAGTAGGACCGCATTTAAATATGAATACATCCTATTGAAAACTGATGAACACAATACCAAGTTTGACTTGAGCCAAAATTAATTTTGACAAACTGTTTGGAGGGCAAAATATCTTTTCAACACTAAAGGCTTTATATATATTGCTTTATTTCAGACTTATCAGCACATGTACATGTTGGTCCATATTGAGAATTAGAAAAAGAGAAAGAAAACAAAACAAAAATAAAGTGAAGGCACATAATACCTGGCGCACAACCAAGGGTAGTTACATATAACTTGTGAAAACTACCAGACAAGGAACCTCAGGTTTAGAATATACTAAAGAAAATCTTACATGAAACAAGAAATCTAGATATAAAAAGCCAGTATGCAAATATAACAAGTTTCTCCAGTGTCTTATTACAGGAGACTTTCATCAAAAAGACTTTGTTTAATTAAACAAAGTTGATTTCGACCAAATATCTGTTAGGATGCTAAGCACATGTGCCAGGTGTTCACAACAAACTTGAGATCTGTTCAAATAGCATCATACTTGTACTCTATCAATACATTTCATTGTATACACCCAACATGAGTTTTTGTGACCTAATTAATAATGCCCCTGTATATGATAAGCATTCACAGATTCCTACATATTTCTTGATACATGTATTGGTAAATAATGAATTTTTGTGCATCATACAGGTAGAAAACCAGCACACACAATCTCATATATTTTTATGTCTCTTTGCCAACACAGACATTCTGTATTTGTTGGGTTTCTTTATTTCCTTTCTTCTTTCCATCTTCCTTTCTTCTATTGGCAATTTTTGTCCAACAATTTTCTCTGACAGTACTACACTTGAAAACTCCAAACTTGCCTTGATTATAGCTCCAGACATGAAGTCATGGCAACAAAGATGGTTGATGATTTTGAAAATTGTGCAAATAAGAGCCATTTCAAAATTTAAATTTTTAATATGTCCAAAACTATTTTAGATACAGGTAACCAATCCAACTTTAATAAATATGTTTGTAACACTGCACGTTTTTGTAATTTACATGTGACCTCTAAGGGTCAAGGTCATTTTGCCAATTGAAATTTTCTTTTAGCCATAACTCGGTCAATTTTTATCCAATTTTGATCATGTTGGGCTCAAATTGTAGATATTGCAACACTGCATATTTTTGTTATTTACATGTGACCTCTAAAGGTCAAGGTCATTTGGACCTTTGAAATTATCATCTAGCCATAACTTGGTAAATTGTTATATGATTTTGATCATGTTGGGTTCAAATTGTAGATATCATAATACTTCACATTTTTGTAATTTACACGTCACTGCTATAGGTCAAATTTATTTGAGCCTTTGACATTTTCATTTGGCCATAACTTGGTCAATTTTCATCCAATTTCAGTCAAGTAGGGCTTACATTGCAGGTACATGTATTGCAACACTGCAAATTGTTTTTGTAATTTACATGTGACCTCTAAAGGTCAAGGTCTTTGGACTTTGAAATGTTCATGTAACCATGTTTACAACTTTTGAAGGCACACAGACAGATTTGCTTTGAAGCAAATATTTTCTAGCATTTCAACTCTTTTCTTGTCACTTTGTGGTGCAGTGTAAATTGAAATTGATTATTACACAGAAAAGACCTTCCAAAATGTATTTGTCATCTGAAAGTCCTGGGAGGTATGGGACTCAGTTATAACTTCACAATGACCTTTGCATGTTTCATCATAAAATTAGCAAAGCCAGGGAGGTGTGTGGGTCCCAGAGACTGCATTTGTTGCAACTTCTACGTGTCTACTGAATGTGTATGCATGTCCCTGCTGTTGCATTTATACATGTAATGTGCCCAGCCACAGTTTTGACTTGATACTGTTAACAAATCGATACAGTTTAAAACTTGTATTATACATGTTAAAACTGTCTATATGGTATATTTCAAGTCATACGTACATATAACAATAATACTGCTTTGCGTTTAGTGAATGTTCTCAATCTGAAGGCATTTAACAATTGTGTTATTTGCTTCGAACCTTTGGGAAGCTTGTTTCACGTATCAGGTACCCTCAGAGAAAAGTTCTTACTAGATATGTAAGTTCTGGAATGTATGACAAACATTTTCTAATATATTGGCTGCTCCTTGAGTGTTCTTTTTCACTTTGCTTTTTTTTCCCCTTTTTTTCTCTCTGTATCAAATGCAAATTAAACAATAATTTTTGCACTGAGAGGGGATCCCCAGGTACTACTAGAACTTCCCATTGACAACCAACAAGGCCCCTTACATCAAGGAGCATGACATTACAGCACATGTAAAGAAGGTCTAACAGTAACTGTTCAAAAAGAACTTTCAATTGAAAAGTGGCATTCATTCAAAAATAAAATACCGATCATACAAAAATTTTAATGAAAATGCTTTTATAAAAGACTTGGAAAGTGCTCCTTGGAACATATGTGATATTTTCGATGACCCAAATGATGCTTTAGACTGTTGGAAATCGCTGTTTCTAAATATTGTAGACCAACATGCACCCATGAAGGAGCGACGTGTGAAACGCCCTAAACAGCCTGATTGGCTATCGGATGATATAATAGAGGCTATTCACCTCAGGGATAAATACTCAAGGCTCAATGACACACAAAACAAAACATTTTGGAGAAATAAAGCAAATGAACTTGTAAAAAATGGGAAAACAACATAGTATAGAGAACTTATCGAAGCTAACATAAAAGATAGTAAACAACTGTGGAACCTAGTAAAAGAAATAGCCCCAAAGGATGCATCGGCAACCCCAATTACGCTGAAGGATGACAAAAACAATATTTTGTCGGACCCACAGGACATCGCAAACACCTTCAATGTTTTCTTTGCCAATATTGCATCGTCTTTGACAAAAGACATGCCTTCATACAACAAAGACAACCACAATGAATTACGTGATTTTGTTAACTCCAATGTTGAAAATGAAACATTTTTTGACATCCCAGAAATTAAATCAGACTTTGTGGAGAAACAACTTTCACAACTTGAGGACGGCAAAGCTGTTGGCTTTGATGGAATACCTCCCAAGCTCCTCCGCCTAGGAGCTACAGCCATTGCACCATCCCTTACAGGGATATTTAACCTATCAATATCAACAGGAATATATCCGGAAGAATGGAAGACGGCTAAAGTTGTCCCCATCCATAAGAAAGGAAGTACCCAACAAAGTGAAAATTTTAGACCAGTATCAATTCTGTCAACATTGTCAAAAGTTCTTGAAAGACATGTACATAATTGTTTTTACAAATTTTTGTCACTACACCACCTTCTCCATGCGGCTCAGTCTGGCTTCAGAAATTTATTTTCCTGCGAAACAGCACTTGCAAACATGATAAATATCTGGACTCATGCAGTAAACAATAACCAAATGAACGGAGTAATTTTATTGGACCTACGCAAGGCATTCGACTTGATCAATCATGAAATTCTTTTAAACAAACTTTCAATTTATAAATGTGCTCCAAACACACTATCGTTCTTCAAATCTTACCTCACGAACCGGAGCCAGTGTACTACTTTCAAAGGAAAATTGTCTGAAAAACTACCAATAAAAACAGGAGTACCCCAGGGGTCCATATTAGGACCCTTATTTTTCTTACTATTCATTAACGATCTACCAATGACAGTCAAAAACAGCAAACTGCATATGTACGCAGACGATTCCACCATAACAACTTCTGGAAACAGTGTCAGTGAAATCAACATGAGGCTGAATGAGGATATGGGATATATTGATCAGTGGTGCTCTGACAACCATATGGTAGCAAATGCTACAAAATCCAAATCCATGTTGATTACCACTAGGCAAAAAAGGAGATCCTTAAATGAAGAAGACAAGCAACTGAAAGTGTCCATAAATGGTGAACAGCTCGATCACGTCGAAAGTGACAAACTTCTAGGTGTCACAATCAATCAAGACCTCACCTGGGATGAGCATATAAAAAATATAACATCCAAAATTAACTCAAAACTAGCACTTCTAAGGCGTATTAAAAGGTACTTACCGTTCGAAGTACGCAAATTGTTCTTCAACACCCATATATTGCCTTACATGGACTACTGCTCAGTTATCTGGGGTAATTCACCCTGTGTTTATGACCTATTGCTCGCCCAGAAAAGGGCAGCACGTATTATCCTTGACATTACAGACGTTCTGCATCCTAGTAAAGATATGTTCAAAAAACTGAAATGGATGCCCCTAAAGGACAGAATAGATTTTAGAATTACATCCCTAGTATATAGAAGTGTGAACAACTTAGGACCAAAATATATGTATGATATGTTCAATTATGTACAAGAAACCCATTCGCGCTTAACACGCTCTTCTGCCAGAAAAGATTTATATTTACCAGCAGGCAAACACAAACAGATTTATATGACCAGTTTTGCCTATAACGGTGCCAAACTATGGAACAATACAGATCCAAAGATACGAGAAAGCGCAACTTTTAACTCATTCAAACGAGCATACATCAGAAACTTTTTTAACCATATGTAACGTATGCCAATGACTGCTCTATTTGGACGTTCATGATCTCTGTACACTTTTTTAGCCTTAGTCACCATTTCATTGTAAATATCTTACCATAAATGTAACACAATACTTTTACCTTTTACTAAAAAGTGAGGGCCCTGGGGAAGATAAGTGACACACTTACCAGGTCATATTGACTTCATAATATGTATCAACCCTCCTTAAATAAAGATTATTATTATTATTATTATTATTATTATTATTATTATTATTATTATTATTATTATTATTATTATTATTATTATTATTATTATTATTATTATTATGATGTCCAGTCCCTGATAAGCCGCTCCAATGGCAAAACTTATCGGACAGATTCTTCCCTTTTTTTCCCTACATTGCTGTTGGGCCCTTACTTTATTTTTTCATTTGCTCCATTGAGTAGGTTTGTTCATGAGACAATCTCAGCTGGTGTCTTGTACAGCCCATTCAAATGTTAGTAGATGTTGACCTAGTCATTCTGAATGTGTCATATACATAGCTTTGTCTATGGTCACAGTTCAGACTTCTTGTGTCCATGCATTCATTGCAGTATGCAAATATATAAAAAAAAAGGTTGTATACATCCCATGCTGTGAATATGATGCCCTAAGTGACCATGGGTCTGACACAAGCAGCCAGTGTGGTCAGGTGTCAGTGTGGAAGTTCATTATCAGTAGCCTTACGCCCTTTCACACAACAGGAGGCCACTTAGGTGTGAGGTAATAAATTAACAGGTGAATAATGAACGAGCTGCAGAAGCTGTAAGGCAAGGTAATATGTATGTTACCTACAGCACTTGTTATCTGAGGGGGCTTTTCAAAAAATGGTATGGGGGGGAGAGAGAGAGAGAGAGAGAGAGAGAGAGAGAGAGAGAGAGAGAGAGAGAGAGAGAGAGAGAGAGAGAGAGAGAGAGAGAGAGAGAGAGAGAGAGAGAGAGAGAGAGAGAGAGAGAGAGAGAGAGAGAGAGAGAGAGAGAGAGAGAGAGAGAGAGAGAGAGAGAGAGAGAGAGAGAGAGAGAGACTAATTTTAAAATATTGACAATTTTGGTTCAACAAAGAAGTATACATACAATGTTATAATGAAGAAGTAGATGCATCCTAGAAATCCATGTGCTGGCTTTTCTGGTGGTCTGAAAATAACCTTGTAGCAGATAGCAGCATGATAATCTTTGTATACATTGTTGTGCATCAGTTTTTGTTGGTTTTTTTTCTGAGATATTGTCCAAATTGGATCCCCTTGCAATACCTCTTTCATTTCCCAGTTGTCTTTGACATGAAGCGTTTAAGTATCATGTTTGCTATGGTTGCCTGTTCAATCTTCTATCAGTTTTCTGTTGATTATTAACCATTTAACCTGTTGTCCTGTACTTGATCTTAATAATTATGTATATATATATATATATATATATATATATATATATATATATACACAGTTGTATATATATGTATGTATGTATGTGTGTGTGTGTGCGTGTATGTGTGTGTGTGTGTGTGTGTGTGTGTGTGTATATATATATATATATATATATCTGGCTTTGTCCTTTTGAGACCATTTTTAACCTTAATTTTACACCACCAAAGGGACATGATGCCTTGATATTCATAGAATGTTTGTAAACATAAAACTACATGCTTTCAGCTCAATGAGCAGGACCTTTCCAACATGCCAAAATAACGGTTGTTCTGAGCAATGGTCGATGAAAGTAAAAGCAATTGTTTTATGTCACATCAATGATGTAATACATGGAATATGTTACATGGGTATGTCTTCATATCATGGTGAAAATAAATGCAGCAATATTTGGTCAGTCTCTGATGAGCCCAGGTTGTGGCAAAACCAGTCAGACTAAAAAGCAGCAAAGTTTATAGTTTATTCTGACTGTCTGACAGCATCGCAGACAAAGTGAGTTCACAGCATAGCACTTGTGCTGTGATAACACATTGAATTTTGCAAGAGCCTGATAACCAGCCCTCTAGCCTCACGAGTTTAAATGTAGTTGCGCGACATTTTGAGACAAGTATGGACATGCACTTATGCTTACCCTGCTATTTTTTCGGGGGGGGGGGGGGGGGGGGGGGGGAGGGGCGGCTTGGGATGTGTTAAAAAAAAAACTTTTAAAAAATGTTGATTTGTGTTAAGTACATATATTAATGTATATATTTGGAATCAATGATTTCATATGTACTTTGGTAGAAGACAAAGGTCCTCAAACAATGCAAGCTTTCCAAAGAAACATTTCTAAATCCGTCCATCTTCTTGCCAGGCCCACTGACAACAGTAAAACCTGTCTTGAAATACCATCTCCAGGGATGACCAACTTTTTTCTCAAGATAGGTGCACGTTCTCTTTTAAGGACACTTCAGACACCAAAAAAATATCCCACTTTAATCGGTCATAACTCAAAATATCTTTGTGTCAGGATAACAAATCATATATGTATGTAATCGTCATAATCCAAAGAATTTATATATCATGTGTTTAGGTGTCTGCGATGTTAATTGTTAAATAAACAATCCAAAGTTGACCGCAAACCATCGATCCCATAAATGTCGATATAAATCACTAACCATCTGTGATAAAATCAAAATTACACTCTTATCTCAATCCTGACATATTGGCAACAAAAAATGATCCTACGATTTTTCATGTTTGGCTTAGTTTTTCCGCTATCCATCCTCAAAGTTTGACATTTCAATTTTCCCTTTGATTTCCCGCATGTTCATTTTCTTCATTTCACAGAAAAAGAACGAAGCAAAATTTCGAAAATCGCTGAATCGTTTTTGCAGTTCAGACAATACAAAGTCAAAGGCCGTTTACCAGATTAAATTTCGCCCAGCCGTTTTCCTGGAATAACCATTTCTTAGTGGGGTTCCCATCCTATTCTCCTTTCTGAGAAAATGAGCTTCAAAGGCTTTTGATGTTGGTCATTTGACTCTAAAACAATGCCTTTTGCTCAAGTTGAGCTGACACTTATACAATATGGAGTAAATATCGTCCCTGAACATTTTCTGTGGTTGTCAATCAATTATTTACCCATCACATGAATAAAAGAGCCTTTGAAGTACAGAAACCATTCTTCAGCTATCTGTCAAACGGCGACAGTCGGTCTGGTTTCAGAGTGTGACGTCAGTATAAATGAATAGTACAAAGCAAAACATTCTGAAAAGATGGCATTTTTTTTTAGAATATTTTGCTTAGTCATGGTCTTTGAAGGCACATGGTCTCTCATTGGAGTTGTCTCTCAAGAGTGGGACCACTGTATTTGTGTGTCATTCACCAGTTTAGATTACAAGCTGCATTGCATGTAGTATTGGTTATATAAGTTGTCCAGTTGCACATGGACTTTGCTGCGTTGGCTTTGCAGACATGATATTTACTTGGTTATCACCATTGTTATGTAATGAGTACATAGAAACCCGTGTAAATGTTGTGCTGGTCAGCTCAGAGAAACTAGCTGAACTTGTTATCCGGAAGAGGTACAACCCTGGCTCCACTCTCCAGAAGATAACCCAAGTGGTACTTGTTGCCCTATTCATTGAGAATAGAATTATAAATCTGAACACCAGTGCACGTAGCATATGACGTGTTTACACTGACTAGGAATAAATGATGCCAAAGATAACCTAGAAAATAAGATTTGCTTTAAACCAAATTGGTCTATGCCTTCAATAGTTGTAAATATGGCCAGATGAAGATTTCAGAGGAGCAAATGACCTTGACATTTGACCTCTAGAGGTTACAATATGTAAATTTAAAAAATATGCAGTGTTGAAGTACCTACAATTTGAGCCCAACATGACTGAAATTGGATGAAAATTGACCAAGTTATGGCTAGATGAAAATTTCAAAGGCCCAAATGACTTTGACCTACAGAGGTCACATATAAATAAAAAATGTACAGTGTTACAATATCCACAATTTAAGCCATACATGAACCAGATTAGATCAAAATTGACAAAGTAATGGCTACATGAAAACTTTAAAGGGCCAAATAACCTTGATCTTTGACTTTTAGAGGTTGTATGTGAATTATAAAAATATTCAGTGTTGCAAAACCTCAAGTTGAGTCCAGCATGATTAAAATTTTACGAAAATTCACCAAGTTATGGCCAGATGAAACTTTCAAAGGTCCAAATGACATTGACCTTTAGAGGTTACATATTAGCTTCAAAAATATGCAGGGTTGCAATAACTACAAGTTGAGTCTAACATGATTAAAATTGACCAAGTTATAGGGTTGGGTATTATTACTAATTTCTGTATCACGATACTTTTCAATACAGAACCATGTATCACGATATATTATCATCCGGTGTAAATACAGCCCTGGTTGTCATTATCATGTATTGGGTTGGTACAGGAACTTGAGCTTTGGTATTTCAGAGCAAGGTGGCTCAAAATGAGGCTAAAATCAGCACATGGGGGCTTTTTCCTTGAATAACCAATTAGATGTAAGCAGCCTCAAGTTCCTAATTATAAATTCATAAATATCACCCTCAAAATGGTTACTAGCCATTCAGTTCCTGCACAGCCAATCAGAGAATAGGATTCTCTCACACTACCTAATTATAAATTCATAAATATCAACCTGAAGATGGATGCCACAAGGTTGATATTTATGAATTTATAATTAGGGGGTCTAGGAGAATACTGTTCTCTGATTGGCCGTACAGGATGCATACTAACCAGGGGTGATAGGATTATGAGCCTGGCTCTCTTTTGTCCAAATTTAAAATTATTGGATGATATCTGGGTGAGGCTGGCTACCCTGGGACTGAGGATCTGCATTCTATAGCCTAGGCCTATTATTTACACCGAGTGGAAATATAAAGGTTATCACATGGTTGTAGCTGTATTACCCCTGTACCAGCCCCTCACATCCGTATCATCACTCGACCGTCGGACTCATGATGATACAGGTTCTCTGGGGCTGATACAGGGGGTGATACAGCTACAACCATGTGATAACCTATAAGTATCATGTGAGTGTATGAAGTGATCACAATTTTTTAATTTAGATGCAACAATCAGTATCACAGCCTCTGTGATGGTGTTTTGACAAATCCTTCTGCCGTGTCTACATACACCAGCAATGAATTGATTATGTAAGTTGTGAAATGTGTTTTATTGGCAGTTCATCTTCATACAAGGATGAGTTTCTTTAATTTCTTCATATAAAATTCATAAGTTATCATAAACATGGAAGTTTTCTATCATATCATGAAAATTCAATACACAAGGAATGTATCACGATACGGTTCGGTACAGTGATAGTATAGCGGTATTTTGATATATCGTCCCAACCCTACCAAGTTATGCTGTAAAGCAAAAATTTTTTTCTAGTTTCTGTTCTGTATTTATTTGTCAAAAAATATATATATGTATGTATATATATATATATATATATATATACATATCAACAAGAGAGGATGTTCTGCCACATGCGTATATGTCACACAACCATTCTTATTTGGCTTTCCGTGGAAAAAATATTTTATACACATGTACTGTGGTACCTTGTGTTTCCTGCCAAGACTGAAAACCGAAAGTCTATGCACATACTTTGAATGCAACAGACTCTAGTAGGATAGACAAGAAGAGACAGAAGGTCATGACTATTTGCATACATGTACAGTTCATTACAACAACATACATGGCAACATTAGCCTGGGATTAGGCTGCAGTTGGAGCTTATGTGAGTTTTGTTGTGTCTGTGTGCAAACACCGACATTTAAAAAAAAAATTCAGGTAGTTCAGTGCTCATGTGGTTAAAAATGGAATTACAAGGCATCTTTTTCAACACTAGAAGGTGCTGCCACCTAGGGACTGCCTAGTATGTCTGCTGTTCAAACAATCATTTAATTCCTGTCTCCTCTTGCAGATCTTTGAAGCTGTTTGCTTGTGTAAGCACAGAGACAGATTTGCTGTGACACAAATGTTCTTTCTTAGTTAGCTCAGCAGGATTGTCAGCCAGCACACCTTATGCCATCACTCTTTGTACGTCGTCTGTTCACAATTCACATTTTCGACTTCTTATCTGAAACTGTCAGCCAGATTGACTTCAAACTTGGGGGCAATGTGCCTTGGATGGGTCTCCACCAAGTTTGTACAAATGGTCAAGCCCCAGTGATTTTTTCTTTTCTTTTTTTTTTTTTTTTTTTTGTTCTTTTTTTGGGGGCAAATCTTAAAAAATCTTCTGCGAAATAGCTCACCCAGTTGCTTTGATATCACACAGGAACACTCCTAGGGACTCCTGGTTACCCGAAGCACAAAGTGCAGAAGGGTATTATGGTCCCCTGCATTGTCTCTCCGTCCATCTGTCATGATGATAACACGATATCTCAAAAAGTATTCACTATAGCTATACTAAATTTTTGTCAGAGATGCACCTTATAATGGACCAGGTTCCTATTGAAAACCAGTTTCCTCTTATTATTTTAAAACTTTTTATGAAACTTTAAAAGTATTTATTTCAAGGCCATCTGAGTGATGCAAAAGGGGTAGGACATTACCATAATTAATATCCGGCCAATGACTGCTGTTCCACAAGAGTCCTGTTATTTAATCCAATAAATTTTAAGAATTTTCTTCCGCCGAAATTGTGGAAGACTCTAGCTAGCTTACACATGCACTCTCCTCGAATCAAAATTTTAAATGGTGTAAGGGATTCTGCTAAATGTTCTTGTGGTTCACTTAGGGAAGATACATGGCATTATTTCTGTATCTGTCCGTCATATGCTGCCCCACAGTCAGATTTGTATAACTCGATTTTCTGATTTGCACCATTTACATTACAAACAGTATTATGTAGCCCTCATGAAGCTTCACTTGAGCAAAATGTCGTAATTTTTCTAGCAGTGCAAGAATATATTTGTAGGACGGATTGTTTAACACTATAGGTATTGGTTGATTCTGCAAATTCTATAAGCATCTTGATTTGTATGTATTTTTTATTTGAATCTATGGTCGGTCTAATTCATCACTTTGGTGGTGAACATCTTGCCCCATTGTCTTCTCATCTAGGTGTCAGTCATCTTTCTCGTGTATCTGTGTGTCTGGTATTGTTCTGTTCATTTGTCCTTCCCAGCAAGAGGGATTTACATTGGACTTTGTCCTCTTTCCCAATTGTTATGAATTACTATTGTTATGATATGTACTGTAATGACAATAAAATATGTTTAAACAAATTAATATCTCAACAAACATTCAGTTTAGCTTTACAAAATTTTTGTCACAGAAGAACCTTATGATGGACCAGATTTCCATTGAAAACCAGCTCCCTCTGATTATCTAAAACATTTTATGGAACTTTTAATATATTAATTTGAAGGCAATCTAAGTGGCGTCAAGTCTGCCAATGTTACTGCGATATCTAAAAAAATATTGACCACAGCTTTATCAAATTTTGCATCTCTTATGATGGGCCAGGTTCCTATTTCAGACCATTTTCCTCTTTGCATTTATAAACTTTTTATGAAACTTTAAAGTATTCATTTCAAGGCCATCTGAGTGGGGCATGAGGGGATGATGTTACCATAATGTCTCAACAAGGATCCATCGTAGCTTCACCAAAATCTTATCAGAGATGCACATTCTAATGGACCACATTCCTATTGAAAACCAGCCTCCTCTTTAAATTTATTTTAAACTTGTTATGAAACTTTTTAAGTATGTGTTTGAAGGCCGTCTGAGTATTGCACAAGTGGGCAATGTTACCATGGTATCTCGAGAAGCATTCATCACAACTTCATCAATTTTTTTATATGAAAATTGTACGTAAAGTATTCTACTGCAAAGTCTCAAAAACAAAAACAAAACAAAAAAAACAGAAAAAAATGTAGAATTGAAGAAAAAAAGATTGTGGTTGCCAAGGGTAATCTGTTCTCTCAGCGTTTTTTTTCTAATTTGTTCACCAGGTGGCGGTGCAAGATTTTTCATTTTTTTATTATTTTTCGTGGTTTTTTTTGCTATTTGCGACTTCTTCTCCAGATCCATCTCTCAGATTTAGCTGAAACTTGATGAATATATTCCTTGTGAAAGGACAAAGTTGTTCGCTATGTGCCACTGCTGTGGATTCAAGATTTTTTATGATTTTTTCAATTCAGGTACTTATCAGCAAATGCACCCTTCCTATTGATTACTAAGTCAATGGGCAATCTAATGCTAATTCACATTTTGGACTTCTTTTATGAAACCCTCTGCCAGATTGACTTGAAATTTGAGTAGCAATACATGAACCTTTGGTGGGTCTCTACCAAGTTTGCTCAAATGGTCACACACCAGTGATTTTTGGATTTTTTTATGATTTTTCTTCTTTTGTTCTTTTTGGGGCAAATCTTGAAAAAACTTCCCTGGAACCGCTCACCCAATGGCTTTGATATCAGACAGGAACACTCCTAGGTACTCTTAGTTCTTAATTTGTTCAGCAGGGGTTGTTGCATTTTTGGTTTCTATTTTTAACAGATGTTTTTGTATGCTTTGGCTATTTTCGACTTCCTCTCCAGAACCATCACTCAGATGAAGATGAAATGTGGCGGATATGTCCCTTGTGAAAGAGTCAGACAAAGTTGTTCACTACGTATCACTGCTGTGGATTCCTAATTTTTAACATTTTTTTCAAATTGGGTACTTACCTGTAAATGCACCTTTCCCATTGATTACTGTGCAAGTCAATGGACATTCAAATGCTAATTCTCATTTTTGACTTTATCTCTGAAACTGTTTGCCAGATTCACTTCAAGCTTGGTGACAATGTACCTTAGTGTGCCTCTGCCATGTTTGTTCAATTTGTCATGCTTCAGTGATTTGGGGTTTAACAGGAATTAAAGAAGAACGGCAGTGATAGTTTTTACTTTTTTGTCATTAAGTCATTTTAGGTGATCATTTGACAAATTTTCAACATTTTTTCTCAAACAGGTATTCAGTTAGAGCTACTTTATATTTCCAGCAGGTGTTCTGATGTGTGATGTCACTTGGGCTGCCGTCCATTTATAGTACACAAATAAAAATCTTTATTGCTTGAATCCCGCCATCTGGTGGTCATGGCAAAGACTACAAACTTCAGCACCTGGACTACAGCCAAATGACTGTCGCAGGTCTGGACAAGTACATAATTAATAAATGAATATATAAGGTGAGGGAAAGAAAAAAATAATGATGTCTACACAACATGAGCAGGCATATCAAAATGACTTGTGTACTCTGTTAATCACCCTCTTTGATCTTATCAGTGTGGTATATTAGTTGACGCCTGCTTCAGTAATTGGATACACAACCACAGGAGCTGTTAGCTTGTGTGTACAGTGGTCCCTGTCTTGAAAGACCACCCTAGGGCAGGTCAAAATGTGGTCTCTCAAAACAGGTGGTCTTTCATTAGAGGTATAATAACATGTAAAAGATAGCACAGTGTTCTGAGAGAGTGGTCTTAAAAAGATATGCGGTGTCTCATTGGAGGGGTCTCTCAAGACAGGTACCACTGTATTGATTTCTGCATTTTTCTTTCCTTATTAATCCTCCTGAAATGAGTAAACATTTCAGTTTAATAAATTTGATTATATCTATACACACCACTTCATCCATAGAAAAAAATGAAATATGTGTACTTGGTCAGGTTCCCATGTTTTTGTCAGAGTTCCACTCAGCTGTGACTGCATTAGCTGTGGTAGTTAGTCCAGGTGACATCACAATGCCTCATTTACATATCTAAGAAAACTTGATATCTGCTGATCCAGTTGGGAAAAAACTTTGTATTTTCTGATATGGGTCCACATTTATCACATAAAACAACTGAAAATTAGTAAATTATTCACACAGTACCCCTTTAAAGTGGAATTTGTTTTCTGCATAATACATGTACATGTATGTCAAGAACTTGAGTATAGGGCATTCAAGTTACACAGGATTACAGTCCTCTGCAAGGGTGAGGTTATGTTTGGGGATGGGTGATCTTCAGCTATTTCCCAAGGTCACAGAACCATTGTTGTGGAATTTGCTTTCTGCATGATATGTCAACAAGTTTTTGAGCTATGACTTTGATACTACACAGGATTAAAGTCCTCTATAAGGGCAAGGTTACATTTGAAGATGGGTGACCTTGACTTAATTCCCAATGTCACAGAGCTGTTATAGTTGATTTTGCTTTTGGCACGATACATTAAAAAGTTTTTGAGCTAGAACTTCATATTACACAGGGTTATAGTCCGCAATATAGTGGTATCTCTTTTGAGAGACCGCCCCTACGGCAGGTCAAAATGCGGTCTCTCAAAACAGGTGGTCTTTCATCAGAGGTACAACAACATGGAAAAGATAGCACAGTGTTCTGAGAGAGCAGTCTTTAAAAGATATGCGGTCTCTCATTAGAGGGGTCTCTCAAGAGAGGTACCACTGTACAAAGTTTTGTATGTAAACACTATTTTCAATGTTCCTTTGATCATGTATGATTAATTGTGATTGGTCATATGGCTGGTATGGATATGAAACCAGACAAACCCCATCCTCACATTAAAGGGGGAACGAGATGTGACGTCAGCAGTTGCTGGTTGAAAGTGTCCCTATATGGCTGATACAGTGGTACCTGGCTTGAGAGACCCCTCCAATGAGAGACTGCATATCTTTTTAAGACCACTCTCTCAGAACACTGTGCTATCTTTTACATGTTATTATACCTCTAATGAAAGACCACCTGTTTTGAGAGACCACATTTTGACCTGCCCTAGGGTTGGTCTCTCAAGACAGGGACCACTGTACTAACTTGGGTTTGATAGGGCCACTTTTGTTTCGATTAATTTATTGTATTGTACAACTGACAAGTGTCTGGACTTGAACTTAACATGCATCTTACGCACACATACTAATACCGGTAAGGACAATTATTTTAGCTCTGCTGACCATGGATCACAGGCTTTATATGCATACTCGAGGTCTGTTTGCTTGTCCATCTGTTTGTAAACTTTTTGCTTGTGAATGGTATACAATCCACAGTTTTCAAGTTCCGTTTATATAACTCTCAAGTCTTATCAAGTGTATAAAAATCTAGGTGGAGTTTGAAATTGGGGGTGCCACCTGATGCATTATTTAATATATTATGTGAGACCAAATGTGAAAATCTTGGGAATGCTCAAAATTGTGTAGTTCTGGGTTGACTTCCATGAACTTTGATGGTATTGTGAAGCATGTCAAAATCTCGAAAGCTTATGATATTGTTTGTGCCACGTAAAGTTTGACAGAAATTAGGAACTAAAATATGGCAAATGATAAAAATTCCATAGCTAAAACAATAATTAGACATGCCAAATTAATAGGACATATAGATCATGCATAGCAATAAATTATTATCATTTAATATGGATAGATCTTGATGATATAAATGGTACCACCTGCACTTTGACAGAAATAATGTGCCAAAACGTGTGAAAGATATAAACTGCCATATGTTGAGAAATAATTTGAAGCGAAACATGCCAAATTCATAGGATCTGCAGATTGTGTCCAACTCTAGTATATATTTATATGGTATAGATGACCATGACCATTTTTTCCCTGCTTGCCGGCCTGTAAAGTTGAAAGGAATGACTTGGTAATGACAGGGACTAGCTGGGACATCAATTGGGAACAGAATTGAGCCTCCAGATACAAATTTCACCTGAGTGTCCTGTTCACAAAACTCTACCTATTTCTTGGTCACCATGACCCACTTGTCATGAAATTTGGCACTTGTCCAAATTTATCATTTTGGCTAGATAACTCAAACATTTATGTGATTTGAATAAATGGAGTATATCTGTGGAAAACTGGAGTCAGGGTGCATATATTGTGAGCAATATACTTTTTTAAAAATCATAGTTGAAGGTGAAGGTCACATGGCCACTTGGACTATACAGGTCAAAATGTGAGAGTTTTGTGAACACTTTAGCATCTGTAATTTTTGGCATATCCTAATGAGATTTAGTGGGGTCGTGGAGGGAAAACAAATCTTGACTTGGTGCAATATTAGAGATGCTGCCTACATTTTGTCAAAAGTTATGAGCCAAAATGTGTTGTGAGATATAAAGTTCCATATCTCAACAAATTCAGCTAGACACATCAAATTTATAGGATGTATAGATCATATCAGGTAGTAATATATCCTATAATCATGATAGTAGGGATGACCTTGATCTATTCATTCCAGGTCATCGGTATCCTGAAGTTAAAATAACATATTTTGGTAGATAATTGTGATAAATATTAAAATTGGACTCCTCCAGAAAGTCAGAACTTGCATTTTTTACAAGCACTGTGTTAATGTTTTATTTATATGTGGGGAGATTCTCCACACCTTTTTGCAATTTAAAAGATATATATATAGTTTTATATATTTAAGAGAAAAAAATAGAAATAGGAAGCTGACTTAGACACAGTTTAATATGTGTGGAGCTTGACCCTCCCCACCTTAATGTGAGCAGAAGCTTTGTAGTCCATAATGGTTTCCCATCAATGACCATCACTGGTTTTGCTGAAGATACTGTTGGTCAACCGGTTTGGTCAATGTTCTTGAACCACATTGTATGTAACCACTTTAACCACCGATGTACTCATATTCAGCATGGAAGCAACTGTTGACACTTGGCATACATGTTTGTTATCTTCAGGATGACAAAGCCTCTGGCACAGTGGCACTCACTGAGGCTTTGACTTTGGGAAGATGGCTGTGTGCTACTTTCTCCTTTTTAATCTTTGTGGTAAAGATGGTAAATGAAGCTTCCTTCCAGAAATACCTAGAAGTACGAGCACTAACAATTTAATCCACCATATCCTAAAATTTATTGACCTCATCCACAGAGCTAATCAGTAAAGGGTATTCAATTTTTACATTAAAATATTGGAAGACCATAGAAGACCATCAATTTTATGTCAACAAAATTAAAGAAATCTATCAAATTTGTCCAAAATATGATGTAAGGCTACAAGCTTGGTCCACAGAAGTGACTACAACTATTAATTTTGTCCATTGAAGTAACACATTTTAATGCCTTATTGAATTTGTCCTCAACATTTTTAGTAATTCTTGCCATCTCAATTGTAACTTAAGGATATACTTCTGCTTAGCAGAGGTGTCCTCAAAATAGGCCATAAAACATAATAAACTAAAAATGAGTTCAATAAAGTATATATTTTTGAAAAGTTCATAGAGTGGAAAATTGTGTTTCGTCATTACCATTTGTGTTACTTGTTTTGTGTTTATACAGTAATTGTGCAAAGTGAGCATACAATTTTCCTAACTTTTCAGTTTGAAATGGATTCAGCTTTTTTATTTTTCACTCAAACTTTGAAATTCTTGTGGGAAAATAAACTGCAAGAAGTGAATACAAAAAGTGGGTCTCACTTTGTTCAAATTTTGCTTTGTTTGATCTTTTGGACTGTTTGATGTTGGAAGGTTGACATCTCACTTTATGATGCCATATCCTTAAGTGGCAAGGATTATCATTGGTTTTCATGGAAAAATTTGAGAGAATTTATAAATTTTGTGCCTAAAATTATTACATGTTGAAATGTTTGGCACCCTGTAGAATTTCTTTGGTACATACTTAACTTGGTCGATTCTGTTCTGCCCAGTACCAACCAGCATGTTCAGTGGAAGAGGCCTCTTGATGCACTAGTCACAAGAAACCACATAAACTGACTCAAAATTTCTCTTTATGTGTATGGCTTTTTTTCCCAAATACCCTTCTTTGATTTTGCTTTTTGACTAAGATCAGTCAGTCAATTAATTCTGCATTTATCAGTACTTCTCTGTATACCGTATGCTGAATAATTTGGTTATATTTTCATTCTCTACTTCCAGACCACCTTGAGCAGAAGAAACAAGACTGTATCAGTTAACTTGGTAATTATGGAATAGATTAACGCAACTTGCTTTCATGGAAAACATACCCCAAGCTAAATATTCAGAGTACGAACCAAGCTACTCTCGCTTGACTAGTGTAGAATCCCCTCCCAATGTCAAGTCTTGGGAACCTGGTGGTATTCCTAACCCAGCTGCTTACAATTATCGTAGTAAAATTCCCCGCCCTGTAATACAATCTGCGGAATGTGAAGTACGTGCAGCAACTGCAGCGGACAATCCTGTCTTTCAGAGGGAGCCATCGGACATTGAGGTACGGCAGCCACGATATCGAGGGGGGACCTTCACCAGTTATGAGGAGATGATGAACAACATGGAACAGGCTGATCCCTTTACTGGAGATCCTCCCGAGTCTGAGGGGCGACACCAGCCATCCAGACACGAGTTTCTCCGAAAGGGGTCTCGATCAAGGATGGGTGAGAAAAGGGTCCGCATTGAGAGTATGCCGCCAAGAAAAGATGACACAGAAAGTAAGTCTGATGGAAAGCATAAGCACAGACATGACAAACGGAGAAGACATCACAAACGGAAGGACAGAGACACCGATATGAATGCCACTGGTACATCATTCACTGTGATGCAAGATAACCCAGTATATGAGGCAGCAGATAACATACGACGAAGACCTTCAACAGGCAGTAATGGTACCTACACCTTGGAAAATAATGGATCCCAGTCAAAATTGGTGCATGATGCCCATCATTCAGAGGTTGAAATGCAAGAGTCCCCGAGACGTCAAGGACTGTTAAACCAGAACAGACAAAGCAGCAAGAGAATGGTTCATGTCGACCCAAGAGTAAAATCGGGCATAAAAGCCCATGATGAGGTAGGTCTGCCATTGATATCATCATTGGAGTATACATACAGGTATATATGTTGATGGTGTTGATATTTACATGTATTGCAGCTTTGTGTTTCACCTGTTCATAAAATGTAGTTGTGTACCAGGAGTGGTAAGAAGCCAAGACTGAGAGGAGGAGACAGCAGTGTTCACAGGTAAAGTATGAAGCTTGTAAGACTGAACAACTGTGAAGATTGTAAGAATTGGCACTCACTGCTGTCCACCTGTCACAGGTAAAGTATAAAACCTATCCCTATCACAAGTAAAGTATGCAGGCCTAGCTCTGAACTCTTTCTGTGACAATCACGTCTAAAGTCAATCTATTCAAGTCAGACAAGTATGAATTATCATCAGGATCCAAGATTCATATTCCTCATAAAAAGACCATTCTTTCAAGTACCAGCATGCCTATAGTTCCAGAGAGAATATCCCAAGTCCACACGTTTTTGTCGGCGTGCATTGGGCACAATGTGTCCAATGCACGCCGAGAAAAGCTGTTCACTCAGTCCAAAATTTGGCACTGAAAGGGTTAAGACTTAACGCCCAAGTTGCTAATATACCTCTGACAGGTAAAGTATGAAAGATTGTAAGACTTCACCCCAGATCTGTCCACCTGTCTCCCTTGTATTTGCAGCTTTCAGAAGTACCCGACGTAAATGTACGTATGTGCAAGTAGTGAAAAAAATATAGTAAGCAAGTTATTAGTTGGTCTTTCTTTCCCATATACATGCAGTTAGCTTAAGCATATTACCAAAAGAAAAAAAAAAAAACAACAAGGAAATGTTCCCTGTGCGATAAGCCCAGTGGATGTTTTAACAGATATAAGATTATATTTACATTCGGAGTTTTTGTTAGCATTGAAAGAATAGGGACAAATTTTGTTTTCATCGGTCGATGATTACATCATGTACAGCACGGCACGTGCCAGTGCCTACTTGCCCTGTAATGTTGTTATTTTGCTACGTAGCAAGCGGCTAGCCACACCCATAGCTCCTCCCACTGATGAACAAAAGGTCCTTCGCAGTGGCTATCAAACCTTTTACGCACAAATATTCATGACCAATTTAATTCTAGTATTAATGTTCATATGAATATAAATATAAAAAATTAAGTCTGTCTCTGTTGTTGTCATTGGCATGTAACAGCGCAGTTGTTGGTAGGCATTTTTTTCATGACGTTGCTATCGCGACATCATGAAAAATGCCTACCAACAACCGCGCTGTTACATGCCAATGACAACAACAGAAACAGACTTCATTTTTATAATGTATACACATGCATGCACCTATGCATGCATGCACACAATTACATGTACATATACCCATACCTATAAGATTAGGGCACATGTACTGATTTCCTACCACTGCTACATATTTGTAGCAAATGTGATACTTTATATGCTGCAGTACATAATCATAAGGGAAAGAGATCATCTATGATTACTACTAAACTATCTATATATATAAACACTCAAAAAGAATTACAGTATGTGACAATATACAGTACACCTACAAGGAAGGGTGGTGCCATATTGCACAAATTTCATTCCATACCAGTCCCTGATTTTTCCGTATATTCACCTAGATTAAGACAACAATTGCATATTTAAATTCTTCATGAAAAGAGCTTTCATTCAAGTACCAACATGCTGCAAGGGCAGCTGCAGCATCACTTGCCAGTCAGTGCCGGAACCACTGACCAAGGCCTGTGACCATAGTATGCAATGAGTTGACTGATCTAAACAATATTTTGTGCTGATTTATGTCTTTGTACATCAGGTGTACATAGTAACAAATTAAAGCACCTGGATTCCACTCAATAATGGCACATTTTCACAGAGCAGAGTATTTTTTTTATCAAAATCATTTAGATACAGCCCACACAGAAACTCTGTCATTCATTTTCCCCTTGCATTCAGTAAAGATTAGTCTGCTGCTAGTTGTACAAATCCCAGTATGTACACGTAGTCATGGCAACAAACTGCAGAATCCTTTTTGTAGAGCGCAGCATCAGCTTGATTGGCCATTGCTGTATAATTGCAGGTGACAATTGTATGCATTCTTTACAATAAAGCAGTAGTTTAGCCAGGCACCTGTCCACCATGGACATTTGGATGGGTATTCACAAGTTTGGAAGTGAGATCAAATTTGTTGGGGGTGGGGTGGGTGACCTAGAGGGCATGCCCCCAGACCCTCCCGAGCAAGACTTTACACCTTTGGTGCTAGTTCAATTGCCATTCTAATGATTAAGATTGGTAAAAGAAAATATTTGATTAAAAGCATACAACAGAGTTACCTTATAGCTGAAGAGATTTTATTTGCTATTTGCGATTAGATCACAGAACATGGTTTCCCTGTCAAGCGTGCCGTTTTGCTACGCTTCATTTTGATTGGCCAATCGCGGTGACGCGAGATGCCAATCATTGTCATGCGGCCTGTGCTTGACAACGGCACGCTACATTTCAATAGCATTGATATCCCAGCTTGCTTGCCATAGTTTTAAAGGCTTTGTGTAAAAAAAAAAAGACGCAACTTATCTTCAAAGCATGGCAAGTGTTTTATATGATTGTACATTCTGATTAAATTGCCACCGAATTAGTCGGGCTAATTGATAAGGTTTTGGGACCGGATTAGCGGCTCGAACCCTACTACAATATCTGAATTGTACCATGGAGCTATGTATTATAGCTCCATGATTGTACATACCCAAGTTCAGTCATTCAGAATCTTTTCTTGTGTCATAGGATCTGTTGCTGGCAGCATCGCTGATTTTTCATTCTTAACTTTAAGCATTTTGAGACTGATTGTACTAGTTAAGTGATACAACTCCTAACAAACATACTAAGATAAGACCACCAATGCAATGACCAAGTCGCAAGTGTGGGTTCTAAGCTCCCAAGAACTTCAAATACAATTTAAACAAAGGCTTTCATTTTTCTGGTGAATTTAAATGTGAAGAGAACTTGTGGGTGGATTGTTAAATCTGATTAGAATTATTGGTTTCTTTGGGTGATAAAACAATTGCTCCCACGTCGGTAATGAAAGACGGCATTGAAACAGCAATTCCTTTGAAGTCAGATTTGGATGTGCAGTTATGTCATGATCTCGGCTGACTGTATGGCCCGTCTTCAACACTTTTCTTGGGATTAAATGTGAAAAACTCAAGATAGCATAAAGAAAACAACAAAGTACATGTACCAAGAGCTACCTAATGCATAAATGTATGACCATATGGTTTGGGAACCACAGCGCTAAAGCATCAGCATCATCAGACATAGGGGACACAGCGGTGGCCATTTTTACCTCAGCTGACTTGTCGGTCGGCTGAGGTTTTGTGAGGGTCCGTCGTACGTCCATTGTCCGTCTGTCCATAATTCACATTTTCGACTTCTTCTCAAAAACCGTCCCCCAGATCCACTTCAAACTTGAGGGAGATGTGCCTTGGGTGGGTCTCTACCAAGATTGTTCAAATGGTCCCGATCCAGTGATTTTTGGATTTTTAATGAATATTTTTGTTCTTTTTTGGGTAAATCTTAAAAAATCTTCTTCTCCAAAACCGCTCACCCGATTGCTTTGATATCACATAGGAACACTCCCTGGGACTCCTAGTTCTTAATTTGTTCACCAGGTGGGGCTGCATTTTTTTTCTATTTTTTTATGAATTTTTGTGTGTTATAGCTATTTTCGACTTCTTCTCCAGAACCGTCACTCAGATTAAGCTGAAACATGGTGGATATGTTCCTTGTAGAAGGGTCAAACAAAGTTGTTCACTATGTGCGAATGCTGCAGATTCCTGATTTTTAACGATTTTTTCAATTCGGGTACTTGTCGGTCAATGCAGCTTTCCTATTGATTACTATGGAAGTCAATGGGCATTCTAATGCTAATTCACATTTTCGACTTCTTCTCCAAAACCGTTATCCAGATTAACTTCAAACATGATGGCAATGTACCTTGGGTGGGTTTCTAACAGTTTTGCTCAAATGTTCATGCTCCAGTGATTTTTGGAATTTTAATGAATTTTTTGTTCTTTTTTTTGGACAAATCTTAAAAAACCTTCTTCTCCGTAACTGCTTATCCAATTGCTTTGATATCACACAGGAAGACACCTAGGGACTCCTTGTTGTTAATTTGTTCACCAGGTGGCGCTGCAGTTTTTTTTCTAATTTTTTATGAATTTTTGTGTGATATAGCTGTTTTCGACTTCTTCTCCAGAACCGTCACTCAGATTAAGCTTACACGTGGTGGATATGTTCTTTATGGAAGGGCCAAACAAAGTTGTTAACTATGTGGGAATGCTGCGGATTCCTGATTTTTAATGATTTTTTCAATTTGGCTCCTTTGCGGTAAATGCACCTTTCCTACTGATTACCATGTAAGTCAATGGGCATTCTAATGCTAATTTACATTTTTCGACTTCTTCTCCAAAACCGTCATCCAGATTTACTTCAAAACTTGGTGGCAATGTAGCTTGGGTGGGTGTCTACCAGGTTTGTTCCAATGGTCATGTTCCAATGAATTTTGGATTTTTTTATGATTTTTTTTCAAAAATCTCAACAAAAGTTTTAATAGGAAAGTTTAACATGGGAATTTCTTGTAATGGTCATAACTTTAATAATATTGACCAGATTTACTTCAAACTTGGCGGGGATGTGCCTTGGGTGGATGTCTACCAAGTGTGTTCAAATGGTCAAGCTCTATTGATTTTGGATTTTTTATGAATTTTTTTGTTCTTTTTGGGGGCAAACCTTACAAATTCTTCTCCTCTGAAACTGCTCACCCAAAGGCTTTGATATTGTACATAGACACTCCCGGGGACACTTAGTTCCCAATTTGTTCACCAGGTGGCGCTAAAAATTTTTTAATGAATTTTTTGTATGGTTTTGCTACTTTTCACTTGTTCTCAGAACCGTCCCTCAGATTAAGCTGACATGTGATGGATATGTTGTTGTGGAAGGGTCAAACAGTTGTTTACTAGGTTGCACTGCTTTGGATTTCTGATTTTTAAGGATTTTCAATTCGGGCACTTATCGTTCAATGCAGATTTCCTGTTGATTACTATGTAAGTCAATGGGCATTCTAATGCTAATTCATAGGACAACTGACACGAAATTTACTGTTTACTTGATAACTTGAGATCTGTTTTGAGTTAGCTACACATGTTAATTATTCTGTATGAAGGTCATGCTGAGACAGTACATGAATAACCTTGACCTTGTTTGTGGGGTCACAGTGCAACATACCTGAATTTTACTCTTCATTATTACTTGAGAACTACTGGAACTTTGATGTTGCACATGTAAGTGTTCTTCTATAAAGTTCAGACTTATTCAGAACATGGTGTCCTTGATCCTTTCCCAAGTTCATAGAGCCGCAAGTGTGATGAATGTCATGATCAGCTGAGGCAGGGGCTGTTCACACAGCCCTCTTGTTATTTGATGTTTGTGATTTGATTTTCCACAGATCTAATACATTTATTGTGCTGACAGACTTAGACATGTTTCTATTATTTGACCATAAATCGATACAATATTGCTGCTGATGGAGTCCATTATATATGTATACAGTATATATTTAACCATTGATCAATATTATTATTACCTCAGCTGACTTGTCAGTCAGCTGAGGTTTTTTGAGGGTCCGTCGTCCGTCCGTCGTCCACAATTCACATTTTCGACCTCTTCTCAAAAACCGTCAGCCAGATTCACTTCAAACTTGGTGGAGAAGTGTCTTGGGTAGGTCTCTACCAAGTCTGTTCAAATGGTCACGGTCCAGTGATTTTTTTTATTTTTAATGAATTTTTTGGTTCTTTTTTGGGTAAATCTTAAAAAATCTTCTTCTCCGAAACTGCTCACCCAATTGCTTTGATATCACACAGGAACACTCCCTGGTACTCCTAGTTCTTAATTTGTTCACCTGGTCGCGCTGCAATTTTTTCCTAATTTTTTATGAATTTTTGTGTGTTGTAGCTGTTTTTGACTTCTTCTCCAGAACCGTCTCTCAGACTAAGCTGAAACATGGTGGATGTGTTCCTTTTAGAAAGGGTCAAACAAAGTTGTACACTATGTGGGAATGCTGCGGATTCCTGATTTTTAACGATTTTTTCAATTCTGGTACTTGTCGGTCAATGCAGCTTTCCTATTGATTACTATGGAAGTCAATGGGCATTCTAATGCTGATTCACATTTTCGACTTCTTCTCCAAAACCGTCATCCAGATTAACTTCAAACTTGGTGGCAATATATGTTGGGTGGGTTTCTACCAATTTTGTTGAAATGTTCATGCTCCAGTGATTTTTTTATTTTTAATGAATTTTTTTGTTCTTTTTTTTGGACAAATCTTAAAAGATCTTGTTAGTCAATGGGCATTCTAATGCTAATTCACAGGACAACTGACACGGAATTTACTGTTTACTTGATAACTTGAGATCTGTTTTGAGTTAGCTACAAATGTTTATTATTCTGTATGAAGGTCATGCTGAGACAGTACATGAATGACCTTGACCTCGTTTGTGGGGTCACAGTGCAACATACATGAATTTTACTCTTCATTATAACTTGAGAACTACTTGAACTTTGATGTTGCACATGTAAGTGTTCTTCTATAAAGGTCAGACTTACTCAGAACATGGTGTCCTTGATCATTTCCCAAGTTCATAGATCTGCAAGTGTGATGAATGTCAAGATCAGCTGAGGCAGGGGCTGTTCACACAGCCCTCTTGTTTCAATTTGGGTACTTATCGGTCAATGCACCTTTCCTATTGATTACTATGGAAGTGAATGGGCATTCTAATGCCAATTCACATTTTCGACTTCTTCTCCAAAACCATCGTCCAGATTAACTTCAAACTTGGTGGCAATGTACCTTGGGTGGGTTTCTACCAGTTTGGTCCAAATGTTTTTGCTCCAGTAATTTTTGGATTTTTAATGATTTTTTTTGTTCTTTTTTTGGACAAATCTTAAAAAATCTTCTCAGAAACCGATTGCCCAATTGCTTTGATATCACACAGGAAGACATCTAGGGACTCCTTGTTGTTAGTTTGTTCACCAGGTGGCAATACAGTACTAACTTCTTCTCCAGAGCTGTCACTCAGATTAAGCTTACACATGGTGGATATGTTCCTCATGGAAGGGCCAAACAAAGGCGTTCACTATGTGGGAATGCTGTGGATTCCTGATTTTTAATGATTTTTTTTCAATTTGGCTCCTTTGCAGTAAATGCACCTTTCCTATTGATTACCATGTAAGTCAATGGGCATTCCAATGCTAATTTACATTTTCGACTTCTTTCCAAAACCATCATCCAGATTTACTTCAAACTTGGTGGGGATGTACCTTGGGTGCGTGTCTACCAGGTTGTTCTAATGGTCATGTTCCAATGAATGTTGGATTTTTTATGATTTTTTTTTTCAAAAATCTCTACAAAAGTTTTAATAGGAAAGTTTAACATGGAAATTTCTTGTAATGGTCATAACTTAGATAATATTGACCAGATTTACTTCAAGCTTGGCGGGGATGTGCCTTGGGTGTATCTGTACCAAATTGTTCAAATGGTCACGCTCTATTGATTTTTGGATTTTTTATGAAATTTTTTGTTCTTTTTTGGGGCAAACCTTAAAAATTCTTCTCCTCTGAAACCGCTCACCCAATTGCTTTGATATCGTACATAGTCACTCCCGGGGACACCTAGTTCCCAATTTGTTCACCAGGTAGTGCTGCAATTTTTTTATGAATGTTTTGTATGGTTTTGCTACTTTTCACTTGCTCTCAGAACCATCCCTCAGATTAAGCTGAAATGTGATGGATATGTTGTTGTGGAAGGGTCAAACAGTTGTTTACTAGGTGGCACTGCTTTGGATTCCTGATTTTCAAGGATTTTCAATTCGGGTACTTATCGTTCAATGCAGCTTTCCTATTGATTACTATGTAAGTCAATGGGCATTCTAATGCTAATTCACAGGACAACTGACACGAAATTTACTGTTTACTTGATAACTTGAGATCTGTTTTGAGTTAGCTACACATGTCAATTATTCTGTATGAAGGTCATGCTGAGACAGTACATGAATAACCTTGACCTCGTTTGTGGGGTCACAGTGCAAGATACCTGAATTTTACTCTTCATTATAACTTGAGAACTACTTGAACTTTGATGTTGCACATGTAAGTGTTCTTCTATAAAGGTCAGACTTACTCAGAACATGGTGTCCTTGATCATTTCCCAAGTTCATAGAGCTGCAAGTGTGATGAATGTCAAGATCAGCTGAGGCAGGGGCTGTTCACACAGCCCTCTTGTTAAATGAGCTGTTGCTACAGCCGATCATGTGACCACTTTCTCAAGCCCATCCCCTTCATGTCAACAATATTAAAACGCAGTCAGTGTGACTGTCAACGTTCAGCAAGAAGCTTTACTAAATACTCCATTTTTCTCTGTTTTGCAATTTTGTCAGAAATTTGATTTTTACATGACGGATACATAAGATATTCATCCATACAAATGTCAAAAAAAATTGGGGGGCTGAAATTTCGGCTGATTTGTATTTCACTACCTTACCAAAATGAATTATTCAAAAACCTTGTTATCAACTAGTTAATAGTCAATTTATGTTGGACATAATGGTGTTCATTTAGGTATATGAGAAAAGTTAAACTCAGATTGAGACAAGTGTACTTAAGTTCACAGGCCAGTTGCAATTTCAGCCCATATCTTGTCCAGGCTGTGTGAAAAATTGAGTATGGAGATGCAGGCACTGAAAAATAACTAAGGTGGAGCCCTGCTATGTTGTGGTAAACATTTGATACCATGCATAGCATATTTAGGTACCAAAGCCAGGGGTTGTCCTGAGCCTGACACAGGCGAGCTACCAAGAGCTCCCCTAAGTATAGGACCAGCTCTTCAGGAGCTGCAGATGTGGCATTATTATTAATAAATATTAGACTCATTGTGTTGGGTTGTAATTGACAGGCTAAATGATTAAAGTGTGACGTGTGAAGAGGAAGTGGCAGTTAATGATTGTATGTGTATTTGGCTGAATGCACAAAATTCTTGTGGGCTAGAGGTATGTATTCCTATAAGATTCTGTGTTAAAGTAACAATCAGTTTGTTGAATAGTTTTGTTGTAAAAATTATCAAATTTACAAGGGTATTTCTACTGTATATATACACAACCATTTAGCACAAGAAATTTGGTGTTTCTGGTTAGAGCAGTTATAAAGTTACGTGAGTGCAGATTACAATGGAAACTAATGGAAATACACATGCTTAGCCCGCATGCCTACAGAGCCCCCTACTGACAACCCACATGAACCGGTTGATCTTGACCTTACCTATCACTAAAAGTCCTGAAAGCCCTCTGGTGGAGAGGTGTAGTACTACAGAAAAACATGGATCAATAGTGTGTTGATAGGGTAGGTGCATGACAATACTTCATCAGTATGATCGGAATCCACCTGGAATTGATGAGCTTCTTTTGATGTGTTTTGTGATAATACTGACTTGAAATCAAACCCACGCCCCAAGTATCACGCACTCAGCAAGGCTGTACTTGTGACAGAGGAATCCATGCTCAGGCTGATTGACAGAAATGTGAAGGATGGATGTACCCAGTGGTACTGGTGGGTTTTTGTCATGCAGGCTGCACTTGATAACGTATGCACCTGTGGATGAAAGAAAGATTGGATACATTGTGGCTTCAAACAACTGACATTCGGTCTTGCCCAGTCATATTTTCTTCAAACAACTGAAGCTGTCTCTTGGATATAGTTGATTTTGCATCGTGGATGTGTGTTATGCAAATCATAATTTCAAAATCCATAAGGCACCATGAGTTCCAGGCCTAATAAATTCATCCCGGATTCAGCTAGTACTTATTGTTAATAATTAGGAGTATCTGGATTATTGTTGTCTGTTAATCATAGCTATGAAGATTGCACGGAAGCATAGTGCAAAAGTGGACTGTGAGCCTGAATCTCAGGCCATAAGACATTGGAGGCTGTGGTCTGATGGCAAAATTGTTCCTCCCATTTTTGACAAGACTTACCTGGCTGGTCGCCTGTTGGATTCCATCAAGCAACATGTAAGTAGCGTCAATGATCTGGCTTGGGTAGGCTGGCCATGAATTATTTACCACCTTAGATTGCAAACTAGGGGTTGCTGATTAATCAGATTCTGTGTGTTATGATGCACATTGTTGAAAGTTTTATTTTTAATGGTCCAGCTTTAATATCACAGACTGTGGTTTTTGTGTAGAAAGGGTATTAGCATTTCTGCCAGCCACAGATCATAGTTATAAATCCGTCTATTTTTCATATTAGCATTTTTCAGTCTAAAAAATCAGCATTTTGGTATTTTAAAATTCCGTGAATGGCATGTAACAGATAAAAATGTCAGAAAAACATGGATGGATTTTTGTCATATAATTCCCAGCTCGTTAATTTGCGATAATTGAAATACGAAACAACACCTGGATGTCAGCTTTATACAGGTGTAAGAACTGTGCTCTTGCCAGGGTCACATCATTGTCCTTCCCCACCATAAAGTTCCCACCTGGCCTGGAAGACAGTGCACCTACATTGTATATGACCACCAATGAAGCAACTCTGTGATGCAGCAAACCTGACTTAGCTAACTTTATTTAAACAGAAGCTACAGCATGCTGAAAACACAGTATTTTCACAATTACGGACTATCTCCTTTGGGATGCACAACCAGCCAATCACAACTGTGGTCTGTAACCTGCTGTTCTCCCCCTTAGGGAGATGACTCTATGTTGGCCATTTCTGGGACCACAGTCAGAGAAGCTTCATTGAGGTACATGGAGAGGTCACTATACATCTGAACACTTCCAACTCCCCAGAAAACATAAAGAAATTGGTAGGATTTAGTTGTCTGGGAAAGACATAGGTTGGGATTGGCTTTGAGTATCTTGACCAAATACAAATGGTCAGAGGGCCATATGAATTTTGTGCCTGTGCCATTTCTAAGAATTTGATGAAACAAAAACAGACTTCTGTATAAAGGATATACCACCCGGCCACACTTCCACCCTGTGTCTGCTTCAGAGACAAAACTGTTCCATAGGGAAATATTTTTATTTTGTTATTCAAAATCAGCAAACTCTACTTTTAACTCTGCAGTGTTTTTAGCTCTGCTGACCGAAGGTTGCAGAGCTCATAAGATCTCTCTGTCTGTCATTCCCCCTTCCATCCATAAACTTTTTGCTTGTGAATTAACATGATACAGTCCACAGTTTTGGAGTTAGCCCATACAAGTTTTAGAACTTATAAAGTGTATGAAAATCCAGGTGGAGTTTGATATGGGTGGCATCACCCTTAGTATTATGTAATATTTAGGCAAAAATGTAAAACATATTGAGAATGCTGCTTGTCAAAGAGTTTTTCATGAATCATCAGGAAACTTGGTAGGAATGTCACTAAGGTGAAAAAGACAAAACTATATTGAAATTTGGTGGCAACCTAAAACAGTATGAAAGATGTGGACCAAAAGATGTGGAACACATATTAAATTCAGTATGTTGAGAAAGAATAAGGCTAAAGATATCAAACGTACCGCAAGTGTATATCAAGTGTAGAAGGTTTTATGTTGCTTAATATGGATTACCTTGACCAAATTTTTCAAGGTCACAGAGGAATACATTTCAGGAAATTATTTATTATTATTAATTTTTTTGTGCTTGGTTATATCTGAACTTGTGCACATGTGTCAATATGCCATCACAGAAGCATTATATAGACAAAAGTCTGTGCTGTGTGGAGTCATGGTGGTGCCACTGGTGAAGTGGAACTAGCATCACAGATGAAAAAAAAGACAATAAATTCATTATTTTGATTATGAACTGAGATGCAAGTTCTGAATGTACACCAAATATGCATTGAGCTAATGTTAAATTTTTTAATGACCTTGACCTAATTTTCAAGGTGTTTAAGGACATAGTAAATGATGCAAAATTCTACGTTCTGAGGAACGAGCAGGCTAGCACAACTAAATGTCCCACAAATGTGTATTATCTGTAGGACTTCAATATTGCATAATACAGGTGACCTTGACCTAGTTTCTCAAGGTCATAGAGGGACTGCATATCAGCAAATGATTTTATTGTGATTCCCATGACATAATAATATTGAGAAGGAACAGCAAAACTTACACCAAATGTGCATTAATTAGGCCATTGGTCAAATTTGATAATACATTATGTGACCTTGACATATTTTTCAAGGTTGTTAAGCACTTGAGAAAAGGACACTAACTTCATTATGTTGATAAATAATCAGGGGAATGATACTAAATGTATCAGAAATGTGTGTTCATGTAGAAGCTGATGTTGCATCATATGGATGATCTTGAGCAATTTCTCATGGTCATGGAGGAAATGCATTTCAGGAAATGAATATTTGGTGGTCATCAGATGACCAGTATATGGCAGCAGAGCACTAGGACCATATGGGCCTCTTGTTTGCATTGTCATTCAAGTTGAGCTGCAGCTGCAGCTGCAGCATGACTTGCCAGGAATACCAGATTCACTGCCCTTAGACTGAGCACACTGGTACTTCAATAACAGCTTGTATGAAGAATAAAAAAATATATTCTTAAGTTAATGTATGTACAGTCTACAGGAACATCTAAGATTGATTTTCAGTGAGTTAAGCAAACAACGTGATTTCTGCTGAGTGATCTGTGTACATGGTAAACCCACTACCTCCGCCAACATCACCTAGCCACACAAGACGGCTGAGTCCAGTACACAGACACACATGAATTAATGACTGACTTTTTTTTAGCAGGAAGCATAATGTGATGTGGTCTCCTGCTGACTTGAAAACATCAAAATGTTTGTATCCTTGTAAAGTGCCTGTTATTTCAGGCTACTTCCTGATGTAACCATATAGTTAGCGTACGGAGAGAGTGTATTTTGACCTATTTAAAAAAGCTGTAGCAACGCCTGGTAAAGTGGATGTGAGAATGGACACACTGATCATGCAAGATTAGATAGTGGGAAAAAAGATTGAAGCCACATCATTTGAAATGGATGGACCAGTCCAAATGAGACCAAAGCTTTCGAAACTTGGGAGATGTTTCTTTCATGTGATTTCAAAGGAAATGTGTGTTAAAACATGGTTTTCACAGGATGGAGACCACATGGCAGTGAAGGGAAGGATGAACAAGGTATGGTCAATGAACGAAGACTGGCACAGAACCGTGTCTACATAAGACCAATATCTACGTACAAAATTAACCCTTAAAGTGCTAATCACTGCTATAGCTGCTTTCTCATTACCATTAAACATATAATGGTTAAAAGATTCAAATTCCTCATGAAGATACCTTTCATTCAAATTCCAGCAAGCCTTGTCTGAAGCAAAAAGTAGTCTTAGTCAACAGCTTTCCTTGGGACACTTTGCCCGCAAAGTGTCCCAAGGAAAGCTGTTGACTCAATCTTAAATCAGCACTTTAAGGGTTTACAGGTTCCATTTCTCATAAGCTCAGGCCATTGCCTACCGCTACAAACTCACCAGCACAGCTAGGTCACAGCTAGGTCACTGCTAGGTCACAGCTAGGTCACAGAAGCACATGTAAAGTGAAGAGTTTTGCAGGTATAGTCAGTCAGGCCTGGGCTGGAAGTCAACAGAATAATTTGACTTGAACTTTACATTCTTAATTCAAGGGCTGTACAGTGGTCTTGTCCACACAGGTAGTCTTTCATTGGAGGTTAATGACACTGAAGTACAACATAAGGGGTTGGGGGACTGTATTATATCAAGCCAGGTTTCACTGTGCATGTACTGTTAAATGATAATGCTGACAGGACCAGAAGCCACTGTGACCACAGACAAACAGGTTTTGTTGACACTGATATACAGAATTTCATGCCTCAGTTTGTAGGTGCAACAACTTAAATTTGACTGATAATGAGAGCTTTTTCTGAAAAACATGCAGTTCTAGTCCAGCAAGTCCATATACCAGTAATGGCACCTCATATAAGTACATGTATCAGCATATCAACTCCATTTTGGCTAGGTGCTACACTACCATTGTCTGTACACCCCTTTATGTATCCATTGTGTTTTCGCTAATCTAATGAACAGATGAGATTACAACTTTGTAGGTAGATCCAAATCCTAGTTTCTATTGATGTATATTGATGTTTGTCCTCCACAATATGTGCACTTGTTACTTTGTACTTCTATGTTTACTGTTTGTATGACTGATGAGTCAGCAATGACTCAGTTTTGTCAATAAAATTATTACTTACTTACTTACTTACTTACTTACTTACTTACTTACTTACTTACTGGTAGCTAGGAGATGCATTCTAATTTTCATGTTGTTAGTTTTGTTGTGTGTGTGTGTGTGTGTGTGTGTTTAGGGTTTTTTACGGTCTTTTATGCTTGTGCCCTATCCACAAAGTTAACTCATTCCACCTTTATGATACTTTTTTTCTGCTAATATGTAAATGTCGTCTGCTAATTGTATTTTACTAATTATATGAGGGATTATTTTTCAAACTTTTGGATGAAACTTGGATGGAAGATCATTCCAAATTATATGCCCATGGTCAACAGCTTTCCTTGGCATGCTCATTGCGCTGAGAGTGCACCAAGGAAAGCTGTTGTCTCGGCCTTCCATCAGGGTGGAATGAGTTTAGTAAGCGATACACTTGTCTGTGTCATGATGATGGGCAGCATCTCCCTGTCTGCACTGAGGAATTTTGTGGTGACTGTGTCTTTATCAGGCAGGGATTTATCAAACAGGATTTGGCCTGGTAAAGTCAGACTGTGTTTATTTGGCTCTCCAAACACTAGTATCCTTCAAATATGGAGCCCATGTTTTGTTAATAGAGCTCTTTCATTCAGTTGGTATATGGCACCCTTAAATTTCTTCTCCAGCTCTTTATTTCTATGACAAATGAATTTTTTTCCCCAAACTATAATTTCTCTGTACACCTTTTCTCCTTTAAACTAGCCATAACCAGTTAGTGGTCAAATGTTTGTCTGGTTCAGTGTTTTTGACTGATTTCAACAGTTATGAAAAACAATTTGACTGAGAATCCTGGAGAGACTATCAGGATAATACGCCTCAGGTCAATTGGTTTGCCTGAGGTGGGTAATAGGTGCTTTAGTGTCTAACCCATGCAAGGAATGCTGTTGACTAAGTCCCAGGTTAACCTCTGAATGCTGAATTTCTGAGCATACATGTAATTTTCAGCTATTTTGACTCATTAGATACTACAGTTTGTATCTAAAAAGTGTATTTATTTCATCCTGCAGCACAAGCAACATAAGTCATGATGTTTATTTTGCAAGGGCAGTTTCAAGGTCACTTAAAAGTTCACAAGGTCAGAGGTCATGATATTTGGCAGCTATCTTAGAATAGAAGACCTAAAACACACAAAGCTAGAGGTGTATCTGATGCTGCCACTTAATCCATGTAAAAATTGATCCACTTTTGTTCCTTTGGATCAATCATATATATTTATAGTAAATACAATAAATAAAGTTAAGCATTATTATATAAACATTGTGTTTCACTTGTATTACATAGGACTTTACATGTATGACAACCTTGTCAGTTTATACTGGCAAGCTATAGGTCATAACAAACCATTTTCTCCTAGAGAAACCAACAATTCATGTCTAAAAATGTTTCAAAACAAACTAATTTAAAATCTTATTAAAACTGCTAACGTACATCATGCACTGTTTAGTTAGGTCAGTTTCACGGTCAGAAGTCAGAAGGTCATTTTAAAGGTCAAATCTCACATAATTTGGCAGCCATCTTGGAATTTGACTACAGGCCGATCCCTGCGCTTGCGAACAATTCGACCACAGGTGCTTCCCGTGGTGAAAGAGTTATACAATATTACGTGCTATTTAAGACTTTCAGCTTTTATACCAGATATACATGTAGTTGTAGGGCAGGTGCCATATACATGCTACTAACATCTAACAGCTTTCATTGATAAAGGCAACATAGTTCACACCATAACACACTCAATTATACACATATGTACTTCAGTATGATTCAGTGACACCTCCATTAATATGAGGGTTGTTATAGAAGAGGATTTTTTTTTTTTAAAGAAGAAAGAAGCAAGGAAAAGATGTTATTTATGTGTAATTAACAAAAACAAAGTCCAACCACACAGTGGTGCTCTTGCCTGTGTTTGGACACCATGAGCCAACAGTTTCCTGTGAAAGTGAACCAGGGAACAAATCATGCTTGTCATTCCAATTTTAACCCTATCTTGCTGAGAATACAGCAGTGTCAACAGCTTTCTTTAGCATTGGTCATGCACTAAGTGTCCAATCCTGCACCAAGCAAAGCTTTTGCCCTGGGTCATGTTATCCTGGTAACTCGTGTTTACAATATTTATGCATTTAAAATGTGTCCCATTGAGGAGAAATACAAGTAAACCGATTTAAGCAGACTTGGCTAATATATTGCCAGCCAATTTGCATTTTTTTGTCATTTTAACCAAATTGACTAGAGTTAGAAAGTTTGGCTTCAATAATTTTAGAAATTTTAGACATGCCTGTTTTGCTACTTAATTCTATCTTTTGGTATCATTCTGTTTTAATGTTCACCTTTCAGACATTTTAGGCTAGCTTGTTTTCTGTTAGGTCAAACCCCCAGGGGCTATAGGTAGCAAGCAGCTACTGACAACAGTTACAAGCTCGCCTAATTGTGCTTGATATCTGTTTAAGAAATATTACATTTTCGTTGCATTCTCTTGACTTAAGTACAAATAATGACTTTCATTCTTTTCTGACTTGCCCTATAATTTAGCTGTTAATATCCAAAGATTATTAGAAAGTTTGGCTACAATAATTTACAGTTTTTAGACTTGTCGGTTTTGCTACTTAATTTTATCTTTTGGCATCATTCTGTTTTAATGTTCACCTTTCAGACATTTTAGGCTAGCTTGTTTTCTGTTAGGTCAAACCCCCAGGGGCTATAGGTAGCAAGCAGCTACTGACGACAGTTACAAGCTCGCCTAATTGTGCTTGATATCTGTTTAAGAAATATTACATTTTCGTTGCATTCTCTTGACTTAAGTACAAATAATGACTTTCATTCTTTTCTGACTTGCCCTATAATTTAGCAGTTAATATCCAAAGATTATTAGAAAGTTTGGCTACAATAATTTACAGTTTTTAGACTTGTCGGTTTTGCTACTTAACTTTATCTTTGGCATCATTCTGTTTTAATGTTCACCTTTCAGACATTTTAGGCTAGCTTGTTTTCTGTTAGGTCAGACCCCCAGGGGCTATAGGTAGCAAGCAGCTACTGACGACAGTTACAAGCTTGCCTAATTGTACTCAAAATCCTGTTAAGAAAAATTGTTTTGATAACATGTTTTTTGACATAAATGCTAATGACTTTCATTCTTTTCTGACATGCCTAAATGCACATTTACTCAAAATTGACAGTATTTTCTTAAATGTCACAAACCTGACACATTAAGTTGATACATTGACTCAGAGTTGGCAGTTAAATAGAGCTTGATTGTTTGGGGAGTAGGTGTCATCACAGAGTTTGTTTTACATTTCTGGTGCAGGATGTCCATTGTTACAGTCCTTGTTGGGATTTCCCTTGGTTTGTACAGGTGGTCTAGTTGCAACTGTTTATTTTACTATCACTGGGACTGAATATAAGGCCCCAGCTTGTTTCCACTTCAGTTATACACTGGCGGGTGGTTTGACTAGGATAAACTGTCCAGCCAGAAAGGGTACATATTGGTTCAGGGGTAAGTCAAATTGTTCTTATCTGAACCTGTACTATACAAATTTAGTTATTATGGTTTGTTTGACAGGGGTTCTTCTTTCATAACGAAGCTCTGCATTTATAAGCAAAACTTCACGTATTTAGCTAATTCATCATTTGCCACGTTCTTATTTATTCTTTATTATGTGGGTTGTCTTTGCTGAATATTTAGCTTAGACAAGGAGCCGCTACTCAGAGAGACATGTACGGGTAAAAGGCTCCGAAACATGTTGAGTAGTTACCCGCTGAAGACCCTTTAATTTATTTGGGCTGATACAGCCTATGTCAAAATTTTACAGAGGAACGTGTGCAATATAGACAATAGTTATTCCATATGTATACAGGTTAGACAGGGACAGGTTAGCTTATGGAGAGTAAAGAGTTCGAACTGCGGAATAGGATATTGACTACTAGGAAGTGGTTCTGGGCAAAAAGACACAAATACAATTCCCATTGATATCCAAGGTATAGACATAAATGTGCTTTTGGATAGTTTGACTAAGAAAGGATTTATTTAGTGCACATAGTAAATGCTTGAATTCATACAATCATTAACTCTTTCAGTGCCAGTCATGTCTAAAGTCGATCTATGAAAGTCACACTTGTGTGAATTATCATTACAATCCCAGATTTGTATTCCTCATAAAAAGATCTTTCATTCAAGTACCAGTATGCCTAAAATTCCAGAGAGAATACCCCAAGTCAGCAGCTTTGTGCACCGAGAAAAGCTGTTGACTAAGTCCAAAATTTGGCACGTAAAGAGTTAAATGAAACAGGAAAAATCCTCTCGGTTTATCATCATTAAGTTTGATGGACAACACAGGATGTATATAATGACATGCTTCGTCAACCCGCTAACATGTGACAAGGCAATATGGCAGATTTTGATGATGTAGTGTCCCGAGTGAACTCTAGTAGTGATGCTCAGATGACCAGGCCAAAATATGCAACAGCATCACAGAGAAGAGCCCTCATTCATGTAATTTCAAAGGATATGAGTACAGATTCCTGTGGTAATGACTATGAACCAATAGGACATCAGGTAGTGTAGAGGGGGGTCTTGTTCACAGTTCACTTAAAAAAATAGTGCTTTTCACACCTCAAGTGTATTTTCATGATTCACAAGACAAAATTTGACTTTCACACTTCATGATTTTTTTTAAAAGATGTTTTGATCACCTTTTATGACAAAAAGTTTGTTCATAATTCGCAAATGTTGATTGTTTTAAATCACAGTTCATGAAAAATTAAAACTGTCCATCACAAGTCACAAAAATACCCTTTCCTACCCTCATCATTAGCCGGCACGCAGTATGGTAAATGTCCCATGTCCTTCCAGCTGTCTTTTCAACACAGACAGACAGCAGTAAGGGCTACCTTAGGAGGAGGTTCAGTTTCCTAACTAATGTATTGGCCTATTTTTACCCCTCTGCCTTTAGGCCGGAGGGTATTGTTGTCACCTATGCATCCATCCATCCATGCCTTGTTAATGCCATATCTCCAACAATACTCATTTTGCAGAGACCAAATTTTTTATCAAAGGGGACCATTGAGGTGCTACAGGTGCCTATCAAAAAGTAGGTCACTAGGTTACATATTTAGGTCACAGTACTACTTTAAAGATGAAAACAGCATTAACACAATATCTAAAAATATATTGAATGCAGCTTCAATTATTTATGACAGTTGGTCCTTAGGATGCCTCAGATGCCTATTGAAAACTAGGTCACTGGGTCACATATTTAGGTCACAGTGCTGCTTTGAACAAAAATGGCGGTACCATGATTTTTTTAAATATTAAATTACTCATTGTAGCTGCACCAATTATTTATGACAGTTGGTCCTAAGGATGCCTCAGACACATAGTGAAAATTAGGTCACTGGGTCATATATTTAGGTCACAGTGCCGTTTGGAAGAAAAATGGCATTGCCATGATATCACTGTTCATTGCATTTGCGTCAAAGCTTTGTCATTAGGTCAAACAGAAGTAACCTTGACCTACTGGAAGGGTATTATCATCGCCTACGCATCCATTCGTCTTGGCCGAGGGGTTTTCGGTCATTGATCCGCTACTAGTTATTTACTGTACTTGCATATTGGAAGCCCAGGTATGACTATACTTCATACCACCATTAATTCTAAATTTTCTTCCTTCTGTCCCTTTTACCAAGGCAATATTATTACCTATCTTAGTGTACTGGGACTCCCTGTACCCCCCTGCCCTCCCTGTATGCCAACCAGCATGTACTGTACATGGTGGATATACCTAGCTCACAAAGCTTTAGTTATTGCTTTAGCCTTGCATATTAGCAATACTTCTTCAGGCTTTTGAAGAAAAATTACATTTTTACAGCCTACACAAGAAGGGGGGGGGGGGGTTCTATGATGGCAAACTAGCATTGTTATTTGTCATACTTGTGCAGTGGAAACCCCTTTCTTCCTGTGCTTCACGCCAGCTATTATTTGTGAATGAACTTACATGTATTATACTAGGGCAAAATTAATGTACAAGCCTATGTGAACCCCTCCTATAGGCAACCAACATGCACTGGACATGCTGGATATGAGTCACAAAGCTTTGGTTATTGCATTTGCCTTGCAGATTTCGAGTTGGGGGATATGCATAAAACAGTTTGCATTCTAATGATACTTCTTCAGGTATTAAAAATGCATTTTTACAGCAGACATGGAGGGGGGCGGGGGAGGGGGGGTAAAGGGGTTGTCTGCACTGGCATACTGGGCATTTCAGTTATACTTCACTTGTATACTGGTAGCCCCATTAATTTGCATACTTTGTACCAGGTCCATTATACCTGGATTTTCTTATTTCCAGTATCTTGTACTAAGTTCGAAATTATTGTATCAGCATACAAAACACAGAGAGAAAGCATTTTAACTCTGTAACTACCAAATTTTGGACCGAGTCAACAGCTTTTCACAGCACAGATTGGGCACGTTATGCCCATTATGCGCCCGGAGAAAAGCTGTTTACTTGGGGTATTGTCTCTGGAACTAGAGGCATGCTGGTACTTGAATGAAAGGTCTTTTTTCCAAGAAATACGAATCTGAGATCCTAATGATAATTCAGACTAATTTGACTTAAGTAGATGGACTTTAGACGTGATTGGCACTGAAAGAGTTAAGCCCTGGAGCTTAAAGTCACTAACAGTATCCAAACAAAGAACAAATTACAGAGCATTGGTGAAATTAGTAACGAAGAATTAATGTACCTTAAATGTGAAAATGTCAAAAATCTGTACACTTTAAATTTAGTTTATTCCCCACAGTTTCGTCAACCTGGAAGTTACAGATAAGCTAAACATTGTTCAAACTAGGAAGGGTCTCAGATTAATGTCATGTTTATGATACATACACAATGCTACAAACTACTAGAGATGCTACCACATGGTAGGTTGCCTGTTGCGAAGTACAAACAATTAAATATGTTAATACCTTACAACAGGGAAGTGCAAGACTTCCCTGCTTAAAATGCGAGACTTCCCTGCTAAAAACATGTAAGTAAGTACTGATTTTATTCACATCAGAGAGGCCAGACGTGACCCATATGTCATGTAAAGTACAACAATGTCATAGGATACAACAGCTGGTGTTGTAACAGTGTAGGCGAGCTCCAATCATATATACATTGTACATGTAATTCACCACAGAAAATTAGCATGATGCTGCTAACATTCATATCACTGAATTAACATAGAGATGTGAGCATTACTAAAAAACGAAAAAAGAAAAAAAAATTAGCAAACAAACAAAACTTGAAGATCCTGCCTATATCCTTAGAATGGGTAAGCTAAGCAGAAATTTTGGGGAAAAAATGTTATATCACTAAAGGCAGTTGATCTGTCACCACGTTATCTTACAGTAGGTACAATTGTCTGTACAGTGTGAAATAGTGGTCCTGTGCAAATACCCTCCCAGAGGGAAAGTGATAACACCATCATACACTTGCAGCAGACAGTGAATTTGACCCAGGAAAGGAAACATGACCTTTATTGTGAACATAAATGTACTACATTGAAACCTGTCTTGAAAGACCATCCCTAAGGAATACCTGATCGTGGTCTCTGAAAGAAGGTATGGATTACCTGGAAAGTACTGAATCTAGGTATCTTGAAAAAGTGCATGGTCTTTCCAGGCAGGTGGTCTCTCGTAGGGGTGGTCTGTCTAGGCATGGACCACACTGTATTGAATAAGGACTATGTTAAAGTTCACAAAGAACGTTCTGGTCTCATTCACTGCCATTGTGCAAGGAAAAGAAGTAACTTGGTCACTGTTTGAGTGTGCGTTATAGCTATTGACACACTTACTGGCCTATCCTGCATGGTGACCCAGGGGAATGACTATAAAGAGCAGCTGGGGCATGATGCAGTGCACATGATGGCAGACGTGGATAGTATTCTATCCTTAACCAGCATAAGGGTTAAAACACAGAAGCACAGACCCGTGATGAACAAATCTCAGAGGAAGGCTCTCATTCACATGATTTCAAAGGACCTGAGCGCACTGGACTCAGACTCTTGGGACAGTGATGTTAAACCAGCACATAGGCAGGTATGATCCATTTACTGGTCAAGTTGTTATTGTCAGTGGATTTACACTCCTGCAGAAAACAGGTCAACTTCAATTTCTGAGCAAGGGTTAAGATAGCAAGGCAAAAAGTTGAAGTTAACCTGGGACAGGTCCTTGATGTCAACAGCAATGACATATATATCTTTCTGTTTGTCACCAACAAACACTGCAGTATCAACATATGTACAGATGCATTAAATTATGTCAAGAATGATGTTCACTATATTTGTTTTTTAACATGGGTATTAACTTTTTTCTCCGTGCAGCCTTCAACAGCTGGCTCAAAACTTGTTATTTCAGATTTGTCTTGGACTTCCCAACTGTTCTGTTCAGTATGTTGGTACTTTTTTCAGAAGCCAGAAGCGTTTTAGCAGTTTAACCCTTAATCCCTTGCATTAAGACTGAGTTTAAAATGGAGTCAGCAGTTGCCCCTGACATGGGCTGGGTCCTGATGCCCAACTCATGTCAGGGAAAGCGGTTGACCTGGTGCATGCTATCTCGATAGTTCTCATCCACAATTCTCATTCAAATTGTTGTTTAGTTCCTGTTTAAAATTGATTAAAAATTTTGAAGCAGACGGCATTTGACCACCAGCCAGTTAGACCAGTTTAGGGGTGAAAGAGTTAAATACATGTACCACTATTGATAGGAGAGGTCAAAATTAGCAATTGTATGTGTATCTGGGAGAATTTACAACCCAATACACAACATTCTTGTGGGCTAGAGGTGTGTATTCCCATTAGATTCTATGTTAAAGTAACATTTAATATTGAATAGTTTTACAACGAAAGTTACCAAAGTTACAGGAGTATTTTAACTATATACAGCCATTTACCACAAGAAATTTGGTCTTTTCAGGTAGAGTAGTTTTTAAGTTACATAGGTGCAAATTACATTGGAGACTAATGAAAATACACATACTTAGCCCGCTTGCCTGCAGAGCCCTCTTCTGAGAACCTACATGAACCAGTTGATCTTGACCTTACTTATTGATTAGCAACCCAATGTATTTTTTTAAATGGAATGTAAAGAAAGTTCCCAAAATGCTTTGAAAGCTTTGTGATTTTGAGAAGGCCGTATGCATGTACATATAGTGTGATGCAGTGACACCCACCATAGAAGACCATCTGCACTCAGCCAAAAACTGACAAAAAGTCTTATACTACAGATGGTCTTATAATGAAAGTAATTTTTATTCTCAAGGGTCTTCAAAAAGTGGTCTTAAAAAACACAGGATCTTTCTTGGGATGTGATTTTTGAAGCACTGTGATTAGCAAATGCTGTGTACAGTGAAACCTGCTTGAAGCTTAAATATGTTGAAAGACCATCCCCAGGGATGTTGACATTGTGGTCTCTCAAAACAGGTGGTCTCTCATAGGTCTGTCAGAAGAGATCTCACGTAGGAGGTATACATGTAGGGAAGATGAAAAGTACCAAAGCATCATGGGAAGATGGTCTTTCAGGGCAGGTGGGCTCTCACTGGAGTGGTCTCTCAAGACAGGGACCATGGTACTATGAGTGGTCAGGTTGTAAGACTGCAACAGTGTACCGTTAGATCTGCCCTTTGACTCCATAAGAATGGGCCAGGCCTTGGTCGCTGGTTTTCACATTGCCCTACAAGTCATGCTGCAGTTTTACAGGTGGCAGGTGTAGCATGACTTGGTAAAGTAATGCAGAAATCACTGATTCCAGGTAGGGCATGTTGGAACCTGAATGTAAGCTCTTCAGGTGAAAAATTTGAATATCAAAGCTTTATATATCCACATTCAAGGTAAATATATATATGTTAAGTCAGGAGCTGGTGTGGAATGAGTTAGCATCATGTCTTGTCAGTGTTCAGTAAATGATGGGCGTCTTACAATAGAATTTGACTTGTGTCACCAGAATGTTGTCTTCTCATGTGCAGGTGGTCTTTTCCAAGAAAACTGTTATATATACAGTAGAACCTGTCTTGAAAGACCGTCCCAAGGGATGACCAGTGTGGTCTTTCAAGACAGGTGGTCCTCGTAGAAGGTATAAACAACATGAAAATTACAAAGTAAACATCTTGAAAAGGTGGTTTTTTAAGGCAGGTGGTGTCTGATAGTAGTAGACTCTCCAGACAGGGACCAGTGTGCTAGCTTCTGATGCATAGTTCCTGTCTCGATGCAACATATAATACAAGGGATAGGCATACATGTACTGCTAGTAAGTGGGTAATGTGTTACCATGGCAACCATTGGCTTTCCTGACAGCAGGTTGCATCTGTGAAAGTCCGTGGTAGACTTACATTATTATTTCACCTAGAAGCAGAATTGAAATCTGTATGGACGTAGGTGGAGTGTGGCATATACTCTAGATAGGGTTTGTTTTTCTCAAAGATGCTTTCCTGGATGGCAGACCTATCATCCATTGCCCTGTTTGGCCTTGACTTAGAAGCTGCCGTCAGGAATTCGAGACAATGAAGTTATTTGCTTAGTGGATAATACATGTTTTTAATCATTTGGGAGTGTGTTAATTGAAGTTTGAAACATTACAAAGATGTGGTAAGGTCATTTTGGATATACAGGCATACATTGAATATTGAAACACATGGGTAATGATGTGCACCACTGGATCATGTGGCTAGTCACACCTGTCAGACAGACTCAAGGAGTCCTGTACATGGCACAAATTCACAGTATATTCATGCTTATCCATTCAGAGCTCCATTACGATTACATGTATTGTGTGGGACAATCATCTCCTACCTTCCACCACCCCCCACCCCATATCTTACCCCACCCCACTCTCAACAGCAAAAGTACAGCATTGGACCAGCAAGTCCTACAAGGTAAGATTCATCTAAAATCAACTTGGGCAGTCTGATGCCTTACTTCTGGTGTCAAGCAGTGAACCATGTGTGAAAGTCAAACATATGTCCAAATTTGAGTCAGGTAAGTCTGAGCGGTCCTTGTCTGTTTCTTGTGCTTATCTGGTAGTTCTTTGTGTACACTGTGTTTTACCCAATCTCAACCACATGAAACTTTGATAACATTACCAAAAAAAAGACAATTCTTTAGATACGCTTCAGTGTCATAGTTGTAGCAATTGTAAACATGTACTTCTAATGCTGGTTTATGTGCCATATGTTTTGTTTTCTTAGAATAAACAAACAAAAATGTGTTAAAATGATGATTGGTTTGATTCTTTGGAAAGAAACGCATTCACATAAATTGTACAACTTAGTTGAATTGACACACCATCTGTTGACAGAAGTCTTGCACTTTTTCCTTTCCTTTTTTATTTTATTTTTTTTAATTAAGACTGAGTCAACAACTTTCTTTGGCATACATTATTTGTATTTGACCAATGAACCTGCAGCCATTCCTTGGAAAGTAGTGGAATGACAGTTAGTTCCTCTTTTAAACTATATTTTTCTGCATTACAGTGCAGGTCATATTAAAGGGAAAAAAAAAATAATAAAGCTGTGGCATCTGTGTATTTTGTCCAGATGTATGTACAGATCTTGGGTCATACCTAACCAGCAAGTTTTATATTTTGTGCAACAAACAAGTTGTACAGAGAAAACTTTCTGTGCTGCGCCTATGATCGATTTATTTTTATCTTGGCACAACTTGTGTGATGAGCAAGAAAAGTATATTTTACTTTCGCTTCTGAAGCTTCCATGCACAAGACTTAAAGAAGAACAGTTTAGAGTAAGTACCTAGGTTATCAGGTGTTGGTAATATTATGTGTCTTTTTTTTCTGTTACAAAGAGCCTGCAAATTTTCATAGATGTCATGTAAAAGCACTTCAATTTGTTGCTTTCACATTTGTGCCTCATGTAGACGCAAATAGTTTGTGGCATTGAAACTGACTTGGCACGGCTGTGTTTGTAGCATATGTTAACAACAGATGGAGCCACTAGTGCATTCCAAGTAACCAACAAGTACAGGTGGAGCCACCTGGAGTATAAACAAATATAGCACCTCTGACTGCTCAGTCATTGCTAACTGGGAGCAGTGTGTAATGCAGTAAGTTCCCAGGTGCTGGTGGCTGCAACTGCTAGTGAAGTACACTATTGGGACTGAAATACAGGAACATAGATGGATAAAACCGCCCTTGCTAGTTCAACAGAACAAACTCCCTTTTTCCTGTAATTAGTTAAAAGGGTTGGTAATGTATGCATACATCTGGGCCATGTAGAGTGAGTAGATTGGTCACTAATTGACATTTATAATCTATTTGAAACAAAGAGGCCTATATTTTTTCCACTTTCAAGAATAAGATAAAATAATTAAAAACTAACATGTAGCTATGGAGAGTTAGCTAAGTTTTTAATTGTTTTATCAGGTTTGTAAAGGGCCTGTCAGTTTGCCTATCCTTTTACTTTGCATGGATGGCATGACATTAAGCAAGTCACATTGTCAGGGGACAATAAATTTCAATGCCGATCAGTCAAAAGCTTGAAACCTGTTGAGTTTTAACCAAAATAGGGATAAAAAAACTGCTATAGTTTGGTGCAAGACAAGTAACAAAGTGCCTCAGGGTCAAGTCTTGCACCAACAACTAAAATTCCAACCAGTACAAACAAAATTTTCAAAAAGCTTGTCTTTATAGTTTCCTCGATTTTGTATTGTACAAAGGAAGCTTGAATGGATTTAAGTGAGTCATGGACGTTCAACAGTCAGAACTTTGCATTTTGAAAAGACAACTTGCCCGAAAGGGAAGTGTAAAAAGAAAATGTATGGGTTGCCATTGTTCAATTGTCAGCAAACATGCATCTGTTGGGTATTTCTGCAGGGCTCAGATTTATTTCTTGAAATAATAATCATCATTGTCAAAACTTTTTTCAACAAACTATATTGTCTGCCCACTTTTGATGTTCATAGTTACATGTAACTCTGCAACAGGAGATACAACAAAAACCTTTTTGGACCAATATACATGTAAAAAACCAAACTAGGTAACTTACTAACTGTCTTGGTGAGTATGAAAGGATGTCTCCCCAATGTAGCATTCTGGGTACTATGAATCATTGTCACACAGTCCTTCCAGGAATTTTTGACCATGTTGTTCCAAACGAGGCTCATAGACTAAAAGTGTGAGTAAAAACTCGTAAAAAGTTACATATATTTGGTAACGGGTATGAACAAAAGCTTTCAAATATCGCTAAAATTTCATGCTTGTAAGCTGTAACTGTTAAATATGCAAATTTATGACAAATGTGAAATGCTGCATGTCTATACAAATGTGTGCACCAAAAGAATTGGCTAAAGAGATCAAAATTCCCAGAACTTTTTTTTTTCAGTTTAGTTTTCCAGATAGAGCCTTTTGAACATGAAGAAGCCCAAAAATGTGTAAATATCAATTTTAGCATCTCATAATCCTGAAACAAACACCATTAAATAATTTTGTGGGATGAATTTATGCATTACCTGATAAAATTTTATTTGATCAACGGAAGAAAGTTATTTTCACATGTGTGACATAACATATTCATGTCACAATTTTGAATCATCATTTAGTGAATTACTCACAAAGTTAACATTGTAATCAGATTTGAAATCTGTTTATCATGCCCTTTTGTAAAATAAATACTTTTAACTCTTCAAGTGTCAAATTTTTGAATGAGTCAACAGCTTTTCTTGGCATGCATTGGGTGCAAGGCACCCAGTGTGTGCTGAGAAAGCTGTAACTGGGATATTTTCTCTGCAACTATAGGCATGCTGGTACTTGAACGAAAAGTCTTTTTACGAGGAATACGAATCTGAGATCCTAATGATAATTCAGACTAGTTTCACTTTAGTCGATAGACTTTAGACGTGATTGGCACTGAAAGAGTTAAAAGTTTTTGCATAAATAATGTTAAATCTGTGGGCACTCCCAGGTATTAGGAAGTCCAAAGTTCTTTTGGTATATATCCCCTGTCCTGAAGCATCACAAAAATAAATAAATGAATGAAAGAATAAATTAAATGAAAAAAACAAAACAAAACAGAAAACATGTCACAAGTTTGTTACCAGGGGCAAGTAGCAAAAAGTTGCAGGAGCGGCTGGCAACAACTGCTGGTCTTTGGCTTGTGACAGAAGGGTGTTAATTACAAATTCTGTTTCTGAACTGTAAAAATGACCATCATGAATTACATGTGTTACTAATTCATGTACTTTGGATAGTTATGCAACATATTGAATATATTGGTAATATTATTTGGCTTTGTAAACACACACACACACACACACACACACACACACACACACACACATGTTTCTGTTTTCTTTGTACTATATATGTATTTTAAAAACTTGATTTTTCATACCTTCAATAACAACAAGTGAATCATATGTACCTTTTCACAAGAAAACTCTGTACTGGTCAGTAACATTGGATTTGAACACCATCAACACCACCACCACCACCACCACCACCCCAGTAAAAAGGAAAAAAATATGACAATACAGAGTTTCTCTATATGCACAACAGTGCTTTCTTTCACTTGCATGTCTTCTTTCTTTTACTAATACATGCCATGACTGCTTTAAGTTGCTTTATGTTATATTTATTGTTTGCCATCAGTTGTTTTTGTCTGTTCTTCTTTGTCATGGTAACTTACTCCATTTCTATGACTACTAACCTGACAACCATAGCATCGTGGCCTGCTGTTGGAAAGACAGAAATCACTGGCAGTTGCCAAGTTAACAGGATTCGCATCCTCACGCACTGTGGTAGGTTCTTCATCAGCTTTTTGTAGTGTATAAGCGCACAATCATGTAAAATGGAGCACAAGCAGATTTCTCTTTTGGTCATGTGACATGATGCAGTGGAACATTGTTTACAGGATACATGGTGGTACAATTTTGAGGGTGATGTTTATTTCTGGGTGTATAATGCTATTTTGAGTGAATGTTGCAGGTGCATGATATGTGGCTCTATAAAAAGGAGCTCAAATATGTTTTGCTTTGGTCCTGTGACGTGATGCAGTGAAAGATGGCACACAGGATACATACAATTTTGAGGGTGATCATGATTGTGTTTTTCTTTTTCTGTATATACAATGCTACTATTGTAAGTGCATGTTTATGTTGCGTGTCATGTGCATTGTGTTTTTTGCTTGCTCAAATACAATATGTTGTTGTATCTCCAGGAGGGCACCAGGTCTGCATGTGCATCAAATTAATATTGTGATGGGTAATATAGTGAGACAGTAAGACTCCTACACAATGAAAGTTAAACAACTTATAAGCAACCCAAACTGCAATGAAGGTTAAACAACTTATAAGCAACCCAAACTGCAGTGAAGGTTAAACAACTTATAAGCAACCCAAACTGCAGTGAAGGTTAAACAACTTATAAGCAACCCAAACTGCAATGAAGGTTAAACAACTTATCAGCAACCCAAACTGCAATGAAGGTTAAACAACTTATCAGCAACCCAAACTGCAATGAAGGTTAAACAACTTATAAGCAACCCAAAATGCAATGAAGGTTAAACAACTTATAACCCAACCCAAACTGCTGAAAACTTTTAAAGTGAATTAAGTTTCCATTGTGGACTCAGTATTTGGAACAAAACACAATGGTGTCTCAAATAAAGAAGACTTCTGTGAAGAGACTGTTTTTATGTTAACTCATTCCATACCAGTCCCTGATATTTACATATATTTACCTAGATTTAGGACGACAATTGCATATTTAAATTCTTCATGAAAAAACTTTCATTCAAGTACCAACATGTCTATAGTCTTAAGTCAGTGGTTCTGACACTGCCTGGCAAGTCATGCTGCAGCTGCCGCAAGGGCAGCTGCAGCATAGGCCTGTGACCATAGTATGCAATGAGTTAAAGACCACCAATCTACAGCCCAGTATTTTGTTTGTCCTTTATTAAATTATTCCCCCTATTAAGATCCCTGCTCTACTAAGACCACATTTTTCAGTCCATCAGGTAGTCTGCATAGAGAGATTTCACTAGGTTGCACACACGTAATCATTAAGTTTACACTGGCATAAAACTGTGACATGTATTTACATATTTCCCAGTGACGGACTCAGGCATATTAGACTCTGGAATTTTTCCTATGTACATGTAGTTGTTCCCAATACAACCTTGGGTTAATTCTAGGGGGGCGGGGGGGGGGGGGGGGGAGCTCAGAAAGTTCAATATTGGGGTCAGTTCGAGAAAGTGATCAGGAATGCAGGCAAATCAATGATTAAACAGTGCCATCAAAATGCTTTTAAAACATAATCTACTGAACATCATTTTAACTTCTTTCTCATGCAGAGGTCCCCCTAGCATCATGTTATTGTGAAGAGTCTGCCTGTGTTTTTAGTGGTTACCAAAAGCAAAATCAGTGTTTGCTCCTTTTTTTTTCAAGTTAATGCTTATAATGAAAAGTTATGGGTTTTACCATTTACAAATCAGTCATATATAGTTTAAGAGTATTGGGGGGGGGGCATTCTTTATAGATATGACGACTTTTGTTAGGTATTGTTTCAGAGGGGTTATCGAATAATGTTACCTGGGTTGTCACAATGATTCTCTAATGTGCTGCTGTAAGCAGGTAAGATCATTAATGAACTTCAAATATTTACATATTATGAACATGCATTTCACTATATAGAATATGGACTAGCTACCATTTATCTAACTGAAAAAATCATCCAGGCAGCTAAAATTGCTTTTAGAAGGAATTTTCAAATATACCTGTGTGTTTGACACTTCAGCTTTAATGTCTGATTTTACTTGCAAGGTGCCATTTTTTTTGCAACTGTATGCACACAGAAGGAAAAGAAAGGCATAACAATTGAAGGCATCCACTCATTTATATAACCAATGGTGTTTCAATGTTTCTTTGGATATCATGATCTTTTTAGCAGTATTGTTTATTGAATCATTCATATTGGCCAAAAATTAATGGATAACAGTGCTTTGTGCAAACATTTGAAGACAAAGTTCACTCTGACTGTGGCCCTGTTTACACAAGTTTAACCCTACAAATTTCTGGGATGTTTGGCCAAAGGTCTTGTAAGAAAGTGAACAAGACATGATGACCAAACACATATCCTGTTCAGAACATTGATCATTTCTGAAAATGATGAAGTGAAATTGATCTAAAGACCATTATACATGTATTTGATATCACAGATTTTGTTATATTTGAAACATCTTGTCAGACTTCCAAAACCAAGTGGTCACTTGGGTAAGTAGGGAGAATTGATTGGTGATCAGTGACAACTGAATGGAACTAAATGAAAAAGTCAAATTGATGCACATATGTTCAACACCATCCAGGATATTTTAAATAAGATCATTTTTTTTTTCTAATTGGAAATCTTAAGTCAAATGATATGCCACTTTAATTTGAAGCAAAATTGGATGCAATACTGACCAGAAGACAACAGTGGGCAAAAATGGTAGCACATAAGTCAGATTTCTGCATCAACAAGCAGGAAGTTATGATCACTATTGATGCATCACTATACATGTGGGTTTCTCATGTCTCTGTTGGGAATCGTGTCAGTCAGGTGAGTGTATAGAATGGTCAGCCATCCGTTAACACTGGTACTTTTGATTTCCTCAAAAGAAGCTGTCGGCCAGATCTTCAAACTTGACAGGGATGTACGTTGGGTGGGCTTCTCCCAAGATTGGTCAAGTGGTCAAATTCTAGAGATTTTATTGGTGTAAATGATTCTTCTTTTCAAAACTCTGTTTGCATCTGTCTATCCTTCTGTCTGTTTGAAGTTTTAAATTTTTGACTTCTCAAATACCATTGCAGGAAATGTTTTGATTTTGTACATGGATGATACTCATGTGGTCCAATTTTGTGAAAAAAAATGTTGATGCAATTTTTTGTTTCATTTTATTTTTGAATGTAAAAAACAAAATATTTGTTGAAAAAAAGTAAAACTTCTCAAGAACTACTTGACCAATTGCTTTGATATTGCATAATGATAACCTGGGGTCACATAGTTTTTATGCTGGGTACCAGGCGGCTCTGCACTTTTTTCTTAATTAATTTTTTGTCTGTGAGAACTATTTTTTACTTCTCCAGAATGGCGAAACAGGATTTGATGAAATTTTCATCAGAATATAGTGTGACTAAAAGTGATAAAGTTATGTGAAAATTATGAGGATATGTCAATTTTTGAGAAAGCTATGAGATATCAAACTTTGGGACTATGTGTCAGTAAGTGCTGCAATGGTACATGCATGTTGCAATACATTGAATCTATTGCAATATTGTCAAATTGGTTGTATGGTACATGTATGCTTTGATTTTACACACAGATGTTCCCTAAGTGGTCTTCTGTCAGCTTTGTGCAGCAGCTGATCAATGCAATAATTTTCTAACTTTTTACAAATTTAATTTTGTTTAAAATCAAAAGTTTTTCAGGGGAACTACTGGGCTAATTGCTTGGTATTGCATATATGGTCATGTGGGGTCATATAGTTCACATTTGGCCACCAGGTGGCACTGCATTTTTCCCCCCCTATTTTTGCAATTAAATTTTGGGTACTAAGACTATTTTCAGCTTCTTCCCCACAAAGGTTGAAGGAAAGAACCCTAGAAGATGAGGATATAGAATTTGATTTCAGTATGCTTCAATGCACAAATAATAGGCTGGTTCCCTTTCAGAGCCTTTTTGTGCCTTTCCTTTCATTTGAAAATGTAAATAATCTTAAATCCAGCCAGCATGTCCCATGTTCCTTGCAGGGACCTTAATGATACTTGTTTTTTTTTTTTTAGAGACTCAGTTTGAAATAATTTTAATTTACTTCTCTCTCTCTCTCTCTCTCTCTCTCTCTCTCTCTCTCTCTCTCTCTCTCTCTCTCTCTCTCTCTCTCTCTCTCTCTCTCTCTCTCTCTCTCTCTCTCTCTCTCTCTCTCTCTCTCTCTCTCTCTCTCTCTCTCTCTCTCTCTCTCTCTCTCTCTCTCTCTCCCCCCCCTCTCCTCCCTCCCTATTTTGTGCTCTTAAACTTTAGGCTAAGAGTGCCCATTTTAATCTAACTAGATGTAATTCATAAAAACCTTTCTGCTAAGGGTACACATATATATTATTCTATGGTAAAAAGATTGTTTACAAGACACACATTGTATATAACCATTTGTATATTCACAGAGTGGATGGTAACTTTTGGTCTGCTCTTTCCACGATCACCATATACACAGCAGAGATGTTTTTACCGCTGATGTCATTTGTTTGTGACAACCAAAAAATTACACAGACAAAATGTTCATCAACATTCATTAAATGGCAAAATGTACACAGTCTGTACAACAGCCTCCTTTTTGTTTATATCAATTTTAGGCTTTAAAGTCACAAAGCACAAAGTTGATATGTTTGATAACATTGAATGATGCAAGATACATGGTACCAGTTGAAAACCACGAGTTCACTCCCCTCACCTTGGCTCCCTGGTTGAACAGACAGATGTATCAGGGGTCTTCATCAATGAAAAAGTCACTGTCATCTCTGATCTGTCAATGTACATACAAATTTCATAGCATCATGCCACCAACCAAACTGATTTCTATGAATGAAACTACCCACCTTGAAGTGGGAGTATTATGGATTCCTGTATTTGTACTCACAAAGAGACACTGAAAAGGCCATAGAATCAAATATTTAAGCATCAGTTAGATGCACTTTATTCTTTCACAGTCAATAGTAATTTTGCTAATGTAAATGCAATCTTTTCAGCCTTGCTTCTACAAACGTCACAATGAACTTGTAGACCTAGTTACTCCCAGGTAAAATGCATTGTTGACAGTCCTCAGGTCATGTTTTTGGGTGCCAGATTGTATTGTATTGATTTGATTCAAATTAGCTTGACTTATCTACTTTCACATAATTTGACAGTTTTACATGAAGCCTTAAGATATAAGGCAATGAAACAAAATACAGAAAAGCACAGCTCTAACTACCTGGACAGATTCACATTGACCCCAGCATTTAGGCCTGTTTTAATTTTTTCTTTTTTGCGGGGTTTTATTTTTTATTTTTTTGTTTTTTTGTTTTTGTTTTTGTTTTTCCATCTTTTTGTTTGTTTTGGAGAATCAGAAAAGACATGATTTGATGCTTAGAAAGCCATGAGTAATAATAAGGTATTGTGTATATGTGCAATAATACATTATAAATAGCAGTGAATGGAGAGAAATTGTTATGACATGCAACCTATGAGAGACATGGGAAGAGGTGGGGTGTACAAAACAAAATTGTAGGCAAATCTGCCTGTCTGCATCTTTCCTGCACCGCCTACTTTTAACAAGACCACCCTTAGGGATGACCAAAGTGTGTCTCAAGATAGGTGGTGACTCACAGGAGATATACAATAATATAAAAAGTACTGAGCACAGTGTCTTCAAAAGGTGGGGTTTCAAGGTAGGTGACCTCTCAGACAGGGACTAGTGTACTTCTTAAGACAGTGAGTCCCCCCCCCCCCCCCCATTAAGAGACTGGTGAAACAGAGTGATCCTGACACTCAGTTGTCTGTCCTTATGAGACATCTGGCTGTACAAGTGTTCATAGAGCAAGTCTATTTCTGGCAAAAGGTGTACATGTATTCCCTAAAGAAAGCTATATACATGTATGTGCCTCAGGAAAGTTTGTGCAGAAGAAAAATTCAAGCACTTTGGTGAAGTTAGGGAGAGGAACCTTATTAGGTCAATAACCATCCTCCTGGCATTTCTGTTTATGTACATGTAGGATGGCACAAACATCACAGAAAACTTGTTGACTGAGGCTTTTAGTAGGACTCATAAGGATAGGAGTGTTTACATATTTACCTATGTATATAATGTGTCTTATCAAGATTGAGTACTTGTGTTGCCATCAGTAATGAGGGTACGGGGCAACGTGAAATGTCCCAACACAAGTTCTGACTTGTTTACACCATTCTTGTGTTTGTCAGTCATCTACATAGTATATATGTTTCTTCCTCATGTAAAGTTGTATATGTGATTTAAGATGTTTATGCCAAAACAAGGACAATGTATAGGTGTATAGATTCACATTTCTGTTCTTTGTAAACATTGTCATCTTGCTAGATTGCCATCAAATATTGCTAAATTGCTATTAAATAATGTATGATGACTTTGTTTATTTGTGAACACAAAAAAGTTTTAAAATCTTGAGTAACTTGACTTCAGGTGGGGCATCAAAGTGGAATGGTTAATGTTGCTTATAGGTCCAAGCAATGGCACTTTAACCTTTGTCCTGATTATAAGCCTCAAGCAAAAACTTGTCTTTTCTATCTGATCAGATAAAAAAACCACAGGAAACATTTTGTTTATAAGAGCTTGATAAGCGTGAGCCCCCCTCCCCATTCATAAACTTTCAATGTAATGTTTACTAAAATTCCTGAAGTTTGTCAATGGCTTACAGTGGAAAACGTAGCAAGAAATGTTTTGATTACTGAAATTCCCAGTGCCCCAACCAAAGAGTGGAGACAAAGGGTTAACTTGAACTGGCCTGCATATTTATTGATATAATTCTGGTCAGTGTCACACTCATGTAGGAGGCGGCGCGAGGACAAATTTGTCAGATTTAACAAAAATCTATACACATTATAGACCAGAATGGCAAGTTCTCCTGAAAAGGGCTGACAAACTATGGAAAGCAAAATTTAGCTTCATGCTGTATAAATCCATGGTTAATTGAGTCATGGCAGAGGAGAAGGAATTTGAAGTGCAGTCGACACTGCAGTCGTCAGACAGTGCAAGTTTGGTATATGAAGGTGACTGCAGCTACAACATGTACAAGGCATATCTTCAAACCTATGCTGCTGGATCACATAGCATGCAAGTATGTACATGTAGTTTTTTGCTGAACTTTATGAAATCAGCTAATATCCACATATGCTGTTCATTTTCACCCTAGCTTGCAACCATAATCAGTTGTCTATTATTAATTTTTGTCCCAAGATACAATTTTGTGAAGAAACAGTTGTAATGTTACGTGTAGTATGACTTTGTACAGTGCTTCAAAAGTGGCTCCTGTCTGTCCAGGGGCACTCTCTTTGTATCTGAATGTGGGCAACAGTTTCCTTCACTTTCTGAGTGGAGATTATTACGCAATTTGTCGAGGGCATCATTTCTACGGACAATCTTATGCATGTGTCCTGGGTGCCATAAATCAAATGGGGGGGGGGGGGGGGCAAGGGAGGGGCACAATATGTTTTATTGATTATTCTGAGAGCCAGTTGAGGGTAGTAATTGTGAACACCTGTTCAATGGTTACACAGTTGTAATGAATTCTGTTGTCATCCCATAATAACCGTCGATATTCATCAAGTGTTGACACTTGGATTTGTCATTTTGCGTGGTCAGGCCAATTTTTCACATTTTTTTGTATTTCCAGGAAGCCAATGTTGAAGTGAGTCTGTGTTGGTCTTGATGCATAAATGACTTGATTTGATACACAGTACACTGTTAACCCTCTACACTCCTAAAATTGGTCAAAACTGGCTGATGATCAGATGTCGTCTACTTCAATGTTTTTGCTATAATTTCAACATTTAAAAAAACATAATTTGCATGAGCGTTGCAAATGAAAACTATATGTATGAAATTATTGTGCTCAAGGAACGTTGTTGAATCAATTTATGGGGGAAAGGGTTAATGTGATTGATTGTCAAAAGTAAGGTCAGTAACTTATATTGATATGTTAGTAGCCATTTACAATTTTTTCTTTGTCAAAACTAAAGTCTCAGCATTTGCAGGCAGTTCAGAACACATTTTGTGGAAAACAAAGCATTGTATTGCTACAAATCACAATGAAATTATGATTTGTAGCAATACATGAATGGAAATCTGGAAGTGGGTTTTACATTTTGAACATAACAGTTTTTTAATCTGAGTTGAAGGTCAAGGTCAAATGGGCAGTTACAATATAGGGTCATCTTGTGAATGCTCTTCACCTCACAGTTTTTTAGTTAGCCCATATAACTTTTAGGACTTATAAAGTGTACATTGACTTAAACCACCTACATTATCATGTACTATATGTGTCAAAATATCAAAATGTTGTGACCAGCCCAGCATCCTTGGTTTTGTGTGGATCTTCTTGAAATATTGTTGGATTGTAGAGGAGGTCAAAATTTTGGTTGCATGTGATACTAGTGACACCATCTATACTTTGATGGAAATTATGTGTTAAAATATCATGAAAGATATAAAATTACATATCTCAAAAAAAAAATTGAAAGAGACTTGCCAAATTTATAGGATGTATAGATCATGTCCAATGCTAATATGTTATATAGTATGAGTGACCTTGACGTATTTACCAAAGGTCATCAGGCCTGTAAAGTTGAAAGAGGTGACTTTGTAATAGCAGGGTATAGCTCGGACAGCAATGGCAAAGAGAATTTTTTGGTGATGGTCATCAGATTATATGTCAGCAGAGCATTAAACACATAGGCCTCTTGTTCTTATAGAAAGAGATGCAGATTTACCAATGCCACCTTTACCCTACCATGGTCAGAATGAGCCTGAGTCAATAGCCTTCCTTAACACGGTTCAATGTAGTGTGCCTAACCCTTGCCAAGGAAAGTTGTTGACCTGAGGCATGCCATCCTGATAGGTCCAAACTGTTATCCTCAACAAAAATGTTTTCTATTAACATGGAATATGTTAAAGTATTAATATTCCATATACATGTGCCCAAAAGTGGTTCAAGGACTCCAAGTGGCATTTCAAACTCAGCCTTTAAACAATGCATTTTTATTTAACTTTATGCAGGTTTTCATCATCTTGTCCACGTTAAAAGTGATAAATTTACATAACAAGTACAATCTGGAATTCACGTGCATCAAAGCTACCTTTTGAGATTTTGTGATCGCTAGTTTCTACTGCAGTTTGGTAATTAGTAAATTTTCAGTAGACAGTGTTTTTATAATAGGAAGAATCATCCATCTTCAGCAGTTTAAGGGTGTAAGCTGTGCGTGTTTCAGATGATAACTGCATGCTCATTCCCAGAAGATAAATTAACTGTGTATGTACTGTGTGTTTATAGCCTTGTTTACACTTGGTCATTTTTATAATGTAAACCCTAAGTTTCTAAATGCAAATTACAGTAACAGGGGATTTGATAAACAAAGGTTGTTATGTTTTGACATGCACAGTTTAACTAAAAACCTCTGCATCAGTATTTGGTCAATTTCTAGCTTAAAATTCCTCTGTAATTACATATGTGCCTTTGAAGGGGGTGGGAAGGGCTCTATGCATATTTCATGTGAAACAATTTGGTCATTTCACACATCACACAAACTATTTTGATTGTGATCAGTTATGATTCTTTTAAATAAGGAGTGAATTCAAAAATGTAAAATTAAATTTCTACTCATGTGGCAGGGAAAAAAGTCATGGGCAATGTATCACAAAGAAAATGAAAAATTCTGTTTGTGAATCAAGAAAATTACCCTTCACCCCTTCTTTAATGCTGCACTAACAGAGTTTCATAACAACCTTTATGGTGAATAAGGCTTGTTATCTATGACTCTTCCATTATCAAAATATCATCACATACAGTGAAACCTGGCTTGAAATTGGTGACCAAATTGTAGTTTGTCAAGTCAGGTTGTCTTTCATGAGTAGAATATACAAGCAACAAGAAAAGTGCTGAGCGAAATGTCCTGAAAATGTAGTGTTTGGATTAATTCTTTCAGTGCCAAGTTTTGGATGGAGTCAACAGCTGTCCTTGGCACACTTTGTGCCCAATGCATGCCAAGGAAAGCTGTTGACCCAGACCATTATATTCTCTGGATCTGTTGGCATGTTGGTCGTTGAATAATAGGTCTTTTCACAAGGAATATGAATGTAGCAACCTGATTATTATTGAGAACAGTTCATCTGAAGTAATTGGACTTAAGTCAAAGTTGGCACTAAAAGCGTTAAGGCAGGTGGTCTCTCATGGGAGTGGCCTCCCGAGACAGGGACCACTGCAAATTTATCTTTTGGGGAATTTGGGGATAATTTTCCTAAAATGACATTCTGCAAAGTCTCTGAAATGATGTTCCCATCTTGTTGCAGGTTTTCTGGCACAGGTGGGCACACTTAAAACTTGGCATCAAGCCACATTGACTGCAGAAGTAAAGCAAACAACAATATGTGGTACTACATGGGTACTTAGTAATTAAGTGTCAAAACCTGACTATGCAGAATATGTTGCCTAAAAAAAACTGGTACACTACTGTGTTAGACAGCCTCATTACCATATCCAAACCGTAGTCGTAATGAAACAAATCTAACTCAATTCCGACCAAAGGCAATATTCCTTGGTATGTTTAGCTCAGTCACATAAATTTATACTTCGTCTGTATCCAAAAGAGTCCAAAACATACATCCAAAGGTCCATAGGGCCCAAAAAGCCACGTCTAGTTTTAACATGACAAAAATGCAAAAAAAAAATTTTTTTTTTTAAATGTAGGTCTATTGCAGTAAATTGGCTTGAACAGGTGCATCATTCATGTGCATATAGGACCATATAATTCATGAAAGGGGACCAAAATCTGCAGCACAGTAAATAATTTGCAAGCACAGGTTCCAAATTTGTCAAAATATCGAAAAATTCAGCATTTCTGTCAAATAGTACTGAGGACTACGATGACCTGAAAAGCTAGGCTGATGTGGAGAAAAATTTGAAGTAGATGACACTTCATATCAGGGCATTTTTAGCCAATTTTAAAGTGATGAAGTTAAACAGGAACCTGCTATTAAATTGATTTATAGTGTCTGTCTGCAAAATAATATCAGCTGATTTATTGTTCTATGCTGTCAGCTTGACCCACTTTCAGTTCATGTTATCCCAAATTGTTTGTGTGTGATGTAAGCAAAGAGGAGCATGAAATGAGGGTTATACATTTCTGGCAAATTTTCCAGGTTTACTATACTGTCACAGGGTGGCCATCTTAAAGTCTGTTCTGTTTCATCCTAAAGGGGGCAAATTATATAAATACAAGGTGTCTTTTGTCAAATTTGAGTTATAATCTAGTGCTGTGAATTACATGGATGAAGTCAAGGAATTCAGGTGCGTGTTATCGTATCCAGCCCTATTTAATCATATTTTATTGCTCAATGGATTTTCAGTTTCCATGTTTTTTTTCATATGGGTTATATAGCTTGATGATGATGATGATGATGATGATGATGATGGTGAGCATTGTGTCCATTATGAAGCTGGTATCTTAGTCAAAAAAATGTTGGTCGATAGGTTTGCTAGTAACTTGTAAGGGAAACAGGTCATAGACCAAAACAACACGAGGTTCCTAGGCAGGCCTGGTATGGCAGAAGCTACCATTCCTAGGCAGGCCTGGTATGGCAGAAGCTACATGTACCATTCCAAGGCAGGCCTGGTATGGCAGAAGCTACCATTCATAGGCAGGCCTGGTATGGCAGAAGCTACCATTACATAGGGAGGCCTGGTATGGCAGAAGCTACCATTCACATAGTTTTGTTGTGTTAACTCTTTCAGTGCCAATCACATCTTAAGTCAATCTACTTAAGTCAAACTTGTCTGAATTATCATTAGGATTCCAGATTCATATTCCTCGTAAAAAGACCCTTCATTCAAGTACCAGTATGCCTGTAGTTCCAGAGATAATACCCCAGGTCAACAGCTTGTCTTGGCACACATTGGGCGCCCAATGTGTGCCAAGACAAGCTGTTGACTCAGTCCAAAATTTGGCACTGAAAGAGTTAAGTGAGTTATTTTAAATCTGTGTGGCTTTGAAAAGATAAGAAGCCTGACACTGTAAGACAGAAACAATTTGTTCATTACAAGTACATGTACTTACACCTACATGTATGGCAGATGTTGAGGCATGTCAGCCAGGATTGACAGAGTGAAGAAAGGAAGAAATAAGCAACAGATAAATGTGACTGTAAAGTGTATCCTGGAATAATGTAGTTGTTGCACTATGTGATAATGTCATTTAAAAGTGTGCTGTAAATTGGTGTGGTTTACTTGTTCTATATGATAATACTTGATCCTCTGACAGCCAAGTCAGTTTACTGTTTGTCTCTGTGCTCCACCAGCACCAGAAAGGAAATATAGATTTAGATATCAATATCTTGTATTTTGGGCCTTTTGGGGGCAAAAAACATACTGGTGGAAAACCAAATGTGTTTCTAACATTTGTGGAAATCAAGAATGTTTATTCAAAACATGCTATGACTGAAGTGAAACTGATAGTGCGCTTAGGGATCATGACTAGGCTTCTAAAGCAGTTAATTGTGTCTAAGTTGTAGTTTGACAATAGCAACATATTTGGCCAGATTTGATATGGGGATCTGCCCATATGTATATATACTCTCACTTGTTGAATGATACAGACCAAAGCTGCACCACAGCTTATATGAATGTGAGGTATTTATGGCAGATTTCTTTCAGCAAATATATATGTCTAAAACACATCCTTCTAATGGGAATGACAACATAAACATGTATCTGCCATGCTAGCCAAAATACAATTGAAATAATAATTAAAAAAGAAAAAAGAAAAAAAAACACTATGCTGGGATAAGATAAATGGCAGCCTGCCTTGGCGGACAGCACATACAGTACTGCCGGGTTACTACATGTGCAACTGTGCTGCTGGGTTACAGCGCATGCACATGTGCTACTGGGTTATCACTCACATGTAGTCTCCACACAGCATGATATGCTTTCCCTGTGTAAAACGTACTATTATCATAACTTTTATGAATAATGGACACTTTATATTTACAGAGAGCCATAGCGAACTATGTGCAGAACAAGATTCAACACCGAGAATGCAGAAAGTACATCCAGAGTACAAACAAGAGACTCATCGAGTAAGTAATATTTTCTAAGGACCGAGCAAGGGTCACAATAGCTAGAAGTTGAAGAAGTTCGACCGGTTTCGTTGTGTTTCACAACTCATCAGGAACTGTGGGCTAACCGACGTTACGTCTGATATATATGCCGAGGGGTAACTTTTGGTTTTCACGTAAAACACGTTATTGTGATTGCGTAACACAGAATCTCGGTTCTGCCAAGACGTTATTGTCAAGGTGAATTTGATTCAAAAGAATTTGAATCCCGGCAGGCCAGTAAAATAAGGACTGCCGTAGAAACAATGCTGGGGGTCAGCAAGTGTAATTAATCAGACATCTGGGTGGTGGTACTACCGTACCACAAAGCCCTGAACACAGGAGCTTGGGACTGTGTGTGAGAACACAGTGTGGGTACGTGTGTGCGGTTTCCCAATGGGTTGCATCGAGTAAGTAATTTCAATATGCAAAGCTTGTATTTGGTATCTTGAGTGTGTGTACTTTTTGCTGATGCATCCTACTATAAGTTAAAAGTGCATCCATATTGTAAATGTGCAGTGAGCAACTTCAGTACAGATTGTAGCATGCTGAACCATTTCCCTTGTGAACCAGCCAAAACTTGTTATTGGCCACATGTCTTCTAGTTCAATGTTTTTGGCTGATTTTGATAGCAGTAAGAAGCAGTTTGAATGAGAATTGTAGATGAGACCTGCCAATATAACATATGTCCTGGGTCAACAGGTTTCTTTGCCACGGGCTGGGCACCCAACCCATGGCAAGCAAAACTATTGACTCATTCTTAAACCCAGTCAATTGAAGGGATAAAGGATTAACATTAGAGGAAGGCAGGTTTTAACTATCCACACATTTCATAAAGCACTACAGAAACAGTTCATTCTTTCCCTCTCAGGTTGACTGGGATGTGAAATGTTGTCTTCTTCTATGCTTTTATTTGCTCTGCTGACCATAGGTTGCAGAGCTTATGCAATCACTCGTGTCTGGCTGGCTGTCATTCCATCCCTCCGTCCATTTTGGAAACACTAGAGTCTGTATTTAATGAAAAATGTTTCTGGGCTTGAGAGGACCGGCTTGGAACCACCAGTTGCCTTTAACTCTTTCCCCCTTGAATTAAGACTGAGTCAACAGCTTTCCTTGGCATGGGTTGGGCACTTAGTGCCGAACCCATGCCAAGGAAAGCTGTTGACCTGGGGCATGTGATCTTGGTAAGTCTCATGTACATTTCTCAGTCAAAATTTTTTTCATAACTGTTGAAATTAGTTGAAAACACTGAAGCAGACGACATATGACCACCAGCCGGTTTTGGCTGGTTTGAGGGGGAAAGGGTTAATGGGTGACTGGCTGTCACAAGTCTGGAGTGAAATTTGTTTCTTCATATTGGTATTGGAAGATGAATGGTGATGCTTTGGTAACTCTGGATTCTCTTTGCTGTCATTGTTGGGTTTGAAATTTATGAATAGGAGTCATGTTTTTCTACATAAGTGTAACATACTAGAGACGTCCGCCTGTAGAACTTCAATTGTATAGTGAGGGTCTTGTAGAAGTCTTCTTGCATTTGATAATCTATAACAGTGATTCAATCACTGAACTTATTAATTACATAATGTTCCAGGTTCATAAATATAAAGAAAACGATGTAGGCCTACTTTCTTCTTTTGCTGTAAACTCAGCTGACAAACCAGTCAGGAGAACCAAAAAGTGATAAGCCTACCAATTATCTTTTTATTTTTGGCAGAAGTGATAAAATTTGGATTTTAGTGGTTAGGCCTATACATTTTGGAAACACAAAAGTCTGTATTTAATGAAGAATGTTTGAGGGGTTAGAGGACCGGTTTGAGACCACCAGTTGCCTTTTATAGTCTCAAGTCAGGAGTGAAAGTTGTTTCTTCACATTGGTCTTGGAAGATGAATGGTGATGCTTTGGTAAATCTGGGGTCTCTTTGCTGTCATTGTTGGGTTTGAAACTTATGAACAGGGGTCATGTTTTTCTACATAAGTGTAACATACTAGAGACATCCATGAGCAATTTGCTTCTCAACATAATAGCAGCAACAATTTTAACGTTAGTCTCTTGAAATTGTTTAGACATGTTCTATGAATGAAAATCTGGGTTCCTTTTGTTATTGGTGGTGCCACCTACAAGATTACGTTATATACAGGCTGAAAAGTGAAAAATTGAAAACACTCTGGTGTCCTTGATATGAGATGGATCTTTATGAAATGTAGTGGAAACATTTGGGACCCCAATATGTGGAATCTGAATAGTACTGGTGGTGCAACCTACAGGTGAATGGAAAATATGAGCCAATATGTGTTCAGACCTATGAAATTCATTATCATAAGAAACAGTCAGGTTAACTTAATTAAATGTCACAGCATATGTGTGTCATGTCTGATAGCATGATATTAATAATATGGGTGACCATGGCTTACTATCTCAAGGTCACTGAGGGAATACCTGTCAGGAAATGATATTCTTATGATGGTCATTCTATCTTTACATGTGAACATACATGCATTTTACCATTACAGGAATATTATACAAAAAAAAGTTATTGACGTGAGGAATCCTGGTGGCACTACTGGTGGTTTTTAATGCAACTAACATTATATGTGTAAAAAACACATTGAATTAGTATAATTATGATTATAAATAAAGATAGAGCTTTGAAACTTACACCAACTATGCATTGGGTCTATGGTCAATTTTTGTGAAAATTTGGATGACCTTGACATATTTTTTGGAAGTTAAAAATACAAATTGCATGGGTAATTGATAATTAAGAAGCACAAAATATAGATATAAGTGAACTAGGGTTACTAAATTGATACAAAGTATGCATTGTACATGAGTATTGATGTTTTATACTTGATGAATGACCTTTAACGTACTTTTTAAAGGTCACTGATGGCATAACAGTTAAAAAAACTTATGGGCATTGTTAGAGCCCTTCATTTGTCATGAAACTCAATGAATGTGGTGGAAATACTGGGGAGGCAAAAATTTTGAAGTATCATGATACTGGTGGTGCCACCTGTAAGTCAACGCAAAATATCAGGAAATGTGTTTTGAAACAAGTATAATTCGTTATCGTCAAAAAGAATGAGACTACAATGATTCTAGATGTACATGCATTGTGAATGTCTACCATTATATTTGTGTCTTTATCCATAACCGCTTCCTGGTAGTCATTACTGTATTCGGCAGTGCAAACAAACATTTAATGACTAAAAACATATTCAATTCAGTATTATGATCATAAATAAAGATGAAACATCCCGTAAAAAGACCCAGGGAAAATACCATGTGTTTTTTTTTTTTTTGTTTTTTTGTTTTTTTTTACATAATCTGGGTGACCTGGATCTTTTGTTCCAAGGTCACTAAGGACATAAAGTTAAGGACTCACTCATCATTGTCTTGGCACATGCAACAATATCCATCACAAGAATTGTACAAGTATGGTTACATGTGGAGTAAAGTGGCATCAGGTGGTCAAGTCAGACACTAAATCACATCAGCTTTACATGATCAGAAACCACTTGAGGACTCACAACTTTGAAATGAAGATGTAGGTGCAATGTAGCCATGGTGCCAGCAGAGCATTAGGCCCATGGGCCTCTTGTTTCAACATTTTGTTAATGGAAAACATTTGCAAGGAGAATTGTATGTCAGACCGGTGCAGGTAGACTACTGTAGAGTAACAGCTTTCCTGGATACAGGTTGGACACTCAGTGGCAAACCACAAGCCAAGGAAAGCTGTTGACGTAATTGCAGTCTAAGCAGGAAAGGCTTAACTCAGTCCATACTATGGTCCCAGGCCTTGGTCGGTGGTGGTGGCACTGACTTAAGACTAAAGGCATGTTGGTACTTGAAGAAAGCTCTTTTCATGAAGAATTTGATTATGCAATTGTTGTCTTAAATCTAGGTAAATATACGTAAATATCAGGGACTTGTATGGAATGAGTTAAAGACATTCAAGACATAAGAGTCTAAGAGGCTGATTTGATTTTGTGTGTGTGTGTGTGTGTGTGTGTGTGTGTGTGTGTGAGTGTGTTTTTAATCTTTTTAATTTTATTTAAGTCAAAGCATATGCTGCTGTGGTCGAGATCTGGACTGGCATAACACAGAAGGTGTTGAAGTGTCCCATAAAAAGACCAATGAAAAATGGACTCCCCTAACTCACACAAAGCTAGTGAATGCAGATACATATGGAATGATATCATTTTCTGGGTTTGGTCAGGAATCCACCTCCCCAGCTCCCGTAAGTATTGGATCCACTCCCTATCTACATTCATGCATTCTAAAAAATAGTATTTTTTTTAAATCAAGCAAAAGACTAAAACTGTTCTTTTTCCCTCAGAAATGTGTCAGATAACTGAATATGTCAGATAAATAAATCAAACAACAAAGAAAATAAACTTTATCCCATGATAATTTGTGTCATTATATTGAATACCGTATGTCAGATATCTGAGTGTTGTTATAATGAGGTTTCACTGTATATAATTTAGTTGGCACATATATATATGTCATTCATCATATATAAATTCTTTTCGAAGCTTATAGGCAGTATGTCTCCTTGTGCAATGGGAGGACATATTGTTTTTGCGTCTTCTTCTTCTTCTTCTTCTTCTTCTTCTTCTTCTTCTTCTTCTTCTTCTTCTTCTTCTTCTTCTTCTTCTTCTTCTTCTTCTTCTCCTCCTTCTCCCTCTCCTCCTTCTCCTCCTCCTTCTCCTCCTCCTCCTTCTTCTTCTTCTTCTTCTCCTCTTCTTCTCCTCCTCCTCCTCCTCCTCCTCCTCCTCCTCCTCCTCCTCCTCCTCCTCCTCCTCCTCCTCCTCCTCCTCCTCCTCCTCCTTCAACACATTGTTGCTTGCATTACGGACGCGATAACTCAAGAAAGATTTGACTTGGAAAGTTGGAATATTTTGTGAAGATGTTCCTATATAAAACCTTGCTTAGGATTGCAGATGGATGACCTTGACATATTTTTCAAGGTCACATTGGCATGTCGTGTAAAATTGACGCGGACGCAATAACTGTGCCAGTATTTGACTTAGTAGGTTCAAATTTTGCATGATTATGTACAATAATATGAACTAAGTTGGGATTGTAGATGGGTGACCTTGACCTATTTTCAAGGTCACACGGCCACTTTTTAAAAATCATTGCAGATGCACTCGAGAAAGAATTGACTTAAAGAGGTTGACCTTCAGTGTGATTATATTTCTGTGTAAGACTTTTGTAAGACCTTGCTTGTGACTGCAGACGTATGACCTTGACCTATTTTCAAGGTGTCGTGGGCATTTCGTCAAAAATCAATGTTTTGATATGTCAATAAAGAGTGTACCTTCACCATATCTGTAGATCATTGGAATCGGTATGTCTATTTTAAAAAATTAGGGTGACAATATAGTAATGGCGCACGGTGAGACATTTTATTTTCTGTCGGAAAATCAGCCTGTTCTAGTTTTAAGTTGAAATTTTATATTTATGTAGCTTAAGTGATCTAAAGTAGAGCTATATACAGTAATGCTTCAATTTTTGATACCGTAATTGCACAGCTTAACTTTAAATATATGCAGTACCAACACAATATCTTACCCCAGGAGATACTTTTGCAAGAAAATTCTTTCTCATTGTGGGGGCATTGTCGGGGCTGTTGTAAATGTACATGTACATGTATCTAAAATATTTTTTGTAAAGTCCAAGTCTTTTGTAATTTTCACAGTGCTTTATTATGCCAGTTGTTATGCATTTATCATTGTTAATCATATACACAGTACCCCTTCTAAAGACAGATTACAAGGGTTTACAGGATTCCTTCACCTTCTTCAGCCGTCCGTCTGTCTGACTACCTGTTGTACTGCCTGTAAATACAGGATATTGTGAACGCGCATGCTTATATATCGTCTATTTCTCAAAAGTTTATCTTGACCATATCTTGACCATTTCATGACTGGATTAAATTGTGTTCTATGTCTAATTTCTTGTGGATGATATATTAAGTAAACTACTGCAGGCTGTTTGTCAGATATATATATATATATATATATATATATATATTTGTCACTGAAATATTTTAAAAATCCGTCAATGAGGTGACAAAAAAACTTTTGTGATGAATAGATACATTTTTGGTGGAGTTACAATTTCTATACATAAACGTGTCATTTTAAGTTCTGCTTATTTTGTTGGACAGTATGTTCGTATCGACTACCAGACTGACATGGAGACCCTGTGGACACTCCTGAGTGACTACTGGCATATGCAACCCCCTAAGCTACTCATTTCTGTCACTGGAGGGGCCAAACGTTTCTTCCTCAAGTCACGACTTCTCCAGATATTCAAGCGTGGTCTCATCAATGCTGCGACAAGCACTGGTAAGCATCTTCATATGCAAAAGTGTTTTAGCCACACATACTTTTTTTCTCATTGATATTGTACAGGCAGTGATCCCAACTGTCCCTGATCATGAAAGGTCAATCCCTAAAATTTGCAGAAAATTTAATACATTTTTCTCATTTGTCCTGCATCAGAATTTAGAATTGTCTTCTATATCCTGATCTGTTATCTATTTTCAGTCCCTGAAGAGACTTAACCAATTGTCCCTGAAGAGACTTTTGAATATTGGCATATCTGCAGATTCTGAGACAGAAACGTAAATTTTATGTCATAATGTCCATTGATAAAACTTTAACCCTTTCCTCTGTAAACTGGCCAAAACTGGCTGGTGATCAAATGTCGTCTGCTTCAGTGTTTTCAACTAATTTCAACAGTAATGAAAAATGATTTGACTGAGAATTGTAGATGAGACCTATCAAGATCACATGCCCCAGGTCAACAACTTTCCTTGGCATGGATTGGATGTACAGAGACCAATCTGTGACCAAGAAAGCTTTTGTATCAATCTCCAATCAAGAGACAAATAATAGTTAATGCACAGCACCACTTTTGCCATAGATGGCCTCCAACGATTGGTCATCAATGAAGATGGATTATTTACAAGAGAAACAAACAGCTGCACTGGAACACCTTTGTGTAGGCAGTCATCTCCCCAATGTTAATGGTGGTTTTAAATGACAGGTTTCTTCCTGTGTAACTGTGGTCTCTAATTACAGGAGCGTGGATCATCACTGGTGGAACAAATGCTGGTGTGATGAAGTTTGTAGGGGAAGCCGTGCGAGAACATACACTGATGACAGGAGCTACTGAGCAGCGGGTTGTGGCTATTGGCATTGCCACTTGGGGTATCATCGACAACAAAGAAGCTTTAATCAGTGAAGATGTATGATAGTGCTATTTGACACCTTTTATTAGTCCCCCACATGGGAACCATAGGTTTGCACCATGTGCGTCCGTTCGTCTGTTTTTCAGGCAAAGCTTATCCGGGTCATATTTTTTATACTGTAACACCTACACCTGCCAAATTTGGTGGATGGATACTGCATGGGAAGGGGCAAGTCATGCACCAAAATTGGGTCACTGTGACCTTGGCCTTGGCCTTTGTGCCCCATAAAGATTTAGCTTGTCCCAGCTATATTTCCTATACCATAACACCAACAGCTAGCAAATTTAGTGTGTGGACACTTCATAGGATAGGAGTGTGATGCGCACCAAAATTGGGTCATGGTGACCTTGACCTTTGGCCCCCCCCCCCCCATAAAGATTTAGCTTGTCTGGGCTATATTTTCTTTACCAAAACACATACAGCTACCTAATTTGGTGTATGGACACTTCATAGGATAGGGGTTTGTCTTGCACCAAAATTGGTCCACTATGACCTTTTACCTTGACCCTTGACCCCCTTAAAGTTTTAGCTTATCCAGGCCTTATTTTGTATACCATCACACCTACAGATACCAAATTTGGTGGGTGGATACTTTAAGGGGTAGGGGTGTGTTGCACACCAAAACTGAGTCACTCGACCTTGACCTTTGACCCTCCATAAAGTTAAAGCTTGTCCAGGCCATATTACCTATACCCAGATACATCACCCTATCACATTTCACTAGGTTTTGGTAAGTTGTTTAAATAGTAATCACACATAAACAAATTTCATACTAGTACAGTCAACCATGCTTTCTATTCTCTGGTGGGGGACTGTGTATTACTATGCAATACTTGATCTTGTTTAATCTTCATATTCAAAAATGATATTCTGATTCATATTATAATAATTGCCTTAAGTAAATGTGTTTTACATCAGCTTACTTGTCCATCAGCATAGGTTAAAGTATGGTCCATCATCCGTTGTCCATTATCTGTCTGTCCATATGTCCACAAGTCACATTTTCAACTTCTTCTGCAAAACCTTCAGCCAGATTCACTTGAAACTTGGTGCGGATGCAGCTTACATGAGTCTCTACCGAATGTGTTCAAATGGTCACTGTCCAATGATTTTTTAGAGTTTTTAGAGTTTTTTGTGCTTTTTGTTGACAAAATCTTAAATCTCTAATCTCTTCTCCAAAACCACCTAGCTAATTGCTTGGAAATTTTACAGGAACACTTCTGGGTACCTAAGTTATTCAACAGATGGTGCTGTGATTTTTTTTTCTGTTCTTTTATGCCCCCTTTTATGTTGGGCTGTAATTCTGTTGTCATTTGACTTAGAATCGTGAAACTTTACACTCCTGTGTATCTGGACACAAGAGTGTGCCATAGATAAAAATGGGTCACTAGGTTAAGTACCTGGGTCATGGTGATGGCTTATTTTTATTGACTACAGTCATTCCAAAATGAGACCTGTGATTAGCAAGGTGATAAATGAGCCGAGTGGGGCATGGATCCAGCAATGTTTGATTGCCTTTTAACTTTTTTTAATAAGTTTTTGTGTGTTAAGGCAATTTTTAACTTTTCCAGAACTGCAGCTGAGATTGTTCTGAAAGTTATGAATATGTAGCTTTTGGGAGGGGTTATCAAACGTGTTCACTAAGTAGTGATATTTTGAGTCCCTGATTTTTAACTAATTTTTCAATTTTGGTACTTGTTGTTAATACATGCATGCATTCACATTGATTACTATCTAAGTCCATGGCGATTGCAATGGAAATTAACATTTTTGACCTCACAAAACCATTAATTAGATTCACTTAAAGCTCGGGATTTGCCTGCAAAGCAGACTCTGTTTTTTATATTTTGATGTTTATGTACTTCACTTCGCAGACAAGGTGGGGTTTTAATTTGGGTGAATCTGTACAAAATTTGTTCAAGTGGTCGTGCTCCATTGAGTTTTAGATTTGTTATTAATTTGTTTGTGCAATTTTGTGTGGCAAAATCTTTAAAAAATCTTTTCCAAAACCACTCAGCCAATTACTTTGAACTTGCATGTCGTAGGTAATCTTCTTCAGACACCCAGACCTTAATTTGTTCAACAGGTGGGGCTGCAATTTTTTTTTTAAAATAAATTTTTGTGTGTTTATCCCATTCTGACTCCTACAAAACCGTCCCTCAGATTGTTCTGGATCTTGATGGAAATGTAGCTTATGGGAGGATTAATCACAATTGTTCACTGAGTGGTGATACTCTGGATCCCTGACTTTCAGTGAATTTTTCAGTTTGGGTACCTGTCAGTTTATGTGTGCATTCCTATTAATTACTATGCAGGTTAAAGGGGATTGCAATGGAAATTCACATTTTGGCATTTTTCTCACATTTTTACTTCCTGTCCAAATCTCCACCTCCTTGGCTAGAGTGAGACTTATTAAGGGTTGAATGGCAAGATCAGCTGAGGATGGCCTCTTCACACAGCCCTCTTTTTCTTACAGTTCTCTGTTTTTTCCCCATGCCATACATTATAAATAGTCTCACATGATGTTGTTATTGTTGTTTTGCTTGCAAAATTGTATAAATACAAAAAAGTTACTCAATAAATATGTGATACAATCATATTATAAAAATAAATATGTGATACAATCCTATTTATACATAAACAGAATGATGGTCTCTTCCCTGCCAACTACAACATCGAGGATCTGAACACCCACAAACGTGGAGTGTCGCCCCTTGACCACAACCACACACACTTCATCTTGGTAGATGACGGAACCGAGGGCCACTTTGGAGTAGAGATTGATATACGTACATCCCTTGAGCAGTATATCTCGGAACAGATGGAAACTGGAGTTGCTGTCAATCAGAGTATGCATCCTGTCACGTTTCTTGAACTAACTCAGAGATTATATTAATTACCTCCAACTTGCACATGGAAAATTACTCTTATATTTGAGGGCAGGGGTGCTCTGTATTTTGTGATTGAAACAATTCTTTTATTGTTATTTCACCACAACAGTTGATGGCAATTAACTCCAATAATCTAGCAGTGAACATAATTAGTACATGTATTTAGATGTATGCCATCATATTTACAGCCAGACCTGGATATATGTACTGTAGTTCTAGAAATTTTCGCGCGTGTTTAATTTCGCGCAAACTCATTATTTCTGAAATTACAGAATTTTCACACATTTTAGTTTCGCGCAATCCAATGCCAAACAATGTAGTGAAATACAATGCAACTTATTTACGTGCATTTTAATTTTGCGCTTTAGATGGTAGCGCGAAATTAAATCGAGCGCGAAAATTTCTAGAACTACAGTATATCAAATTGACATCAACAGTGCTTCAAGTGCAAAATAGGAATTTGTTCAAGACTCAGGGAGGCAGAAATATCGAGTGTGTTACAAGTTAAAATAGGAATTTATTTAAAGATGAGAGCTAATATGTTGTTTATTTTATATTTTTTTATTCTCTTGAGGCTGTCTGAACCTTTATTTTTGTGATGTTCTTTTAAAAAATACCTATAATTTTTAGTTTAAAATTCTACATACATGTCCCTACATTTAAACAAAAAACAAAACAAAACAAAAAAACCCCCAAAAATGCAGCTTGGTGATATTTTAACTAAGGTCAATGACATATTTGACTTGTATCTAGAGGTATGGAGGTCAAAGTTCAATGAGTAAGGGTCCCCAATGCCTGCGAAGCAACAATCTGTCCTCTCAGTGTAACAGTCTCACTACCTTAAAGCCTTACTGAGTCTGCACAGGCAAGAGTCACTGTTGCAATGGATAGATAATGATATGAGGTGTGTTTTTTTTTTTCAGGTGTAAATGTTCCTGTGGTGTTACTGGTCCTGGAGGGTGGTCCCAACACAGTGGAGACTGCGGCACAAGCAATAGAGAAGAACACACCAGTGGTGGTTGTGGATGGTTCGGGGCGAGCTGCAGACTTCATAGCTCGTGTTTACAGACAAACAAAGCCAAAGACAGAGTGAGTAGTCTTTATGAATTGTTATTTTTTATCTTTTGCAATGGAAAACAAAAAACAAGATACACACACAGAAAAAAAAGAAGTTAACCTGTTACCTCTCTTGGATGTTGGATGGAAAAAGTTACAACATTTTGAATGAGAATTATAGATACAAAACCCACAAGGATAACACTGTGTTTGGCAATGCCTGTCCTCGGCACATACTGAGTAATCACAACTCATGCCAGAGGAAGTTTTTGAGTCAGTCGTTATAACCAAGAAATGGTTAACTTCAGGTGCATGCTGAAGGGGAAAGTTCTTGACTGATGTTGATTTTACTTGAAGCTAAAACCTATACAGGTACTTTAACTACTGTTTCATGAATCATTATCAGGTAATGTTTTCATTGAGAAATAATAGAAAACTTTTGGCCAACATTACCATTATCTCATAAAAATGAGACTCGAGTCAACAACTGTCTGTGATGTGCTGTGAGCCAGTAAGAGCTCACGAAGGAAAACTGAGAATTCAATTCTACATAGGCCACCATACGGGTGTTACACACACTTTGCTGCTACAACAAATGTTAGAATATTTGAACCATCTGTAGTTCAACATCCAGGAACTTTGCAGTGCTTTGAAGTTGGAAAGGCTTAAAAAGGTCTGGTCTCCCTCTAACTGCAGGAGGGTTAATGGTTAAACATGTGATCAAGTTGTTTAAGATTGCATTAATGCTTATACATATGCACATATAGCATGTCAAGTGTAGCGCATGGGTACATTCATACAGGGCTTTGTTGTTGTCAGTGGTCACATTGTGATGCTCCAGGACTACACCTTGTGACCTTAACCCTTTCCCCCTTAAACCGGCCAAAACCGGCTGGTTGTCAAATGTCGTCTGCTTCAGCGTTTTCAACTAATTTCAACAGTGATGAAAAACAATTTTGACTGAGTATTATAGATGAGCCCTATGAGGATCACATGCCCCAGGTCAACAGCTTTCCTTGGCATGGGTTGGGCACTTAGTGCCCAACCCATGCCAAGGAAAGCTCTTGACTCAGTTTTAATTCAAGTGGAAAGGGTTAAGACCACTCTGATTGCAGAATATGGACCATTGCTGACATCCTCAGTATTGCCAGAATTTAGAAAGAAAATGTTCAATATTGAGCAGTTGTGGCTCCACATCAGCAGCCAACATGGAGCACTGTGATGTGGCCATAATCACTTGGACCACTTTGCATCATGGAGCACTTGATGTATAAATTTGCAACAAGCGGTTGGCTGATAGTAAGATGTTTGGTCCATAAACTATGGAGCAGATACATCCACTAGAGCATGTTTCATGGAAAATTTGTGCGGAAAAAAATTATAAACAATTTTGGTTGACTAAGTTATGGCTGTACATGAACAGCCACCATGTGGCCATAATCACTTGGACCTCATTACATCATGGGCCATAATCACTAGGACCTCATTGCATCATGGACCATAATCACCGGGACCTCATTGCACCATGGAGCAGCTGCTTTGCAACAACCACAGATGGCTGTGATGCCCATTTTCCATACTCCCACTGATAACTAGATGTTTGATTAGTAAACTATGGAGCAAAAACATCTGCTAAAGCATGTTTCATGGAAAATTTTGCTGAAAAATATTAATAGTTTTTCCTTTAATGTAAATGGAAGGATTTAATGTCCTTTGATTATAATCATCATGAATATCAACTTTTTGTTTCACATATTTTCCATGAAGTCATGTGGATGACTCAATGGAAAAAAAGACTGTCAACCTAGAAGTTCATTTTTGTTTTTTAAGTCACTGCCTGGTGGATAGAGTGACCTTTCTCGTTGTGATATGTTGCAAATAAAATCTGGCAGACCGAAGCAATAAATATACATGCAGTTGCATGTAACATTGCTTTTCATGAAAAATGTGGTGAAGAGATCGAAAGACACTTTTGAGCATTAAAAAGTCACCTTTGCAAGTATTTGGACGGGGATTTAATATTTGTTTGTGTGCATGCTTTATTTCCTGTTGTATATATTGTACAATCCTATTGTTAAAACAGAGGTACATTTTTCAGCTTTGATGACTTTCTAGGTGGAAGCAGCAGGTAAATGTGTCTGCAGTGACTAGCTAGGCTGACCGTAGCTGCCCTACTAATCAGTATCTTATTATTCTTCATCTTTATGCTAGTATTCACTTGATATGATTTATCTCCAGTTTCAATATGGTGTGGATTTGATAACCTTAAAAAAAAAGAAGAAAACTATGATTTGCAAACATTTTCTTGATACTTGAGTTGTTAATCATATCTTATATGAGGCACGGGTAAATCTAGGGTCTCTGTGTCTGGGGACAAAACAAGTATAAAAGGAGGGTTGAATTTCATCAAAAATGAACGAGACACGATGACCCAGATCTTCTGAATGTTCATGTAAGATCCCATTTCTTACACCAGTTAATGAGTACTGGCCCAAAAAAAAGAACGATAGTGAAAGCCTGTCATCTGATGGCCACTGTGTTTTTATTGTTTTGCTACAAAGTTGTCAGTAAACTGCATGGCAGATTTTAACAGTAACCTGACTCACGTCATTGTTGGTTGGTTCTAATTAGATGTTAAACTTAATCAGAGACATCAGTAATCATACATCAGTGGGAGATTCCCGTGCTTTAAGATGTAAGAAATGTCTTCCTCACCTAGTGCATTTGTGATAATTCTGTTTCAGTTTTTTACATATACATGTTATGGTCAGTTGCATGCATACATGTATCTAATATTATTTTGATTAACATTTTTGTAATTATCCCAGCTCACCCTGTTGCAAAATGTGTAACTTGCATTGTTAGTTATTGTTATTGCTACTGTTGTCTTATCGTTGTCACTGTTTATTTATTCATGTGGGATAATATGTTAGCTCTGAGGTAGTAAGTTTTGGTGTGATAAACGGTTATCACAATAAAATTAATGTGCCATCTAGTTGCACTATAACAGTTTGATTTATGTGTCAATCTACTTCACAGATACAACATGAGTTTTAAAAATCCTCAACAAAAAGAATCAGAATTTTAATGCCCAGGTCTACATTTAAGTTTGTAGTTATGGTTCTGTGTTGCAGGTGACTGATCATTAAAGACTAGTTTAAACTTTTAGATTATGCTGAGGCAGTTTGAAATGGAAACGTGGCATATGGTCATAATATTAAACCTTTCAATGCCACATTGTGGACTGAGTCAAGAGCTTTTCTCTATGGAACTATAGTCATACTGGTACTTGAATGAAAGGGCTTTTTACGAGGAATGTGAATCTGGGATCTTAATGATAATTCAGACTAGTTTGGCTTAAGTAGATCGACTTAAGACGTAATTGGCACTGAAAGGGTCAAGTGAAATGGGTCTTCATGGGTTGAAGTGTATGTCATTGACATGCAACCTCCATCCATTTTTTATTTTTTTAGAACAAGAACATTGTATGCAAATTGAATTGGCAGCTTTCATTGGCACAGTTTGCCCAGAGAACACAGAGAAAAGCTTTTGACAATTTACCTATATCATTTGTGGAACTGTCAACTCAAAAAAAAAAAAAAACAACAACAACAAGGGGAAAAAAGAACACAATACAATCATGGCCTGTCTTAGTAGCTGACTAATTGAAGAATTAAGGATAAAGGTTAAATTTCATGGGCAGAGTTTGAAAGCAATAGGTGTTAGAATAGGAGAACTTGTGACAGTGCTGGCCAGTCACATGACCAGTGTTGTAGCACCTGCACCTGTGGTGGACATTATCAAGACAAGACTTGTTTCAGTGTGCAGGAGCTTTTTAATAAAAAAAAAATCATGTGTGAAAGTGGGCTTTTCTTTTCTTTCTTTCTTTCTTTCTTTCTTTCTTTCTTTCTTTCTTTCTTTCTTTCTTTCTTTCTTTCTTTCTTTCTTTCTTTCTTTCTTTCTTTCTTCCTTCCTTTCCTTCCTTCCTTCCTTCTTTCATTCTTTCTTTGTTTCTTTCTTTCTCTGTTTCTTTTACTGAAATTACCCAAAAGTAGGACTTTTATCAACCAGAAAGTTTGCAGTAAAATCTCTCTGAACAGACAATGTCTTAGAAATTGAAAATAATTTTGGCTCAGTTCAGTTTACAGTTGCTGTCCATAGGTGATTCTGAATCATAAGATTTATTACAGTCTTTTTAAATGGAACAGAATAATCTGACAGATTTCAATTTTTTGCATATTACAGCAAATTTTGCATCCATGCTTTTGTTGTCCTTACACTTTATCAATCTTTTAAAGCTACACTGCATCACAGCAAGATGAGAAGTCAGTCTATCCACCATCCTTTATGGCGGATGTGCGGAAACGTGCAGAGCATGTATTCAACATGAAGGATGACAAAAAACTACAGGAAATTACAGAAAATATTAAAAAGATGATGGATGAGAGGAGGCTGGTAAGTAGGATATATGAGTGGTTTTAATCAATCCAATATTTTCAGGTTGATAGAGGACTTTTGTCCAGCTATCTGTTTTGTTGCACATTAAATCTCCTGAATGTACCAGTTGATGTTCTATCTAATTTTGTGCAGTGATGTCATGGATGCATCTCATAATCTCACTGGATTTTGGTGACATTTGCTTAATTTATTAGGTATTCAGTACATTATTATCATGTTTTTATTTTGTTTCAAATATTTAATAAAGGATGGATTCAATGAGGTTCAAACTGTAACATCAAATTTCATTTCATTTTGTGATCAAAACCTTTCAAAGCATTCACAATTTTTTGTGTGTTAAAGTCTTTTAAATGTATTGATTTAACTGGTTAAGGTTCTCATTTTGTCCACAAAATTTGGCAAATTCACCAATTTGTCCCCACAATTGTGTAAAATTAAAATTTGGTTCATAAAATTGAGAAAAGGGCTTGAGACTGAAATGCAAGAATGTTGGACTTTTTATGCCTCCCCAGGGGGTAGGGGCATTATGTTTTTGAGGGTCCATCTGTCCTGCAACTCTGTCCAGTCAATGTTTGTTAGCATGATTTCTCAAAAATGCCTGGACAAATGTTGCTCAAATGTTGCACAGGTAAGCAATGGTGAACTGGTTCATGTTTTTTTTCCATGTCATTGTGATATCATCAAATATTGAAGGTCAAGGTCATGACCTTTAATTTTTTTTTTTTTTGGTCATTTTTACTTTATTTTCAAAATGCTAAATCTTGAACCATTTAGTCTGACAAAATATCCTCACACCAGAAGCTCATATCATCATTGGGTACCTGACGTTTTCTTAATAGAGGAGTTTAGGACCCCAGAAGGCAGCATCCAACAGTGTTCATTTGCATAAATTTGCCTATTTGATAGGCCAAAACTTCAAAGGATTTGTTGTTATGCAAATCAGTAAAACATGCAGATGATCACCCTCAAGTGCTGCCCTCTGGGGTCCTAAATGGGTCTATTGTCCTTGACCTATGTTTCACCAGCTGTGACAAGGTCATGGGGAGAATACATGTCAGGATTTTGTCATGATGGTCGTCAGCAGAGCATTAGGCCCTTGGGCCTCTCGTCTTTAATCCTATTTAAGCTAGTTGAGTTGCAGTGTGCATCCTTAGTCTAAGATGGATTGATCAGATTTCTGGGTTACTGTGACCTAGAAACATATATTAGTTTTTCTGACCTTTTCATGTACTTCATGCTCTGCCTTTCCTACCACCAAATCAGTTATCCAGTATGTTTGAAATGCCAGGATGGACCTTTACCCTAATTTTGTGTGTGGGCAATTCATAATAATGAAAGAAGTGAGAAAGCTAGGCCTGTGGCTGCAGAGGACATGGAATTTATCGCCATCCACAGTTTTACAACCTTTTTTCTGTGCAATCTCAAAGTTTTATTCCAACGACTTAGTTTTGTATGGTCCTACATGCTTTCTTGAAGTGAACTACAGAGTTGATGCATTTAATTGGCTACAACCTTGATGATGTCATTTGTAGGTCACAGTGTTTAACCTGGATGACCTAGAAACTACCAATGAGATTGACCAGGCTATTCTGGATGCCCTACTTAAAGGTAAGACACAGGGCTGCACAATTTTAATCATAGGTGAACCATCTTCCTCATTCCCATATATTAAGGTAGTACACAGATGAATATGCTTGGCTTCTGGAGTTGGCCAGATTTATTTTTGTTTAAAAAAAAAAAATCCCTTGCTGTAACCTCAGAATGTATCTACTTGAAAACTTGTTTATCGATATCAACAGGTCATGTCACCTTGAATTAGAAATGTAATATTGTGTAAAATAATCCAGCATGCCTAACCTACTTTTACTGGGAGGTTTTTTATTTGTTTGTTTGTTTTTTAAGTCACAAATATAATTATTGTAAATGTTCTTGTGTTTTTTTTTCAACAGCAAACAGGTCCAATGCACAGTCACAGTTAAACCTTGCCCTGGCATGGAATCGTTGTGATGTGGCCCGCAAAGAGATTTTCACCATGGAGAATCGTCAGCAGTGGCAGGTAATGATCCTTTAGGTGCATGTCCGCCCTTCCCCCTAAGTCTGTGGTTTTGTTGATATTGGATATGTTGACTGTGAACTTTTTAACACACATATTTTTGTTGCATTTACAGTGAAATGTGGATTCCCTGAGTTTCTACCCCCACAGGTCAATGTTGTGGCCATATCTTACAAAAATATCTGAAAAATTATAATTGACTAAGTTTTGCACAACAGTCCCTATAGGGTCAGGGCTAATTGATGGGATCCCTTCATTCCACCTGCATGTTGATCAGTGATGAGTTCAAGGTTAACTCATTCCATACCAGTCCCTGATTTTTCCGTATATTTACCTAGATTTAAGATGGCAATTGCATATTTAAATTCTTCATGAAAAGAGCTTTCATTCAAGTACCAACATGCCTATATTCTTAAGTCAGTGGTTCTGGCACTGCCTGGCAAGTCATGCTGCAGCTGCCGCAAGGGTAGCTGCAGCATGACTTGCCAGGCAGTGCCAGAACCACTGACCAAGGCCTGTGACCATAGTATGGAAGAGTTAAAGCACCTTGTATAGGTCATGATATGCAGATGGAGATGACTTGCCAGGCAGTGCCAGAACCACTGACCAAGGCCTGTGACCATAGTATGGAATGAGTTAAAGCACCTTGTATAGGTCATGATATGCAGATGGAGATGTTGAAGTGCCCTCCATAGGTCATAATATATGGATGGCGACATTGAAGTGCTCTCTATAGGTCATAATATATGGATGGCAACATTGAAGTGCTCTCTATAGGTCATAATATGTGGATGGCGACCTTGAAGTGCCCTCATAAGGTCATGGTGTATGGACGGAGACTTTGAAGCGCCGTCTATGGGTTATGCTATGTGGAAAGTTTGGTGGAGGAATTCAGGAAGTCATCCACATTCGTGTGCATGCATGAACTAAATCATGGACCTTCAACAATGAGCATTGAATGGATACTTCCATTAATTTGCTGATATTTACTCATGACATCCAATATATGTGTATTAATTCTGATTCCATGCCAGTTTGGCTCAGGAAAGGCTACCTATGAAATGGTGTCACAAAGTGTAACACATGTTCATGTAAATATAAGCTCTATGACAGAATCCAGAACCCTAAAAGACTTCAAACAGCAACTCAGGACCATGACTGCCCATACAAAATTTGTGATACAAACGTCACCATGCAAGTTTGACTTGTAATTTTTTTTTCTTCAGAAAATGGACTTGTATGGTGCCATGTTTACTGCACTGGTTCAAGACAGAGTGGACTTTGTCCAGTTGTTCCTGGACAATGGAGTGGACTTGAAAAGATTTCTCACTGTCCGAAGGCTGAGAGACCTGTACGATGATGTAAGTTTATAGTTCAGGACATAGCAAAACTTTTTACAAGCAAGACTACTAGATAAATTAGCTACTTTGTTTATTGAAGACATTATCTTTGTATTTTTAAAATAATGTTTGCAAATAAATGAATTATAAATAAATAGCTAATATTCTGAAAATTAAAAATGGGTGTTATGACCAGTCTTGTTACAGTGTGACCAAGGAGAGATAGAATGGTGGCGTCAACTTGACAATGTATAATAGGAGTGGCTTTCGGTGATTTAAGAAATCAGAAAGTGACATTAAAGTGTAATTTTATTACAAGAGTGATTAAATCCACATGTACTAGGAATGCCATATCATAATGGCAAAAATTTAATTTGGAGAAGTCATCAGCTTTCCTTGGCGCACTTCAGGTGAGGAAAGCTGTTGACCTAGACCATTATATTGTGTGAGACCACAGGCATATGTGTACTTGAATGAAATGCCTGTTCACTGTGAACATTAATGTACTATCCATTTGATAATTCAGAGAAGTTCATCTTAAGTACTTTGACTTAAGTTGCAGTTGGCAGTGAAAGAGTTAAACCATTCTGACATATTTGTTAATTTTCTATTTTTTTAAAGCGGATTCAGCAACTATTTTTGATGGACTTTGGAAGATAAAGAGCACAAATGTTGTCAATTAGAACAGGTCGTCTTGGTCATTTATTAATCCTTTGCCTCTTAAACCGGCCAACTTCACCAGCTAGCAGTCAGATATTGCCCACTTTAGTATTTTTTATCAATTTTAACACTGATTACAAAAAAATTAAATGAGAAATTCACGATGAGACATATAGATAGTATAACCCATATCAACAGCTTACCATGTCATGGAAAGTTGTTGACTCAGTCTTAATTGAAGAAGAGGAAAGGATAAAGAAAGGGCCTCCTGTGCATAGTTATTAAAAATAGCTTGAGCAACAGAAACTGAACAGATAAAAGATACAACATTTTGAATTACTCGCAGTTGTGAAATTTGCATACATAAACTGTATATTCCACAGGTGGTTAATGACAGGTATGCTGGCACAATAGCCGATCTACTGCGTCATCTCCTACAGTCTGTCCAGGTAAATAACCAAGGCTTGCTTCTTGGGGAAACAGCTCTACATGCTAGTGTATTTTTATGGTCTTTGCATCTCTCAAGTTTTCATGGAAAAATTAATGGAGTGTGGCACCTGTAGGTGACACTGCAGGTGGGGGAGATGGAGGTGGGGTGGAGGTGTCAGAGGCCTGAGTTGTGCATTGCTTTACCATGTAGGGAAACAATCGGTATTAGGCTCATTTTGATATACAGCAGTCCTTCCTCTGAAAGATTCCTCTTTTAGGAGACCACCTGCCTTATGTCACCACCTTCAGCATGCAAATGTAAATTCTAACGATAATTTACCTCTTTTGGGAGACCACCTGTAGAACCTGACCAGTGGCCACCCAAAATGGCCCCCAAAAGAGCACTTATCCACCTCGTATGGGGGGATGCAAAAAGTGTTTAGTTCCCTCTCCGCCGCCTCCTCTGTGCATCTTAGTCTCCTTATATTTCTGTCCTCTTTTGACCTATTGCCTCCTAATTTGGTATAGATAATCTATGGGTCTGGGTAATTTTTCCAACATAAATGTTCTAATACATGTATATAACCTTGAGGTGAAAGGTCTAGGTCAAATCCTTGTTGCATTTTTCTGCTGACTCAGCAATTTTCAACTATTGGCTTGTACCTTTTTAATGGTACATCGTAGGTCCAAGTTCACTAATAAACATTAATATGAAATTATCTGTGGGCTTTCAATTTGTAAGGTTTATTTTAAACCTCACTGACCTTGAAAGGTCGAACTGCATACATTCTTGTTGATTACTGTGTCAGTCAATGAGGATTGTAATGCTAATTCACATTTTCCACTTCTCCAAAACATTTGCACAGATTTACTTCAAACTTGGTGGGGATGTACGTAGGTACATTGTATCCACCAACTGTGTTCAAATGGTCATGCTCCAGTGATTTTTGTATATTTAATGTTTTTTGATAATTTTTGCATTCCTAATGATTACTATGTAAGTCAATGGGGTCTGCAATGGTAGTTCACATTTTGACCAAATTCAGGCCAAAAGTGACCTCTAAAAGGGGTGGCCTCTGTAAAGGGATACAATATAATGGAAATGCCAAACTTTCTGCAGAAAAATGGTGGCCGATCTAGAGGGGTGGCCTCTGGTGAGAGGTGCCTTATAAGAGGAGACCACCTTATGTACCCAAGCTGAATATTCTACGCTTCCATCGCTAAATCCATCCAATCTTGATTAGTTGAGTGACCTTCAAAGATCACTGATGTCATGCTTGGGGGATGCATGATGTTTTTCACACAAAAAAATTTGCTTCTAGTTTGTCCAAGAAGTGGCACTGTGACTTTTTTCTATTTTTTATGTACTTTTGTGTACTAGGGTATAGACTTGGTAACACTTTCATGGTCACTGGGTATGATGATCCTGGATCTCAGGGGATGTGGGGGTATTGAAGAGGAGTCCTGAGGTCAAAAATACGAAGTAAACAATAAAAACAGGATTATCATATAGCCTGAATAAAAAACAAACATACCCATATTAAATTTGGCTCCAGTTTCCCGACTATTTTTGGCAAACTCCTTGCTTTCTTCAGGGGAGGACCTCAGAGCAATTTTATTAACGGGGACTTGGGTTAAATTTCAGAAATTTAGGTATTTGATAGCTTCCAGTTTAAAGGAAGTGACCTCACTGATTATTAAAGAGATGTTCATTTATTATAATATTCCCATCTATGATTGTGCAGCAGAGAGTTTATAAAAGATATAAGAGAGTTCAGTAAAGTCATGTATAAAGGCTATACGGTAATCTTGTTGGTATTACATGTTTACTTTATATGTTTGTCTGTTAAGGTTATTTTGGACTTTTGAAAAACCTTCATTGAGATTGTCCTGAAAATTGGTCGAAATGCAGCATGTGGATGGGGTAAACAAAGTTGCTCACTAAGTAGTGATACTATGTATCCCTGATTTTTAACAAATTTTTCAATTCGGGTACTTGTTGGTTAATGCATGCATGCCTATTGATTACTATGTAAGTCAATGTGGATTGCAATGGAATTCAAATTTTCAACTTCTCCAAAACGGTAAACCAGATTCACTTCAAACTTGCTTGGAATGTACCTTAGGTTGGTCTCTACCAAATTTGTTCAAATGGTCATATAGTGCCAGAGGGTATTGTCCCCTGCGCCGTCCGTCCAGCTGTATCAATATCACTGCAAGTACCACAGATATCTTACAGGACATAGATAAGATCAACAAGAAGGAAGGTGCCAAATCTACCTTTGATTTTTCAACAGGTATTGTATACACAGATCAACTTAACAGACCTGAAGGAAGTGTTAATTTCAATGTTGAACAAGGTATTCAAAGGAGGAACATGTCAATACATAAAAGTTTCCAAGAAGAATGTTCTGATTTGATAAAGTATATTATCGACAATGCGTACTTTAGCTTTGGTAACAAAATATTTCGACAAATAGTTAGATACCCATGGGAACTGAACCGGCTCCTTATATTGCCAATTTATATCTACATTATTATGAATCCAAATGGATGGAAGAATTGTCAAAAACAAACTACACAGCAAAAAGATTCTATTCACTTACTAGAAGATTCATCGATGATCTATGTACCCTTAACAACAAGGATGAGATCAAGAAACATTGGAAGGAAATTTTAACAACGAGGATGAGATCAAGAAACATTGGAAGGAAATTTATCCAAAAGAACTCATTTTGAATCAAGAAAATTAGAGGGACAATAATGCAACTTTCCTTGATTTTGAAATAGGGATTGACAACAAACATTATGTGACAAAGATTTTTGACAAACGAGAACAATTCAAATTTGACATAGTTTCGGATCCTAATGTCACTGGAAACATTCCAGAGAACCTAGCCTATGGTGTGGTCTTTGGACAGGTTTTAGGCATAAGCAGAAACCCATCACAAATAAGTAAATTTGTAAGGAGAATAAGAATATTGATGAAAAAACTATGCCACAAAACCTATGACACCAAAATGCTATAAAAAACTCTGTTGATGTGTTTCCATAGATATGGAACAGTGCTGACAAAATACAACACTCATTCCAAAACACTTATAGATTATATTTATCTATAGATTTAGGTATGGCTAATGTAGAAGTGGTGGTAGGGCGATAGTTGGTATACCGTAAAGTTAACTTAAACCCACCTACAGATTTTCTCTAGTCTGTCTACAACCAGAAACCATTATTCATTGTTATCCTCCTATTTCATCGCTTGGACGTAGAGGTGACTATAGTCAGTTACCTTATATACTCACTTCATGATCATTGTTAGTACATAAGTGTAACATACTAGAGACGTCAGTCTTGTCAACGTTACCGCGATATCTCAAAAAATATTCACTGTAGCTGTACCAAATTTTTGTCACAGAAGGACCCTATAATGAACCAGGTTTCTGTTGAAAATCAGCTTCCTCTGATCATTATTTCTCCCCGTGCAACAGGGGGACATATTGTTTTTGCGTCCATTTCTTCCACTTCTTGTTCTTCTTGTTCTTTTTCTTCAACACATTGTTGCGTGCGTTGCGGATGCGATAACTCAAGAAAGCTTTGACTTGGGAATTTAAAACTTTTTGTGAAGATGTTCCTATACAAAACCTTGCTTGAGATTGCAGATGGGTGACCTTGTCATATTTTTCAAGGTCACATGGGCATGTCATCTAAAATTGACGCATGCTTATGTACTGTAATATGAACTAGATTGGGATTGTAGATGGTGACCTTGACCTGTTTTCAAGGTCACATGGCTACTTTTTAAAAATCATTGCAGATGCACTCGAGAAAGATTTGACTTAAAGAGGTTCACATTTTGTGTGATTATGTTTATATGTAAGACTTTTGTAAGACCTTGCTTGTGGCTGCAGATGTATGACCTTGACCTGTTTTTCAAGGTCACGCGGGCATTTCATCAAAAATCAACGTGGATGTGATAACTCAAGAAACATTTGACTTGGGAAGTTGAAATTTATATAAGACTTTGTTTGGGATTGCAGATGGGTGTCCTTGACCTATTTTTCAAGGTCACATGGGCATGTCATGTAAAATCGATAAGTCAAGAAAGATTTGACTTGGGAAGTTGAAATTTTATGTGATGGTGTTCTTATATAAGACCTTGCTTGGGATTGTAGATGGGTGACCTTGACCGTTTTCAAGGTCACATGGCCACTTTTTCAAAATCATTGCAGACACACTAGTGAAAGATTTGACTTACAGAGATTGAAATTTTGTGTGATTATGTTTCTATGAAAGACTTGTAAGACTTTGCTTGTGACTGCAGATGTTTGACCTTGGCCTATTTTTTAAGGTCACATGGGCATTTTATCTAAAATCCATGCAGACATGATAACTCCACAAGGATTTGACTTAGAAGGCAGAAACTCTGCATGGAAATGTCAATAAAGAGTGTACCTTCACCATGTCTGTAGATCATTGGAATCGGTATGCCTATTTATAGAAATAAGGGTGACAATAGTAAGGGCCCATGGTAAGACATTTGATTTTCTGTCGGAAGATCAGCCTGTTCTAGTTTTAAAACTTTTCATGAAACTTTAAATGTATGGCGTCAACCCTGACAATGTTACTGCGATATCTCAAAAAATGTTTACCTCAGCTTTACCAAATTTTTGTCAGAGATGTATCTTATGATGGACCAAGTTCTAATTTAAAACCAGCGTCCTCTGATTATTTTTTAAGTTTTTATGAAACTTAATGTGTTTATTTGAAGCCCGTCTGAGTGGCGTCAGCCCTGACCACATTACCGCGATTTGGCAAAAGATATTGACCACAGCATTCCCAAATTTTTGTCACAGATGCATCTTATGATGGACCAGGTTCTTCTTTAAAACTAGCTTCCTCTTTGTATTCATAAACTTTTTATGAAACTTTGAAGTATTTATCTTTTAGGTCCTCTGAGTGGTGCACAAAGGGATGATATTACCATAATTTTCAAGAAGGATCCAACGCAGCTTCCCCAATTTTTTTCAGAGATGCACATCATAGTGGACCACATTCCTATTGAAAACCAGCTTTTTTTTTATTTTTAAACTTGTTATGAAACTTTTGAAGCGTTTATTTGATGGCAGACTGAGTAATGCACAGTACAGTGGTCTCTATCACCAGAACTTGCCCGCAAAACACATCCAAAAGTTCTCCTTCATTTCATAGACAATATGGAAATTGTATGTAAAGTATTCTACTGTGAAGTCTCAAAAAAATGCATAATTGAGGAAAAAAAGATTGTTGGCGCCAAGGGTAATCCATTCTCTGAACGCTATTTTTAGATTTTTATTGTATTAGTATCTTCTCATTCAGAACCACTTCCTGGTAGTCATTACCCTGTTCCGTAACATGAATTCTCTACACTCCATAAGGTAACCTGACACTGTCTAACCTGTATATACATGGAAGTACCATTGTCATGTTCTGCTGTATAATTTTGCCATAAGCTGTATTAGCCCAAATAAATTTAAGGGTCTTCAGCGGGTAACTACTCACAACATGTTTCAGAGCCTGTACCCATACATGTCTCGCTGAGAAGCAGCTCCTTGTCTAAGCTTAATATTCAGGGAAGACAACCCACATAATAATGAATAAATATGAACGTGGCAAATGGTGAATGCTTTGAAATTGCATAGGGACACTTCTGGGGACCCCCTGACCTTAATTTGTTCAACAGGTGATGCTGCGATTTTTCCTTTTTTTTTTTTTTTTTTCTGCACAAATTTTTGTGTGTTAAGGCTGTTTTCAACTTTTTTCCCCAAAACTTTCACTGAGATTTTTCTGAAACATTGTGGATATATAGCTTGTGGGAGGGGTAAACAAAGTTGTTCACTAAGCTGTGATACTGTGGATCCCTGATTTCTACCAAATTTTTCAATCCAGGTACTTGTTGGTTAATGCATGCATTTCTATTGGTTATTATGCTTTAAGGCAAAGTGGATTGCAATGGAAATTCACATTTTCAACATCTTCTCCAAAATGATAGAGGGGGCATGTGTCTTAGGTTGGCTTCTACTAAGCTTGTTGAAATAGTCATGCGTCAGCAATTTTTAAATGTTTGTATGAATTTTCTTGTTTGTTTAACCTTAAAGCCACATGCTTTGAATTTTCATGGGCACACTTCTTGGGACCCTTTGACCTTAACTATTTTAACAGATGGAGCTTCACTTCTTTTTTATCTATTTTTTACACACTTTTATGTGTTTTTCCCATTTTTGACTTCTACAAACCTGTCACTCAGATTGATGGAAATGTAGTTTATGGGAGGATTAATCAAAAGTGTTCATTAGGGGGAGATACTCTGGATACTGATTTCAAAAGTTTTAATTTTGGGTACCGGTCGGTTAATGCGTGTATTCCTATTGATTACTTTATAAGTCAATGAGGATTGCAATGGAAATTTACATTTTTTATTTCCCCTCTAACATTCTCATCCTCTAGACTAGAGTGGGACTTATTATGGGTTGAACGTCAAGGTAAAATGTGTGTGGGCTGTTCACACAGCCATCTTGTTTGATGATCCAGATGAGTCATAAACTGTGTGCTTCAAGAATTTGCCTCTGAGTGTCTTTAAGCTGGCTCGGCAGTAAATATGGAAATACTTCCTTGCAGCAAAGTTGGGTTCAGTACTTCATGTGTTGCAAAGAAGAGCAATGGAAGGATGATCTGCCAAACCTACTCTTCATCGTAGGCCGTGTGCTGAACTTCCTTCTGGTGGACCAGTCCAGGAACCCATATGATGGTGAGACAACATATATTGTGGCCACTTGGCTTGGATCTTTTTTTGGGGGATTCTACCAAAATACCTGATTCCATACCAGTCCTGTTTTGTTTTCTTTTGCTTTTTTTTGTTGTCATGAACATTACAAAGAGCAGTATGCGCCAATGTTGACACTGCACTCTACACCACACCACCAGATGGGTGGACCGTAATTCAAATATGTGAGCCCCATGACTGGCGTTGACGCATGCCAAGTTTATGTTAGCAACGTCAAAAGTTACACTCTGCTATAAATACCAGATGCACTCTGCAGTCCAACAGTCCCTGGTGATGCCCCACCGGTGGTGAAACCGGTCAGACTAATAGTACACAGCTTTCTCAAACTGCTGTCAGTCCCTTGCCTAGTCTTTTCCATTTAAATAGTATCAAGATCAAATTTGAAGGCTCAAGAGAAACATATCCTTAATGTAGCATTGATTTTTAGTAAAGCAAGAAATTGAAAGCTTCACTGAAAACATTGAATGAAAATTGATCACCAGTCTTATATTAAACTGTGTTAGAATTGCCATTAACTACACCAACTGAACAGTTACTCAGACTTCGCAGAAATGCATGTATATATGTTTTTGTGACCACAGAATGGCCGGGTCTCGAACCAACAGCCTATGACATAATTGTTGATGCAAATTCTCTGAAGAAAATATATGCTAATTTATGTTCAGGTGAGAAGTTTATAGTGCCAGAAGGGGAACAAGTGACATTCCAGAATCAGGCCTACCATCCCCTGAGCAGTGGCCATGGCTACGCAGTTATAAATGAAACTACTCCACGGTATCCAAGTGAGACTCCTCGAGACTTTAATCACACAGGTAAGAATTGCTCATACTATAAATTTTTTTTTATGGACCACTGGGAATAACTGTGTATTTCTTGTTGTCTTTTGTTAAAAAAAAAAAAAAAAACATAAACAACCACCCCCCACCCCACCCCCAAAAAAAAGCAAAAACAGAAAAAAAACTGCAATAGCGATCATAAAATAGAAAAGTAAACAGTGTAGTTCCAGGAATTTTTGCCCATGGTTAATTTTGGCAATTGCAATTTTTCCTTAACTTTTTCAGTGCCACCTGTGACTAAAGTCTTACTACTTAATACAAACTACTCTGAATCATGATAAGGGTGCTGGATTCATGTTTCGTATAAAAAGACCCTTCATTCAAGTACATGTCTACCAGCATGCCTGAAGTTACATAGAACATAATAGTCCAGGTCAACAGCTTTCCTCTGTGAGCTTTGGGTGCAATCTGCACAAAGCTTGTGGAGCAAAGCTGTTGATTCAGTCCACAATGTGGCACTGAAAGAGTTAAATTAGAAAACAAAAATTGTTTCAATTTTGCATGATTAAATGCTATAGTCACTTAAATATTATACAATATACGTATACCTTTTTTCATGCATTTAACTTTGCACACCAAGTACTAGCATGAGTAGCATGAAATTAAGTCGAGCACCAAAAGTTGTAGAACTACAGTAAACATGTGAAAGTAGAAAAGGAAAATTTAAATTAGAATTTTATTGGAATGAGTTTGTAGAAATTATTATATTTTGGCTGTTGACCTGATTTCTCTGTGGAATGTACCTACAAAATAAATAAAATTTAATTTTGGTGCATTTCACTGTGCATAGAGTCTTTCAGCCAGGGTGATGCCTCTTAGTAGCACAGATAGTTACTGCAAATGATTTATGGTTGGGAGGGATGGATTAAAGTTAGATTCAGCTTTTGCATTGGCTTTGTGGATTTTTGTAAGTAAGAGTAAGGAAGGTCCACCCAGTGTAGTACGTTGTCATGTTTTACCATACGAAGGGCAATTGTTTCATATGCAAAGGTTATTTATGCTGTGTTTGTAAAGGATTTATGTCCAGAGCAAAAATCTATCGTGAAATTACAATTAATATGTTTCTTAATTTTAATTTTTCAAAGTTCATCTACCCTATGACTACGTACTCATGGAAAGCGCAATTCATGAGTCGACCGCTTCCAAACTAGTATGTTGTGAGAGTTAAGCTATCAGTGGATACATCCTCTCCTTATTAAATAACCTGGTATGACTTCCAGTTTCTTCAAAAAGCTGACATATTGGTGCTCAGGTCTATTCATTTTCACTTGCCTAGTAACAGACCAGATTAACCTTTAAGGGGCCACAAAAGCCAATTGCACTGTCCCTTCCACATCAAAGCTCTTCGACATTAGAAAACGCTCACATTTACGTTGCCAACATGAATTTTTACCCTGGTATATAAGCACGTACCTTGGACTGTTAACTTCAGTCTCTGATGAGATGCGTTAGCATCAAAAACGGTGAGACTTTACACACCTTGGTAGATTGAATTGTTGTTTCAATTGCTCTTGCCCACTCGTATTTGCTTCCTAAGTTTAAAGCGATGGCTTTTTTTTTTTTTTTTTTAACAATATTTGCATAATTGTACGATATTTTGATGTCAAACCTTTCGGTGAGACTATTAAATCTTGGATAGGACAGGATTTTGCTATTTTGAGGAATTTTCAAATTTAAAAGCAATAAAACAGTTTATCATGTATTACATTGTATTATTTCAGAACTGAGAAAGCAGAATTCAAGGCGCGGTCGTGCTCTGAAAAATTACCGATTTGATTTTGAACATCCTGAGCGTGAGCTCTTCATATGGGCGCTCCTGCTGAACCGGAAAGAGCTGGCATATCTTTTCTGGAAAATTACCAAAGACCACATAGGTAAAATACAGTAGTCCCTCCTTTGAAAGACCACTCCTTTGGAAGACCACCTCCTTTGAGAGGCCACAATTGTCAGGTCTCTCTGTAGTACTTTTCATGTTATTTATACCTCCTTTGAGGGACTACCTGCTTTATGTGACCACCTTTTGGGTGGCCCTAGGGGTGGTCTCTCAAAGGAGGGACTACTGTATTCAGATATTTGATGAAATTTAACTCCTGATAAAGCAGTCATATAGAAATATTAGATTGTAAGGATTGCAATATGCAGTTATATGGACCAAGATCAATATACATACCCTTACCAAGGTCCATATAACTGCATATAGCACCTGCTGCTGCTCAGAGACTGGAATAGATAACAAGCAAACAGCATGCAGTATATACCAGGGCATAACATACATTTAAGGCTAACGTTGTGGTGAATTAGGAACTTGACAGATTTGACATGTCACGGTATTGGCCCTGTGCGTGGCATACAGGTGTCAATGTTGCCATGCTGGATCCCACATTGGCGCCTCTTCTGGACATCTATAATTAAGAGTGCTGGGTACCACTTGTCGCCTGCTATCCCTTGGCAAGAAACAAATCTGTACAGACCCATGACATCTTTCTTCTAGTGTAAATGGTACCTCAGGGTTTGAAATTAGCAGGTGCCCAGGTGCCCCGGGCAACTTTCATTTGTGTCGGGCAACTTTATTTCCTTACCTGGTTTCCCTTGGGGCAACTTTCTATTTTCAGCAGAACATGTCATTTCCAACAATTGTGGCAACTCTTTTTATACAGTTCCTAGAATTTTCTGACCCAGTTACTTAAGAAGGAAACAAATTGTCACAGCTGAAGAAACAAAAGGAAACCAATTCTACTGAGAATTGTAAAGGAACATATCTTTTTTTTTTTACCTGTTGTGATTTCATAACATGTACTAGTTTTTATTCTTTATTTATGATTGCAGCATTACCAGCGTCTTTTAACAAGCTAACTACAATTCTCATGTGGTGGGAAAATGGGCAACTTTCTGGAGGCTTGAACAACTTGTAAAAATGCTGTGGTTGCCCAGGGGCAACTTGGAAAAAAAAAATTTCTACCCCTGTACCTTTATGTTTCTACAAGAATTAACCCTTTCCGTGATATTAGATGAAATCTGAGTCAGTGGATGTCCTCGGGCACATACATGTGTTACCTGTACCAAGGAGAGTCATTGACCGGGGGCATTCCATTATATCATACATGTATGTCTCATCTGCAGTTCTCAGCAGACATATTTTCTAATGCTATTATCAAATTCAGGAAAAAAGTAGTAAGGCAAACAACAATATGTGTCTGGTTGGATTGGGGTAAATTGAGCAGGAAAATGTTAAAAGCATGTCATTGTTCCACAGGAGGGGCCCTGGTGGGTAGTGCCATCTTGAAATCACTGGCTGATGAAGCTGACAAGGAGGAAGAGATTGATCTAAGTGCAAGTCTGCTGGCAAACTCACAGTGAGTACATTGTAATAGAAGTCTCAGTGTTGAACTTATCAGTATTCAGACGTATTAGTGTCTTGGTGGAAATCTTGCGGTATATGCACTCTCAGTGATGAGCTCTCCGTTGAATCAGATAGCGTAGAGAGCTTTGATTATGCTTTTTAGCTCAGCTGACCAGTCAGTCAGTTGAACTTATGGGATGGTTAGTTGTTTGCAGTCTGTCCATTGTTGTCAGTTCACATTTAACACTTTCAACTACTTCTCCAAAACTGTTTGCTAAATCCTCTTCAAACTTGATGGGGATATACCTTGGGCGGGTTTCTACCAATTTTTTTTGATACGTTAAACTAGTAGGACAATACAGTGGCCATTGGAGAAAAAGTCATAAGAAGCCTAGATGGATCTGTAAAAAGATGCATGGTCCGCAACCCTGGGACTGGTCAGAAAATCAAGTTAAATGGAGCGAACAACACCTAGGTATCTAGACAAAATAACACAAGTCGAGAGGTGTGTTGAAAAAATATAGATCTGGGGTAGCCTCCCCCGACACGTTTCGGGCCCCAAGTGGGACTGCGATGGCCACCAAAATGGCACCTAATTATGCCAACATTGTCATGCACCACTTAGAAACACACTTATTGGAATCATTTCCATTTAAACCACGAATGTGGGTACAGTTCATTGATGGCATTTGGATGATTTGGCAACACAGCGAGCACGCTCTGCAAGATTTTATTACACACGCCAACAACTTCCATCCTTCTATCAAAATCGCGGCACATCACTCTAAGACCGAACTAAACTTCTTGGATGTTCTTGTTAAACGCAACCCTACAACTAACCAAATTTCTACAACAGTATATATCAAACCCACGGACTCGCACCTATGCCTACATCATGAGTCTTGCCCCCCACCTCATCAAAAAAATTCTATACCCTACAGCCAAGCATTACGAATAAAAAGGATTTGCTCTACTGACGATGATTTCAACAACCAAGCGGAACGTTTATCAGCCAACCTAACAGCACGTGGCTATCCAGCACACATCGTAAAGGAAGCCATTTCCCGCGCAGCCCCACAATCACGAGATACGCTGTTACAACCTAAGCAACATGCCACAATTAATACCAATACGGAATTTTGTAATCACATACGACCCCCCCGATTACGATCACCAATGCAACAATCAATAAGTATTGGCTTATATTAAGTAGAAACCCGCATACACTCCATATATACAACAAACAACCAATGATAATTATGCTACAAGAAACTCCCGTCTTTACGCGATCAACTAATTCGTTCGGATTTGAGCCGAATCAAACCAAATCAGATTTACTTGCAATGTCTGCCAGCGCACGTACAGATGTATGGACAATTATCGGTGCCATTTCAAAACCCATGACATGGACTTCCAGGCACCGAGACTTTTTATTCCCAGAGAAGAGGCCATTGTACTAACAAAATACAGCAGACCTTTCGAAGTGGATCCTAGCAAGGTCAAATTCAGAATCATTTCCAAGAAAGTGGCCGACAAAACTAAGCGCAAGGTGAACAACATCCCCATCATCAGGAACCCACTGCTTTACAGGCCAAGATTTTTCAATGAATATATTGGACAAAGATTACCCAGGCCGTTTCCCACTTACCCACAGTGGCACCTTAATACATTAAAAAGTATACCTATCATCAGAAATGATTTATATCTCTCCGATGAAGAAGATGAAGGCACCACAACCCCACCATCACTTGACTGAACTGTTGACTTTTTTAGTATTATTTTCAGTGGATGAGCCAGTCCAACACACAAGGGGGAAACGGAGACAAATGACAACTAGAAATATAATGGGCAAGAACAACAGAGACTTGCATATTTCTCACATAAAACTTTTTATTGCAATTGGACTCCAGCATGGTATAATGACATATAATTTAATAATGCTCCTACACGTCATGTGTAGACCACAGTAAATGTTTTGTTGTGACTCGTCTACCAGATCACTACGTAACTTAATGAGATGCACAATTTTTATGTCACGGAAACAACCACAGAGGGCAGCACCAGCCATACTGAACTTTTATTGAAATACTGCACGAGCCTCAATCAGAGTACTTAATATGCAAGATTTGGTCAATAAAGCGGAGTAGCCTCCCATCCCCTGAAGAAGGGCCACTTGGGGCTCCAAACGCGTCAGGGGAGGCTACCCCAGATCTATATTTTTTCAACACACCTCTCAACTTGTGCTATTTTTTCTAGATACCTAGGTGTTGTCCGCTCCATTTAACTTGAAGTTTTTTTGAGTGGTCACACTCCAAGGTTTTTTTGATTTTGTATGCTTTTTGGGGGGGTTCATTTTTTGGTTGCCTTGAAAGCACTCCCACCCCCACCCACCCCCCACCCCAACCCACACCCCCACCCACCCACACACACATACTCGCTTTTGCATCCACTGATGTGGGCACTCGATGTGAGCACATCAGAAACACAGCGATATAAGGGGATCCTGTGGGTGGCAAAGTTTTTGGCAAAATCTTGAAAAATATTCTCTTATACCTTTTGGGCCAATTGCTTCAAAATTGGATTAGGGACACTTTGGGGACCACCAGACCTTAATTTGTTCAACAGGTGACACTGCGATTTTTTCTTTCTTTTTTTTTATGAATTTTTGAGTGTTTTCCCTATGTTCAACTTCTCCAAACCATCACTCAAATTGTTCTAAAACTTGGTGGGAATGTACTTTGTGGGAGGGGTAAACAAAGTTGTTCACTGGGTGGTGATATTCTGGATCCCTGAATTTTTACAAATTTTTCAATTTGGGTACCTGTCAGTCAATACATGCTTTCCTATCAATTACTATGCAAGATAACAGGGTTGGAATGGAAATTCACATTTTTTACTTCTTCTCTAAAACCATTAACCACATTCACTTCAAACTTGGTGAGGATATACCCTGAGTGTTTTTACCAAGTTTGTTCAAATTGTCGCGCTCCAGTTATTTTTAGATTTTTCATTTATTTTCTTGTTATTTTATTTCTTTATTTTTTTTTTGCAAAGTTTTAAAAAAATCTGCTCCCAGAACAACTTAGCCAATTGCTTTGAAATTGTATCAGGACACTTCTTGGGACTACCAGACCTTAATTTGTTCAGCAGGTGGCACTGCAAAATTTTCTTTTCTTTTTTTTTTTTTATGAATTTTTGTGTGTTTTCCCTATTATCAACTTCTCCAGAAAACTCATTCAGATTGTCTGGAAACTTGGTAAACATGTAACTTGTGGGAGGGTTAAACAATTATGATTATTAGCTGTTGATACTCTGGATCCCTTTTTTTTTTTTTTATGAATTTTTCAATTTGTGTAGCTGTTGGTGCATTTCTATTGATTAACATGTGAGTCAATGAGGACTGCAATGGAAAGTCATATTTGCAATTTCTTCCCAAAAACTGTCAATCACATTCAATTCAACTTGCTGAGGATGTACCTTAGGCAGGTCTCTACTAAATTGGTTCAAATGGTCATGTTCCGATGATTTCAATTTTTTTAATGAATTTTCTTGTTCATTTTTCAGAAAAATAGTGAAAAATCTTTTCTGAAACTTCCAATCCATTGCTTTAAAATTGCACAGGGACACTTTTGGGGACCTCTGGACCTTAATTTGTTCAACAGGTGGTGCTGCGATAATTTTTTAATTTTTTAAAAGAATTTTTGGGAATTTTCACTTTTTTTTATATTTTCTGACAAACTGAAAGTTGGATCCTCGTCAGACTTTGGGGGAATGTAAGTGGACTTGATCTCCACCAATTTGTTTCTTACATGGTGTTATTTTCTCCTTTTTAACAAGTTGCCAAAATTTGGGAAAGTCTGTAAGAGGATATGTTCATGTTAGCACCAGTGATGAGGGTCTTAAACAAAGATGACTTTGATGTCATTCCAAAGTTCACAGGACCACTTTAGCATGTGCATGTAAGGTCAGCTGAGCACAGGACTGTCACAATTCTGTAGTTTTTAGCTCAGCTGACTTGTCAGTCAGCTGAGCTTATCTTATGGTCCTCCGTCCGTCGTCCATCCATCTGTCGTCCGTCCGTCCGTCCGTCGTCAACAATTTACATTTTCGACTTCTTCTCTTAAACTACTGGCCAGATCCACTTCAAACATGGTGGGGAAGTGCCTTGGGTGGGTCTCTACCAAGTTTGTTCAAATGGTGATGGTCCAGTGATTTTGGATTTTTTATGAATTTTTTTGTTCATTTTTGGGGCTAATCTTAAAAAATCTTCTTCTCCAAAACCGCTCAGCCAATTGCTTCAAATTTGCATAGGAAGACTTCTGGGGACCCCTAGACCTTAATTTGTTCAAGAGGTGGTGCTGCAATTTTTTTTTTTTTATTTTTTTATGAATTTTTGTGTGTTTTCGCAATTTTTGACACAGATTAAGCTGAAACTTGGTGGATATGTTCCATGTGAAAGAGTCAAACAAAGTTGTTCACTAGGTGGTCAATTCGGGTACTTATCGGTAAATGCACCTTTCCTATTCATTAATATGTAAGTCAATGGGCATTCTAATGCTAATTCACATTTTCGACTTTTTCTCCGAAACCGCCTCAGATTCACATCAAACTTGGTGGCAATGTACCTTGGGTGGGTCTCTACCTAGTTTGTACAAATGGTCATGGTCCAGTGATTTTCCTTGCTCTGAATTTGTTCACCAGGTGGCGCTGCAATCTTTTTCTACATTTTTATGATTGTTTGTGTGTTTTCATTATTTTGGACTTCTTCTCCAGAACCGTGACTCAGATTGAGCTGAAACTTGGTGGATAGCTTTCTTGTGAAAGGGTCAAGCAAAGTTATATACTAGGTGGCACTGCTGTGGATTCCTCATTTTTAATGATTTTGTTCAATTTGGGTACTTATCGGTAAATGTACCTTTCCTATTGATTACTATGTAAGTCAATGGGCATTCTAATGCTATACACATTTTCGACTTCTTCTCCAAAACTGTCAGCCAGATTCACTTCAAACTTGGTGGCAATGTACCTTGGGTGGGTTTCTACCAATTGTATTCAAATGGTCATGCTTCAGTGATTTTTGGATTTTTATGGAATTATTTTGTGCTTTTTGGGGGGCAAATCTTAAAAAATCTTCTTCTCCGAAACCGCACACCCAATTGCTTTGATATCACACAGAAACACTCCTAGGGACTCCTAGTTCTGAATTTGTTCACCAGGTGGCACTGCAATAGTTTTCTATTTTCAGGTGCTTATTGGAAAATACGCCATTCTTATTGATTACCGTGCAAGTCATTGGTCATTCCAATGCATATTCACACTTTTGACTTCATCTCCGAGACTGTCTGCCACATTCACTTCAAACTTGCTGGCAGTGTACAGTACATGTGTCTGTACCAAATCTGTTCAAGCATAGGTCAGCTGAGCATGGGCTGTTCACACAGCCCTCTTGCTTGTTGTTGTTGTTGTTGTTGTTGTTGTTTTCTTTTTGATTCAGACCTACACAGAAGATGTAGCAATGTTGTTCCTGTTTGTATAATTACATGAAGTGAGACATCTGTAAAAATGTGACCTACTTGCAAAAGTGAAGTACTTGCATAAGTTTTTTGAAGTCTTTATTCTATGGAGTTTGAATCTCATTAAATCTCTTGTATGTGAGCTCTGGCATTGATTGCAATTTGCATGAAACTGTTTTGTACTATGTTTGGATCATATACTTTTAAACAATTAGTAACACAGGTGCAATATTTAGTTACATGACAGTTTACATAAATTGAATCTGTATATGTCAGTGCATATACTGTTTAACATCTGTTTCATTAGATTCTTTGAGGAGCTTGCTGTTGGAGTGCTCAATCAGTGCTATCAGCGTGACAAGAACATGGCACACAAACTTCTGGTGCGAGAACAGGAAATGTGGGCAGGGACCACACTGCTGACATTGGCAGACAGCGCAGAGCAGATGGACTTCATGGGACACTCCTGTTGTCAGACAAAGCTTAATCGCATCTGGAGGGGAAAAATGGCATTGTACACATCAACGTGGAAGGTAATGTAGGCATGCTGGAATACACTGGTTCCCAGACTGAGTGATTGTGGACAGCTTGCAGGCGGTGGCGGTGGTGGGTGGGTGGGTGGGGAGGGCAGGAACTTGCCATCGGGTAATTACAAAAAAAAAAAAAACACAGGCAGAAATATACTGGCAAAATTAAGCTTGAAGCCCTGGCTTATGTGTTTATGTTTATCTTATATGTTTATGTTTATCCTTGTATGCAATAGAAAGACAACTTGTGAAGGCAGTCGTGAATGAAAGTAGTCACATGATTTGCCAAAATGCCTGACAGGTTTCGTTCTTGCTAGGAATCGTCAGAGGCAAGTGAGTTCTGTTCAACCCCAGAGTAAACATAGAGGGAATTGGTCTCTGTTCCAACTCTCTGCTCTGTGATTCCTGACATGACCAAATAAAGCATATGAGCAACTCGGCAGTCACTCAACATGAAAACAGGAGGAAGTTCACCAGTTTATCTTTGGTTGTTATGAATAGATGAGGGACGTGGCATGAGGTATCAGGTCACTCACTCTGTTCATGTCTGACTCCTTCACTGTGTGCACATCATGAAGACTAGAATCCCTATTGTAGTCCTATTGCATCAGTGAGGAAGCTTAACCTATTGTCAGTCCTTGGTGAAACCTGGCCTATGCGTGTAAAGGGAACAAAAGATAGTTCATTGAGTGGTAGAATATTTATAGATGCATTGTGATTGATAATTTTGTATTTGCTCCCAAGTTCCATTGTGTAGAATTTGTTGTATGGACATTTCTGGTGATCTTTGAGTCATGACCTCTAAACCTGTCTTACCATCAGAGTTCAAATGTTTATTTCATATCCTTGTTTCTGTATATATTAGTCATATTAAATGGAGGGTGACTATGGAGATAAGTTATGCCCCCAGTGTCACGCTCCCAAAATAAAATTTGTTTGTACCTGTCTTTGTGTCGATCTATATGTTCGTCTGTCCATCCATCCATCCATCCATCCATCCATCCATCCATCCATCCATCCATCCATCCATCCATCCATCAACTGTAAAGTTCAACATGGCTTAAAAGGTCAGATGACTCGAGATAATTTCCAGCTGTCATGTAATATTGTACTTGTACTTTGTAGATTGTGGGAAGCATGTTTCTGCCAGTGATTTTGCGGTTCGTTCGTTTTTCAACAAATGAATTTATCCTGGAGAGAACTGAAGAGCCACCAACCACATTGGCTGAGGAAGAGGAGCATGAGGAAAAAACAGACGGTGGAATTAAATCAAGTAACCAGGTATAACAGGGTGAATGGGGAGCTAAAACACTCCAGTTTTTCAAGCTCACTTAAAAGTAAAGTGTACATAAGTACATTTGAATTTGAATTTTAACTGTTAGCATTTCTCATTGCAAAGAACTTTGTGACTGTAAGCATTTGGACTCACACAAAGATAGAGTGCATATGTATACTCCCAGCATAGACAAAGCTTCTTACCTACTGACAGTGAAGGTTTAATATGAGGCATGCATATTAATTTCCCACCACAACAGCATACCTGGCTGTCTTAGTAATCATAGTCTCACCTGGTGAGATACAGGTTGCTACCTGTGCATGGAAGTGGGATATATCTAATATTTTTTAAATAAAGAATACTTAATACAGGAAGATGGACATTTATTCTGTAACCAATTTAGGAAGCACTAAATGAATATGAATTTGGTATTTGTAAACTTGGATTTCTCTAAAAGACACAAATTTTGTGAGAAAGGGGTATTGATTCCTGTCTGTGACTGTTACATGCCCGTGTGTCCTCCATGATTGACCAGCATATGGGCCCCGTGCTTTGTGGCAGCAAATTAATATGCATGTCTCATATCAAAGATATACAGACACATTGGGTTATGATTGGAAGATATCATTACTAAATTGTAATGTTGACTCTCAACTGAAAAAGAAAAAAAAAACAAGAAAAAGAGATTGAAATGAAATATACAATTAACTTTGCATTGATATTCAAGATGTAAATGTCTGAACATTAACTGAGAACAAAATGTATTGTCAACTTCTGAAGAGCAATATTATAATCTTCAGATGTACATTGGAAGGAATTTGTGTACTCAACAATATATTTTGCTGATTTCAGGTTGTGCCAGCAGACAGACTTAGGGACCAGACAGATGGGGACGAGGACTTCACACCGTCCAAGCCCCGTCGTAAACGGCCACGTCTGACACGCAAACTGTATGAAGTAACATGCCTGGGGTTTGCTTCAAACACAATCAATGTGTTCAGTGCATTGTATTACTATCACACGGCTCCAGTCACCAAGTTTATGTTTCACACGGTCAGTTATCAAGTTTGTCCTCCCTAATATCGCCTGCCTTAGTGTTTTTAGCTCAGCTGACTTGTCAGTCAGCTGAGCTTTTGTGAGGGTCTATCGTCCGTCGTCCATCCACAATTCACATTTTCTTCTCAAAAACCGTTACCTAGATTCACTTCCAACTTGGTGGGGATGTGCCTTGGGTGGATCTCTACCAATTTTGCTCCAATGGTCTGCTCCAATGTTTTTTTGTATTTGTTAAGATTTTTAATTTTTTTTTTTTTTTTTTTTTTTTTTTTGTCAAACCTTAAAAAATCCTTCTCTGAAACTGCTCACCCAGTTGCTTTGATATCTCATAGGAACACTCCTAGGGACTCCTAGTTCTTAATTTCTTCACCAGGTAGCTCTGTAATAATAAACTCTTACGTGATGCCCAACAAATCAGTAACTGGTGTAAGTCAGGATGGTTCTAAACGTGGAGAAGACGCATGCACTTACACTAACTACAGCCCAGAAATCCCGCCACCTCAGTTAACAATCCTTAGACATATTGTGGTACCTGTCTTGAGAGACCCCTCCAATGACAGACCACATATCTTTTTAAGACCACTCTCTCAGAACACTGTGCTATCTTTTCCATGTTATTATACCTCTAATGAAAGACCACCTGTTTTGACAGACCACATTTTTGTCTGCCCTAGGGTCAGTCTCTCAAGACAGGGACCACTGTAAACATGACTAGATCTGCAATTAAAACTGTTACTGAAGACAAAATTCTCGGAGTAGTAATTGACAATCATTTGGACTGGACCTCGCAGGTTGACAAAATTGACAAAACTGTGAGCAGAGTTCTTGGTGTCCTCTGGCGCATAAAATGATACCTGCTCAGAAAATCAAGAATGCCTTTCATAAATGTGTTTTTCCTGCCACACCTTACATACTTCTCCACTGTATGGGGAACCAGCACTCACACAAGTCGCTGAGAAAAGTTACAGAAAAGATCTATAAGACTTATTTTTGATCTTGCACAGAGAGATTCAACTGACGAACATTTGAAACTTCTGAACTGGTTGCCCTTATCTAAATTCTTTGAATTAAGAACAATAACACTGGTATACAAATGTTGGAACAATTTAACACCAATCAGATATCATCAAACCTGTTGTAAATACCCATACCCATTGTACTCGATCATCAGACAAAGTTACTGTTCTGTACCAAGACCTAAACTTTGAAAATTTTAAACAGAGTTCCCAATACTGTGGACCTCTCCTATGGAACAAACTAGACTATGATACTCAGACATCATGTTCATTAAATAGTACAGAAAAACATGATCCTTATTCATTTATTCCAAACCCAACAATGACAGCAAAGAGATTCCAGACTTGCCAAAGCATCAACATTTCTCTTCCAATACCAATGTGAGGAAACAAATTTCACTCCTGACTTGAGACAGGCAGTCACCCATAAAAGGCAACTGGTGGTTTTAAACCGGTCCTCTCAACCTTAGAAATATTCATCGTTAACTGTAGACACTAGTTCATTTCCAAAAACACAAATTTCATTACTTCTGCCAAAAATAAAAAGAGACCTGTTAGGCCTATCACCTTTTAGTTCTCCCGACTTGTCAGTCACCTAAGTTTACAGCAAAAGAGTAAAGTAGGCCTACATCGTTTTTGTGATATTTATGAATCTGGAACATTATAAACACACTCTACCTCCACTATAACTATGAGTCGGAGAACAAAGCCCACATCACAACATAGCCAATGAAGTAATTTTCAAATAGTACAGAAAAACATGATCCATATTCATTAATTCCAAACCCAACAATGACAGCAAAGAGATTCCAGACTTGCCAAAGCATCAACATTTCTCTCCTGACTTGAGACAGGCAGTCACCCATAAAAGGCAACTGGTGGTTTTAAACTGGTCCTCTCAACCTTAGAAATATTCATTCAAGCCATGATGCAAATTAAGCATGAAACAATAGATAATATGCAGAGGACAACTGTTTACTTTTATTGAGAGTTGTTCCTTTAAGGAACTTTTACCTATACTCTGCACAGGGTTCTAAGTCATGCTCGCCTTTTTAAAATTCCATAATCATATCATTGATATTTATTGTACTTGTATATATTGTAAATATTAATGGAGGGCCACTGGGGAGATAAGCATTTTGCTTACAGTGTCACCCTCTGAAGATAAAGTTTCTGTTTATCTATCTATCAATTTTTTTTATAATTTCTAATAATTTTTTGTGAGTTTTTGCTATTTTCGACTTCTTAACCAGAACCATCACTCAAATTAAACTGAAACGTGGTGGATATGTTCCTTGTGAAAGGGTCAAACAAAGTTGTTCACTAGGTGGTGCTGCTGTGGATTCCTGATTTTTAATAATTTGTTTCAATTTTGGGTACTTATCAGTAAATGGACCTTTCCAATTGATTACTATGTAAGTCAATGGGCATTCTAATGCTAATGCACATTTTGGACTTGTCTGAAGAAACTGTCCATCAGATTGACTTCAAAGTTAGTGGCAATGTGCCTTGGGTGGGTCTCTGCCAAGTTTGTTCAAACGGTCATGCTCCAATGATTTATGGAAATTTTATTAATTTTTTTGGGAAAATATTTTAAAAGTTTTAATAGGAAAGTTTAACATGGGAATTTCTTGTAATGGTTATAAATTCAATAATTTTGGCTAGATTTGGCTGTGAAGTCATGGTCATATGTCTAAGTCAATGCAACCATGCAGCCTGTTTAAACGTGTCATAGAAAACACAATGCAGAGCCTCACAGATTTTATTTTCTTCGTACCTGTAATACTGTGTGTCTGTTTAATTGATTTTCAGGTGGCGTACTTTGTCTTTCTGGCTTTGTACGCAGTTTTCCTGCTGACAGATCTGCACCCCATCAGTCCTACACACTCGCCCAGCATCTTCGAGTATCTCATTTGGGTATGGGCTGGGAGCTTGCTGATTGAGGAAATAAGACAGGTATATTCTTTGCCAGCTTCACATGACATACAGTGTTGCCAACCTCCCCCCCCCCCCCCCCCCCCCCCGATTACCAGAGAGCTTCCCAGAATTTTATGCTGTTATGCTGAAGATTCTTGAAAAGTTGTGGATTTCTTAAGTGTTTTTGCCATTTACCAGAATTTCATCCATATTTTTCTTCTAAATTCGATATTAATTTATCAATCTTCCTGAATTTTACTTTCCATCTCTCAGATTTTAAGTTTCACAGGTTGGCAACACTGGAAATAGAAAAAGATTAGAATGTATATTATCACTACATTGTAGGTCTTTGAGTTGAAATTATTGACATAATCTTATGCAAAATATACATTTTTGGAAAAGCCATTATTATCAGAAATTATTTTTAAAAAATACAAAAGTTATAACATCCATTAAAGTCCTCATATAAACAACCACATCTCTTGTTGGAAATGACAATTGAATGATAGCATAGTAATGCATAAATGTCAATATCCAAATGATTTGAATCAGGAGATTAAAGGTACATGAAAATTAAAGAAAATGGGCCATTTTCCTTCCTAATCACCTCATTTTAACTTTTTGAGTCTCCAAATTCGGAGACTCACACCAAAATTAGGAGAGTTGACTCGATAAAATGTGAACTTTCACTGGTTCAGTCCAATTATAAACTATTATCGCAGAATTATTGTCAACATATGTATCTAAACAAGATTTCATGCCTTTTTTTACTGTGTTGTGAATTCAGGAGAGCTAAACATCAGGAACTCTGTATATAGAAGCAGCAACTTTAAATTAGTATGAAGTGTTGTAATTTGCAAATAGAGAACAAAAAGCTATAGAATATTTTTTTTAGCAACATAAGGGGCCAGTAATACCCAATTTTCACTCATATACAACCATTTAGAAATTATGTCCACATTTGTGTGCACATGTTATATTTTAAGTTTTGGATGATATTAATGTTACTTTATCTAGCAATTGAAAATGGAAGAGCGGCTGTTTAAGTGTTCTCATAATCCAACAGACATGATGTGACCAAACTGTGTACTTTGCATGTGTTAATATGAACTCGAGCCTTGTAGAGTCAGAAAGTAGATTAATATACATTATGTTTACCAGCATATAGCTGGATCAGCTCTCATTTCTGTTAAACGGAAAACATCCTGAATGAGAATTGTGATGAAGGTTATTAGCAACTTGCCTTGGTGTGGGTGGAGCTCCAGAATTGTGATGAAGCTTATTGGAAACTTGCCTTGGTGTGGGTGGAGCTCCAGAATTGTGATGAAGCTTATTGGAAACTTGCCTTGGTGTGGGTGGAGCTCCAGAATTGTGAAGAAGCTTATTGGAAACTTGCCTTGGTGTGGGTGGAGCTCCAGAATTGTGATGAAGCTTATTGGAAACTTGCCTTGGTGTGGGTGGAGCTCCAGAATTGTGAAGAAGCTTATTGGCAACTTGCCTTGGTGTGGGTGGAGCTCCACAATTCTGATGAAGCTTATTGGCAACTTGCGGTGGTGTGGGTGGAGCTCAGAGTGTCCTGCCTGTACCAAGGAAAGCTGTTAGTAAGTCGGTCTTATTTTAACCAGAAGAGGATTAATTTTGTTAGGATAAAGTGAGACAAAAACACAAAATGTATGTTTTCCTGTTTTGTTTTGTTTTCTGCAGATACTGACACGTGATCCAAAGTCGCTGTCGTTCAAGGTGTCGGGCTACTTCCACAGTCTGTGGAATTGGTTTGACCAGTTCATCTATGTCATGTTGATCATGTCCATCATCCTGAGGTACACACTTTCCGGGGATATGTTCATCTGGGCACGTATGTTCTACAGCCTCACGTTTGCCATGTACTGTCTCCGCTTCATGCATGTCTTCTTTGTGGAGAAAAATATTGGACCAAAAGTAATCATGATACGAAGAATGGTAAGTGGTCAGTTGCTGCACAAACAAAACGCAGAGAAATTCAGATCCACCTTTTCCAAAAATGTGCCGGTCATCAAATATCTTCTGCTTCAATGTGATTGACTCATTTCAACTATAATGACAAACATTTGAATTAAAATTGTAAACAGGACCTCTTAAGATAGCGTATCCCAGGTCAACAGCTTTTTGTGATGGGTTTGGCACTTAGTGTCCAACCTACACTAAGGAAAGCTGTTGACTCGGTCTTCAGCTCAGTCATAATTCAAGGGAGAAATGAGAATCATAAGATTAAACAGCAGGTGCTCCCATGATTCTAGATTTGAAGGAGTTCAGTGTTTTGCCGTGCCCCCACCCTCACCTTCAGCAACATGAAATCCAGTCCAGGACTCAATACCATTTCACTTGATTGGGGTTGGTAACTACTGTAAATTGCTTTAATTTCGATGTATTCTTATTTTCACTTATTTCGCTGATGGCACAAAACAGTGAAAATAAAAACACAGCGAAATAGTATTTTAACATTGTTTGAAAGCAATTATGTCCAAAACAGTGAAATGAAAACTACAGTGAAATGTCAAAAATAAAAAACTGAAAATTTATACACATGAAAATAAAGCAATTTACAGTAAATTTGAAGGTTTTGGACATTGCAGACAGTTCAATTGAGTAGTTTCTTAGGTCTCATCAGGTAACAATTGAGCATGCCTTGGAAAACCTGAGCCTGTGGAAGGTGCTATTGGTTAACAGGGTCATATGACATCTGCTGACCAATCAGATACAGCAGCAGATGTCAGATGATCCCTTCTTGACCAATACTGCAATCTGTCTAGTGATGTTGGTCCTCTAAGCCTGTCACATTATCTGAAATGAGACAGCAAAATACTTAGCTGATACAACAGTAGGGGTTGGCAATAAGTTATTACATCTGAACTTGGATTATATTTTTTGTTATTGTTTTTGTTTCATTAACTATATGTAGGGAGTGCATGAGGCCACCGCATGCAAAGGCCTTACGTTTTAACCCTATCACGCTTAAATAGCCTAGGTAAACTGTCATCTTCAATTAAGAAATGAAGGTCGCTTTTGTGTGTGTTAGGGCATAATGACATGGGTGATTGAAGCTGGCATTGTGGGCATGGTGCACCCTAGTGCGCCTCGCCTGATGCCAGCTACAATAACCTATGTCATTATGCCAGAACAGACGAAAAAAGTGACCCTCATTGCTTATATTTACATTTGCCCCTTTATTTTTTCTCCTCGATTAGATGAACTTTAGAAAATTATTACATGGAACCAGAACCTGATTTGTCCAGCATGTTCAAGTGTTGAGATGTGGGAAACCCAGGTGGGCGTGGCTTATTGGGCAGGACACATCAATGAAGGCTGGTGACACGGGCTTCATCTATGCAGGAAAGGGATTATACAAAGCATGGCATCAATACCTACAAACCAGAAACTTAATTTTTCCAAGATGCCAAGGAATAATTCAGGACTGCAGTTGTCCCCTTTTCATGAGGCCATCCCAAATGTACCAGAAATTGGGCCTTATAAGAGGAGTGGTCTCTCATGAGTGGACAACATTATGCAAAGGCTGCCCTTGCTGCATTGAGAAGTGGCCTCTCATTGCGGGCCTCTCAAGAGAGGGACCACTGTAATATCAAACATTTACAAAAATAAAACATTATAGTGATATGTTCATCATTAGGTATGGGCTTTAACGAATTTGTAATTACTCTGTTGCCTTATTACATCACAGTGTGTTTACCACAATGCATCTTGGGGGATCGCCAGGGACACACTCAGCCAGCAGTTCAGACTGACAGTGGAGTAGTATGTTACATGCAGTGTTGACTCTTGCTGGTGTGATACACGTATGTTCAAGTTCCAATCAGAGGAAGTTAGAAAATTGCATACATTAACTGTTGCATGCCAAAGTGCACAAGTTCTAAGAGGTAGACACCTGGACTCGGCTTTTACTAGTAACTGTTTGACAAAACAGAGAGGAAAACCTGGATCAAACTGATCAGAAATGAAAAACGTCAAAGTTGAATTAAAGTGGACCAGTGTGTGTTCTTTACATTTTAGAGGGGGACAGGTTTGTCTTCTACTATTGCCGAAGGTAGTTTTGCACCGGCAATGCTGTTTTCATCGAATATTACGAGGACATCAGCCATACTGCAATCACAAACATGTTATACTATATGTACTGCTTTGACCTTGTCTCCAGGGATCCCCCGAGATCCCAAGATGCACTGCGGTAAACATGCTGTGGTGTAATGAGTTTTCAAGGTAATTGAAGTAAAACAGTTCTCTAGTTGTAGAACTATCTTAAGTTTCTGATTAAAAAAAAAAAATCCTGCTTTTTTCAGTTGGCTGATCTGGGATCATTCTTGGCCGTTTTTTTCACATTTCTGTCGGCTTATGGAGTTGCAGCCCATGCGCTGCGATTCCCAAATTCTTTGCCAACATGGGATTTACTGCGTGCTGTTTTTTACCATCCATACTGGAACATTTATGGTGAACTCTTCATAGAAAGTATGGAAGGTGAGAAAGTCTTGTCACTGGTGCTTGTGTGACATCATTAACCACAATAGGGCAGTGCATGGTGCAATTACTAACAGGAGAGCTGTGCTAAAATAGACGTGTACCTCAGTCTATACTTGTAGTCATTTGCTCTTTGGTGATAACCTTGTGTCTGTGGGAGTGGAATTCAAAAGCAAAATTACCTCTGCTAATATTTGGTGCTCAGTTCTTTAAGAAAATTAAATGTTACCCTCGCAGTATTTGGCTTCATCTTTGAATTAAAAGTGCAGAGGAGATTCAAAAGTTACAGAAAGTCCAGATTGACAGCTTTCTTGTCAATGTTTTTCACCACACAAAATGACAAAAAGACAATAAATGTTGACTGTGGCATCAACAATGCTGCTAAGAAAATTGGCTCCCACAGCTTAGACATGTACTTCCTAACTGCTTGCAGACATTTTCAGCTTCACTAACCAGCCTTGCCATCAGATTGGTTAACATAAAACCATGTTTTCTGATTGGCCAGTGCTTCAAGCCAATGGAGTCTTGCTATTTGGGTCATCATTGGAAATATTCTTCAGCTGCTTTTTTTTTCCGTCTCTGAGCAGAATGCACAAACTTTGTCTACTTACAGCTAACAGACTTACTATTTTTTGTTGGCATCATGGTTGTTTTCATCTTGTCATATGGGGTGGCCACCCAAGCGCTGAGATATCCAAATTCTGAGCCTAGTTGGTCATTACTCAAGGATGTAGTGTATTTGCCATATTGGCAAATATATGGAGAACTCTTCATGGAAAATTTGGAAGGTGAGATTTACATTTTATGCAGGTTCGTTAAACTTTGGTCTTAATTCACAAATGTGAAAGTACCTGCATTAAGTTTTGGCAGAATTTCAGATTGAATAAAGTTACTGAACAGGCATTTTTTTTTTTTTTTTTGCTTTCTTTCTTCTGATGTTGGCATGTTTTGTTTTTTGTTAAAACTATATACCTGCTTTATGCAGTTTATATCAGTACTATATACTTGTGCAAATAATAGCACATTTATTATATTTTGAGGCAAGGTTGCAAAAGCATATTTTTATTTTATACATGTTAGTGTTGGTCACAGTATTGTTTCACCCTTGCATAACTTACTGTACAATTAAATTTATATAATTTTGTTGTGACACACGTTAAATTACATTGGTGTCATATGTCAATTGTATGTCTTTTCCATCAAAAACAACCTGTATGCTAGCTGGGTTCTTTTGGTCTGTAAGATCTGGTACTTGTTTCTTTCTTGGTGTGCAAGCTGTCTCATAACATGTCTCCAGCATACTATTTCTGTCTGCATGAAACAAAATTTTGCATGTAAACTTATTTGTGTGTGTGTTAATGTTTTGTATAAAGTCAAATAGACACAATAACAAAAGTCAAAGCAGTGTTTGTTCATTATATGTGTAAGTAGGGACATAAACTAGACTTGTAGCGTGTTGCTTAAAAAAAAGAAAACAAACAAACTTGCATGCATCTTTTCGCAAAACCAGGTGACATAGAAGGGTGTTCTTATAACAAGACGATATGGGAAGCAGATGAGGACGTTCCCAGATGTCCTGAGACACCAGCCCTGGTGTTTGTTCTATTTGCTGGCTACTTGATACTCACAAATGTTTTGGCTCTCAATCTGCTGATTGCTATGTTCACGTAGGTATCCAGCAGTCACGTTATGTAATTTTTGGTTTATGATATGAACTCCTGGTTTTTGTCAGCTAGGATTTTGACCATATTTGTGCTTATGTTTATGACTGTGTTGTCTGTGACATGGTCTTGTCAGCTGTATGGCAGTGCGTGTATGACCCATCATACATGACAGGATGTCATCAATGACAAGGTCCTGTCAGCTGTATGATGATGTGTGTATGACACATCATACATGACATGGCATGATGATGTCATCAATGACAGGTCCTGTCAGCTGTATGATGATGTGTGTATGACACATCATACATGACATGGCATGATGATATCAATGACAGGTCCTGTCAGCTGTATGACAGTACATTGGTGAAACTTTACAGCTGGCACAATGATGTCATCAACGACAAAGTATTTGCATTAATCCATTCCAGCTGAAAAAACATGATGACAGTAAATGGACCCACTTGCTTGTCATTATTAGCTCAGTGGCCTTGTCAGTCAGCCGATCTTGTCACATCTGTCATCATCATCTATCAACAATTGACATTGTATACTTTTTAAAAATCAACAGCTGGATCCTCTTTCAATGTAGCAAGGACGTAACTTGGTTGGGTTTCTGTCATGTTGTTCAATACTATTTTTGTTTTATTTTTTGCAATTTTTTGCTTTAATTTCAACAGAACTGACCTATCAATCTGTTGATTTTGTGGTCCTCCATCCATTGTCTACTGTCTGTTCTTGTCCATCTCTTGTCATATGTCCATTAATCATTCATCTTTATGTCATAATCCATCGACAATTTGACATTTTTGACCTCTCTGAAAGTGATGGACAGATCCTGTTCAGACTTGGTGACCATGTAACTTGATGGGTCTTTACAAGTATCGCACATGGTCATGCTTCAAGGCTTCAGCAATTTTGATATTTTAACAATTGTTTAGGGAAATCTTCAAAATTCGTCTTTATGTATAATCACATAGCCCATTGCTTTGAAGTTGTACAGGAGCTCTTCTAGGTAACCCTTACCCTTGATTTGTTAAACAGGTGGCACTGTTAATTTTCATATTTTTTAAAACAATTTTTGTTGAATGTTTCTGTGTTTTGTAATTTTTACTTCTCCTGATCCACATGTTTTATGCTCTTGAAATGTTGTTGGAATCAAGCTGCACCAAAGTTGCCCTTTAGATGGCAGCACAGTCACATCCTGAAATTTGATGAAATTTCAAAACTAATTAATAAGAGGTAAGAGGGTATGTCGCCAATGGTAATGTGGTCAATATAGGAGCACTAATGCACATGTTTGAAGTTTTTCTCCATAACTGTCAAGCGGATCCACTTCAAACTTGATCAGGATGTGTCTTGATTGCTCAGCTGAGCACAGGAATGTCACAGCTCTCTTGTTACACACAGAGGTAGAAATCTCTGTTTCTTTTAAAAAAAAAGAAAAAGAAAATGAATACATGTATACGCATATTAAGTTGCCAAGGGTCCAGCATCTTTACCACTAACAAACTTCCCATACATTTCTGTTCACTAAAGCAGCATTGAAATATTGTGTAATTATGATGTGGACAAAAGACAAAAAGGTCAGTAATACAAGCAGTGTGACCTCACCTCTGTGATGAATGGGTTTTTCAGCTGGAAACGGTTCAGTTATAGAACATGGAAGGATTTGCATCTGTGATGTTATTTCTTCATTGAGGAATTACCATCCTTTTGCCACTTTAAAGTGAAAAATATTAGCCCCCCCCCCAAAAAAAAAGAAGAAAAAATGCAAAAACAGATCAAAACGTGCAAATCCTCCTATGATCCTGTATAATTTATGGTATTGAAGTGGTGTGCTTGAAACTCATGTTGAAATCTGGAGACACATTGATGAAGTGAACAGTTTATCAGGCAGAAAATGTGCCCTGAGAAGTCTGATGAAAGAGGGAAAAAAGGGGTGTTGTTGGTACAAAAAGTGGACCCCAATGTAAAGATATGTTTGGGAAATTTCGAGTGGGAAGACAATTTGCCAGCTGTTAATGACTGTGTGGACATTTATTAATCAAGAGAGTAAATTTCGGATAATATTTTATGAAAACAAAAATAATACACACACACTTCCAAAAGAGTGGTACATTTCTTCAGATTTCTATACTGAAAGTTTCACTCTCCACTTCACCATGAACATATATATTTTGTGCAATATAGTTGTATTCATAAATTGTTAATTTCCGCGTACACAGGGGAGGTGTCAGGCTGTAGTAAGAATGCCTCCCTCTACCTGACGGATCCCACGGTGAAGCGGTGCCCCGAGCAGTCCTGGCTGGTCATCATCTTATTCGCTGTATATATGGTCCTCACCAATGTCCTCCTCCTCAATCTCCTTATTGCTATGTTCAGGTAGGAGTTGATTACAAAATGATTGGTATTGATTATTGGTTGTGATTTGATGGTGGCGGTGGGGGTGGGAGGGCTATCAAGAGTCAGTTGTGATCATTAGTATTTTAAGCATTTTGTCTGATTCTTAGATTTTGTTGCTTTAAAAATTTGAAGTCAAATCTAAATCGTATTCAGTGCATGCATATTAACAAAATCTGTCTTTCTAATTTGTTAGATTTGTCAAATTAATTTTGGACAGAGATTACATCTTTATGAAAAATTATCCTCATGAATGGACCCATAAATCAATGAATAGTCAATTTTAAGAAACAATGATACTCATGACTAGACCCATCAATCAATGAATAGTCAACCTTATGGAACAGTGATACTCATGACTAGACCCATCAATCAATGAATAGTCAACCTTATGGAACAGTGATACTCATGAATGGATCCATAAATCAGTGAAAGTCAATCTTACGGAATATTGATACTCACGAATGGACCCACAAATCAATAAAAGTCAATCTTATGGAATAATGATACTCATATAGGGACCCATCAATCAATAAGGTCAATATTATGGAATAATGATTCTTATGATTTTAATCCCGGTTTGAGCATACTTAAATGTCAGTAAACTTTTTTGGAATCAGAAACTTGTATATAAAAATTTGAAATAAAAAGCACCTGTTTATAGATACACAGCCACTCGTAGGTTTGACTTCAAGGCAGTTTATTCATCTCATTTCTTACCAATAGTATATGTCACCAATAGATGAAGTCATCAGCATATGGGAACTTATTGCATGACACACCAATTCTTGTCAGCAATAAGTGAGTGACCAATCAAAGTGGCTAGATTGGTCAGATGGCTTCGCTTGCACATGGTGGTTACCAGATGGGAGTGTTCTGGTGGCTCCAGCTGTCATTAACATACACTATTGTGACTTGCAATACACATCTCCCCCCCCCCCCCCCATTAGAAAGACATTTAAACATTAGAAAGCATCATGCAAGCAAGTAGATGTGAAATGTGTTTATAGAAGGACAAAAAAAAAGGTTCAAAGAAGTGCACAGTGTAATAGTGATACAACTACAGGGAGTGTTTTTCCAGATTATGTTGAATACTGTTTTAGTATTTAATCCACTCAGCTGTCAGATTGTATTTTTTGTTATCAATTTGAACATTATTGCTGAAGATATTTACCACATATAGAGTTAACGTTTTTTTTTTTTTTTTTTCGTTTTTTTTTTTTTTTTTTTTTTAAATTTTGTAATGTTACCATTGTGGGTGATGCATAGTCCACAGTGCTGTTGAAATGTAAGCTTTTATAGGCTTCATAACAAAGAAAGTGACAAAAAAATGCATTTTGCAATATGCTAGCTGTAATAGATTAACTAAATTTCACAATCACCCAAACCTATATTCATCAATCAGACAATTAGCGTTCAAATTTGGCATTGAGATTTCATGATAGGTCTACTTCTGCCTAGAGTTTGTGCTCCATATTTGCTGTAATATGTATGACTAATAATCAATAATCAATCACTCTGACATGCTGATTATCAAACATGAAAAAATCCCAACACTAATTATGGGGTCGTCACAGAAGTGATGCAATGTTAAAGTGGCTGTAATTGTTCCATCTCACCCACGGTTTTCCCTCTTAAACCAGCCAAAACCAGTTGGTAGCCAAATGTCATCTCCATCATGGACAAAATTTGAAGGAGAATTGTAGCTGCGGCTTATCAAGATAACATGTCCCAGGTCAACAACTTTTCCTGGCATAGGCTTGGTGCTTATTGACTCAGCCATAGCCCTTAAAGCGCTGATTTAAGATTGAGTCAACAGCTTTCCTGAAATGCAATGTGCGCAAAGTGTCCTGAGGAAAGCTGTTGACTAAGACTGCTTTTTGCTTCAGACTAGCCTTTACTGGTATTTGAGTGAAAGGTATCTTCATGAGGAATTTGAATCTTTTAATCATTATATGTTTAACGGTAATGAGAAAACGACTATAGCCGTGATAAGCACTTTATTAATTCAAGGGGGAAAGGATATTAGAACTTTTCCCTCAAAATGATCAAATGTGCCCAGGTGTATGCTGCCGTTTGCTTACATAATTTACCTATTTTTGATGTAAATCTAAGTAAATGTCAGTCTACAGTGTTATCATAGAGCTAGTGATGACTGTACAGCTTGCTTTCATAATGGCTGCAAAGTGGGATCAACTGTAAATTATATCACAATATGTTAACCCTCTGGACACTTCTTCAAGAGCTTTTCTGGGGACACTCGGTGCAGTGAGCCCAGAGTGCACTGAAGAAAGCTATTGACTGGTTAACCAAGTAACCAACTAACTAGCTAGCTAACTAGTTAACTAAATAACTAAACAAATAAATAAGCAGAAGACAAACATGACATCAGACAGATGCTTGCCAGCAATGTTAACCCAAGCAGGTTGATGTCCCCAATTAGTCTGAAAGACACGGCAACCTTTGGCAGTGTTTTGAGCAAATGAGAGGCAAGATATATCCATAAAGCTAAGATTTTATGAAACAAATGTTAAGTTCACTGTTATGTTAACTCATTTAGTGCCACATTTGGACTGAGTCAACAGCTTTCCGTGGCATGCTTTGGGGGCATTGGGCCATGGTGTACTGGGGAAAGCTGGTGGCCTGGACTTCTATTCCAGGTAGCTACATGTGTGCTGTTCCATGTAGCTACATGTGTGCTGGTACTTGAGTGAAAGGTCTTTTTACAAGGAACATGAATCTAGCACCTTTATTATTATTTGTAGCAGTTCGTTTCAAGTAGTCCAACTTTGGTCGCATTTAGCACTGAAAGGGTTAAGCTGTCCATAGGGCAAAGAATAAAGTCATGGAAAACAATAAAAGAGTGCCTTGTGACAAGGTATTTTTCCTGATTATAAGGGAATGGAGGGAGACTGCTACATGTATAGGTGAAACCCCCATGGCTGACAACTATGCCCAGTGTTCATGAAGAATGCTGCACCAGGGTATGAAAAATACAATGGCAGAAAATAGGAATAGGTTCAAGTACATATAAATGAAGTTTATGGGAAATAAGCCTATTCAAATGATTCTTTTGTGCATCTTGAGGGATGTGGGCATGTCAACTGATTTGAAATTAGATGAGTTATTACAATTTCTTCATTTAATAAACGGAACGATTTGAAAGCCATATTTGTTAGGAGTTCTGTATAGCACACCATTCAGTGCTGCCATCTGGTGCTATTAAAAATAAGTCAGCTGATGAAGTGTGGTTGAAGTGCATGTCATGTACTTTAAGTCGTGTAAGTTCGGACAATGTCAGTCCCACAACTACTTCATAGTTTTTGTTTAAAGATTTTTTTTTTTTTTTTTTTTTAAAGTACTCTCTGTGATAAACTGTCTAATTTGATATAGATATCTTTTATTTTCATCAAGAACTTGATTCATATTGTATGGTGTTCTGATTGGCTCCCAAACAGTTGCCTGTGCACTATCTGTAGTCTGTGAACTGTTGTCAATTCTCAGGCCATTCAATCAGTTCTTTCTGGTCTCACCAGTAAAAGGTGTGGATTATGACTGGGCCATTCAGTATGAATATATTCCTGCAAAGAGCAATAAGCTTGCTGTTCTTCCTGCTATTTGAGACTGAAAATCTCTTTCAGTTGTTACTTATATTTCCATAAGATGGGACTTAAAGACATCAATCAATCATCCCAAGGCTGTTTTTCTTCCCATTTTTCGAATTGCAATTGAATTTTTATATTGACGTGATTTAATGTATGAAGAGAGAGAAGCCATTGCTATGTACAGTGGTACCTGCTGTATGCACCCACTGCCGTCAGCAGCCACATTGCTTCATGTGGTCACTAGGCTTAGCCATAGGAGTCAATTTCTTTGTAAAATTTACCTGTGGTGACAGGTCACCTGCTGTATGTGGCCACTTTTTCTTGGCAGAAGGGGTGACCACATACAGCAGGTAGGCCTACCACTGTACTTCAAAACATTCCATATTTGGCTGTTTATCAAATTTTATTGTGCTTAGCTTGGTCAGGATTAGATCAAATTTTAGCCACACTTTCCTGATAAGCTACAAAGTAGTAGAACTTCCTATGAGATCTCAAGTACAGAGACGAGAAACAGTACAGATGTAAAACAACACAACATTTTAGACTACTTGGGTGTGTTTGTTTGTTTTGTTTTGTTTTTTGTCTTTTTCTTAATTGGATAAAATAACTTGTTGCAGATTTACCATCTCCATTAAGATAATTTTCCCTATGTGAATTGCAGCTACACATTTGAGAGAGTCCAAGAGAACTCGGAGAAGGTGTGGCGATATTACCGTTACAACCTTATTTATGAATACTTCGACCGTCCAACACTGGCGCCACCACTTATCATTCTCAGTCACATTCAACGTGTGATAAAGTTCCTCATACGCAAATGCCGAAAACGGGAGAAGATTAGCCATGACTTCAGTAAGTATCAGTTTCTGTCTTTGCATAACTCACAATCTCAGCATACATTTATACTGTAAAGGAACCATAGTTATTGTAAATTCACTTAATTTTGCTGCATTTTTTTTTTCACTTATTTCACTGATGGCACAAAACCATGAAAATAAAAATCACAATCCAATCTAATTTGAACATAGGTTCGTGGGAACAGTGTCCAAAATAGTATAAATTAAAACTTGAGTTAAATGCATGGAATGCCAATACAGTCATATCCACCATTCAAGACTGTCCCTACTGTCAGCAGAGAGTGGTCTTATATCACAGGTGGCCTTAACATTGTACATTAGAGAAACTCTGGTCAGGAAAAGACAGTGTTAAAGAGATATTTGCTCTTTCATAAGAGGTGGTCTTTCAAGCAGGTAGCATTGTAAAGCAATTTTATACATTAGAAAATAAATACATTTACATTTACAGTACATTCATGGTCTGTGAACGCTATTTTTATTTTTTTTCCCTTACATCTTCAATCATCAGCGAATAGGCATACTTTTCACACACACATGCACCAATGGCATTGTATTTTGGGTTATGCATCTGTCCAAATGTGCACCTGACCACAGTTGGTTCTGCAATATCACAAAAATGTCCACACAGCTCTCACTACAATTGGGCACAAAAATGGTTTCTATTTTGTGCCTCATTTATTTTGTGTCAACATGACACTCGGGCTGGTGTAATTTATGGGTCCTGATATTATGGAGACCTGGAAAAGGTGTATGCTGCCCATTATATGTATTGACACTTCAACGATACCTTGTGATTAGTTACTGTTCATCGTGTGTGAAACCCTTTCTGGAAATGGTATACACCTCAAGTTGCTGAAAAGATCTGCTGACCTTATGTCCAAAATTCAATTCAATTTAATTCAATTTAACCCTTTCTCCTTTGAACTAAGAGTCAACAACTTTCCTTGGCATGAGTTTGGTGCTAAGCATCCAACCCATGCCAAAGAAAACTGTGGACCTGGGACATGTTATCTTGAGAGGTTTCATCTGCAATTTTCATTGAAATTGTCTTTCAGCGCTGTTGAAATTAGTCAAAAACACTGAAGCAGACAACATTTGTCCACCAGCTGGTTTTGGCCAGTTCAAGGGGGAATGGTATTAAACACCCATTGTAAGATATCATGATCTAGAGTATTATTTCGTTTGTTGAGAATGCCAATCTTTTTCACCTGTAAAATTAGATAGATTTTGCAAGATTTACTATGTAGATTCCCAAAATTTTAGCAATATTTACCTGCTGTGAAGGTTGTTCAATGAAAATTATGACAAGTGAGCTTACACACAGCAAACTACTCATCTAAGATTATTGGTGAGTCTGCATGGTCTCAAGCACCCGTAATGATATATCAGAGGCCATAAGTGTGACATTCGTGGCATGTATGTGGACATTGTGAGGTGGGTGGTTGGATAGATCAGTTGTAAGGAGTGTAAATAACAGTGGGCCCAAAATTGAACCCTGGGGCAATACCTTATGGTCCATGGCGTTGAGTTCCTCCTGCCTGACAGACATACACAAGAGCACATGTCCCTGAGAATCAGCAACATCATCAGTGAGGTACTTGATGGGGGGGGGGGGGGGGATTGTTCCTCTTTGTATTTCGTAAAATTCACATTTGATCATTTCTGGTTTAAGTTGTTTATTTCTCGCAGCCACTTTTGAGTGCCTGTCTTTTTGGTACACATCTAGTAGGAGCATGAGTACCTGGTGGCCTCTTGTGGTAGGAAATATTGTCTGTAATGATGATGATGATGGGTGAATACAGAGTTGTACAGACCTTTTCAAACCACTGTGTGAGTAACTGGGCATACATTATCCTGTGATAATCCTTACCCTCGCCTACAAACATTAATGCAGTCTGAAATAGACCCATCTTCAGCAGAGCAAACATGAACAATCATTCATTTCCTTCCTTTTCCTTAACCTTTTCCTCCTCAAAGTAAGACTGAGTCAACAGCTTTCTTTGACATGGGTTGGGCACTAAGTGCCCAACCCATACCAAGAAAAGCTGTTGACCTGGGGCATGTTATCTTGATAGGCCTCATCTACAATTCTCAGTCAAATTGTTTTTCATTACTGGTGAAATTAGTTGAAAACACTGAAGCAGATGACATTTGACCGCCAGCCAATTTTGGCATTGCCAGCCAATTGGCTGACTTCCGAATGTCTTTTAAAGCTGCAGTTTGGGATGTGGCAGCCAGGTATAATGGAGGTGGTGATTTTGATTTACCCAGGTTTCATCAACGTAAACCACTTTTTCCTGCAGTCCAGTGCCTCTTTACTAACCTCAGGACCCCGGCTCTTTGAGCCACAGCATCAGGCCGTTAAACCCTTATCCTCCCAGTGTCTATTGCTTTTTTATGTACACAGTCCAGTTAAATTAAAAGTTGCTGCAATCTTGTGGCCCCAATGTCAATAGATGGTCTGATATGATTAATCAAGTTTGGTGCTAGGGGAAGGTACATGTACCTGTCTTCAAAACAAAAATAGAAAAGCACACACACACACACACAAACCGTGAAATAACTACACAGTATATGACACTCTGGTCAGAAGGCTGTGTACACGGTGTACCTTGGCTGCATTTCTCTCTGTCCGTTTTTCCAAAGTGTCCCTCTGGCTATGCTCTGGCTGCGTGTTACATTGTCATCATACCATGACGGCCTGGGTGGTATCTTTCTGGACAATAAATCTGCAGGTTGTTTAACTGTGCATGCATGTTATCTTTGCAAACTATTGCTATGCTATCAAAATGTCCATACTCTTTGTACAATAAAACCTGTTTTGAGAGACCCCTCCTTTGGGTGACCACCTGCCTTCTGTGACCACTTTTCTTGTGCAAAAACACATTCCAATGATAATTTACCTCTTTTGGGACCCTACCTGCAGAATGTGACCAGTGACCACCCAAAAGAGCCCCAAGAGACCACTTATCCAGCAACAAATACCCCATTTAGATAAGTAACATCCACCAATTTTGGCAAGATTACTCAAACTGTTTTGATAAATTGAGTTTTACCACAACTAAATATGTTCATGATATCAACAGATGAATCAACTTCTGACTATCAGATGAAATTGGGAGTAATAAATGTAGAAACATGCATGTATGAATCTAAATTATGGATGGATATTCAAACTAGAGACTAGTTGTTGGCCAGGTGGCATAACAATCAACCCTCCTTTGGGAGACCACCTGCTTTATGTGACCACTTTTGGGTGTGTCCCAGGGATGGTCTCTCAAAACAGGTTTTACTGTACATGTGGGATTCAATTTACCTAGCTTGTCTCTTTCGTTTTTTTTTTTTTTCCTGCCCATATTGAAATTTATCTCAGGCCCACATTCTTTTTATTATCTTCTGACTTCCAATGAGGCGCCTGATTTTAGTACAGCAGGTAAGATAGGCTTCACTGATTGCATGATGATTGTCCAATGACTTTATAAACATGGGTCACAATTTAACCACTCACCCACACACAGCTGTGTTCCTCCCTCCAGCCTGAGGAAACAGCATGATGCTTTGCAGCCAAAATCTATGGTGATTATGAAGAAAGAATTAAAAAAAAAAATCTTCATCTTCTTATATTTCTTAAGATTTATAACTGTGTGCCTGCAGTGCTGCTAAAAAGTTGCCATCAGTTCATGCAACTGGATTATGTCAGCATCCAGATTTGAATTTTGGTGGATGATTTTGCAAGACTCGGAGGAGTGTATGCACTTTAGTAACAAAGCTCACTGCTTCTTAGGTTGTTATGGTAAAACTAGCTTGAGTGACACAAACATGTATAAATATTATTACTGTACACATGGAAATGTCTGTTTTTACCATATGTATATGTAAAATAACAATCCAAAATAGTACTCTGCTGGTAACATGCAGCAGTCTGTATACATTCTGTCATTGCAGAGTTCTGTGTTATCACTCAAAAAGGATTTAACATGTTAAAAATGTGTACTTTACATTATAAAATGTGACTTTTGGGCAAGTATTCGCACACTCCCACCCTGTGATTGTTTGAGACACTAAAATTGTTCCTTTGCGATACATTTGATTTTGTCATGCAAAATCAACATATCATGTAATTTAATCTTATTACATGTTACTAAAGTAATTTAGTAAGAATTAAATTATTTATTCTCAGTGGCTGAGATTCTTGACAGGACCCAGCACCATTCAAAATCCAGTGTTAGTTCATAGTCCACACCAAGGAAACCAAATTTGCATACATGTATGAACTTACAATGTACAAGAAACCTGCAAGTGCAAAGCACTCGGCTGCCATTGCTTTAATATTGCTGTATTCTTATTTTTGTTTATTTCACAGATGGCACAAAACCGTGAAAATAAAAACACAGTGAAATAGTATTTTAATATTATTTGAATGAGAATTATGTTCAAAATAGTGAATTTAAAGCTACAGTCAAATATCTAAAATTAAAAAAAAAAAAACATGAAAATTTAAACATGCAAAAATAAAGCAATTTACAGTATGTGCTAAATATTGAGTGGAAGCACATGTTCCTACAGATATAAAAAGTGTTCAATATATCTATTTAGATTTTATTAATTAATCTGTCTGTGAAGGGGATCAAATGTGTAAATTGTACAATGGTATTTATAATAGCTTATTTGTAGTTATATACACGTTGTGTCATGTTGTATTGAAGCATCTTGCTGTATTTTTTAAGGTCTCAAGGGAGATAAGTGAGGATTTGCTAACCAAGTCACCTTTGTGGAATAAAGTTTTATATATATATATATATATATATATTTAGAAGAATTAAACTGGATACAGAATCAGCAAATTTATCTCATAATTTATGAAAATGTTTCAACAAAAGCCCTTATGATAATAGGTTTATTGAAAATATATAATTCTAAAATTGTGTGAAATCTGAATTTGTAAAAACAGTGACTTTGGAAGTTTTGACCAAAATGTACAATCTGTGACAAACATATACTGTAAAACCTGTCCGAGCGGGCAACTCTGCTAAGTGGGCACTTTTGCCCGGTCCCGTTTCCCCCCCCCCCATTAGGCCCCATGTAAATGGACCCTCCGCTAAGTGGGCACCTGTCTCATGTGGGCAGTGGGCACCCTAAAAGGGCATTTTGTATATCTTTATTTGCTAAAGTGGGCACCATGATTAATCTTTTTCTTTTTGTTTACCCTTCAAATATCTCCCAATAATATGTCAAACTGCAGGCTTTTTCACCAACAGGAGGATGCAAAGGCACAGAGTATGTGCTACTGTGTTTTCTTAGCATTGTGTTTCTGCACTAATGGCTTTGAAACCCATTTACCTGGTGTATAGGGTTCTGGATAAGTTATTACATTCACATGTTATTTACACTTCTTGTTTGTAATGCACTGCAAGGTATAACTAAAACATAACAGTAAAACAATAACTGTTTTTCTTAATCTGTTCATAGGTCACATAATTGATCAACCTCACATGTCACCCCTGATTTGTTCATTGGTTGCTTAGGGTAGCTTCTGCAAGTGCCCACAAATACAGTGTGAATACTGTTTATTTCAAGGACATACATGTAGTTACACAGACTTTTTTAAGTGACATTTAACTCTGATATTAATGTTTACAATGCAAATTTTTTTTCAATCAGTAGTTGTCATTTAGCTAGGAAATTACTGGTAAATAAAAGCATGTAGTCAAGGATGTTTTTAATCTGTTCTAAATGAATGCCCTGTACAGCCCCCTACAGAGTATTACAAACATATACATGTACTTGTACTTTACTATATGGCCCAGTGAGCTGACCCTCCGCTAAGTGGGCACCTGTCTTAAGTGGGCACTTTTGTCCGGTCCCAAGGGTGCCCACTTAACACAGGTTTTACTGTTTTACATCAAATGAATTCCAACATTACTGTCAGGGAGTTGATGGTTACAACTTCAAAATTAAAGATTGTCAAGTTTGTAACAAATGTTGATAAAATACCTGTCAAACAGAATATGGAATGTCTTAGTCAGATCCTTGCTTCATTATTACAATTATGGCCCTCCTAAAGAATATTGTTAGGATGAATCTGTTCAACTGATTTAATAAAATTTTTGACATTTACACAGCCGATATCAACAGCATACCTGACATTGAATGGTGACAGTTTAGCCAAGCGAAAATCCTGCTTCATTTTTTTCCCCCTTCATGAATTCTTTCTCAAGCCGTATGTATAAATGTGCAAGTAAAGGTCAAGAGTTATTTCTTATTGGGATATTGCACATGTGTGTTTCGTGAGAAAGTGGGCAAGATTGCATATTAATTTGCCTGTAATCTGAGTAGACTTGGTGGAGCCTGTTCAAATTAGTCAGCAGGTAGTGGGATCCAGGAAGACTTGTACAGGGCTGAGTCGTCAATGAGTCTGGAAGAGGACCCTGTCTCCTGTCCTGGTTATTGGCCTGTTTCCACAAGTAACCTGGTCCTTTATCATTTTTTTTTCTTTTTTTTTGGCAAACATATTCTTTTGTTAACAACAGATGAAGCCACCAGTATACTTCCACAGAGTAGTTGAGGGACATGCAGACAGAGAGAAAGGGAGAAAGAAATTTCGCATCTGTATACATGTATCATATTAACCTAATTGAGTGTATATAGGTTAAAATCTGTCTGTCTGTAAAGTTTTTTCTACAATTACAGAACTGTTGCAATGAATATAACAATTAAAGTATCTTGCCCTTGATAAATAAATTTTATCTTCAACTTATTTATTTATTAATTTTTTTTTTATTTATTATTATTTTTTTTTATTTGTTTATTTATTTTTTTGCCGTTGTATGTGATAAATTTATGCTTTTGCAGATGGCCATTATAACTGAGGTAGAGTGAAATAATGCTCTTCATAAGTACAATGGGTAAAATCTAACTGATGACTTGCTTCTTTTGTGACCTTGACAAACTTTGGGTAAAATAGCCAAGATTTCTGTGTTTGTTTTTACTTAATAACTGAAAAAAAATTATTAACTGATTTAGATCATCCTTGAAACCTGATGCCAAGTATGCATTTGGCATTAAATATATTTTTTTGGATGCAAGTTGAAGAAAACCTATCTGTAGAGACATAGACTACATTGACATGTACCACTGAGGTGGTCTTTAAAGACAGGTTTTACTGTGATGTAACTCAAGCTTCGGAAATAAATCTTTGTAAAAATGATACAAAAAAAAAATAATGAATAAATTTATGAATATTTATAAAATGGCCTGAGCGAAAGTTGTTTTTTTTTTCCTGAGGAGGGCACCATTTGCCTGCTAAGACAGACTAAGTTACGCTATCGCTACTGTGTGGGTGCTCTACTTATCCATGGAGTGCAGTAAGAGACATGGTACAATAGTCTGTTTAGCAGGCAAGGTGCCATGGAAGGCCCCATAAAGTAGGGTAGAAAATGATCTTTTTATGTGCTTTTGGGTTGGAGAGTTGGAGAGATCACCAAAATTATTGTGAGAAAGGTCATTTTTTGGTGTTTTGGTAAGGGGAGTAGAGTATGTTTACCTGGCTTCTTGTCAATAGAATAAGGGAGTTTCCTGTAATCCTGATATAGAATTCCCAGAAAGAGCAAAATTAAATTAAGACTCAAGGCTACTTGTTTCAAATATTAATGTCATAGTAAGTTAATACATTTGTTTGGCAAAGCTACTAATATTTCCACACACACACTCACAAGGGAAGATTTGGGTAGGGTTACACAATAATAATAAAAAAAATCAGAAACCTGAAATCCCAGAAGGAAGAATGTCTTTTAGTAACCTCAAACCCAAAACTAAAAAATGCCATGTGCTAAATATTCCAAGCTATCACTCTCTTACTTTACAATGCCAGTAAGGTATTGTCATTATTTTTATCATCCTTCCTTGTTGGGACCATGTCGCATCACTTAAGTGCTCTTGGGTTCGAGGTTATGACACAAAAAACAAGTTCCCCAGGGAGTTTATTTCAGGTATAGGATGTCCTATTTTGCATGAAAGAAACATACTATGAAACAGGGCAGTAACTGCGCCACAAGTATGAAAGAGACATACAATGACACAGGGCAGTAACTGGGCCACAAGTATGAAAGAGACATACTACGAAATAGGGCAGTAACTGGGCCACAAGTATGAAAGAGACATACTATGAAATAGGGCAGTAACTGGGCCACAAGTATGAAAGAGACATACTATGAAATAGGGCAGTAACTGGGCAACTGGGGTGAAACAGACATACTATGAAATAGGGCAGTAAGTGGGAAACCGGGGTGAAAGAGACATACTGTGAAAAAATCAGAAACCTGAAATCCCAGAAGGAAGAATGTCTTTTAGTAACCTCAAATCCTAAACTAAAAAATGTCATGTGCTAAATATTCCAAGCTATCACTGTCTTACTTTACAATGTCAATAAGATATTGTCATTATTTTTATCATCCGTCCTTGTTGGGACCATGTCGCATCACTTAAGTGCGCTTGGGTTCGAGGTTATGACACAAAAAACAAGTTCCCCAGGGAGCTTATTTCAGGTATAGGATGTCCTACTTTGCATGAAAGAGACATACTATGAAACAGGGCAGTAACTGGGCCACAAGTATGAAAGAGACATACAATGAAACAGGGCAGTAACTGGGCCACAAGTATGAAAGAGACATACTATGAAACAGGGCAGTAACTGGGCCACAAGTATGGAAGAGACATACTATGAAATAGGGCAGTAACTGGGCCACAAGTATGAAAGAGACATACTATGAAACAGGGCAGTAACTGCGCCACAAGTATGAAAGAGACATACTATGAAATAGGGCAGTAACTGGGCCACAAATATGAAAGAGACATACTATGAAACAGGGCAGTAACTGCGCCACAAGTATGAAAGAGACATACTATGAAACAGGGCAGTAACTGCGCCACAAGTATGAAAGAGACATACTATGAAATAGGGCAGTAACTGTGCCACAAGTATGAAAGAGACATACTATGAAATAGGGCAGTATTTGGGCCACAAGTATGAAAGAGACATACTATGAAATAGGGCAGTAACTGGGCCACAAGTATGAAAGAGACATACTATGAAATAGGGCAGTAACTGGGCCACAAGTATGAAAGAGACATACTATGAAACAGGGCAGTAACTGCGCCACAAGTATGAAAGAGACATACTATGAAATAGGGCAGTAACTGGGCCACAAATATGAAAGAGACATACTATGAAACAGGGCAGTAACTGGGCAACAATATGAAAAAGACATACTATGAAATAGGACAGTAACTGGGCAACCAGGGTGAAAGAGACATACTATGAAATAGGGCAGTAAATGGGAAACCGGGGTGAAAGAGACATACTGTGAAGCAGGACAGTAACTGAGCAACCAGTATGAAAGTGACATACTATGTAATATGGCAATAATGGAAATGAGTATGAAAGAGCCATACTATGAAGCAGGGCAGTAACTGAGCAACTGGTATGAAAGTGACATACTGTGAAACTGGAGAGACATACTATGTAACAGGCAGTAATTGGGCAACTGGTATGAAAGAGACATACTAAGAAATAGGGCAGTAACTGAGCAACTGGTATACAAGAGACATACTATGAAACAGGGCAGTAAATTTGGCAACTGATATGAAAGAGACTTGTTATGAAACAGTGCAGTAACTGGGCAACTGGTACAAAAGAGACATACTATGAACTACGAAACAGGACAGTAACTGGGCCACAGGTATGAAAGAGACATACTAAGAAATAGGGCAGTAACTGAGCAACTGATATGAAAGAGGCATACTGTAAAACAGGAGAGACATACTTTGAAACAGGGCAGTAAGTGGGCAACCGGTATGAAAGAGACATATTATGAAGTAGGGCAGTGACCAGGCAAATTGGGTAGTCATACAGCAGAAATGTGGGCTCCTAAAACATTTTGTGGAACCTGTGTTGTATCTGACCCTCCTACCTGCAAGGTGACCCCTTGTGATGATACCACACTCCCATGAAGGTGTCGATGAAGACAAAGGAAATACATGCTAAACTAGAAAAGATGATTTGCTGCATAGCAAATCAGTGTGTGTGTCTTCAAGGCATATTGGTATGGCAATGTACAACTATTCCATAACACAGGAGTAGAAGTTGGAATGGCATCTCTTTCTATTATAGCTTCAAGATTTAAAATTTCTGATGGTGCTATTTAGCATAATTTAAATTGCTACAACTTTTGTTTTTAATTCATTAGGTGTGCAATGGTCAACAACCCCCTAATAGAAGTTGGAATGACATCTGTATCTATTATAGTGTTGAAGATATTCAAGATTGAAAATTTCAAATACTGCTAATTAGCATAATTTAAATTGCTACAACTTTTGTTTTAGATTCATTACATACACAATGGTCAATAATCCCCTAGCAGAAGTTAAAATGACATCTCTATCTATAATAGTTTTGAAGTTATACAAAATTTAAAATTTCCAATGCTGCTAATTAGCATAATTTACATTGCTACAACTTTTGTTTTAAATTCATTAGATGTACACTGGTCAATAATCCCCTAGTAGAAGTTGGAATGACGTCTCTATCTATTATACTTTTGAAGATATTCAAGATTTAAAATTTCAAATGCCCCTAATTTTAATAATTTTAAACATCTTCATTCCTCGGTATAAAACAGTCAAACTCCATGTATGGAGGTACAATCATGCCAAGTTTGGAGTTTCTATGTATAATAGTGTCCAAGAAAAGTGTCGGACAAATTTGCTGGTAAAGAAGAAAGAAAAAGGAAGGAAGGAAGGAAGGAAGGAAGGAAGGAAGGAAGGAAGGAAGGAAGGGAGGGAGGGAGGGAGGGAGGGAGGGAGGGAGGGAGGGAGGGAGGGAGGGAGGGAGGGAGAGAGAGAGAGAGGGAGAGAGAGAGAGAGAGAGAGAGAGAGAGAGAGAGAGAGAGAGAGAGAGAGAGAGAGAGAAAGAAAGATTTTAGGAAAAACAGAAAAGTGTGTGTTGACACACACACTTTAATAAAGAATTTCAGGGAAAACAGAAAAGGGTATGTTGACACACACACTTTAATAACATATAGGGCCATATAAGACTGAATCAGAGGCTCTCCTTAGCAGTCTACGGGCTGTTCCAAAACATTCTGTGACTAACTGAGACTTCATAAGAAAGGATGACATTGAGAACATTTAAAATAGTGAAAACGTTGATGTTATATGTCAGTGGTGTTAGGATTCATATGGTCTGGTGACTTGTTCCATGGTCTTTTATTTTTTATTTATTTATTTTTTTTTTTGTATATAAATCTTATGTATCATGAACATACTTCTTGTTCCATCATGTTCTTAGACTTTTGTCATTTGCAAAAACTGAGTGAGAAAACATGCATGTAAGATGCCATTTTGTCCAACCTGGCAACAATGGAGTCTCGGCGGTCACAAAGGGGTGCTAATATTTCCTACAACATCAGTGGAAGAGCAAATTCAATGCATACCACAAGTAAAAAGTATAAAATGTTAGCAAGTTCAAATTCTTCATTGACACAGGTGAGTCACATGTTTAACAATGTTAAAGTTTGGCAAGATGCCTTTTCAGGGTATTTTGTCACAGCAAAATTACTTGGGCGGGGGCACTGAGATTAAATATTGATATAAGAGTCACAATACAGAAAAATGTGTCTGCAAGCATTTTGTTGTTATGCTACATGGATTAAAGTGAATGGCCTTTAGTTACATAACTGATTGCTGGTGTTCCAGTGTGGTGAATCTTTTGATGACCACAAGGCAAAAATGTCTTGAGATACATTTTGTAACAGGCAGTCAGTTGTAAAGGACAAAAGTCACCTTTGGGTAAACGGACGTTCCCAAATGATACATTCTTTTAACCCTGTCACCCTTGAATTAAGATGCAGTCAACAGCTTTCTTACATGTATGGGCATTTTGGGTGTTAACCCATCACTGGAGAAGCTGTACTGGGGCATGCTATTTTGATAGGACTTGTCTGCACTATTCTCTCTCTCTCTCTCTCTCTCTCTCTCTCTCTCTCTCTCTCTCTCTCTCTCTCTCTCTCTCTCTCTCTCTCTCTCTCTCTCCCTCTCCCCCCCCTCTCCTTCCATTAACCCATACATCTTTTTTAAAAAAAGAACACCATTGATTGAAGCAGATGACATTTTACCTCCAGCCAGTTTTGACCAGTTTAAGGGGGAAATGACCAGTCCTTGGACTTCCCACATATTTACCCAGGATGAAGACTTGCATATTCATATTCATATTCATATTCTCCATGAAAGAGCTTTGACTCAAATGTCAATGTACATGATTCAAAAGTCGGTTGCTTGTGCATGGCCTGGCAAGTCATGCTGTGGCTGCTACAAAAGCAGTTGCCACATGAGTTACAAGATCACGTTTTTAAAAAAAAAAAAAAAAGGAAAAGAAAAGGAAAGAAAAAAATCCCTTACCAAGGCCTTTGCCAACATTGTATGGAATGGGTTATTCTAAAGTCAGTCATTCTTTTTCCCTATTCATTTTTCTGAAGGATTGGTATATGATTCTCTTTGCACAAGTCTTTAATCCTTGTCCCATGAAAAGCTAAGATCATTCTTTTTCTTTGATGTTTTTTTGTGTGACCTTTTGTGACTAAAGCATAACAATAGCTTTAGAAAAACTTAACCATTTTTTTCTAATTTTTAGATTGAATCAACATAATTTTCGTGGTCTGATGCAGTTAGCTAGAGGGTGATCAATGTCCTCATTCAAATTCAGGTATTTTTTTGCTAATGTTGAAAAACTAGTTGGAATTATAATGGTACCTCTTTGATCCCCTTATGCTGCAAATTTACAGCATAATTCACTCTACATGTATTTTCATTTCATGCCTTGGATCAAAGGTGTTAAGAGGGAAAAGGTTAAAATGGATGGGGTTTCCCTGTTCAACTTCCATCAAAGGTACAAACCAGTAAAACCCCATGAGTGTCAAACAGAAAGCTTAAATAGAGGAACGTTATTCTCAAATCTTGCTCAAATTGGTATTTAGATGCTTGTTGCCCATGGTATATTTTCAGAAGTAGAAAACTTAGTCAACAGAAACCAGGTTTTTCTCATGTATTTTTATAAAAGCTCTGCTGACCTAAAGTTGCAAGACTTATATGTGGTTGCTCATGTGCATCCATCCATCCATCCATCCATCCATCCATCCATCCATCCATCCATCCATCCATCCATCCATCCATCCATCCATCCATCCATCCATCCATCCATCCATCCATCCATCCATCCATCCTTCTGTCTGTCTGTCTGTAAGTAAACTTTCTGCTTGTGGATGTGATGCAGTCCACAGTTTTCAAGGTAGTCCTATTTAACTTTTAGAACTTGTTGGCTTTATCAAAAATCTGGGTTTCTGTTGAAATTTGGTGGCACCACCTACATATTATGGTGTAAAGGGGTTAAAATGTGAGATTTTTTTCAACACTGCAGCATCCTGAATATGTTCAGTAAAGACCAGGCAGTACCAGTGAACAGATTACTCCTAACAAGAGAGATGCATGTCTTTAATATTTGATGGATCTTTATGAAATTTATAAGAATGTTTGGAAGCAGATAGGTTGAAACAGAATAATACAACTTACAAGTGACACTATGCAGTGGAAAATATTATGCAATGTCTTGAGATTTTTTTCTTTTTTTGACATTCATTATCTTAAGAAATGATTAGGCTAGTTTTACGAAATGTATAACAAATGTGAATTATGTGTGGAAGTTTAATGTTATGTAATATGTGTGACCTTGACCTACTTTCTCAAGGTTATGGAGGGAATTCTAGCATTTCAGGGAATTATATTTTTGTGATGGTCATTACTTCTGAATTTGTGGACATGAATTTATATACCATTACAGGAAGATTATACAGCTAAATCTAAAGTTCTTGATGTGTGGTGCCACTGATGGTGTAATTGGAACCAACATCATAAGTGTCAAAAACATATTAATTCATTTATTGTCATTATAGAATGAGATGGAATTACGAAATTAATCAAATATGCAGCAGGCCAATGGTCAAATTTTGTAATATGTGGTGTGACCTTGACCTATTTTGAAAGGTCATTAAGCACTTAAGTACAGGGCACTACATTTAACAAGTAGAGGAAAAAACTGACAATACTTAATGCACTACAAATGTGTTTCATGTGGAAGTTTGATGTTGCAAAATATGGCTGACCTCGAGCTATTTTCTTAAGTTCATGGAGTGAATGCATTTCAGTAAATATTTTATTTTGTGATGGTCATCTGATGACAGTCAGCAGAGCGTCAGGCTCATGGGCCTCTTGTTTTTGTTTTGTTTTGTTTTTCTACCATCAGCACAAAAAGTGCTGTAGGGTGTTGCTGTCCCAGTATCATCCATCCATGCATCCTGGTCATATTACTGAAATATTACAAAAAATTGTTTCTGCAGCATTTTTTTTTTTTTTTTTTAGAAATTTACGTCACCATAGACCAGATGCCTATATTGAGAACCAGCATCATGTAAAAAAAAAAAAGAAAAAAATGTTGCATTTTTAAAAACTTAATGTGCTGGCTGGGAGCATGTATCTTTCTGCCTATTCTCCCCCGCCCATTTTTTTTTTTTTTGGAAGGCATTAACTTGAGAGACATACCTGTACAGCATGTGAAGATACTTGAGGTCAGACTTTAAAGAATGTTGTGAACATGTTGAATAAGGTAACACTGTATTGTGCCATTAAATCCCAGGACAGGGTATCATTGTCAGAGCCTCGTCCCTAGACCCAGGTAATTCTGAGAATTGGCTAGATCTTATCTTAGCTTATTAAAAAGAAAAGAAAAGAAAAGAAAAAAAAAACACACACACACACACACACGCACACACAAAGACCTACTGTGGCAAGTCAGTTATTCTTTTGCTGAGCCCACTGTCAGTAAGGAGTAATGGTGTTTTATGTTACTTCATAGAGCCTGCCCTGCAGGTTATTTGGAATGATTGTGCAGTCTGGTCAGAGCACATAACCTGTCCTTCTATCTCTACACTCTATTATGCTGAAAACTGCCAAACTGTCTCATGTTGAGGATAAGCCATTTTGCTGATCATGTATGTAGAACCACAATTTATGGCCTCAATGAAATCTCTTTTGCATGTCAGCCCTTTCTGCGTTAAATGACTGGTATTAGGTTAAGACCAGGTCGACAGCTTTCCTTGGCATAGATTGGGCACTAAGTTCCAATCTCATGCCAAAGAAAGCTGTTGACCTGAGGCAGATTTCCCATATAGGTCTTATCTACAAACATCCTTCAAATTGTCTTCCATCATTGTTGAAATTTGTCAAAAGCATTGAAGCAGACAAGAGCAGTAGCTTATTTTTGGTTTTGGTGGCTTTTAGGGGGAAAGGGATAAATTGACATACATGTGTGTTTAAAAATGGTCACAGCTGACGGGTTTTAAAATTGCTGTAACACCACCTAGACAGCCAATGAAATCAGAATAGTGTCAAATTTATTTTGGCTCTTCCCCCTGTCTCCCCTCTCCTTTTGTAGTATGTATGTTGGATTAACCCTTTCCCCCTTGAATTGACACTTGAGTCAACAACTTTCCTTGGCATGAGTTGGGCACTTAGTGCCCAACTCATGCCAAGGAAAGTTGTTGACCTGGAGCATGTGATCTTGATGGCTCATCTACAATTCTCAGTCAAAATTGTTTTTCATTACTGTTGAAATTAGTTGAAAACACTGAAGCAAACAACATTTGACCACCAGCCGGTTTTGGCCGGTTTAAGGGGGGAAGGATTAATACCACTAGTGAGAGGTTTGTGGCTGTTCCCTGACCTGGCTGATGATACAGCAACCTCACCTGCAGCTTGGATGCTGAGATAGCAGCCAGGTCATTCTACAGGCATAAACTCCTAGTTGAAGGTTTTAATATCTTTTTCTAAAATGAATTGCCGAGTAGTCTCCTCTAATGCAATCACATGCAGACCATGCACGCTGTTGGCTGGTGATCACTTGGTACTTGGGAGGTCGTGATACTTTCCAGAGGTCATTATAACTTAGTGACCTCTCATTCTGCATTCCTGCCGTTCAGTTCTTGGTTGTGGGGTAACATTATAAAAGAAATAAATGTAAACTGCACTATTCATGTACATCTACCAGCTTTGCATACTTCAAAGAATTTGACTGTCTGATAGTGTTATTACAAGGAATCTTGTAAGGTCAACAAAATGGTAATAGAGAATCTTACATGGCTGACAGTGAGTTACCATTTTTCTCTCACAAGGGATCGCTGTTGGGGGTTAAGGGCAAGTGATTTTCCACATCAACAATGATCCTGAGTGAGAGAAAAGTAATACCTCACTCTCCAGCCATGTAAAATTTTGTTTATTCTATATTTAATTGGGTATTCATCACAAAAAACATGCCCTAGGCCTAGTGTACCCTGTTTATTTAAGTTTGTCGCAGTTATTCCACATCAGACGTGAAGACATGACATGAAACATCCCTCTTGCACATTTGATTTTGTCCACTTATTAATGCACTATGTTACTGATGCAGGCACATCACAGTTTACTTGTAACAATGTTTATAAAATGTTATCTACAGTAAATTACTACCGGGTACTTTTGAATTTCACTCCAGAAAATGATAATTCACCCTTAAACATACAATAAAAAACAGACTGATGCTTCCACCATGATCAGGGCAGATTTATATTATATACTACATAAACATCCATAAATAACACCTTTTGAACCAAAAGAGAGCTCATTTCTAATCAATTTAGGCATCCTTTACATTTCAAGTATATGTTAAAACCCATTTTCTTACGATCATTCTGTGTTCGTGTTGTTTATTTTATTGAGAAAGTACTTTTGACCATGCTAAATACATGGATCTCCCTGATGCAGGTGGCTCCCTCTTTTGCTCAATAGATGTTAGAGTAAGACCGCATTTAAATATGAATACATCCTATATTAAAAGCACAGTTGCAGCCACAAGCAGGAGTAGTAACCTGACTATGTCAACCAGTGCATGTGTAGGCAAGGACCTTGTGTAACCAGAAGTGGCAATGAGTCATTCACACTCCCCCTAGCGCTGATGACTGTAGAACTGTGCTGTGGACCTGATATGTTTCAAAAGTTATTGGAAGTTTTTGTCATTAGTGACCTTCCATTCCTTTCAATAACACAAAGCCACACACTTCAGGGACATGTATATTACATGCGTATATTAACCCTTTCCCCCTTGAATTAGGACTGAGTCAACAGCTTTCCTTGGCATAGGTTTGGCACTAAGTCTCATCTACAATTCTCAGTCAAATTGTTTTTCATTGCCATTGAAATTAGTTAAAAAACACTGAAGCAGATGATTTTTGACCACCAGCCTCTTTTGGGATTTTTATGGGAGAAAGGGTTAAAGACGGATAATTATTTGGGATGGTGGTGAATGAGGTGTAATGACCTTTAAGTCCTAATGTCCTCTACTTATTTTGGGTGTCTTTAGTAGGGTATTAATTTTTAAAAAATGATATTGAAACCAGAAACACCAGAACACATTGTCAGAGGTGGCATAAAAAGTCTTTTTTTTTTTCAGTCAGTAATATGGTCTAGATATTTAACACCTGCCCCTTGAAATCTAGTAAAACCTGGTTGGATGTTGACTGTCATGTTTCATGATTTAGACTTAATTTTATCATCACAGAAAAACATTTTGAACAAGAATCTCAGATGAGGCCTGTCAGCTCAGTGTGTAGCATACCACAGCTGAACAGCCTTCCATAGTGTGGCTGTTTCAATGGAACCTGTCTCAATCCAATTAAGGGGAAAAAATGTAGGCCAGAGCATTCAACAGATTATTCATCTATGAAGTTATTCGTTCATTCTGTTCATTGAAGGTTACACTGTCATCATTAGGGGCCAACATGATTACAGGTTTTAAATCAGTGGTACCTGAGTAAACTTTCACAGAGCCACGTTACTGAATATGGTTTCATGCTTTCTGCATGATAACTTATACCCTGGAGCTAGAACTTTTATATTGCACAGCTTTATGGTTCTCTGTAAGGCAAGGTTGAGTTTGAAGATGGGTGACCTTGACCCAGTTTTCAGGGTCACAGAGAGATTGTAGAATTCCTGTGGTTTCTGCACAATGACTCAAGAAGTTTTTAAGTTAGGACTGGGATACTTTACAGGTCTATAGTTCTTGCTAAGGGCTAGAAGTTTAAAGTTTGGTGACCTTGATTTAATTTCCAAGGTCAAGTTACCTGAGTTAACTTTGGTTTCCACATGATAACTGAAGAGGTTTTTAAACTAGGGACTTTTATATTGCACTGGATAATTGTCCATATTCGGGGCTAGGTCAAGTTTGAAGGTGGGTGACCTTGACATAATTTCAAAGGTCACAGAGCCATTTGGTTGAATACTGTTTCTGCATGATAACTTGCATTTTAGAGGTAGCACTTTTATATTGCACAGCTTTATGGTTGCCTCTAAGGGCTAGTTTGAGTTTGTAAATGGGTGACCTTGACCCAGTTTTGAGGGTCACACACAGACAGTAGACTTCCTGTGGTTTTTGCACAATAACTGAAGAAGGTCAAGTGAAAATGAGTGACCTTGCCCTAATTTCCAAGGTCATAAAGTCACTTTGCTGAATAGGGTTTCTAAATGATGACTAATTTTTCAGTTATAACTTTTATATTGTCCAGGTTTTTAGTCGTTTTTTAAGGGCTAGGTTAAAGTTTAGAGATATGTGACATTGATGTATAATCAACCTTCACTAATTTTGTAAGGTCACGAGTGCCCCATCTACCACTATCAATAGCAATAGGGTAGCGAGGGCAAGGGTAATGAGGGCTGGGGGGGGGGGGCATCTATGTTTTATAAACATATCTTGTTATGATACATTTCAGGTTTTTAGCTCAGCTGACTTGTCTGTCAACTGAGTTTATCTTATGGTCCTCCGTCCCGGGTCCCTCATCCCTCGTCAACAATTCACATTTTCGACTTCTCCAAAACCGTCATCCATATTGACTTCAAACTGGGTGGGGATGTGCCTTGGGTGGGTCTCTACCAAGTTTCTTCAAATGGTCATGCTCCAGTGATTTTTGGAAGGGTCAAACAAAGGTGTTTACAAGGTGGCACTGCTTTGGATTCCTGATTTTTAATGATTTTTTCAATTCGGGACCTTATCAATCCAGACACCTTTCCTATTGATTACAATGTAAGTCAATAGGCATTCTAATGCTAATTCACATTTTTGACTTCTTCTCCCAAACCAACATCCAGATTGATGTCAAATTTGGTGGCAATGTACCTGGGGTGGGTTTCTACCAGGTTGGATCAAATGGTCACACTCCAGTAATTTTTGGATTTTTAATGACTTTTTTTGTTCTTTTTTTTGGACAAATTTTACAAAATCTTCTTCTCCACAAACCGCTCACCCAATTGCTTTGATATTATATGAGAACACTCCTAGGGACTCCTAGCTCTTAATTTGTTCACCAGGTGGTGCTGCAATTTTTTTCAATTTTTAGCTCAGCTGCCTTGTCAGTCAGCTGAGCTTTTGTGCGGGTCTGTCGTCGGTCCATTATCTAACTTATTAATTACATAAAATTTGGATTTTGAGTGGTTGGGCCTATACATATTGGAAATACTATAGTCTGTATTTAATGAAGAATATTTCAAAGGTTGAGAGGACCGGTTTAAAACCACCAGTTGCCTTTTGTGGATGACTGCCTGTCTCAAGTCAGGAGTGAAATTTGTTTCTTTACATTGGTATTGGAAGATGAATGTTGATGCTTTGGTAACTCTGGAATCTCTTTGCTGTCATTGTTGGGTTTGAAATCTATGAGTATGGGTCATGTTTTTCTACATAAGTGTATCATACGAGAGACGTCCATCGTCCCGGCACAATTCACATTTTCTACTTCTTCTCCAAAACTGTCAGCCAGATTCACTTCAAACGTTATGGGGAGCTGCCTTGGGTGGGTCTCTACCAAGTTTGTTCAAATGGTCATGCTCCATTGATTTTTTAATTTTTTTATGATTTTTTTGTTCTTTTTGGGGGCAAATCTTAAAAAATCTTCTTCTCAGAAACCGCTTACCCAATTGCTTTGATATCGCACAGGGACACTCACGGGGACTCTTAGTTCTTAATTTGTTCACCAGGTGGTGCTGCAATTTAAAAAAAAATTATGAATTTTTGTGTGTTTTTGTTACTTGTTACTTCTTCAGATCCGTTACTAAGATAATGTTGAAACTTTGTGGATATGTTCCTTGTGAAAGGGTCAAGCAAAGATGTTCACTAGGTAGCACTGCTGTAGATTCCTGATTTTAAATGATTTTTTTCAACTCAGGTACTTATTGGTTAATGCACCTTTTCTATTGCTGACTATGCAAGTCAATGGGCATTCTAATGCATTTTAATGGTAATTCACATTTTGGACTTCTCTGAAGAAACTGTCTGTCAGATTCACTTCAAACTTGGTAGCAATGTACCTTGGGTGGGTCTCCACCAAGTTTGTTGAAATGGTCACGATCCAGTGATTTTGGATTTTTTATGATTTTTAAAAAAAATCTTTTAAAAAGTTTAAATAGGAAAGTTTAACATGGGAATTTCTTGTCATGGTTATAACTTAAATAATTTTGGCCAGATTTGTGCCAAACTTGGTACGGATATACCTTTTATAAGTGGCTACCTATTTTGTGCAAATGGTGACACTCCAGTGATGTTTGGACCTTGACCTCATTCCCAAGGTCACAGGACAACTGACACAAAATTTACTGTTTACTTGATAACTTTAGATCTTTTTTTAGTTAGGACCTTGATGTTGCACATGTTAATGTTTCTTTATGAAGGTCATGCTTAGATAGTACATGAGTGACCTTGACCTCATTTCTGGGGTCACAGTGCAACATACATGAATTTTACTCTTCACTATTACTTGAGAATTACTTGAATTGGGAACTTGATGTTGCACATGTTACTGTTCTTCTATAAAGATCTGATTTACTCACTACACTGGTGTCCTTGATCCTATCCCAAGTTAATAGAGCTGCAAGTGTGATTAATCTCTAGGTTAGCTGAGCATGGGCTGTTCACACAGCCCTCTTGTTTTTGTTTTTTTTTTCTGTTTCTGAGAATCACATGAAGCAAATGGTGATAGATTTGTGTATATCATAATGTAGATCATTCAAACATTGTCAAAAGTTGGAACAGATGCCATGTGACTTTGAAACTATGAAAAATAGGCACTCATCATGTTTGTATGGAAATTCTAGATTAGATAATGATCCAGGTTGTTTTTGTTGTTCCTAAAATTCTTCATTTTGTTGAATACATGTTCATGTATAATACATCAGATCTTGGAGATAACAAGGTACAGAATATGGGACAGTTGTATGTCTTCCTGTATCAAGTACACCATTTGTATCATGATAAATATACCTACAGAGGCGTTATGTACATACAATGTAAAAACACGGAAATATGATAGTATTACATGTACATAGTATATGATGCACTTTGCTTCCTGGAATTCCCTTGTGCATTGACAATGTATTGCTGGATCTCCAGTGCAGGCAATGATAGGACAGTAATATTGGTGTGTGTGTGTGTGTGTGTGTGTGTGTGTGTGTGTGTGTGTGTGTGTGTGTGTGTGTGAGAGTGAGGGAGGGAGGGAGGGAGGGAGGGAGGAGAGAGAGAGAGAGAGAGAGAGAGAGAGAGAGAGAGAGAGAGAGAGAGCAGTTTTTGTCTTACAAAGCCATCCCAAGAAATGTGGCCTTATCAGAAGGCAGGTCTCTCTGCAGGGGGAAGTAAAATGAAAGTACATATGCTCACTGCATAGACATTGGACGTGGCCTTGGATAACGGAACTACTAGACGTATGCAACTAAATATTTCTCCACTGATCATGACGCACATCAGATGACGTAAATGACATGACGTACATATGTGTGATAGTAGAGATTTCTATTCTGACACACCCACAAACTTTGTTTTTGATCTGCACAAAAGGCCGTTTCTGCGAAATTTTATTTGTTTACGGGTGTAACTCTTTCTGAGAATGCTTCAACGGCAAGCTCTGCCTCAAGTGTTGAAGCATTAAGTAACAAGACATGACATGTGAGCAAGGACATGGTTGCCTGCCCAACATTCATGGTGAAGGCAGGGTTGAATGTTCAGTCATGGCCAGAAATCATCAAAACTCAACTTTATCACCCTTTTGGTTGTATTTGGTGTGACAAAGAAAAACCCACCAAACAGGACAAATTTGTTTGGGGGGGAGGGAGGGAGGGGGGGGGAGAGAGAGAGAGAGAGAGAGAGAGAGAGAGAGAGAGAGAGAGAGAGAGAGAGAGAGAGAGAGAGAGAGAGAGAGAGAGAGAGAGAGAGAGAGAGAGAGAGAGAGAGAGAGAGAGAGAGAGAGAGAGAGAGAGAGAGAGAGAGAGAGAGAGAGAGAGAGAGAGAGAGAGAGAGAGAGAGAGAGAGAGAGAGAGAAGTGTGTGTTGACACACTGCCACCAGCCAAATGCTGGTCAGTTTTGCTGGTGGCTGGTGAAAGTTTAGACTTGGCTAGGAATTTAACCAAAGATTCTTAATAGAAATGAAGTGAACTCTTGCCAATTCAGTCCTCTTAGCTAGCAAGTAAAAATGTTAAATTTGAGCCCTGTACCAAAACCTAGCAACAAAATGCCTCCTTGAAAAGAAACCGTCTTGGGAAAATCCCTCCTCCCCAGAAATGCTGCGTTACCAAGGGTGGTTCTGAATGTATAGAAGTTCGATCATAGCAAGGCAAAGGTCATCTCAAATGTCAAGGTCATGTCAAAGTCAAAGGTCATGTCAAGGTCAAAGGTCAATTTTATGTCAAAATGTCATTTTAAAGGCCAGAGTCCACTTCAGGTAGAGGTTATCTCAAGGTCAAAGGTCATTTCAAGGTTAAAGGCCACTTCAAGGTCAAAGGCCACTTTCGATGGTGGTTTTCTTCTAGCCATAACTTAGTCAATTTTTATCCAATTTTGATCATGTTGGACTAAAATTGTAGCTATTGTAACACTGCACATTTTACATGTAACCTCTAAAGGTCAAAGGTCAGTGTCATTTTGACCTTTGAAAGTTTCATCCAGCCATAATTGGCCAATTTCCGTCCAATTCTAATCATGTTGCACTCAAATTGTAGGTATTGCAACACTGCACATTTTTTGTAGAACATATAACCTCTAAAGGGCAAAGGTCAAGGCCATTTGTCCCTATGAAAGTTTCATCTTGCCATAACTTGGACTAAAATTGTAGCTATTGTAACACTGCACATTTTTGAAACCTACATGTAACCTCTAAAGGTCAAAGGTCAGTGTCATTTTGACCTTTGAAAGTTTCATCCAGCCATAACTTGGCCAATTTCCATCCAATTCTAATCATGTTGCACTCAAATTGTAGGTATTGCAACACTGCACATTTTTTGTAGAACATGTAACCTCTAAAGGGCAAAGGTCAAGGCCATTTGTCCCTATGAAAGTTTCATCTTGCCATAACTTTGTCAATTTTCATCTGATTTGGTTCATGTCGGACTTAAATTGTGGGGATTGTAACACTGTACATTTTTGCAATTACATGTGACCTGTAAAGGTCAAGGTCTTTTGGACTTTGAAATTTTCATCCAGCCATAAGCTGAGTGGAATCTGAAGTACCAAAGGACAAAAGTTCTAGTATTTGATATTTACAACGTATGAAGGCACAGACAGATTTGCTTCAAAGCAAATCTTCTTTTCTAGTTTAATCTGAATCAGATCAGAGATGCAACTGTTTTAGGGGCTTTTTTGTATCTTTTTACCTCAGCTGACTTTTCAGTCAGCTGAGGTTTTGTGAGGGTCCGTCGTCTGTCGTCTGTCGATCGTCTGTCTGTCCACAATTCACATTTTTGGAGTTTTAATAAATTTTTTTGTTCTTTTTTGGGGCAAATCTTAAAAAATCTTCTACTCCGAAACCCCTCACCCAATCGCTTTGATATCATACAGGAACACTCCCTGGGACTCCTAGTTCTTAATTTGTTCACCAGGTGGCGCTGCAATTTTTTTCTAATTTTTTATGAATTTTTGTGTGTTATAGCTATTTTCGACTTCTTCTCCAGAACCGTCACTCAGATAAAGCTTACATGTGGTGGATATGTTCCTTATGGAAGGGCCAAACAAAGTTGTTCACTATGTGGGAATGCTGTGGATTGCTGATTTTTAATGTTTTTTTCAATTTGGCTCCTTTGCAGTAAATGCACCTTTCCTATTGATTACCATGTAAGTCAATGGGCATTCTAATGCTAATTTACATTTTCGACTTCTCCAAAACCGTCATCCAGATTTACTTCAAACTTGGTGGGGATGTACCTTGGGTGCGTGTCTACCAGGTTTGTTTTAAAGGAAATGTTCCAATGAATTTTGGATTTTTCTATGATTTTTTTTTCAAAAATCTCTACAAAAGTTTTAATAGGAAAATGTAACATGGGAATTTCTTGTAATGGCCATAACTTAAATAATATTGACCAGATTTACTTCAAACTTGGTGGGGATGTGCCTTGGATGGATGTGTACCAAGTTTGTTCAAATGGTCACGCTCTGTTGATTTTTGGATTTTTTTGAATTTTTTTGTACTTGTTTGGGGCAAACCTTTAAAATTCTTCTCTGAAACCGCTCACCCAATTGCTTTGATATCGTACATACACACTCCCGGTGACACCTAGTTCCCTATTTGTTCACCAGGTGGCGCTGCAATTTTTTAATGAATTTTTTGCATGGTTTTGCTATTTTTCACTTGTTTTCAGAACCGTCCTTCAGATTAAGCTGAAATGTGATGGATATGTTGTTGTGGAAGGGTCAAACAGTTGTTTACTAGGTGGCACTGCTTTGGATTCCTGATTTTTAAGGATTTTCAATTTGGGTACTTATTGTTCAATGCAGCTTTCCTATTGATTACTATGTAAGTCAATGGGCATTCTAATGCTAATTCACAGGACAACTGACACAAAATTTACTGTTAACTTGATAACTTCAGATCTGTTTTGAGTTAGCTGCACATGTTAATTATTCTGTATGAAGGTCATGCTTAGACAGTACATGAATGAGCTTGACCTTGTTTGTGGGGTCACAGTGCAACATACCTGAATTTTACTCTTCATTATAACTTGAGAACTACTTGATCTTTGATGTTGCACATGTAAGTGTTCTTCTATAAAGTTCAGACTTACTCAGAACATGGTGTCCTTGATCCTTTCCCAAGTTCATAGAGCTGCAAGTGTGATGAATGTCAAGATCAGCTGAGCACGGGCTGTTCACACAGCCCTCTTGTTTTTTTTGAACGTGCACGTTCTGCTTTTTTGAAATAAAGATAGAAATGATGGCTTTAGATCAATGCCAAGATTACTCTAGTGAAGTAGTTTTCCAAGTGAACTTGACGTACCCAAACATCGTCAGTGTATCTACAGGTATCTTACAGAGGGTCCATATTCTATACCTGTGTGTTTGTTTGCTTACGTACTTGCTTGCTTTTACTTTTTCACTGGAACTGTTTGGTTATAGAGATACACAACTTTGTTTAAATACTGCTCAGTAAAGATAGCTGATGTTGTATATTTGAAACCTTGCAATAAGATGGACTCCATATATTTGGCAATAAACCATAGCACATCTGATTGGAAAGTATTCCAAAAAGCAGGTTTTTCAAGAAAGGTGGTCTCTCAAGAGAGGGATCACTGTACACTCCTCTTGACACTTGATAGAAGCATACATTTCCACATTAGACCAGGATCATCCGGGACAATCCCGGTACTGGAATCAAGACCCTGTCCCACCTGTCCCTGTTTTGTTCAAATTGTCCCAAAATTTAAAAAAAAAACACACACACACACACACACACACAAATAAACAGAAATCAATGGCGCCCTCTTTGAGGGTGTTTAGGCCTACTGCCCTCATTTTTCCTCTTTGTTTTTCCAAGCTGCTAGAGAGTAAACACAATAGCTTGGCAGAACAAATTTTTGTCTCAAAATGCATCAGAATGCACCATTTTGCTTCTTGATTTTCAACATTTTCGAGGGAAGCATGCCCCCAGACCCCCTTACAGGTGTTTCGCACCCTTCGGGCGCTCGGGCGCTCACTTTGACCTATCAGGGTAACTTGTCCTGGAATCACACTTTCCAATGTTGGCAGCCCTGTCAGACACATTCGCTGACTAGACTGAATGGACAGTCTGACGTAGATTTGCAATTGATGGTTAATGTTATTCAAGCATGTGATCTTATGCAATCAATAGCTGATGTGTGATGTTGATGAGGACATTATGGTATTAATGTAACAGGCAACGGAAGGCTACAGAATTAGATAACACGTTTGTGTGGGTGTACTGTTTTTCACTGCAAAATATATCATGATTCACAGACCACATCAACCTCAAATTTACCTCAGTTCTATCTTGACACCATTTCTTGTGCTGATCAAATTTTGGTCACCTTGACCTCATTTTCAAGATCACAGGATGCATGGATATGCGAAGCCGGGGACATCCAGTCTGTCAGAGATGAATGCTGCAGTTGAAACAGAAATGAAGAACAATTTGAATGAGAATAGTAGATAAGACCTTGGTTCCCACAGGTCAATATCTTTACTTGGTTGGGTTGGTTGCTAGTTTCCAAGCCATACCAATACAATCAGTTTTCTGTTTTTATTGGGGGGGGGGGGAACAAAAGTAATTGAAAGGTGATATACATGTAGAAATAAGTCTTGACCTCTTATTTCTTGCATCAGATGAATTTCAATATTGCAGTCTTGTTTTTTCTTCTTCCTCTTTTTGTAATCATTATTTCAAGGAGTATTTGTTAGACTTTTGCACTTGAGTTGATTTCTTCACCTGAATTTCCAGGACGGAAGTGGCTCAGTGTGGACTTAGTATCAGATAGGAATATTTGAGGCCACTTCAAGAACCTACTTGTATGGACCTTCTTGTCACCTACAGGCTGTTTCATCACCTATTAAAGTAGATACTGTAGTCCCTCCCTAGAGAGATCAGCCATAGGGCAAGTCCAAAAGTGGTCACATACAATAGGGGCTCTTCCAATAAAGGTCAAATAACAGAAAAAATAGCAGTTTGGACCTGACACATGTGGGCTTGACTCTTACAATACGAACTGCGACTAAAGTGGAACCACTTAAGACCAACACGTCTCAATTATAATAAGGATGCTTATAGATTCATATTCCTTGTGAAAAAGACCTTTCATTCAAGTACCAGCATGCTTTTTGTTGTAGAGAACATAATGGTCTGGGTCAACAGCTTGTTGACTCAATACAAAATGTTGCGCTATGAGAGTTAAAGGGCAGGTGGCCTATCACTGGTATGGTCTGTCAAAGACAGGGCAACTCTACAATCGGGTGTAAAATATAGACAAAGGACATACGCTGTAATGTTTTATCAATTCTATGCAAGAAACATTGACACATAAACACTTTCCCACCAAAAGGAAATATGTTTAGAGGGTGATGTTTGAGTAAGCTACAACAGTTTTCACAAGATCAATATCCTTTCTATAAGTTGGCAAAATTTCAAGCTCCTAAGTAAAGTAGAAATATAAGAAAAACGAAAAAAAAAACACACAGGTATGTGGATATCTGAACGTCCATGTGTCATTCTTTTGGGTTTTAGCCACCCAGTGGAACAATGTCATCCGTTAATCATACTTAATTGTCTGTCACCTTGCAACAGGTAGCAAAGGCCCATGGCAAAACGATAGTGGTATCACGGCAGGGACACGAAATTAGGCGGCATGCCTAAAGTGTGTTTGTGGACAGGGAAATGATGCGAACATGCAAACATATCACAGCCCTAGTAGTTATCTTGTTGTTTTGCATTCAAGTGAAGGAAGACTTTAAATTATGTTCAGGAGCAGCGGGAATAGTCAGACCATGTCCCTTCAAGGGGCGCACCACAATGGATTACCCAAGTGGCCCTGCACACCGAAGACAGGTGTGAAAAAAGCCCTTTAATCAACAATACTGATATACATAATATTAATAATATTTTGTCAAAACCCAAGGATGAGGAAATAGAAGTACAAATAAATACATTGAAACGTCACTCTTTGAAACCAGATTGTCACTGTCACCGTTTGACAGATCACTGAATAATGTTTTCTGTACTTCAAAGGCTCTTTTATCCATGTGATTGGCCAATAATTGATTGACAACCTCCCCAAGTGTTAAGGGACTACGTATACTCTGTTTTGTACTAATGTCAGCTCAACTTGAGCGAATGGTATTGTTTCAGAGGCAAATGATCAACATCAAAGGCCTTTGAAGCTCGTTCACTCAGAAAGGATAATAGGACAAGGGCCCCACCTAGGAATGTTTATTCCAAGAAAGTGGCAGGGTGAAATTTAATCCGGTTAACAGCTTTCGATCTGTAATGTCTGAACTGCAAAACTGATTCAGCGATTTTAAAAATTTTGCTTCGTTCTTTTTCTATGAAATAAAGAAAATGAACATCCTGGAAATCAAAGGGAAAATTGAAACATCAGACTTTGAGGATGGATAACAGAAAAATCTAAGCTACACATACAAAATTCAGGATCGTTTTTTGTTGCCAATATGTCAGGATTCAGATGCAAGTGTAATTATGATTTTTTCACAAATAGTTAGTGACTTATATCAACATTTATGGGGTGGATGGTTTGCAGTCAACTTTCAATTTTTTACTCAACAATTAGCATCACAGACACCCAAACAAGGGACATATAAATTCTTTAGAGTGTGGTGATTACACACATATATGATTTGCTATTCCCTAGATGCAAATACATTTTGAACTAGGATGGATTAAAGTGGGATTTATTTTTGGTGCCTTAGATGTCCTTAAATTCCCGCTTATTAACATAGTCACCCTAATTACTGGAAGTATTAAGACATTTTTGTATCATACTTTTTTCGGGAGATACAACTTCAAATTTATATACATTCTATAAGCAAGTTGTCCACCATCAGATGAAACCATGCAAACTTTTCAACCAACAGGAATGTTGTGCATTGAGGTTTATGGAACATCCATGGTAGCTACCACTGAATAGTGAAGAGTATTATTGGTGTAACTCTGCAGAAAAATGCAACATAAACAAGCTGCAGCACACCCGACAGTAAAGTGTCACAACTACTCTAGCCTGTCAGATTGGCACTCAGGCATGTGAACTAGCAATAGGAGACATTCATATTTAACTGCGATCCTGCTCACTTCCTGTGTTGCCGGGGCAACAGACTGATGCTTCCTCCATGATTAGGGCAGATTTCTATTATAAACTACATAAACATCCATAAATAGCACATTTTCAACCAAAAGAGAGCCTATGTCTAATCAATTTAGGCATCCTTTATGTTTCAAATATATGTTAACACATTTTCTTGAGATTCTTCTGTGTTCGTGTTGTTTATTTTATTGAGAAAGTACTTTTGACCATGCTAAATACATGGATCTGCCCTGATGCAGGTGGCTCCCTCTTTTGCTCAATAGGTGCTAGAGTAGGACCACATTTAGATACGATTATGTCCTATTAATTGACCCATTGTATTTCCTGGAATTATTGTGTAAACACTTGCAGAGCCTAGTCTTTCAGTTTGATAAGTGTTCTGTTTTTTTCCCCATGATCCTCGAAGATTAACCCATGATGCCTGAAGATTCCTTTGAAGTTCCATACACCCTGTACTTCCTGTGATTAAGACAAAATGGATTTCCCTGTAAGAAATTAGGCAAACAGGTTGAAACATCATTCTTGCATTTTTGCATATGTTATAGTAAAAGTGTTACACCGAACGTGATAATTCATGACAGCCTTGCTTATTACTGTTAAGCATTACTTTATCTTCATTGCATACTGGGAGTATTTCAAACTTTCAGTCTTGAACATTTTCAAAACTGTGATAGACAGAAAGTTAATACCAACTGCTACTTTTACACATATGAGAATATGCTGTATCTGATGAAGGATACATAAAACTTGTAACATTTAAAATTATGCTAACTAGATGTTTTTCACATTTTAAAACTTGAATGTCATCAAAAGTTACACTCAGATAAACCAACAATTTCAAGGTCTATTTGCCACTTATATAAAAACCCGCCGGTACTTTCGGATCTGTATCCACCATCGGGGCAACCGTCTCTCCTGAGCTCCATCTTTGACTCAGCCGGGCTCTTGACTGCTGTGCCCAGAGGTGTTACTTAATTCATAGCCTTGGGGTGACTTCAGTGTCTGATACAATATCCCTAATCTGGGGCCCACCACCACCAACATAATTTCAAGCCATGCAGCCTGAGCTAAGAATAGAGGTGTGATCATATTGGTGTGACACAACAGTGTACAAAGTGATATGGCCCATGATCCACTTAGGCATTAGCACTTGTGACTGGCTCCATAAAAGTGTGGTATGTAAGTAAGTGTTCATAGTACATGTACATGATATGTTTCTGGACGTGACCACATAACTTCAGCCACATATTAAAGGTAGCTTGTAACACACATTGGTCTACATATGGTCATGATCATGCCGGTGTGGACAGGTTTCCAAATGTCATCTACATGGCAACTGATGCAGAGGGTCAAAGGTTGCTGGACATTAAGAATCAGCTCAGATACATGTATCCCCAGGCAAAATGCTTCTCTGCACTGACACTGTCTATACAGTAACATGGAGCATTGTGATGGGGGGGGGGGGGGGGGGCTTGTGGAAAAATTAAGTGAATTGAGCATGAATTAAAATTAATCAACTTTTGCCAGCATGCCCATGTATTTGCCTGTGGCCCAAAATTATTATAGTGGCACCTCCATCTGGAATACTTTCAAAGATGTTGGGAGATTTAAAATTTCAATTATCTGTAATTTGCATAAGTTTGAAAAATATTAATTATACCAGATCAGAGGATCAATTTCAATAATAGGGCTATGACCATAAACCAGTTCGAATTTCTAACAAGGTAGTCTCTGATAAAAGCTGCAGATAAAACTTAAGAAAGACAGGAAGAAAGGAAGGAAGAAAACAAAAAGAAAGTGACTGAAAGGAAGAGAGAAATAATGAAAGAAAGAGTTTTGAGAAAACAGAATGTCTGTGTTTGTTCAGTGACATAACAGTGGTTTGTGTACCTTCTTAGCAGTCATACCAGAGGTTGCCATATTTTTCCATACATCACATCAGTTTTGTTTATTAACGAAGAACTTAGTATACATATAGATGAAAAATTGCCCATGTCATATTATTAACCCATTCTCCCTTGAATTAAGTCTGAGTCAGCAGTTTTCCTTGACAAGCCTAACCCAAGTCAAGAAAAACTGTTGACCTGGGGCATTTTATCATGATAGGTCTACAATTCTCAATCAAATTGTTTTTCACTACATGATTGTGTTTTTATAATTGGTCAAAAATATTGAAGCATATGACATTGACCACCAGCCAATTTTGGCCAGTTTTAGGGGGGAAAGGTTAATGTTTACTGGTCTCAGCATACATCAGTATGGATTGTTTTTATGTTATCTGTGTATCTGCATCTATCATATGAGACAGGACTGACTGCATACAGTATCATGCCCAGGGGTACAAGAATTTGTCCAAATACAAAATAGTAGGCCAATGGCTGACAATATCCATAGTGACAGAGTATAACAGCAAGTTAACATAGACTTTACTACTGGTTCAAGAGTCACTGCATCTGTATCTGCAGATTGAGCATAGCCCTGGGCCAAAGCTGAGATCAAGTGCCATGCAAGGTCCATTGTAGTTTTACACATTGTGCCAGTCATTCCTCATCTGGGAAAAGCCATAGGCCAGTGTCACAGAATACTTGCCCCCCCCCCCCCCCCCCCCCCCCCGCAATATTGGTTATTGGTCCCCTTGAAAGGAAAAAATATTTGGGATTCATACTTGGAAATATTTAATACACATTAACCATGATCAGCCTATGCTCAGCTTAATATAAGATGAGACTGGACTTAAACTAAGCAAAAAAATAAGCTAACCTAAGCAGGGCTAATTTTTGTAAGCTAAAAAAAAAAATTAAAAATAAAATTACTAGCAAACACAGTAAGATGTTCACACACAAAATACTTGCCTAATATTTGTTCTAGGGGAACATCATCAGAAATACCTGTCGTGGAAGTTTGACAATCTGAAGTAACAATCCACAATCTCATTCTTGGATTGGCTGACAGCCCTTGGCAACCAAATAAACATAGTACAATCCCAGTCTGGTACGGTTCAGGAAAGAAAGAATGTCAATCTATGCTAGTTTTTTGGGGGGATAAACATGAAATTCTGTTGGATGTTTGGATCTCATAGATGAGACTTCTGATGTTAAAAATTGTTCAGAAGGTGCTACGATTGGTAAAGTCTGTTGATGATTTAGTAGAAAAGGTAGATCTTGTGTTATATCTTCGGTCCACTGAAGAGTCTCTGCTGCAGTGTCTCCATCATTGCCTCCGCCCAGCTGTCACTTAAGGTGCCTTTTGATTATGAATTGCAGTGCCCTCAGTTGAGCCATTTAATCATATGGTTGTCATTTTTGAGGATATGTTTTGCTAAATAATCCCTGTGCTTATAGAATTAAAGATGTCGAACATAACAACGTTAAAGTAACGTGACAACATACTTAAGTTTTTTTTTCCCATTAAATGCAATCATAAAACTTCATAAGTTAATAAGGAACCATATATCTTTGCCCAGTGATAATTTATGGAGCTGCACTGTACCTTATATTTACACACACACATACAGGCAAACATGCATTTAATTCGTGGTTATGGTGATAGGCAACTTGTCATAAATCATCAAATACAGAAGAAACACATGAGTTAATCAATAATAGTAGATTAGTGGCCTTATGTTCATGTACTGGCAAGAAATACATGCTTGTGTCTTTCACCCTCGAAACTATTACAGGTAGAGGTGCCATCCCAACTTCAAGTTTTGGGGGTTGTACTGTAAGTACATTAAATGAGTCACAAAGAAAAATTTAGGATTTTGATTTATGCAAAGTAGGGATGCTTGGGTAATTTAAATGATAAATATCTTCAAAAGTGTCATAGACAGCTATGTCATTCTAATTTTAATTCCTAGATTTGTGTTGTAGATACATCCAATAAATCACAAACCAAAGTTATATAATTCTAAGTGATGCTAGTTAGGGGCATTTGAAAAGTTTAAATGTTGCATCACTTCAAAACTATTATACAAAGAGGTATAATTCCAAGTTGAATTTGAGGTCTCTATCATAGGTGCATCTAATGATCCACAAACAAAAGTTCTAGAATTCTAATTTATGCGAATTTGGAACTCGAGTACAATTAGAATGTTGAGTATCATCAAAATTATTATAGTCAGAGATGCCATGCCAATTTAATTTATTAGTTCATGCTGAAGGTACATCCAGAGAGCTAGAAAAAAAGTTGTAGAATTTTTATTTAATAAGGTATATTTGAGAAATTTAAATGTTGAATATCTTCAAAACTATTACAGCCAGAGGAACCATTCCAATGTACATCCAATGAACAGGGAAGAAAAAGATGTAGGATTTCAGTTTGTGCTGATCTGTTTAACTTTTGAGTATCTTCAAAATTATTACATGAACAGATAAACTATCAGCTCCAACTTCAGTTCCCATGTGCAATAAATTTTTGATTTCAAGTCAGGCTATGTCAATAAATTCAATGTTTAAAAGACCTCTGGTGTAGTTCTTGTGTTCTCTTTCTCTAATGTTTTGCTTCACGACTACAGCCTTAGATATGAAGTCATTATTGTAGGATTTTAATTTATGCAAGTTTGGAAGGTTCACAGACCGATCTTTGCTTTGAAGAAATCTTCTCCTCTAGCTTGTAATTTGAAGCCTGAAATATTTATCTTTAAACTTCAACTGGTGGACTTTTAATGATTTTTTTTTCTGTTGGGACAGCAATTACTGCAATGGAATTAGCATCTCTAAAATTCTCATCAGTGGAAATTTAAGGAATGTTGGGGATTTTGTCTAAGTCCATCTGTTATTAGTTGGTATAATGCCTGTGTTCATGGTTTTTGTATTGCCTGGACAGCCATACTTAACTCTTTCCTGCTTAAAATGCCGGAAAGTACCTGGACGAAAAGTGTCATCTACCTTAAAGTTTTACTTAAATTTCTGATTACCAGAAAACATTTTCATTGAGCTTTGAAAGTAAGACCATTCATTATGGCCTGCCCTAGGTCAATAGCTTTTTTTGGCACAGGTTGGGTGCAATGTACCCAACACACACCAAGGAAAGCTATTGACTCAGTCCTAGTTTCACCAGTAATGGGTTTCCCTGTCATGGAGATGTCACAACAGTAGAATCAATGACTATTAAGCCTGCCACCCTTAAACTAGTCAAACCTGGTGGTGGTCAAATGTCATCTGCGTCGAAGTTTGGAACAATTTTTAACAGTAAAGAAAAACAACTTGAATGAGAATTGTAGGAGAGACACAGCAAGGTAACATTCCCCTGACTCAACAGATTTTCTTGGAGTGTGTTGGACATTTAGCATCCAACCCACTCCAAGGAAAGCAATTGCCTCAGTCTAGATTCAAAGAGGAATGGATCAATATGAAAATCCAACTCAATACACAAAGTTCTCAGGCACGGTTGAGATGTGTATAATTCATAATGATATGTTACTGAAATATTTGTTAAACTCCACAGTAACCACAAGTCTTTGACATGTTGGCAGGATCATGTGATGAAGGATCACCGTCATAATGGACTTCAATTATTGTTTATCGTGGCTATTTTTAACTCTCTTCCACTCAGACCTTCCAAGAGCACTTAAGTGTAAACTGTCACATGCTTCAATGTTTGTACTCATTTTATATAGGAATAAGTGGCTCCACCAGTGCCAAGGTAACCAATGAGACTGACATCAAAGGAGGTAATGTGTAAAAGGGGAGAGAACATCCATTTTCAACATGTTTCAATAAATGTCCAAGTTACCTAAATTAGAAGTGTGATGTCCCCCTTTTACTGGGGCATGCTGACAATGCCAGGGCTCTAGCAGCATATGTTCTCTGCGTCCATGTCTATTTGGTAGTTCAAGTAACCCACATCATGTTGTTTTGGCAAATAATTTTTCTGTAGAAGATGTTCGAGCAAAGTGGACCATTGCTTAGAGAGTATTCCAACAGGTTGATTTCCTGTTTACTAATGATCATACATCGTAGGGTACACAATTCAGTTGGTTTGTTTTGAAATTTATCTGATAATTTCTATCTAAAGCATGCGCTGTACTGTGCAGGCTATGCACTCGTACCACATCATGAGGGGGCTGCTATATTAATTTCTAAAAGTGGAATTTTCATGAAACGGCAATGAATTATGTCATGTGGATTTCATAGAGAAAATGGATGTGTAATTAATCAAACAATAGCAGTCTTTTGGTCATTGTTAACATTACAACACAATACAAAGGTCATCACTGATGCAAGATATTAAATACAATTGGGCGCATATTGCACATACTGAATTTCCAGTTGTTCATAAAACTTGAATCCAGACAACAGACTGAGCCACATGCACTGAATATTTTCCTAGCTAGGGTTGGTAGATAGTAAGAGGCCCATGCAGTGACCTCAGCAAATATCTTGTCATCAGTGAACAGCTTTCCTTGGCATGGCTTGGATGGTAGTTGCCCCACGTGTATGTCAAGGAGGTTGGTGGAGTCAGTGTAAGGTTTAATAGTGGTGGTTATATTAACCAGCTACTGTTATCAAGAGTGATTTTATGAGGTCAACAACTGTCCTTTGTCACAAACTGGTTGAACCCTTGCCAAATAAAGCTGTTGACTCAGGACATACTATCCTCACAGATGTCATTTACATTTTGTATGAAAAATTCCTCATGAAGGATGATACAAGTCATTACTTGATGTTGGACTGTACCTTGGACAGATATGAGGTGCCATTGCGCCCATGGCTTAATTAAGGAGTCTGTGTATAGTCCAGTTGTCCGCCGCTGCCGCGTATCTTATTAGGGGACAATGGGAATAAACACTATATGCATTCCCTCCTACTGAGGATACATAATTATATGCCTGCAGAACATTTACGTGTTAATGGACACAAAATTGTCGAGGAATGTGTGGTCGAATGACCTGACCTTAACATGCAGCACTGCCCTCAAGTAATGATGTCCTTCTTGTGCGCGTGATTACACTGACATCTTTGCTGTGGCTCAAATTATATCTGTTGAGAAGAATTCTGGCTAAAATTATTTATAAGGAAAAGTGTGCACACCCCTTTGCCTTGACAATGTTAATTGGCTTCTTTGCTATTGCCCTCAGGCTGGTCACAATTATTAGGCTCTTTAACCTTTCCCCCCAGAATATTAAGAAGGGAGTCAAGATCTTTGTTAGGGGTGGGTTGGTGATTAATGCTCACCCAATACCTACGAAAGCTGTTGACCGGGGACACAATGTTCTGATATGGCTCATTTACGTTGAAGCATGTGCCCTTTAGGTGGCACTAAAGATAACATAATTCCCACTATATATCCACCTGTTACAAGTGGAGACACCTGTGGGATAAACAAAACCTACTTCATTCATTGATTGAAAATGTCATGCGACACAACAAGCAGGCGCTGCCACAATGCACACAAATGTACTCTACAATGTATTCATTGTTTATCTCTTGCCAGTTTTGGTTGGTGTTGTGGGATGTGGTGGGGAAAGGTGAGTTCCATATAGTGATCGCAGTTTCTGTCTGTACATGCATGCATGAGTACGTGGGTCCAGATCATTTCCGCATAAGTTGAGAAGTTTTTTAGCTAAGGCTTTCATATTGCACAGGGTTAGTGTCCTCTGTAAGAGCTAGGTCAAGGTCAAAGATAGGTCATCTTGACCCAATTCCCAAGGTCACAGAGCCACATTAGTGAATTTGGTGTCTGCATGATTACTTGAGAAGCTTTTGAGTTAGGGCTTATCCTGCTTGTATATTGCACAAGATTATAGTCCCATGTAAGGGCTAGGTCAAGTTTGAAGATGGGTGCCCTTGACACAATGCCCAAGGTCACAGAGGCACATTAGTGAAATCGGTGTGGGCATGATAACTTGAGAAGATTTCAAGCTATAGGGATTTCATATTACACATCATCATAGTTTTCTATCATGCCAAGGTGAAATTTAGAACATGAGTGACCTTGACCAAATTTCCAATGTCACACAGCCATTTTTGTGAAATTCATTGTCCACACAATAATTTATAAACTTTTTCATTTATGGGTTTTAGATTATACATTATTATAGTCCTCTGTAGGGCTAAGGTCAAGTTTGAACATGAGTTACCTTGACCCAATTCTCAAGGTCACACAGCCACTCATTTGCTTCTGGATGCTGGATTTTATTTCAGTACTTCAGTTTATACAGTAGCAACATTATATAGTGACCATGCCCAAGTTTCCCTGGACATTTCCTAAGGTAACAAACTATTCATGTCAAAGTGATTCCCATTTTATTGAGGCAACCCCAAATGCACTAGAAATGTGATGTTATTAGAGGGGTAAACTTCCAGCATGCAACAATATAGTTGCTGACCTAAACTGCCCTATGTCTGTATTTGGCCGTCCCCTCAGTGGTGCAAGCAACACTATCACATCTAGTTTTCCTTATATTTCTGTCCCCACTTGACCTATTGCCTCCTTATTTGGTACAGATAATCTATGGGTCTGGGCAATTTTTCCCATATAATAATATATAACCTTGAGGTCAAAGGTGAAGGTGAAATCTTTGTTCCATTTTTTTGATGACTCAGCAATTTTCACATATTGGCTTATATACCCTCTTAATGGTGCATCGTAGGCCCAAGGTTACCATTAAACATTAATAGGAAAGTACCTATGGGCTTTCAATTTGTATGGTTTATTTTAAACCTGAGTGACCCTGAAAGGTCAAACTGGATACATTCCTGTTGATTACTGTGTAAGTCAATGGGGATTGCATGCAATGCTTATTCATATTTTCAACTTCTTTTCCCAAATAATTGGCCAGAATAACCTCAAACTTGGTGGGGATGTAAATCTGGTAGATATCTACCAACTGTGTTCAAATGGTCATGCTCCAGTTAATTTTTAGCTCAGCTGACTTGTCAGTTGCTGAGCTTATCTTATGGTCTTTCTTCCGTCGTCGTCTGTCGTCAACAATTGACTTCTCCAAAACCGTCAGACAGATTCACTTCAAACTTGGTGGGAATGTACCTTAGGTGGGTCTCTACCAAGTTTGTTCAAATGCTCATGCTCCAGTAAGTTTTAGATTTGCATATTTTTTTTTTTTCGTGAGAGGTGCCTCCTCTGGGGATACACATTATTTTTTGCATGAAAAACTCGCTTCTAGTTAAAGCAACATAAACATCAGCAGCTAACATATCATAAAGCACTGAATTTTGTCCATTTTGGTTTATTTAAAAGGGCAAGGGAACATTATAGAGGCCATAGCTAAATCTGTCTGTATGATGCCAATGACACCCAGTGGGAAAGAAAATACTACGATAGTTCCGCAGTTGATTTGAATATATTTTGTGATCAAATCAACCTCTGAGCCGCACACATAGGTCCGTACTGTGCCCTACCCATCAGACGTAATCATTGTATTCTTAGGACATGTTTTAGGGTAATTGACAAAGCATTGAAAGATACTTGTAATACAGTGTGCAGATGTGACATAGATTTTTAAGTGTAATGGTTAAGGTACAGTACATTGGCACATGTACACACCAATAATTGCCGACTATGTCATCCATGCAGTGTGTAGATCTACAGAATAGAGCCCACTTACTTTTTTAACCATTGCCCTCTTGATCTGGCCAAAACAAGCTGGCTTTCAACTATCTGGATCAATGTTTTAGACTAATGTCAACAACAATGAAAAACATTTTGAATGAGAATTGTAGAAAATATGTATGAAGATAACATTGCCCAATTCAACAGCTTTCTTTGGCCTGGTTGTGCACACCCAATATACATTTAGTCTTAATTCAAAGGGAGAAAGGGTTAAAAAGGGTGGGGTATGATACATGGAAGAAATTGGCTTTTGTTGCCTTGGTGAAATTTGCTCATTTTGGTAAAACTTTGGCAGTCCGCAGCAAATGTGCAGTTTTGTCTACATGTCCAGATCCCACACACTTAGAATGCAGCAAACCTGGTGGCCACTGAGAGAAACAGAGACAAAAATGTAGTGTCCAGATGTTGTCCGTTTGTGAGACTGTAAATACTTGTTTCCATTGCTTTATTTATTGTGCACATGAAGTATTTTGTGTAATTTTAAATAGATGGATTTGTCTTCCATCCAGAGAGTTGAAATTTTGCTTCTTATTTGCCTATAAATATCCAGGTATATACAAAAATACACAGTCCCCCACAGGAGATATGACATGCCAGAAATACACTATTCTGCTTGGCAGCTGCACCTGCTTCCTGTGTCACGTGACATTTTGGTCCAATGAATGAAGCAGGTTTTGTTAAAGTCAGAAAGATTGCTGTAAAATCTCAAAAAAAAATTCCAATCCTGCAAAAAAACTCTATGGATACAAATCTATGGATATGTAGTAATCAGAAAATATGTAGGGTTAATGTACCTGTGAAAAAATTAAATGGGTAATTGCGATCCAAAGTTGCCAGTCTCACATGCGCACTAGCTTCACAGCTCCCACCTTAACATTTTTAGGTCTACAGTGATTCAAATCTGTTTTGAGTTATCTCTTACCGTGACAACACTGGTCTCAGTAAGACCAAACTACTGTGTTATATAATTACGATCGCGTGTTTTGTGTAAGAACAGAAGTTATACCTACAGTTTATAAACAGGCTACAGGTCGGTTAGCCAACAGTTCCTGATGAGTCGCGGAAAGCGACGAAACCAGTCAAACTTACCGTTTGCCATTGTGACCTTTGCTGGGTCCTTTGCTAACAATAAATTCAATATTTTGAGAAAGAGGAAGGCTACTGATGCCAAATATACCACAAAGGTGTATGTATCATATATCTGATTTTTAATTATATGCATGACTTTGACCTGTTTTCCAAAGGTTAAAGTGGAAGTATATTTCAGGAAATGTTTTGTGATGGTTGTTAAATCTTAAGTTGTGAACATATTATTCATATACTGGTACAGATTTCAAAGATAAAAAGTCTGTGCCATGTGGAGTCATGACAGCATGACTGGTGGTATTACTTGGAACTAACATCATAGGTATATTGACATGTGGAGTCATGGCAGCATGACTGGTGGTATTACTTGGAACTAACATCATAGGTATATTGACATGTGGAGTCATGGCAGCATGACTGGTGGTATTACTTGGAACTAACATCACAGGTATATTGACATGTGGAGTCATGGCAGCATGACTGGTGGTATTACTTGGAACTAACATCATAAGTATATTGACACATTAAATTCATTATTGCTATAACAGGTTAAGATGGAACTAAAAGTCTATGGTCAAGCTTTGTAAAAAAATTTGCATGACCTTTACCCATTTTTCAAGGTTATTAAACAAAGAAGTGAAAGAAAGTAAATTTGATATGGATGTATTTGTGTCATAATACATGTACATTACCTATCCACTACATTTGACATATGACGTCTTACCGTCTTGTGTCAGAAGGTGCAGCGTTACACATCTGCCAATTTAAGGCAGAATGAACAAGCTAGTAAACACAACAAAATTGAAAAATGCATAATTATTCCTACGAAGTAGAAAAGGACATGGATGCAAAATCAGTCAAAGAGAGAAAACTGATGGGATTGGTCAATGCTGGAGGTCAAAAACAGGACAGAGAGGTCAATCAACTGCTAGAGGTCAGCCCGTTGGTTTCCAGTCCAGAGGAACATGTATGGAGAGGATGTGATACTGAATATATCACAAATGTGTATTGGATGACCTTGAATTGCTTTCTCAAGGACATGAAGTGAACTCATTTCATATTCTTATGTGTGATGGTCATTACATGTTAACTTGTGAATATACCACTACAGGAACACTATACAGACAAAATTCTCAGGATTTTTGTAGTGATGGTGGTGCCACTTGTGGTATTAATTGAAACTAAGAGCATATAACAAAATCATATCAAGTTCACTATTGTGATAATGTATTGATATGGAACTATAAAATTCAAATGAAATGTGCTTTAGACCAATGGTCAAATTTTGGTGACCCTTGACTCATTTTTCAAGGTCATTAAGCACGTAATTAAGGGATACTAAATTCAACATGTTTGGAAAATATAAGGCTTATGATATTGTCCCACTAATGTGTATAATGCGGAAGTTGAATGTTGCACTATGTGGATGACCTTGAACTTCTCAAGGTGACAGAGGGATTTCATGTCAGGAAATAAATCTTTCACGATGTTTATCTGGTTAGATGTCAGGACAGCATCAGGCCATGGGCCTCTATAATATATCCGACATTTCTTGCTGGGAAAAATATTTTCAGTTGTTTTTGGTGAGGTACTCATTTTGTAAATGTCAGTAAAACCATGCATTTGCCTTAAATTCAGTTTGGTTTAGGCAGGGAACAAGTTGCAGTGACCCCAGTGACCTGTGACTACCATGTGTTACTAGAATGAGACTATTTTTATTTTACCTCTTTTGGCCAAAGCATTTTGCTCTGAAAGAACAGCCAAGAAATGCTGAATGTTGCCAACATAGCTTTTATTGTTTCTTATATGTCTCAGTCACCCCCTAGACTAATAAATTATTGTGTCATCCACACTCAGTCGTTTCTTAGTGTGTGTGTGTGCGGTGCCACAGAGTAACTGGAAAACCCGTGAAGAACCTGGAAAACAGACCTTTGCTTTGCGGTCCTTGAATACCCCTAAAGTCATGATGCAGTCTTAAAATCCTTGGAAACAAACAACTTCTTAAAAAAGAGTAATGAATATATCCTGCACTAAACGTTTCTGAAGTACTTTATTTTTTTAAAGTTCACCCTGTCCCCTTGAAGTAAGACTGAAACCAGTAGCTTTCCTTGGCATAGGCTAGGTGCCAACCCATGCCAAGGAAAGCTGTTGACCTGGAGCATGTCATAGCTTGATAGGTCCAGTATACAATTCTCATTGAAATTGTTTGTCATTACTGGTGAAATTAGTCCAAAGCATTCAGAGAGACAACATTTGACAATCAGCCAGTTTGGTCCAGTGTAAGTGGGGAAAGGGTTAAACCTACTTTCAGCATGTGGCTTAAGTGGACTATGGAAGCTTCTCTGACTCATCAGTCTCTGAAGACTGTGTTTCCTGAGGGTCTTGTATTACTGATGCATCTTCTCAGTTCAACATAAATTTCGCTTTTTGTTGTTACAAATTACATGCCATAAGTTCGTTGATTTCTTTGATGCACCTTTGGGTTCACTGAGGAAATTGACTCAATCCCCAGAGGTGATATATGGAAATATCATGTACAAGGAATTTGATTTAAAAAAAAAAAACATCTTAAAGGTCAGAGGCAGGTGGGAGGACAAACATTGAGAAGCGCTTGAAAATCTATGCTGTTATGTATCCTATTAGGAGGGCTCCATTTCTGTGGATTTCAGACAAAGAGAAGCATACTGGTACATGTGCCATAGATCTCTGACATGTGACACCTCTGCACAAGCTACTGTACATGGCGCAGAGTCATGCTGACTAACTCTGAGGCCAATTAATATTTACAGTTTGTGTAAATTGGACTACAGGCATATACATATGATCTGGCAAGCATCATATATAAATACTGCACATTTGATTACAATTACAGTCTGCAACCATCAACATTTACCAACATCACCACGCTATGAAATACTATACTTTTGTTGGACTGGTTCCAGAAGGAAAGGAAAAATGTTCAAAACAAAATTGGAGGAAATAAATGCTTTTTCGTTTCTATGTGTAGTGGATAGACTGAGAGCAGCAATGATGCCCCCTCTACTCGTTGCGTGAAGTGACACACTCCATGGTACATACATGTATATCTTCGGGTAAAATAACACTCCCATGGTACACATATCTCTGAGTGAAATGACACCCCCTCTACTGGCTAATATCTGAGTGAAATGACACTGTGTATATTGGCTAGTATCTGAGTAAAATGACACAGCCTCTATTGGCTAGTATCTGAGTGAAATGACACAGCCTCTGGTGGCTAGTATCTGAGTGAAATGACACAGCCTCTATTGGCTAGTATCTGAGTTAAATGACATAGCATCTACTGGCTAGAGTCAAATGACACAGTCTGTATTTGTCAATATCTCTAGGTGAAATGACAGGCTGTATTGGTCAATATCTCTAAGTGATATGACAGTCTGTATTGGTCAATATCTCTAAGTGAAATGACAGTCTGTATTGGTCAATATCTCTGAGTGAAATGACAGGCTGTATTGGTCAATACCTCTAAGTGATATGACAGTCTGTATTGGTCAATATCTCTAAGTGAAATGACAGTCTGTATTGGTCAATATCTCTAAGTGAAATGACAGTCTGTTTTAGTCAATATCTCTAAGTGAAATGACAGTCTGTATTGGTCAATATCTCTAAGTGAAATGACAGGCTGTATTGGTCAATATCTCTAAGTGATATGACAGTCTGTATTGGTCAATATCTCTAAGTGAAATGACAGTCTGTATTGGTCAATATCTCTGAGTGAAATTGCATATCCTCTATTGGCAATATCTCTGGGTGAAATGACATATTCTCTATTGGCAATATATCTAAGTGAAATGGCATATCCTCTATTGGCAGTATCTCTGAGTGAAATGACATGTCCTCTATTGGCAGTATCTGTGAGTGAAATGACATATCATATATTGGTGATATCTCTGAGTGAAATGGCATATCCTTTATTGGCAATATCTCTGAGTGAAATGACATATCCTCTATTGGCAGTATCTCTGAGTGAAATGACATATCATATATTGGTGATATCTCAGAGTGAAATGGCATATCCTCTACTGGCAATATCTCTGAGTGAAATGACATGTCCTCTATTGGCAATATCTTTGAATGAAATGACATATCCTCTATTGGCAGCATCTCTGAGTGAAATGACATATCATATATTGGTGATATCTCTGAGTGAAATGGCATATCCTCTATTGGCAATATCTCTGAGTGATATGATGCTCTCTGTGTTGGTTAATATCTCTAAGCAAAATTACACAGTCGCCCTCTACTGGATAATACTTTTGAATGAAAACACATGCTCCTCCCGCTTATCTCTGAGTGAAATTACACCCCTCCATTAATAAATGTGTGTGAAATGGCATAGCCTCTGCCAATGAATATATTTGGGTGATATTACACACACTGTATAGCCCAATATCTCTTGTGTGAAATGATGCCCCCTTTACTGGCTAATATCTGTGAGTGAAATTACACACTATGTATTGGATAAAATCTCTGAGGAAAAGGACACACCTCCTTCTGGATAATACTTTGGAGTGAAAACATGTATGCTCTTCAGGCTATATACATGTATCTAATTACCCCCCCCCCCTTTAATTCACTAATAGATCTGAGTGAAGTGACATATCCTCTATAACTTAATATCTCTGAGCAAAATGACACCCCCTGTGCTTACTACTATATCTGAGTGATACAACACAGCCTCCACTGGGTAGTATCTGAGTGAAATGACTCACCCTCTGCCAGCTAATATCTCAGTGAAATGATATGGCACAGGTACCTTCTGCTGACTAATGTAACAGTGAAAGGAAACACATTTTGCTGTGTGATATCTGAGCAAAATGACACCCTCTCAGTGGTGTGCTTGTGGCCAAAAACAGCTGTACCGTATTCGTCTTAATAAGTGCACAGTGCGCTTGGAAAAAATTTCACCCAAAACAGCTGAAAAAAGTAGATTCTAAGTGTGATATTAAATATTACCTCTTGCTTGAAAACTAGGGGATATTTTGGGGACCCTTTCTTTGAAAAAATGGGGATGCGTTTATTAGGGAGTGTGCACTTATTAAGATGAATACAGTATGTCAAATATGTGGTGCATATGTCTGGGGTTTTGTTTTATGTTAGATGGAAAATTTTGAATTTGAAGACCACATGAGATTGATCAGCAAAGTTACTAACTCGGTCTTCAGGCAAGGCGAGGAGGGTTAAAAGTTACACCATGGAAATTTTTTTACAAATATGGAATTCCACCAGAAAGTTATCCAAATAAGGATATATACGTGTACATGTATATCATATGAGACACAGGACAGCTAGTCATGCAGTGTTCCTTGTAATTCTACAAGGATGTTGAGAAGCTTTTGGTAGATATCATGAACACCAGCAGCTATTTGGCAGCCTAGAATCTCAAGTTAAAGTAAATACCGTACGTCATTCAAATTGATGATAGAGGCAAACTGGACTTACTCATAACTTGAAAGAAAAGAGGAAGAATAGTCAAAGAATGAGTGCACATAGGTCAAGTTCTGTGGCAGTACACAAACACATTTATGTATTACTAATTGGGTACAATATTGCAGGAAGTATTTAACTTTAAAGGAGAATGTTGTTATTCAGGACCCATATCTGTTACGGACTGGGAGAGGTAATTCATATTGGAAGAAGCCCCTGTACAGATGCACAACATGTTGATATCAATTCTGTTCCTCATATTAATGTTAAATGTGTGAGCAAGAGCCATTCACAATCTCCGTAAGCTTATAATTACAAACATATGCATGAGTTCCTTCAAGTTTTCATGTCAATTGTACATGTAAATAAAACAATGAGCATCACAAAATGAATTCAGTCTGACATGTGAATGAAGGGATAATAATATTATTCCTCTACAATACAGTTTAACTTTGTCCGTATGAACTGATATTCTGCACACTCACAATTTTAGTGCTAAATCTGTGATTTAATCCTGAAAACCTGATACTGATGTACCAGCGTGCAACCTGATGTCATTAAAATTTACCAGAAACAATCCATTATGCTGTCATGTGTTTCCTACTTTATCAACAAGAGGCTCTGGCTGCATCCCAGGTTATAAATGGATGACACAGGAGACTGTGATCAAAGGGAAAGAATGTCTGTTTCAAAGGACACGTTTTAAACAGTCTAGGTGACCTTAATTATGAGCATGTGTTAAGTACCCCTCTCTATTGGGGCATGCTGACCACACCCAGCAGAGTTTCTGCAACACTTTTATTATAGTTTGCACTGGTGTATTCTTTGTACTTTGCTGATTTATGCTGTTTCAATGTCAAATGCTTACCCATATGATATTTTTATATTTTACTTCCATGTATTCCCTTGATCTTGTCGTCGGTATGTTCAGCATGTATTGAATGAGACAATAAACAGTTATTACTAATTTTTCCGTGGATGAATGCACAATTGAAATATTTATATCATACTACATTCTATCCACTGCATCTGGTATATGATCTCTCAATTTGTGTCTAATCCATAACTTTATCCCATCACAAATCATTTGTCCATGTATGTTCCTTTGGATTGGCGGCCAACAGGATGACCTCTGTCGATTGACCTTGCTCCATACTTGACTTCCAGTATTGACCAATCACATCAGTTTCCTTTCTTTGGCTGCTTTCACATCCATGCCCTTTTCTACTCTGTAGGAGTGATTACATGGTTTTGACTTTCATTGTGTTCGTTAGCTCATCTTTTTAACCTTAATTTGGTAGGTGTAAATCAGTGCATCTTCTGACATAACAAAGTAAGGGTTTCACAAGGTGCTCTTTGTTCACTGGGCTAACTTTGGTGGTATGTTTCCTGCTTTGTTGTTGTTTCCATGATGGTGTCTCACCATAATATTGGTAAAAAGGCCAGAGGACACACAATGACTAGTTTGGAGAACCACAGTCATTGCTGTCATTGTTTAGAGGCTGTGAGAGGGGCCACATGCTCGTGCACTAACCCTGCAGTGTGTGCTGAGATTGACCTTACCACCCGTCACTGCACTTACATGTGGAGCCAGACCTGCTCCAATTTAGATGCTCCAATACTGCAATCATGGGCGCAGGCTTCGGTGAGCATTGATATATCTTCACTACAAGCTTTAGTGGCTGGGATGATAAGCCAACAGATCCTGTTGGTTGCATCTCAGTTGAAGGCATCTCTACAGGTCCAGGTACAGCTCCCATCTTGGGACCAGGCTACTACAGTTCCTGTTCCATCCCCATCTTCAGCCCCAGCTTCATAGTCATTCAACTGTTTTTTCCTCCGGGGAGGACTGTGCCAAGGAACAAGAGAGGAGGAAGGCTGGTTTTCATTCTCAACTCAGGAACCTTTGACCAGTTCCCTTCCCTGACTTAGCAACTTTCAGCACTGCAGGTTGGGGTGTAGTCCTCATCTCAGTTGCTGTCCCCAACTCGGGACTTTACACCACCTTGGGACAGGGCTTGGTTATCATCACCAGTTACACAGGATCATTAGCATAGGCCCACTCTGACTTTCAGGATAGCTATTGGGGGGAAAAACAATCAAGCATGTCAAAAGTGAGGAACCAGTGGAACCAGATCCCCCTTCTGTGACACTATTGGTCAATGGGTCAGTTCTACCAAGCCACCTTTAGTGCAGACCTCCAATGGATCAAGATCAGCCCTGGGTGTAGACCACCTACCTCTAGTTGCTTTGGTTCCCAGTCCAGAGAAACAGGATATTATAGCTAGCATATTGATCTGCCATTAGCAGGTCAACAGATATCCCTAGAGGCTCATGCAAGTTGACATTGTCAGTCATGCTCACTGTCCTCAATGCAATCACAGGCAGATCTCTCTGAGGACGGGGAAGAGTCCTGCCCACAAAGTGGCTTCCCATACTCAAAAGTTCTAAGCACTTCCTGCGTCAACACCAGCAGCTCTGTCCAACAACCAGCCCTAATATGGCAGCTAGAGAGACAGTGAAAGAGATGCTCTGTGACATCACAGCCTGCCTCAGCACCAGGATGGGGAAGCAAGAGGACTTCAGTGGTGAGGGCTACCCAATGGTACTGTGACAGCGACAACATAGATTTAATAGTTGACCACTTCAGGAACCAGGGTATGGGATCATTGAAGAAACTATGACCCTCGGCACCAAAGTCGATGTCGCAGATGACAGAGGAGAAGCACCAAGTAGCGAGCTGCTTCTCCATATATACTGGGGACCAGACCGAGGCCATGTCAGAATAATTGGAGGCTTTAACAGCCAGCTGGTCCCATAAGTCCAACTTATGGGAGTTACTTCCCAAGCCTAGGCGCCTCCCCAAGATGTATCAGGTTCCAGTTTACACTTTTGACTTCAAGCCTCATGGAGCTCAGCAGCAGTTAAGTACCTTATGTCTGGGGAAGAAGTTTCCACCTGATGTCTATCCTCTGCAGAGGATAATCAACAGGATTATTACAGACATACTAGTCCTATTGGCCTTGTCCAGGTCCGACATTGAAGCCCTAACCCAGAGCCAACTGCTGTGTATGCTCCCTGACTGGTCAGACCTGGATCCTGACATTAGGGTCCTCAATATTATAGGCCAGTTAGAGCAGTCCAGCGCATTTTCTTTGCATCATGTCTTGACAGTATGAGTCTATCAATGCCAGAGTTTGAATTTAACAGGTGCCCGATGTTTGCACAGCAACTAACAGCTCCCAGCAGGAATCTGTTTACATGTGGCACTGTGGTCCATGTCTTGAGAGGACACCCCAATGAGAGATCACCTGTCTTGAAAGACCACCTTTTCATGATACTTTACAAAGAATTATTAATTAGTACTTTTCATCTTGTTCATACATAGCATGAAAGACCACCTGCCTTGAGACACCACAAGTTGGCCATCTGTTGAGGTGGTCTTTCAAGTCAGGTTTCAGTGTACATGGTATTTATAGCTAGTACATGTACATCCCATCTTGGTACTACAAAGGTGTCAATCACCTGTTAATACATGTAGATGATGCCTTGAGCAATCTCAGATTGTCACTTAATGGCATAAATCTAGAGTAAGCTATATTCACTGGCAGGTGCCTTTGGTCAAGGGTACCGTATCACCTGACATCTTTTGACCAATCAGATAACAGAGGAGGTGTCATGTGACCCCTCTTCTCCAGTAGTGCTTAGTGGTGTCCTGATTTGCATCAAGCCATTGGAGCTTATATCCCAGTCTTTATTTTACAGTGAGTAAAAGTATGTGGCGCATAACTTTAAAACAAAAAAAAACTTTAATCCGATGAACTTTCTGTCTGCAGGAAACGTGCTGTCAAAGGAGGAGAATAACAAGCTTACAGCTTTTGAAAGGGCAGGAATGGAGAACTTCATGGTGCAGCGAGACCTGCTGAGCAAAGGACACATTGATGCTAAAGTTTCAAGTACAGGTGAAAGGTAAGATACACAAAATGAAAAATCTGCATGTGGCTAGTTTGTACACTATTTAATACACAGTATACAAGCACACATACAAAACAGCTTGGTCAGTGATGTGTGGACTCAGCTGAATATATGACTCAATACACAAACACTTGCAGGGTAGGTTTTTAGGTCAGCCGAGTTGTTAATCAGCTGAACTGATTGTATAAGGTTGTTCGTCATCTTTCAGTCATTCTGTCCATTACCCTTGCAGACACAATGACTTTTGAGCAAATTGAGCTACTATCATGAAACTTGTACTGTAGAAGCGTCTTATTAGAAGCTTGGCTGACTTAACATTCAGTGGCCATGACCTGTTTTCAAGGTCACCAGGGGTCATCATATTTTCACTCTTGCTGACACAAGAACTTTTGAACAAGTAGAATTATTACCACAAAACTTGTACTGTGGAAGCATCTCAATAGAAGCTTAGCCACGTTTTATATTCAGTGACCTTGACCTGCTTTCAAGGTCACCAGGGGTCATGATACATGTATTTTAACCTTGGTTGAGGGGGTTAGGGTCATTCTAACTTAAATTTTTCTAATGGTGCTATGTCACTACTAATCACATGACAGTCAGGAAACCACCTGCAACTGATGCCATGTAGACAAGGGTAGGTTGACAGAGTGCTAGCAGTGCAGCAGCACTTCTACCATGCAGACACCTCTGGATGTTTGGAACTGCGCGGGAGAGTTTGACAGATCATTCTGTTACTGCATGCCATGTGTAGAACTTGGGAAGCATGTCATTTGAACAGTTTCATGGCCACTGTAACTTGAACATGACCAAAGTTATAAGCAGCAAGCTGCGCTCATGGAGTATCAAAATTTTGTTGTATCTTAAGGCTTACCCCTTCCACTGTATGCTTTACATTAAGTGATTTTTTTTTTTTTTTTTTTTTTTTTGTGTGTGTCAGTTTTTTATGTGAATTAGCATTGTATTCTTCACTGCAGACACACAGGCCACTTTTTCTCCACTGATTATTGCTAGCCATCGATATTTCTATCCTAGACACTCAGTCATGTGTGTTCGATACCACATAGAATGAAAGTCATGTATTTGCTAAACAACTTTGCAGTTTTAAAGGCTTATCATGGATTTAGTCCATAATATAGTGTTTAGGACAAAGTATTAGTGTAGACTGTATGCAGTTTGTCGGTGTGTCTCTGGGGTGCGCAGCATGTGACAATGACTCTCACATGATTCATTCATAATGGAGCAAATCCAATGTACGTTATCCACCAGATGGCACCACTTAAACTGAATGTTCCTTTGAACCTGTTTTAAAAGTTTGAATAAGCTGCGGGTGATGCAGCCACCCGCAGATGGCCCTTGTGTGGATTTCTTTTCTCAATCTTTGAACCAGTTGTATAAACTACTGGTGTTAGAATCTGTGGATAGCACCACTCACCAGAAGTTGTTTTTTTTTAAAGTATATATCTCATTGCAAATGTAAGTTTTGTATATTTTTTAAAACAATATATAGCATTAGAAGCAAGTCATTTATCTCGCAGGCATATACAGGATGAGATGTAATCTCTACAACAGTGACGTGATGCAAACACACTCTTAGATAGCTTCTGCAGGTAAACCAATTCTTGCTATACAGTGTTGTGAGCTAGTCTTTGGACATTTCTGGGTTACAGAATTGTCCATTGGGCAGTCAGATGATTGGTAACTGTTTCTTTGATGAATATATCAGTAGCAAAAGTTTTGTGGAATATTCTTATGGTCTCTGCTCTCCTGTCCGGTGTGGATCCAAATTTTTTTAGGGATGGTGATGCTGAAATGATTGTGGCCAGGGTTTCCCCCACCTGGGGCTGTTGTTGGTGCTCTGAGGGGGGTCCAGGGGGCAGCGCCCTCAGGAGCTCCTGGATTTCAGTCATTTTGATAGTGTCAAAACAGCTTTTCCTGGTACCTAAATTTAAGTCATGCACATGCATAAAACAAGAAAAAAAGTAAGATTCTTGGAGTGAAATACCAGGCTATTTTAGCATTGCAGTAGCACGGCTGTGTCAGCATTCCATTTTTAGAACTGTTGAAACGCAGCCACTACAGGAGCCCCGAGCCCAAGTGGTTAGCGCAGCACTGCTGACTTTGGTGTCACACAAATACATAAGCACCGATCATGAAAAGTTGTCATAATTTTTAGGGGGAAAGCAATTTTTTTTTTTTTTTAGGGAGGCGGAGGTGCTCAAGCACCCGAAGCACCCCCACCCCATCCCCTGATCCGCGCATGCCTGTGGTACTTGTCGGTATACTGGTACTTGAATAAAAGGTTGAGATCAGTTTACGAAGGATATGAATCTGGTATCCTTATGTCAATTCAGAGTGCATTGATTTTTTTCAAAATGGTAGTGAAAGAGTGAATCCATGCCGTTGTGCAGCAAACTAAATATATGTGACTGGTCACATGAACAACGGTATTGAGTGTTCTCATATATGGCTTGGCAGTTTCTTATTATTGGTTCTCATTTGTCCATCACTGTCTGTAGGGCAAATTATGGACTATATATATTTTCTGAGAAAGGTAGGGTCCTAGCTTTGTGGTTGACAGAAAATAAAATAAAAAAATACTAGACCTTATTCTGGATGTGAAATGTTTGTCAACTTAACAAACCAATGGTCAAATTGAGGAGAAAGGGCAATGTGATTGGGCCTTTGCAGTCAGTGAAAATAGAACCTTTGCCAGTGGAAATTACTTCCTTAATTGTGTTTCCATACCATTTTTGCTTTATTGATTCTTCTGTTCATTATTTTCTTGTTGAGTGAAAACTTGTTTACTTTTCAGTGCAATTTGTCCAAATTTTGTTCAGCTTTCCGTCAGCTTTCACCATGTTTATACAGTGGCCACTGGCTTGAACAAGTACTTCAATGAGAGACCACCTGTCTTGAAAGACGAACATTTCAGGTCACATTGCTCAGTACTTTTCATCTCATTTGTGTCTGCGTTAAAAGACCGTGCATGTCACAAAAAACTCACAATTTAATTGTCATCCCTTGTGATGGTCTTTGAAGAGAGGTTTCACTGTATATGTAGGATACTATGCTGGTCAGGACATTGGCCACTAGTCTGGGAGTCATACACCAGTAATTTAGCCTCGCTTTGTTTCGCTAGCAGTCCAATTGTTGCGAAATGATAGACTGAGTCTTTTTGGACAGAGCATTCTTCTTGACTGAAAACTCTTTTAATGAGGAGTTTGGAGTGGCCAGCCCACTTGATCCAAACAAAGTTAAGCAAAATTTCTTGGGAAATGTGGAGTGGGTTTCAGATGATTAAGAATTGGCTGGCAGGTACTGTCAATGTAAAAGGATATGTATTGGATTTTTCAGTATTTTTCAAATAAAACTTGGGGAAAAAAAAAAACAGACCTAGTGCCACAAACATCTGCAGTGGCCAAATAATGCAACATTTTGTTTCTAATCTACCCGCTCATTTGTATCTGAAGCAGTTATCATTGTTAATTACAAATCCAAATGCAACACAATATCTTGAGCCGGCTTGTGGTGTGTGCCATTTTGAGCATTGTACAATGCATTGGCCATTGTGGGACAGTCGCTCAAAAAAACATTTGATTTGGCAAAATTTTACAGAGGAGCGTGTGCAATATGGACAATAGTAATTCTATATGTAAATAGGTTAGACAGGGACAAGTTAGCTTATGGAAAGTAAAGAGTTCGGACTGCGGAATAGGGTAATGACTACTAGGAAGTGGTTCTGGGCAAAAAGACACAAATACAATTTGATTTGGATATCAAAGTGAATCATGGCCACAGCATATATTATATCATTATTGATGCGCTAAAACATTGTCAAAATATATACTTTTGGTTGCATATATTAACCACCACCATCGCGATCGAAACTTGAAAACTTCACAATTTTAACTGCTTCTCTGTATCAGATAGCATCAAACTTTCTTCCCTGGGGATCACAATATGTTTTTTAATGTTGCAACGTCCTTTGACTCCAGCTCATCTGTTGTAAACACTATGTTTTCCTTCTCAATTTCTGCTATGCAATCTTTATCATTGGGGCCCTCCAGTGTAATAATACCGACTTCGACACCCTGATTTGTTCAGCGCCCTCAAGCAGCAACTTTTGTACTACTAAGTGCTCTTAGTGCTATCTGGCATTTTGAAAATGTCTATTCCAAGTGTCCTGCAGATTGGGATGTTGATCACATGAATAACTAATCACATATTCTTATGCCAGTACATGTAGGTCTATTACTTGGTAGGTCATGTGAACCTGACCTCCAGGCCAAAGTTCAAAATCAGAGGTCTTGTTACAGGGTCAAAGTTCACCCACACTGTTTTCCATTGCTTATCAATCTTGTGGGGGAAGAGACAAAATGTAATCCCTAGCTTGCATCTATGGGTATGTCCTTAGCTTGTCCAATTTCCTGGTGTCTGCATAGGGGCATGCATGGAACATTGCAGATGTATATAGGCATCTTTGAAAGCATAAAGCTCCTTAGAACTAATAATTTAAGTTAAATCCTACGTATCTGCAAGTATTTCTGCTTTCACTTCACACGCTACAATAGAGACCTCTCCAGAATGTGCCCTACTTTGTATCACAAAATCACATTGAAAGATTGTGTTGATAGAAACAGCTACTAGACATTGCATAGTTATAGGAGTATTAGAAAACTATGCGGTTTGTGTCGGGTGGTTTCTGCACTATTTTACTTGCCACCTTTTGTTTTCCTTTTTCCTGTAGGTATGGACTTTGTGGAAACTTGACTGATACAAGCTGACTTACATGTGTATGCATTGAGGAAGATATATAGTCCTATAACAATGATTAAAATAAATAAATAAATAAATAAATAAATAAATAAATAAATAAATAAATAAATAAATAAATAAATAAATAATAATAATAATAATAATAATAATAATAATAATAATAATAATAATAATAATAATAATAATAATAATAATAATAATAAAACCATTCTGTATAACAAAATGTAACATGACATATAGAACTCTGAACCAAAAATATGAGACATCTGATGATGCACCATTTTGCCAAAGTTGCTCTTCAGTGCAGATAGTGTAGCATCACAAAAATATTTTATCCAGAAAGGCCTGAGAAACATCTCATTAAAGTAGGTCCTATATTGTCCATATTATGTAGTAGCAATTCACCTAAAAGTTGCTGTATGCCTTCTTTCTCAGGTCTACTCAGTTGTGACTCACTGCAAAATGGAAGTGCACATGACAAACTGAAAGTTTGGGACGACAGCCAATCAGCATGCCTTAAAGCTGTTTGGTAGAGGACCAATAAAAATGCGCAGAACAAAATGAGATCCAAAGTGTTACCTGATCAGAGCATGGGTGTTTCATAAATGTGTTTCAGTATTGTACAGAAACATCCAAAAATAAATATTAAATGTTTTTGCACAGGTAACATGATTTCTTTTCAGAAAAATAAAACGTGACAGTTTCCATCGAAGTTTGATGCTAATTGGATGATTTCAAAAGCAGTAAATTGCCTTATCAAGCTAGCTCAAAGTACAATGCAGCATACAGAGTGTGTGAAATCACACCAAAATAGCTTGTGCCCTTAAGTCTACCTTTTAACTCTTGACCTGTGGGGAAAGCTCAAAGAACCAGATTTCTCAAAAGTAGAAGACAAATACATGTAGGGCAGGGGCTGCATTTGCCTATAAATGCACATAATTGGATCTTCCTGGATACGCCACTGTGTGAAGTACCTGTCTGAGCTATATGACAGAGGTTGGTGATTTAGTTCATATTACCGTCTGCCTCTTTTTGCACATTTCGCAGAATTGTCATCAACGTTTCAAGCCCTACATTTATACTCTTTTTTTTTTCCCGTCTTTCGTCTGCAAAATAGTATTCTGGGAAAGAAGTGGGCAGAAAAAGGCACCACATAAAGATAAAGTCAATATGTTTGCCGAATGTATAACAAAGTTAATTAGGGACTGAATCAAAGTGAGGCAGGCAATGAAATTAACAGATCACAAATCAATTGCTTCCACCATGCAGGAAACCACTAGATTGCATATATCTCATTACTAGATTGCATATATCTCATTATGTTTTCTCACCAATGAGTAGCAGCTAGGTGATCACATTTCCAGGAATAGCATAGGGTCGCATGCCGATATTCTGAAAGGTTTCCAGGAAAACGGTGTTGTTTTCCTATTTACAGTCAGCAATGTAGATTAAGTATATTCTGCTCGCAAGGCATGCTTTATGCCATACACATGCTTCTTACGGCAAGGTAGGGATCCAGCTAAATAGGTAACCCTTGTCCTTCTGGTACCCAGATCCTGCACTCATTTATCTTCTGGGTGTAGTTTTTCTGTATGAAACCCCTAAAAGAAAAGGAGTATTGGTTAAATGTTCGAATGAAATTGGTGTTTGAGACCTTTGTCTACTAGCCGTAAAGACAAATAAACCATACAAAACAGCATTTTAATGAGAAACCTGATTTACAGGACTCTCAAAGTAGTGACTCTCATGCAACTAGGTACATGTACCTTGCTATGGCCTCTAGAGAGCATTAGTTGTAATAAAGAATTGAAATGAATCATAGAGAAAGCAGACATCATTTAGATCAAGTCAAAAGATCCAAATTCAAAGTGTTAGTGATGAAAATATCTTTGGTTGCAAGCTTGTCAAATAGATATCCCAGGATGGAAGAGTGATGACAGCATAACCTCTCAAACTGCTTTTAACTCTTTCAATGCCAATCACATCTAAAGTCGATCTTCTAAAGTCAAACTAGTCTGAATTATCATGGGGATCTCAGATTTGTATTCCTCGTAAAAAATAACCTTTCATTCAATTGCCAGCATGCCTATAGTTCCACAGAGAATACCACAGGTCAACAACTTTTCTCGCCACGCATTGTGCCCAACGAGCGACGCGAAAAAGCTGTCGACTCAGTCCAAAATTTGGCACTAAAAAGGTTAATGTTTCAAAGACACCCCCTCCCCCCCCAAAAGAAAGAATATGGAAAAGAAGATTTGCTTCCAAGTAAATCTGTCTGTGTACCTTCAAAACTTGCATGAATGTAAATGCCACAATGTTTGCTGTGGTCTGTTCCATGCACCTTCACCACAAGCCTATGAATTGAAGTTGGAATGGCACCACTACATATAATAGCTTTCAAGATATTCAACGTTGAGACCTTTCAAGAGCCCCTTATTAGCATAAATTAAAATTCTCATAGAATCATGGCCTAGTTTGGAGTTTCATGAAGCTGTTGAAATTTTAATTGCAACTAATTTCCAGAATGTTGAAAACAATGATTATTCAATACCAAGGTGCATAATTTCGCTAGTAGGGCTATGTTCCGATTGAGAGTTTCTGTGTACAGCAGTGTCTGAGAAACCATCCCCACGAAATTTGGCTGTAAAGAAGATAAAAGAAAAGAAAGAAAGAAAGAAAAAAAGAAAGAAGATAACAGAAAGAAAGAAAGAGAGAGAGAGAGAGAGAGAGAGAGAGAGAGAGAGAGAGAGAGAGAGAGAGAAGGAAGGAAGGAAGGAAGAAAAAAGACAGAAAGAAATGTCTGGGTTGGCACCTAGACATAGAGACACTGTGATGTGTGTAACTGCCAACAAAAAGTCACGATTGAAACATCTCTTATTCCTGATTACGTGAATAAAAAACAGTTAACAACACCTGTGTTGCTTGTCAGATGTATGAAGTCAGATACCTGTGAAGATGCGCGTGTCCAAAATGTACATACATGGGTTGAAATTAATGGACAGTCAATAGCCTTTTTGGACTGCATTAGAAGAAGCTGTTGATGATTTCCCCAGTGAAATGGAGAGAAACTATGCATTAATTTGGTACTTTATTGATAAAAGTGGCAGACGATGGGTTTCTGCTGCCTGAAAACTCATGCCCTTCATAGCAGAAAGACAAAAGCTTTAGACAAGAAACACTGGTACTTGAAAAAATAACTTATAGTGCAGAATATCATTAACCCCCACCCCCACCCCCCCATTGAGACTGAGTTTGAGACTGAGCCAAGAGGTTGCGTCAGTACCCAATGCATACAAAGGAAAGCAGTTGATTGCGGGCATCTTGTAGTGATAGGTCGGTGGGTCTCATCAACAATTCTCATTCATATTGTTTATCACTTGTGTGAAAATTTGTCAAAAAACAGTGAAGCAGATGACATTTGACTACCATCCAGCTTTGGCTGGTTAAGGAGTGAAGGATTCATATAAAATTCCCCTTTGATGGCAGCTACACCTCCACAGTGACTCACAATGAGAGTAGAAAGAGTGAGGACATGTACTTGGCTTTACTATATATATGTAGGCCTACATGTATTAGGCTTCAGCTCATGGGAAGATCTTAATGGTTCTGACTATATACATGTGTATGACAGCATCCTTGCCTGACATGGTCATCTTTTTATTATAAAGGTTGCAATTTCATTTTTGTTGCAAAGTTTACTGCTTTTAAATTATCAGCAATCTGTGCTATCAGATTAAAGGACAGTCCTGGTATATAAAATGTCATAAAACCGTGATTTAACTTATTCCACCCTAATGACACTTTTTCCCGCAAATAACTAAATGTCGTCTGCTAATTGTATTTTACAAATTTAGGGATTGTCTTTCAAAATTTTGGATAAGACTTACATGGAGGATCATTCCAAATTATATGCTTATGGTCAACAGCTTTCCTTGGCATGCTCTGGGTACACTGCACCCAGAGCACACCAAGGAAAGCTGTTGACTCAGTCTTCTATCAGGGTGAAATGAGTTAAGACCATACCTGGGGCCTAAGGAATAGGGAATAGATCCCCACTTAAGAAGATACACTATTGACGTAAACTAATACACTTACTGCTGGTAACAAGCCTCATGGCACTGCACCTAGACATCATATCCCAGCTATCCTTAAATAGCCAAGTACACATAGTTTATGCTTTAAGCTATAAGAGGGAGAGATTATAATTGAAGAAATCTGCTATTAACAGAAAAATTCATGAAATTGACAGTTGAGTCATCCATTTATATATTACAGTGTAATGGTAATGTTACATCAAGAATTACCCACAGGTGAAGTTAGATGCCATGTACATGTACTGAAATTAAGAGTCAGGCAATGTACATATAATTAAACATGTGCTTCTCTGGTATCTACGAATAATATACATTTATGCGGACTTCAGTCATACCTTGAAAAATAATACATGCAAGTCATTTCTTTGGCAAAACCTGTGGCTGCTTGTTGGCAGAGACATAACGGAGACAGCAAGTGTGTTGAAAGGCCCTCATGGCCAGCTTTATTCAAAGTCCACGAAGTGGAGACTGTTAGCTGTCATGGGCAGCGGGCACCAAACCTAATTCTCAGAAGTGACCTCTTCTGATGGGTGGCCGCTGCCCAGAACCGATTTGTTCATATGACAACTGATATAACTGACAAGGTGAGGGCAATTAACGCCTTTACTAACTCTACTTCTTGTACTTCCAGGTGGTTGACCGGGGAGGAGGTGGGAGAAATAATTTTGTCGAGGAGATCGGGTTTTCCAACTTGAAATCACGTCCGACTTGTTTGCGAACTAAACTGGGAATGGTTTGCAAAACCCGCGCTCCAGCCTGACCCAATCGGGGTGACGCCTAAGCGCACACAATGCCCCGTGACTAGATTCAGCCACTCACAGACCTTTGAGCAGAACACGTGTCCGGAGACATGTGACTGGCATGTGGAGCGTGACCCTTTAACCTCCTCTCCGTCCCCTGGAAGTGCAATAATATAGGGACTTCCCCGCATAAAATTTGTTATTTCCATAACTTTCCTTTATGCGGACTTCAGTCATACCTTGAAAAATAATACATGCAAGTCATTTCTTTGGCAAAACCTGTGGCTGCTTGTTGGCAGAGACATAACGGAGACAGCAAGTGTGTTGAAAGGCCCTCATGGCCAGCTTTATTCAAAGTCCACGAAGTGGAGACTGTTAGCTGTCATGGGCAGCGGGCACCAAACCTAATTCTCAGAAGTGACCTCTTCTGATGGGTGGCCGCTGCCCAGAACCGATTTGTTCATATGACAACTGATATAACTGACAAGGTGAGGGCAATTAACGCCAAACGAGACAGGTCTACCCCATGGCAGACCTGGCCGGCCCCACCCAGCCACAAGTTTTGCTCAAAGGAAATAAATAAGCAGATTTCCAAATGATCACATATGGGAATAATAATAATGCTTTAAATACAATAAAATATATGTAAGTTCAAGCGTATCCTGTTGACATAAATATTGCAACATATGCCCATGTGGCAGTGTTTGGCGGAATGCTGTAGCACCGTTGTGACTAAGTAAATGGCAAACGGTGTTGTCTCCCATTAACGAGTCTCATGAAAGAGGGGCAACCCATGTCGCCCCGCTTCCACTGTCCTGAGATATAAAAGTGTTCACTGAGTACTGTATATTAATATGTAAATGTACTTATGGGCAATCTTATTGATTGTAGGCTATGTAGATTGCCTTTGTAATTCTAAAGTTGTTGCCACTGAGGAGGAGGGCAACCCATGTCGCCTTCCACTGTCTAAGTTTTCCATGTGGCATGCCTACAATAATGATTGTTCAACTGTAACCGCAAGGTACGTGCTGTTCAAGATACTGTGACCTTTACGAGAGAAGATGCCCGAGCAACCCCGCCGACTTCGTGGTGCAGAAGTAATAGGATCCTGTGTGAACCTGCAATGTGGCCGCACGGCTCGTGCGGTGAGGGAATTAAAGAGTCCAGTTTTTCCGGGCCAATAGCTTACCAAGGAAGCACCCAAACCATATCAGGCCAACCTGGTATCCATGCTGTTCATTGTAATTGCGGTGTCCTCATAACAATTTGAGAGAAGCTGTTCCAAGTGAGGACCCAACCCATGTCGGGACCTAACTATAAAAATATTTAATTATAGTCGCCGTGAAACTTCCAAAATGGATAAGGGGAGAGGGGCCAACCCATGTCGGCCCCTTCCTGGATTTTTTTTAAGGGGTTACTTATTTATGTGGGATAGAGATAGACCTTGCGAGGTTCAGACCATACCGTACCCCAGGGTCTGGTGTGCCCCATGATGCCTGTTCAATTTGTTACCACTCTGATGTACTTCCTGAAAGCATCAGATTTCCATCGGCCTTTGAGTCTAATTTGGCTGTCAGGAACTCCGTTCTCTGCGTCCCAAGATGCAGCTCCAATTCGGAAGCTGTGTCCCTTGTAAAAATTGGGAGACAGATTGCAAAATACAAGGCAGTTGCGCAGATGGGAGTCAAAATTTGACCGGCTGACCGGTAAACCTGCCGCAGTGCAAAATAAGCTGCCTGCTCGGGGCCCACGTGCTTGCAGGTAAGACAAGAGCAGGGCCACCGGACACGTAGGGCCCTTTGTGGACTTAAACGAAATACAGTGGGGGTGGCCCGAAGTGTTATGTTTGAAATTCCGGAAGACTACTCTGACTTCAGCTGGGTTACCATTCCTGGTCATAATATGTACGTCATTCAGTTGAACAATATTATGTGAACTGTGATTTGCTGTGTATACTAACTCACCAATCCTTGAGTAAGTATGAAAAGCAAATGAGAATAGAGCTTGGTAGAGCATTGTATTGTACCCTGTAAGTACGTGTGGCACTGCACGCAAAATTTTTCCCAGAATGGGTTTTGTAAGTGGGAGTCGCATATCGTTCTGGGGCCTCAGTTTATATGTGCCAGCCACTAGTTTTTTTACCAGAAAAGCTTTAGTGGGGTCTGCGTAATTCTGAATTTTGTGAAGGTAGCTTAAAGCTGATAAATAAGTGGAGATTGTACTTGGGGACTTGTTGTCATTGAAAAGGTATGCTATAAAAAGGGCAACATTTGCAGGCGTCATAGGACACGCTCGTCCCAAACCAAAGCGTAAACAAAATTCTTCACATGTATCCCATATCTTGTTGTACAATATGGCCGACTGGGGGGCGAGAGAGGCGGTAAGCAATTCTTTTACTGTAGCAGAAAGTTCAGAGGCTTCAGCTCGTCGGGAATCTTCTCCGGGTGTGGACAGCTCTGTGGGGAAGACAATTTAAATTTCTGAATCATGCCGCGACTCAAGAAATCGGCCTGGACATTTGCAAGGCCTGGTATGTGCTGTGCGCGGACCCTTATATTAAATTTGAGGCATGCTAAAACCAATTTCCTGATGCCATGCATGATCAGTTTGTCTGGTGAGGATTGTTTATTTATAATTGCGACGAGAGCCTCGTTATCTGTTCGAAGTAAGATAGAATGATTTTTCATTAACCCCCCCCAGACGTACATTGCCACAACAATGGGAACTAATTCTAAGAAAGATATATTGAAGTTTGACCAATTAGCTGGAAATTTGTCATACAACCACCGAGAACGAAAGACTGCACCAAAACCCCAGGATGCTGCACTGTCAGTGAAAAGCTGGATTGTGTTGCTTGACAGCCACGGTTCTTCAATGAACATTGTGCGGCCATTGAAATGTTGTAGAAACTGGAGCCAACAGTGCATGTCTGCTCGTGACTCGGCAGTCAGTGTAATTTTAAAGTTTGGAATAGTACAACCTAATGTCAAATTGATCAACCTTCTAAGGAATGCCCGACCTGGTTGGATCGCAATGCAAGCAAAACTGAGGGACCCAATGAGAGATTGTAGTTCTCGTAAAGACAATTTCCGCTTGACTTTGTTGTTTTGAAGCATTTCTTTACACTTCGCGACTTTATTATCTGGGAGAAGAAGTTCCATTTTTAAAGAGTCAAGCTCGATGCCTAAAAATACCAGACTTGTTGCTGGGCCCTCAGTTTTGTTGTGGGCAATTGGAATGCCCAGCAGGTCACACAACTTTAGAAATTTTGTCATTGCTATCGCACAACCATGTTTTGTTTTGTCTATAATCAGAAAGTCGTCGAGGCAATGTACCACTGCCTGGACTTCCAACTTATTTAGCAAAATCCACTCCAGTGCAGAACTTAGTTCCTCAAAAATACGACAACTGGACGAGGCGCCCATGGGAAGACAGACATCGTAGTAGAATTTCCCCTCCCATTTAAAACCCAATAAAGGGTGGTCTTCCGGTCTGATCGGAACTAGACGGAAAGCATTCAAAATGTCAGTCTTCCCCATGAAGCAACCCCGTCCAAGTCTTTTTATACATCTTACTGCGTCATCAATGCTGCCATATTGTACATAAGATGCCTCTTTGGGTATGCCCTCGTTAACAGACAATGTTGATTGTGAATTTGCATATGACAGGTGATGTATCAAGCGAAAATCACCAGACTTTTTGGGGACCAACCCCAGGGGGTTTTCATGTAAGTTATCAAAAGGCTTGTGTTGAAATGGGCCTTTTATTCGACCTGCTTCCAACTCTTTTTCAATTTTTTCTTTTACAATGTCGGGTCTATCTGTTGCTGATTTTAAATTTTTGCAGGACTGACCTTTACATCCCCCTTGGTGGCCAAGTGAAAACCCATGGGTGAAACCGTGGATCAGATACTCAACTTTGTCTGAGGGGTACCCAGAGAGCCATTGTTTCAGTTTATCCACATTGATTGGCGTTGGCATGACACTATGACCGATTGGACTGTGCCGCGGGACCTTGTGATTGGTCTTTGTTGGGGCAACGGGTGATTGGGTGGGATCCCATACACTTAAAACATGTGTGTTTGAAGGCGCAGGGGGAGGAGCAAGGATTGCCCTTGTGGAACTTAAAGCAAAAGCCTTTTGGGATTTTGAGTTTTTTGTTTTGTCCTTTGGGCCGAAAGGGCTGATTTTCTTGTTTCCTTGCTTTTCCCCTGGACAGCGCAAAACCCATGGTGACATTGTCCACTTCATCCCAGGTGAGGTTTTCTGACTCCTTTGTACGCCTGAAAACCTCGTCATACCAACGCCAATCACCCTGTTCTGTTGCGATATTTCTAACCAAAGTACTATACTTGAGCATACCTGGGGCTTGGTTAGGCTCTTTGACTAGGACAATTGCCATGAAAATATGGAAAGCGTCCGTCCATTCATTTAGGGTGAGGGGTCTCTGTTTAAGTTGGCGCCACACCAGTTGGGGAGTGTCATCATCCCCATTGTTGAAGGTCCCCAATCGCATATTGCGTTCATCTTTGTTCAACAGCAGGGCCAAATCTATGAACTCGCCTGCCCAAATTTTTTGTTTTAGTTTGACAGGCACTTGCGCATATATAGGTTTAGAAACGCTTATGTGGGACGGCTTATGTTCCAGGATTTGGATGTTGAGGGATGTGGCTGCTGTTGCAGCTTCCATCTCTTCCAACTGGTCTGGCTCTACATCATTTATGCTATAAGAAGCTGTTCTACCTGTTTGACTTTGATTGATAACCTCTGGCTCATGTTGAGCATGCTGTTGTTGCATGGCATCTAGAGCCCTTTGCACACCCAGCCTAATGCCTTCTGCCACTTGCTCGGCTATGCTGGCTGTACTTGGGGCGGTGCTGGCTGTAGGGGCGGAAAGGGGCGGGGTGTTGGGTTGCTCGGGTCTTGGCGCTGTTTGAAATCGTGCGGGCCTTGTTGTGGCCCTCCTCGATCGCCGCCTGGCTGGCGTTGCAGGTAGTCGTGGCATAACTTGGCCTGCAATAAAAGGCAACAATGCCCTTGTAAACGTGTTCCTGTTCTGAAATGCAGAACTAAGACTTGCCACAGGGGGTGCACATCCCCTAATTCAATATAGATGTATATATAGAGGTCAATTACACACAGTACTATGTGAAAATTTCAGAACTTTGATATACCCACTCGAGACATAGCTGCAAGGTTTGTTATTACTTAGCCATGACTCTTGGGATGGCTGACCTGCACCAGTAGTAAACATAGAAATGCACACCTGAGTGTGTGGTGACAGACTTGATTGAGAAGTTATATTTGTATAACCAATGGAATATTTGAATGGAAACTACTATAGTCCCCACATTAATCTAAAAAAAGTCATTACCTGAAAAACCGTAAACAGCACTGTACTGTGACTGCTATGACGCCCTGATCAAGGTGTAAACGTATGGCTGTACAGTGATGCGTTGCATGCATAGTGCAGACAGCTGTAACTTAAGCATGACTGCCACAAACTTATTGCTTATATGCATGCCTACTAAGCAAAGAAAGGAGTGTCTTTGGACGACACCCACAGGCCACACGCAATTGACGCAAAACAGGAGCAAGTACATGCAAGGGGACACCCATACTCTCTAAGCAGGGCATACCAACTGGAATCCCGTGGCCCTAACCAGGCTTTCACATATGTTAAGACTTTCAACGCCAGTGGGAACGTACCGGCGCACACACGCCTGCTCTGAGCGATAAACCAGTAAACTGTGGGTTTTTATATCACATGTCGCACAACATGGAAGCCCACTTCCGGTAAAACTCGGGCGTGATTAACCACGACCGAAAGACAAATACTTCAAAGGCGGACGTCCAAAGCACTGCAACATGTGAAGTTGCCACAAGTCAAAAGCCAGGTATAACTGGCGTGGCATTAAACTCAATGTGGCCGTGCCCATTACTGGACGTTACACCGGCCGTCCAAGGCCCCGCATAAGAACTAATCGATCACTTCCTTCCCAGTTGTAATGAAATAAAATGGACGAAACCGTCTTACCTCCCCTGACTCGGGTTGGTCAGCTTTACTGCTTTAATAATTGCGCCCCGGACCACTCGCCAGTATTTAGGCATGCCCACGTCGCTCATGTGTACCCCATCCTTATCGAATATCGGTAGAGGGCTGTTTTCGAATCGCCTGAAGTCCCAGGTGAAGGCCTTGCGACGCAGATCTGGTCTGGTCACGCGAGCATCAAGAAACTTATTCACATGCTGACGGCGTTGTTCATAGAGTTGAGGAGAGATGTACCTGGGCCTTATCCTGCGGAAAACGTGGAGTATTACCACTTGTTGCACAAAATCAAACTGTAGTAGGGCCGTAACTAATCTGAGGAGAGAGTCCTTTGCGCGGGACCCTTCTTCGACGCACAAATCGTTCCCGCCACACTGTAACACAACCACATGTGGTTCGTAGGAGCGCACGATGGAGTGGCGCGAGAGGACATCTTTGATGAGAATATCTAAGCAGGATGATCCTCCTCGTCCCTTAAACCGTACGTCGCATTGAGATAAGTTCATTTTGTGCTGGAGTTGGCCATTGTGCAGTGCTGCTTCAAGGCGATGAACAAAGCTATGCCCTAGGACAAGAACTCGGGGCCTTCCCACCTGGTCGTGGTTTGCGGCTGCCATCCTACCGGCTCGTGGTCCAGTGGCTGAGAGATGGACGATAATTTACTCACTGAAAAGCTCCTTGGATCCGTAATAAATAAGTTGGGAATCTTTGATGGACCGTCCGACTTGAACGGCGATACAGAACTTGAGAGATCTCGCAGAAATAATTTAGAAATAATTTTGTCGAGGAGATCGGGTTTTCCAACTTGAAATCACGTCCGACTTGTTTGCGAACTAAACTGGGAATGGTTTGCAAAACCCGCGCTCCAGCCTGACCCAATCGGGGTGACGCCTAAGCGCACACAATGCCCCGTGACTAGATTCAGCCACTCACAGACCTTTGAGCAGAACACGTGTCCGGAGACATGTGACTGGCATGTGGAGCGTGACCCTTTAACCTCCTCTCCGTCCCCTGGAAGTGCAATAATATAGGGACTTCCCCGCATAAAATTTGTTATTTCCATAACTTTCCTATAATTAACCATGTGCTTCACTAGTATCTACAAATAATATACATAATTATAATTAACCATGTGTTTCACTGGTATCTATGGGTAATGTACATATAACTAACCATGTGCTTCACTGATATCTACAAATAATATACATAAAATTAATCATGTGCTTCACTAGTATCTACAAATGATATGCATATAATTAACCATGTGCTTTAGTGGTATCTACAAATAAAAAACATGTAATTAACCATGTGCTTCCCTGGTATCTACGTGAGGCAGACACTGAAAAACCTCACAGACTGTAATCATACCATAAAGAGATGGCATCACTGCTTTGATGCTTGACAGCCATTTTATATATCACAACAGACTCTGTTTGTTAAGATGCAGTAAACTTATCATCCACACAGTAAGTGTTTTACATGCCAAAATTGTGAATTAACCATCATAATCAATTTCATTCTGCAGGGTAGCATATTGGTCCCAGATGAAGAGTGATCTCATGTCGTTTACTGAGGCCACCCTTTGTTCTACTTGTGCTAATTTGCAACGCTTTTGACCACCAGAAATGTAGTATATTTGTGTCATAAGACATTACATGTCCACCACATTTGGTTTATGATCTGTTCAGTTCATATCTACTCCAAAACTTTATCCCATCAGAAACTATTTGTCCACATATGTTTCTCAGGACTGGAGGCCAACAGGGTACCCTCCACTGCCTGGACTTCTTGCTCCATACTTTACCTAAAGTGTTGGCCAATCACATCAGTTTTCTCCCTTTGGCTGCTTTCACATCCATGTTTTCTACGCTGTAGAGCTAATTACACAGTTTTAACTTTATTTATTTATTTATTTTTTTTAGTTAGTTCATCTAAACCTTAATTTTGAGGGTGTGTACCAGTGCAGCTTCGGGCATACGAAGGTACATGTAGTTCCACAGGGCGCTCACAGTTCACTGAGGTTACTTTGGTGATGGGTTTCCCACTTCCTAATTTTTGTTTAAGATGACGTCTTGCAATAGCATTGGTAAAAGGGATGCCAGGGGATACACCTTGGCAAGCTGGGACAGCCATGATCATTGCCATTATTGTTTGGAGCCTGTTAGAGGGGCTAAATGCTCCAGAGCAAACTCCTGCAATGTCTTCAGAGATTGGCCCCAGGGAAACTGGGAAAAGGTTGCCAGAGTCAATCTTAGAGCTGAACAGAAGAGAAAGAAATGGGCTCTGATTCAATTAAGCCCTGACACTTACAGGACCCGTCCCTGTCACCAGGACTGGTATAGCAACCTTCAGGGGCCCTTTGGGTACCATTGTATGAAAAATATGTTCATCTATGTATCTGATGTGCACAGTATGAATCTTCGATCAGCTGCCATGAACTCTCTTTATCTTAAAAAACCCAAGTCAGCTTATGGAACACATGCATTTGTTTACTCTGGGGCTAGAATCTGGAACCAATTATCGAAAGATGTAACAGAAGATGAGTCTGTCTGAGTTTAAAAGATTGTGTGCAAAGTTTATTCCAGAGTCAAAAAAGTAATGTAGGCAATGCAGGTATGGCACCACAGCTTACTGGTTTTATGTCTTAGTTATTGTGCATTGTATTTACTTTCATCTTGAAATATGAATGTTCACATTATCCTTTTGTAAGTACCTTTCAAAGAGGGCCCTAGGGTACATTAGTACTTATTAGTGCTAATTGAACTGATGTGGGCCAAAATATTCCATAACCTAACCCGCTCCCCTTCCAGTGAAGTACCTACCGAATGGACTCGGGGCAATATTCCAAGCTAAAAGCCCTCTCCCCATATATACTTGTTTTGCATGACTGAAAGGATGTCATAGACCCCCTTCTCTACATAGAGCTGTGGGCATTACAAAGGCCATGTTAAAACAGAGGTATGGATGGCTGGGTCTCATGAGTTCAAGTTGTCCTAGTTGCTTCTCAAGGCTATATAGGAGTCTTCCCAAGATGTACCCAGTTCTGGTTTTCACTTGGCACTTCAAGCCTCATTAAGCACAGGAGTTCAGTACCTGATGCCCGGGAATGAAGTCTTCACTTAGTGTCTACCTTCCACAGAGGATAATCAACAGGGTTATCACAGACATATATGGATCATCCTACTGGCCTTGTCTGGATCCAATGTCTAGGTGCTACCGGTAACCCAGATCCAACTGCTGTGCAGGCACCAAGTACTCAGACCTGGATCATAATGTCTTCAAGGTCCTCAATGTTGTAGGCCAGTTGGAGTAATCCGGGGCTCTGTCGTTACGTTATGCCCTCAAGAATATGGTTTGTGTGGACATTAACGGTATATTGAATGTGCAACAGGCTTACCTGAGTATGTCAACCAATACCTGGGTTCATGCCTATATACATTGCCCACAGGCCAGATGTGGTTATTTGACCCTGAAGTGCTGCAGATGGTGATACAGGGCAATAGCCGTGAGTCTCATCTAAAGATACAGCAGGCCTTCCTTCAGCAACACCTCTGGGGAAATGCCTGAGATGGCAGCAACAGTGCCAGTGGAAAACATCTACAGATACAGCAGGCCTTCCTTCAGCAACACCTCTGGGGAAATGCCTGAGATGGCAGCAACAGTGCCAGTGGAAAACATCTACAGATACAGCAGGCCTTCCTTCAGCAACACCTCTGGGGAAATGCCTGAGATGGCAGCAACAGTGCCAGTGGAAAACATCTACAGATACAGCAGGCCTTCCTTCAGCAACACCTCTGGGGAAATGCCTGAGATGGCAGCAACAGTGCCAGTGGAAAACATCTACAGATACAGCAGGCCTTCCTTCAGCAACACCTCTGGGGAAATGCCTGAGATGGCAGCAACAGTGCCAGTGGAAAACATCTACAGATACAGCAGGCCTTCCTTCAGCAACACCTCTGGGGAAATGCCTGAGATGGCAGCAACAGTGCCAGTGGAAAACGGAAGCAATTCCAAGGACAAAGCAAGAAATACAAGTGCAGCAGTGGTTATGGTGGTGGAGAACATGGAAGAAGTGGTGGCAGAGAAGGGGCAGCAGGCCTCAGGCCACAGCCAGCCAGCCAGCCAGCCAGCCAGCCAGCCAGCCAGCCAGCCAGCCAGCCAGCCAGCCAGCCAGTCAGCCAGCCAGCCAGCCAGCCAGCCAGCCAACCAGCTAGCGCGGGCATTAGTTGTCCTTCACCTCACACTTAACCATCTCTCAGGAGCCCCAACATGTGGGAGCCAGTTTGTTATGCTACGGCGTCAGATGGCACCAGTACCCTGAAGATCTGGGCATTTCAAATCTGGTAAGTGCAGGCCGTGTTCTTACTTTTACCAAGCTAGGCCCATCTCCCTTGTCAAACTATCCAGTTCATTTTCCTGTCTCAAAGGTGACCAGATTGCTGGAGAACTTACAGGCAGTGGTACAATCTCTGTTGCAGAAAGGGGCTGTATAGAGAGAGTTCCAAACATGCAGTCACAGGGGTTTTGCAGTCTTTCTAGTCCTGCAGAAAAAATGGGGTGGGATGGGTGGAGGTGGGTGGGTGTAGAGGCCAGTGATAGACCTCTTCAGACTCAACATTTTTCTTTGCAGGGAAAAGTTCTGAATGGACACACTGGCTTCCATAGTGGCTGTGGTTTGACTGGCGGCTAGGCAGCCTTAGTGGACTTGAAAGACGCATATTTTCACATTCCTGCAGTTAAGGTCAGCCGGCATTATCTGCATTGTTGATCAACAAAATTTGTACATGTATATCAGGTTTGGGTGCTCCTGTTTGGCCTAGCTCTAGCACCATTGAGCTTAACCAGGATGATGAGCATAATATTGGTGTACACACACCTCCATGGCATGCATATTCACGTATACCTGGACAACTGGCTGATTCGTTCTCTTTCATGTGAGGGTCTTTGGTCAGACACTGCCCTCATACTGATGATTTGCCTAGATTTAGTCCTACTTGTGAATTATCCAAAGTTGAAAGTAGAACTTGTCTCATGAGTTTGTGTTTCTAAGCACACTTTACCAGCCAGTACCTTTCATGTGCAAACCATTGGAAGATTGCTTCAGCAGGCCTCAGAGGATCGTGAAATGATTTTTGTCCAATGCTGATCTCCTTGCGGTGAAGTGGCAGAATCTGATATGTATGTTAAATCCCAGGACTTTTAAGTCAACTTAGGCAGACTGGACCGAAGGCGAGATCAGCAAGCCTTTCTAACTGGGGCAGAGTCCTCGACAACAGCCTGTAGTGATCTCCAGTGAAGCCCGTCAGTCGCTATTGTGGTGTGCAGCTGGGACATGATGCATGGGCAGTCACTAGTCCCTTTCAGCCCGCAGGAGATCATTTACATGGATGCATCGTTCCAGGGGTGAAGGACTGGCACATGGGCTCAAAGACTGTATACAGAGTCTGGCTTCCTCAATATGAGTCTTGTCCCATCAATTTGCTGGAACTAAAGACAATCTATCTGGCCTTAGAGAGGTTCCAGCAGGATTTGATCAACAAATTGGGGCACTCATTCAGCATGCCTGTGGGTGTGGAGGCTGGTGATATACCTGTCCAGACTCAACACCTTTAGCTGATGGGAAAAGTTCAGAATGGAGACACGGGTTTCTGTTGTGGATGTGGTTTGCACGGGCAACCAGGCAACCTCAGTGGACTTGAAAGATTCATATTTTCAAGTTCCTACAGTCAAGGCCAGCCAAGTATACCTACACCCGCAATGTGTAAGCCATGGTCTAGCTCAGGATTCTCTGCATGGCTACCATTTCTTCCAGGGTTGTTTTTCTTCAGACAATATGACAATTATTCCTCCCTTTAAGGGATCTGTTCTTTCAAGTGGAGTGCTTGGAGAAATAGTTCCTCTGTCCTGTAGTCTCAATGATCTCTGTCGTCCGCTCAGTTGGTAAATCTTGGAAATTGATTCTAGATTGTTCGTAATGCTTACCTATCCACTATACAAAAGCCCACCTGGCTGACCCTGTATCAGATCATTCTGAGGTTAGTATGTCATGAAAATCTGATGTGATTGGTTAATACTGGAGATCAAGCACAGGGCAAGCAGGCCTCCATGTTGGCCTTCAGTCCACAGACACATACATGGAGAGATGGTTTCTGATGGGATAAAGTTTTTTGAGTAGATATAATCTGAAGATATCATACACCAGATGTAGTACCTGTATAGTAAATACAAAGAAATATGGAAATTATAATAAATTTCCCAGTTTTTAAGGTGAGTTGCAATGGGGTCCCAATTAACTCTTTAGGTGCCAAATTTTGGACTGAGTCAACAGCTTTTCTTGGAACACATTGGGCACATTGCACCCAATGCGCACCAAGAAAAGCTGTTGACCTGGGATATTTTCTCTGGAACTACAGGCATGCTGGTACTTGAATGAAAGGTCTTTTTACAAGGAATACGAATCTGAGATCCTAATGATAATTCAGACTGGTTGGACTTCAGAAAATTGACTTTAGACGTGATTGGCACTGAAAGAGTTAATAAACTTTGTTGGCAAAAGTTTATTTTTAGCAAAAATCAAGCACTCAACTGCAAAATTCAATATTCTCTTATAAGTTGTCTCTACCACAGGTGATCAAATGATAACAGGGTGCAGTGGAGGTCCATAGTTAATGTCATAAAACTGATTGAAAATACAATATTGACCTCAAAATGTCCCAGAGAGTCACCAAAATATGACTTTTGTCAACAAACTGTTGTAAATAAATTACTTAATTAAGAACAAAGTTTGCTTTTTTGGTGTTGTTGACGACAGAGCTGGATACCCATACATACTGGTGCCATTTATTGCATCCAATTTAAAGTGACCCACTTTACAATTAGGACCATGCAATGGCAAAGCACAATGGCTGATCATGAGTAAAAACATGATTGATCATTAGTCAAATCTGTAAAAGAAACCATTTTCAAGCCTCAAAATTGGGAACAATTCCTAACATCAGTACCTTGTTTGACCTCAACCATTCCCCCTTTGAATTAAGACTTGAGTCAACAGCTGTCCTTGGCATGGGTTGGGCACCTTTCACCCAATCCATGCTGTGTACCCACGGCTTGTTATCTTGATAGGTCTCGTCTGTTTTCAAAGAAACTGACTTTCATTACCATTAATTTAAAATTAGAAACATTGAAGCAGACAACATTTTACCACCTGCTGGTTTGAGTTGGAAAGGTAGGAGGTTCCTGGAAGTGAGCCCCCCCTGTGCAACTCGAATCCAGTTACAAAAGTGAAATTTGTGGTATTGTTGCAGAGTGCTGCATAAAACTGCCAGCAGATGGCACTTGTGCTGCACCATGAAGTCTAGCATTGTCAACGAGGTGGTCAGTGGCCTTGTCTTTTCCTATTAAAAAATTGAATCCAGACTCTATAAACATGGTCTTCATTTTCTCCCATTACCATGTGTAAAATGTAGAGCAAGTGGGTGTGGTTCAGAAGGTCATTGTCCTATCCCATCACAAGGATTTGTTGAGCAGCCCCAAAGACCCATATCCTAACTCCTTTGCCAAGTTCCTAGGGATTCTTGGAATTGCTGACACAACTTAACCCTTATCTTTTTAGAGGCTCTTGTTTATCAATAAAAAGTATATCACCTGCTGCAGTTTTGAAGATCAAACATAGTTAAAAACTGGCAGAAATTTTGTTTTATAGTGAAGTTATACAGACCTTAATGCTCAGTAAATGCAGCTTAAGATTCTTCGTGGGCCTTGAAGTTTTTGGCAGCATGAGGTAGTGGAAAAACATGAGAAAAATCATCAATTTCAGCTTTTTTAGTCTGCTAAGTGTTAACTGCTAAGATTGAGCATGAAAATTTGATGAGTTGCGAGTAAGAACCCTGGAGAAATGCTGCTGGCTTTCTTGATGTGAAGCATGTGCAATTGGATGGAGTGGATGAGCTATTTATTTAAGCCTTCTTGTCCTCTATATTTGAAAGTGCTCAGGTGGATAACTTAATCACAGACAAATTTTTGTCACGGATGTCAGTGAGGATAGGCCAATAGGTTACTGCATCTCTTAATGGCTGGATGACTGCCGGGACTTGCGTCTCTATCTAATGGTGGCAGTCTCAACCCTGGTTATTTGATCCTGAAGTGCTGCAGTCAGTGATACAGGACAATCGCCATGAGTCTCATCTACAGATGCAGTAGGCCTTTCTTTAGGTCTTGGACCAGTAACCTCTCAAGGTTGGGTCAACTGATCCACAACTTGTGATCGAGTACTTTGCTGTGTCTTGGATGTTAATATCACAGGAGCAGAGCATCCCAAATTAAGTCCCATCATGATTTTGGATAGAAAAATACTTACCAACTGTGAGTTTTAGAAAGGCACTGCTACTCGAGAAATATCTTAAATCATTTGATAACTTTTTTGTATTTTTGGAGACATGGTTGGCGTGGTACAGTCAATCATGGAGGTAAGGTACACAAATGCACCTGTAAAAACAAATCTAATCACATGACCCCCCCCCCCCCCATTTTCTTGGTTTTAACGTGTTGTTATCTGTATAAACTTGCAGTGGAATGCAAAGGAAGTCGTGGTTTTATGTTTCAAGTAGGAGAAATAAGCCAGCGAATGTTGCTATTTTAACATGTAAATGCATTAGGCCTAGGTTACTGGTCCAAGACCTTTATTCTCAACCCTTGATGTGCTGTCACTAAAATTTCCACATGAATATGTGCACTGATAGGAGGAACAAGCCTACAAATTTGATATTCTCCCACTTGATAAGTCTCCCACACACACACACACAAAAAAGAATTGAAAGTGCCCACATGTAAATTGTCATCTGCTCTAATTTTATAACAATTTGATTTCATGTCCATAGAAAAAAATTACATGTAAAATTGTAGAGAGGACTTATCGTAACAGCATACCCCAGGTCAATAGCTTGCGTTGGCACAGTTTGAATATAATGCATCCATACCATGTCAAGAGAAGTTCTTGACAATGATAATAATCTTATTCTGACCACGAAAGGGTTAAACAAACAACATTTTAATGTCTGTAAGAGTAATTCAGTATAATTTGATTGGTAAGAAGCTGCCTGTTATTTCTATTTTCCTTCAAGAGTACAACGACAAAATTAGCGTTGATTGGATTTATCTGCTGCACGCTTTCAGTGCCAACTGCCACCTTAAAGTAAAACTACGCAACACAAACTGTTCTGAATTTTTGTTAGAGTGCTTTATTTATGTTCCTGGAAAAAACAAAAGATGTTTCATTCAAGTACCCTCATGTCTGTTATTACAAAGAATATAATAGCCTATGTCAACAGCTTTCGCAGTGCGACCAAAGCACACTGTTGACGCAGTCCAAAAAGTTAGTGCTGAAAGGCCAAACAGACCTAGTTCATGCACTAGTATTTTGTGATGCATGGCTTTGTCAGTTTACGAAGTACAGATTTAATTTGTATATGACCTGTGCGTGTACAGTGACATGTTTGTCTGCATGAAGCTCATGTTTTGCAACAGCTTCTTTTTTGTATCTAATCTCAATTCAAAGGTCAAACTATTGAAATTGAAAACTTTGGTAATCTTTTCCTCTAGTTTTTGTTCAAGTCAGAACTTCCAAATGTTGACCAAAAAAAAAATACAGTGAAACCTGTTTTTGGAGACCACTGTAATGAAAGACCACCTGCCTTCAAAGACCATATTTTCAAAGTCCCTTTTGCTATTTTTTGTATGTTTTGCACCTCCATTGAGAGACCACCTGCCTTTTGTGACCACTTTTTCGCCTGCCCTAAGGGTGGGCTCTCAAAACAGGTTTTATTGTATATAAATGCATAACCTAACTGCATAACTTGCAGAAAGTGCCAAAATGAACAAAACAACAAAAAGTAATCTGTTACATGGAGCATAAGGAAAAGATAGAAATATGAGTATTATATGTTGAATTCTGTGAAATTATAAACTCGAAATAAACCATGAGCAGATGACAGGTAATAGAAAACAGCCCAGGCTTATGAAACAGCGTGTGGCTTCAGAAGATGTAAGGTTGATGCTGTGAAAGTGGTTATAAAAAATGAGTTTATGGCAGGAGAATTATATTTTGAGATTCCTTGGAATTGTGCATAGGCTCCTATTTCCTGATTAAATAGACCTCTAGTGGGCTGCAGCTTTTACAGGCATCGTCGTGTTTCCTCAGTTAGAATTTAACTCTTACCATGCGGAGATGAGAGTATAAGCAATGAGAAAGGCATTGGCTGATGTGATGACTGGGTGCTGGGTGCTCTGCACCGAAACTGCTGGAAATTAAGTTTCACATTAGGACAGAAATTGTAGGGTGTACCTTGCCATACTTTATGCTGTCATTATATTTTTTGGGGGGGGGAAATGGTGAGAAAAGGTGAACATTGGGGATATTTAGATGTCATTTCTGACTTGTTGCCATTTGGAATGCAAAATGCAATCATCAGTTGGTGGTTTGGCCATATTCACGGCAGGAAAATCTTTAACCCAAATTTAGGGTTCCTTTGAACACAATCTACAGAAATTCTACAAAACCTATCCAGAAAAAAATGAGATAATCAGTCAATTTTTTTGTAGATCTATGAGAAAAATACCAGTTGACATTTTTCAATAAATTAAGGTAGTGACATGCAGGAAGAGTCAGGTTGGTCTTCTTATTCCTGGTTCTGTGACAGAGTCGCATGCTGTTGATGGTGCAAATGTGTCAACGAGTCTCTGGCATGGAAAATCATGCAATTTTGTATTGATCCATAAAGAGGGAATTGCATTTCTGAGAAATGTTTTTCAGAGATGATGTGGAAGAGAGTTGCCCCCAGGGGTGTATAGAGGGACCCAGGGGTGTGGTGTTGTGGTTTGGGCCTTCAAACTAGAGGCACAGGGTAATTAGATTTATATGTTAGATAAACAGCCTATCCTTATTGCTGTAAGTAACTTCTATGTGATTTGGGTAAACAGAGCAGGATTGGTAGGGAAATCATGAACAGATGGCACTGTCTTTCTGGCAGTGTCAGTTTTAACCCTTAAAGTGCTAATCACTGCTATACATGTAGTTGGTTTCTCATAACTGTTAAGCATATAATGGTTAAAAGATTCAAATTCCTCATGAAGATACCTTTCATTCAAATACCAGCAAGCCTTAAGTCTAAAGCAAAAAGTAGTCTTAGTCAACAGCTTTCCTTGGGACACTTTGCATGTAATGCGCAATGCACGCAAAGTGTCCCAAGAAAAGCTGTTGACGCCATCTTAAATGAGCGCTTTAAGGGTTAAGTCAGGATAGGAAACTGATTGAAATGAAGACACACAGGACCACATGTCACCATATGTTTCCTGTCAGAATGGAAAACAAAATTTTGCTTTTAAAAATGTGCATGTATAGACATGTATAAAACCTATTTTTCACATCGCCCTGTCTAATTCAATTGTATGGCCAAGATAGTTTCCGATTAGTTGTGGCAACTGATAAAAAACATGTTAAAGTAATAATGCTGTATTACTGAAGACCATATTTGTCACCTCAGGAATATACTCTGTTGCCTGTTTGCAGTGTTCAAGTAGAGATACAACAGTAAAGCACCAGGGTGAAGAATTGAGTTTACAAAGCTTCACTAATTCTGTACTGATTAACTCTTTTAGCACCAACTGTGACTAAAGTTGAAAAACTTAAATGAACTGCTCAGAATTAGAATTTGGGTGCTATATTCATGTTCCTTGTAAAAAGACCTTTCATTCAAGTACCAGCATGCCTGTAGTTACATAGAATATATTAGTCCAGGTCAACAGCTTTCCTTGTATTGCTTTGGGCACATAGGACTGTTCAAGCCAGCATTGCTATAAACCTCTGTCTGTATGCATGAGGGTTTTGAAAGTGTGATTCCTGTGTATTCATATTAAATACTATATTCCTCCCTATCAGTGCCTTGGATGCTTACAAAATCAACATGTAATAAGATTTCAATTTAGAACCCTTCTTTGAACATTAAAAGGAAAAAAAATGCAATGAAGATCATTTCATATAGAATTTTTTTGGTTTGATCATTCTTGGAGGGGGAACCCATATTTGAAAGAAAATAATCAATAGAAAATCAGTCAGCATGTGGGCCTTTTTGAAAGTTCGAACATGTCCATTGTGATTTACCTGGGGGCTCCAGGAATAGTCATATGATCTGTAGGGTCAAGTGTGCATTGTATTATTTTAAAATGATATTGTCACTCCATCATTGGAGATACATGTAGTTTGGTACAGTGCCACTAGGTGTCAGGTATTTGGCTGACTGGACATAGACTGCTCTGTGAACTTGGTTACATGAGCAAGTGGTCAGATGATAATGGACACGCCCTGACCTATAACATACTGGGTACATAAAAATGAGTAGCGGAGATGGTTGTAATTCATTGTATGGTCAGTGCCCAGTATGAAGATACAAATGTCCAATATTGAGAATGGTGCACAATACTATGCTTTTGACAACACAACATTGAAGCACAGTTTGTTTATCAATCAGTGGTGGTGGTGGTGGGAGGGGGGTAGGGAGGTGGTCAAAACAGGAAGATGGAGACTCCTGTTCCAATTTCCGAGTTGTTGTTGTTTCCGGTGACAGTAAAATAGTCCATTTAATATCACCTCCACTGCTTTGGTACCAGTTGTCAATGTTATTTATACAAATAGATGAAATTTGAATGTATGAAAGTGTGATCCAGACATGCTATTTGATCTAGTAACAGGGAGTTGTATCCCTGTTGGAGATAGTCTTCTCCCATGGGTACTCACAGAAAAGAAAACCCCTGTGTAGCCCCTCTTATCAATCAGTGAACATGACCTGTCATGAAACCACATGCCAACACAGTAACTTGTGATGACTGGCACAACCCAGTCCCACTGTCCAGTTAGGCTGAACATGATGAGCCATAATTGATGATGTCACAAAACAAAGTGATTATGTCTAGATGTTCCCTAGCAACATTACAGGGCCCTATAAAAAGGCCATGTACACAATGCAGCATTTAGATTTGATTAAATAAAATAACTGTGGAGTTGAAAGATTTCAACTCTCTGCACTTCTGGGCATAAGATTATAGTTATGCTCAAATTGTGGTCAATCATTACTCATTAGCCTCTAATGAGTCCAGTGAAGGACGAAACGCATCAGGCTAATTTGACACACCCTGTATCTGTTCTTATCAACACTCCCAGTTTTCTTGTAGTATTTTGAAGGTAGCTGTATGTCAGAGCACCACTCCATCCAAGACCAGTTAATGTGGAATGTTGGAAAGCTCTAATATTCCCAATGGATATGGTAAAGTCAAATATATAAAGATTTTTATTTTATTTTATTTTATTTTTTGGTTGGGGGGGGGGGGAGGGAGGAAGATACACTGGAATTAAGATTGAAGAACTCTAGCATTGAAGTGGGTGTAGCTGCCTGTTGTGGTAGCCCATGTATTGTCACCATGCTTTGTTATGTGTGCAGTGGGATATGTGACATTCAGGCTTGCCTCCACTTCCAGTAAAAAGTGTTCGTATTATTCTGTAGGTGGTTTTAAAAGTCAGATAATGATAACCAAGAAGTGTCATCAAGTGCCCTGAAAAGAATTCAAGTACTCAACTTTATCTGCCATATATAGCAAGCATTAACCCATTGGGGATTTTTTGAGTGAGGAAATTAAAATTGTTTTCAGTCTGTGAGAAGATACAGCCACACAAGGAGACTATGGGTGAAACCACTTGACTGGATCCCTAGTATGCAAGTGTAAGAAATCTTGGTACCAGACAAGTTCAGCCAATCATTTACACCTGCCCTGATGGGACAGCTCTCCAGCCCTGCGGGAAGGGGGTACAAATATCTAACTACCTGAGCAAAATTCAATTTGGACCTTGCCCTGACTGGTCTGTTCAGACAGTTTGGCCGGTTGTATTGTGGTCACTGAAACTGTGCAAGCACAGAACAGAAGATTCTCTGGTGCATTACTTAGCAACGTGGTGTTAATGTCCACCAATAATAGCCGTGCAGTTTTTAGAGTGCACAGTCAAGGTCCCCTTGACCTTCCAAGGTGTCGCTGCATCAAAAAAAAAACTTTTGTGAAGTTGGGGACCTGATATTTTTTAAGGGTCCATTTCTCAATGTTTTCCACATATCTCATAAAGTTTCCATGTGGTAATGCACAAAATTTAGTTCAGTAGTTACACACATAGCTTATGGATAGGGACATTTTTACTTATCTATACTTTTTCCTGAAATGTTGAGGGCCCAGATCACATTTTTTGGCTCTTCGTGTTTTTATGTTTGTCTATCAGCTGTGTATCAGTCAATGTTTTAACCATGATATCTCAAAAATGCCTGCATTGATTTGGCTCAACTTTGATGGACAAGTAATTGTTGTTGTTGTTGTTGTTGTTGTTTGTTTTATTTCAGTGTCGTGTACATACAGGATACCAATACACCATTTTATCATGTATAAACAGGTACCCTGCCCTCTTGGGGTTATAACTCACTCTTCATCCTCTTGCTTACTGAGAGGACTATTGAAACACGTCAATATGCATCATGGTCAAATACCACACACCTCCCAACAACAACATCAATAACAAAAATGATAATAATAATAATAATAATAATAATAATAATAATAATAATAATAATAATAATAGTGATCATCAAATCTTATTTAAGAGAAGGGACATGCATGGCGGCTTCCCCATATCAGGAAGAGCCCCCCCCCCTCCAAAAAAAAGGCACATCAGGACAGGGAGGGCTGAGCTTTGGGATCAGGAGAAGATACTGTGCTGTGTGTATGTAAACAAAGTAAATATATATATATAAATACTTAATTCGTGGAGTCAAGTTTGTTACCCCTCTTCACCCAAGCATGGAACAAAAACTTAGACACGGACTTGACATCCATATTCTTAAATAGATACAAAAACGTTTCGTCTAATTCCGCGACTTTTGCGAACAAAAGTTTCTTCTGTTCAAAATAAAAGGGACATTCACACAAAACACAAGTACCTCCAAAGGCTGAGAGGAAGCCACAGGGACAATTTGGCCACTGTACATTTAATTCACTAATATCGAAGGTGAAGATCATATGACTATAAGTTAAAAATGGTTTGGTCCTTTTCACCTGATTTTGTTAATGCTTAATGTTGACCTTTTCCCCCTTGAACCGGCCAAAACTGGCTGGTGGTCAAATGTCGTCTGCTTCAGTGTTTTCAACTAATTTCGACAGTAATGAAAAACAACTTTGACTGTGAATTGTAGATGAGCCCTATCAAGATCACACGCCCCAGGTCAACAACTTTACTTGTCATGAGTTGGGCACTTAGTGCCTAACTCATGCCAAGGAAAGTTGTTGACTCAAGTGTCAATTCAAGGGGGAAAGGGTTAAGAGCCATTTATCTCTCCAAGATGTCAATTCTTGAGAACCTCATTTTTTGTAAATGTTCTTGACTTACTTTTTCGTGTCATGGCCTACTTATAGGAAAACAGATTTTCCCTCATACTTAAAACACGTTATCAGGGTTTGAAACAATGGAATTTTGTGGATCATCAGGCACATACCTGACTTTGTAGATCACTTAGACCCCTATGCTTTTTATTGACTACGACATGAACCATCATATACCTATCGTTAAAAACAAAGTTACTGCCATGTATGTCAAAAGGGCCATGGTGAACTTTACTCTTGTCAGTAATTCATAAAAATAGATGGAAGGGGACAAACTGAGGAGTGTACGTGACACCAGGCTGCAGGGGAGACACCTGGTAACAAGGAGGCATTCAGATTCCTAGAAACAATATAATCATCAACACATAGGAAAAGTACATGAACAAAATGACATATGAGCACAGGGCCCCTGGTGTGTCATAACAAAAATTAGCTTATGTCTAGGAAGGGTTGCAGGCAGGTTATCTTGGAGTTTGTAAAAGAAGGATCCCCATATCCGGCAGAGGAATGGAGCCCCCAGCGATATTCTTCGTAACCTGTGACGCACAAAATGTGTCCCAAAACCAGGAACTTTGAAATTTCTGGGAGCTACATGGATCATGTATTTGCATGTGATAAAAATAACAGATGACATTTTCAGAGTTTCACATTGCACACGTCTTTCAGATATTACAGGCAAAAAAGGGAGCACATTTGGAAACTGGTGGTGTACAGCGCTGTAAATTAGTGTTCATAATGTGAAATTTAAGAGCCAAGACTCCCACTGTACCCTGAAGGCCATCTACATACAGACATTTAATTTCAAATGGTAATAATATACTGAGTGTTGTAAGCTCAGCTGACTTGTCAGTCAGGTGAGCTTTTATATTGCTCATCTATCAACTCTTTACCTTTGTGACTTGTCCAAAACTGCTGTCCAGATTCTTTTGAAAATTTGTTAAATATTTATGCATGGTCAAATCAGTTGCTCCCAGTGTTATAGCCATATACTCTATTTCTCTGGGATAAAATTTCATTGTGCTTTGACGTTGTGCCATTAAACCTCACACGGACATACATAATGTCTAGAATACATGCGATGTAGTAAAAGGAGGTCACTAGGCTATGTATTAGGGTCACAGTAACATAACCAGGAATTACCTGTCTCAGGGCAGTAAATTCCATGTGCTTTTATTCATGAAACCTCACAGTGATGTGCAGTAGGACTAACATACATATTATATGGTAATTCTAGGTTCTAGGTCACTGGGTTGTTTATCTGGGTCACAGTGATGTCTATTTAATGATTATATTTTGTCTGTAACATTTTCATCCTTTCACTCAATTTATGAAACCTTAGATGTGTATTGAACCATTTTCCGACTTATACCTAACTCTGGATTTCATGGACATTTGTGGCAAAAAGGAAAAATATGAATTTAAGGTCTTACACAAATGTTCATAGACATACAGTTGCGGTGGGAAAGAGTGGGTGAGGGCTGCAGCGGGGAGTAGGATGAGGCGTTAGATTTGTTATAACAACTAAATCTCCACAAGGAGCTTGGTCCAAGCTCTGTAACCAAAATATTATGAAGTTTAAGGTGAAGTTTGTGCCATTAGAGGCTTCATGAATGTGCAAGTTATACAGTACCTGTGTTGCAATAACGTAAAAAGTCTGGTATTAGAATGCTTGCTTATATATATATATATGGATCTCCTCCTCCTCCTCCTCCTCCTCCTCCTCCTCCTCCTCCTCCTCCTCCTCCTCCTCCTCCTCCTCCTCCTCCTCCTCCTCCTCCTCCTCCTCCTCCTCCTCCTCCTCCTCCTCCTCCTCCTCCTCCTCCTCCTCCTCCTCCTCCTCCTCGGTCTCACATATTGCTTACATGTTAGTGATGGTGGCTCCTACTATATAGGCCCATGGTTACTACTAAATCTTAATATGAAAATACCTATGGTGTTTCCTTTGCTTTTTTTGTTTGTTTGTTTGTTTGTTTGTTTGTTTTTTTCGTTTTTTTTTGGGGGGGGGGGATGAAGGTGGGGGTGTGTGTGTTTCTTTTGATCTTAAGTGACCTTAAAAAATAAAATGAAATATGGGCATATGGGCTTAAACCCTGGTGATACCAAACTGTTGGTGCGCTGTAGGTAGGCACTAAAACAGTACATGTAAGGAACAGTAAGTTAAGTCTGCAAGTCTTTACTTGCAGAGCACAGGACCATCATGATCCTCTTGTTTTTATTTTATTTTTAATTGTGTGTGTGTGTGTGTGTGTGTGTGTGTGTGTGTGCGTGTGTGTGTGTGTATTCAACATTCAATGTAATTAAATTGATCAGACATTGCCTCTTATTTCCATTACTTGGCAACTCAAATGCCAGTGTACTTTAAAGTGATTAATCAGATATTTTTAAAAAGTAGTCCCCATTTGACTTTATCTTGTACTGTCATGTTAATGTTATACATCAGAGCTTTAAAAAAAATCTCCTGCCCTTTTGGTCATAAAAATTGCTTGTTGCTTTCCTTTTAGCTTTGTTTACAATAGTTTGCAGAGCTTATGCAATAACAGGTCTATCCATTTGTGTGCCTGTCCATTTATAAGTCAACAATTGGTTGTCAACATAATAGTGTCTACAATTTTAAGTTGGCCATTTGAAATTTTATAGCATTCTATGAATGAATGTCTACGTTTCTTTCATTATGATTGTGCTTTCTAGGGGAGTACATGATACAGAGACCAACAAGGAAACCAGATGAAAATTCTCTGGTGTGTTTATTTTCAATGGAGCCTTGTGAAATTTGGTGGAAATATACTGCATGCTAATATGTCAAACCAGAACAATACTAGCGGTGTAACCTGTAGGTGGATGAAAAATTTAAGTTGATATTTGAGTTAATATCAGGTGAGATTTATGAAATTCATTATTTTGCAAAATGATGAAATAATAAGGCAAATTTACCAAAGGTGTATCATGTAAGTTTAATAATACTTATCATGGGTGACCTTGATCTCCTTTTTCAAGGCCACTGTGGAATACATTTCAAGATTTATTATATCTGAACATATGCACATTTATTTATTTTATGTTCTGCTTTAACATATTTGAACTGAATATGGGGACAACTTTGTTAGGCCTGAAAAACACAGCTGGTAGTCATTCAAAACAGGCCCCACTGTAATACATACTACATGTACAGTTTTTTGTTTTTTTTTGTAGAATTGATAACATAAGTAACTTTGCATAATAAGTAAGACACCAATATAAAGTTGTAGATAAAATATGGATTGCCAAATACATAATACTTATGATCAACTAAGTTCTTGTAAGTGAAAAATTTCTTATTTTTCCATAGATATTTAAGAAAACTATCAAGGCTCCTGTGACCAGAGCTGGGATTTTTGTTGCTGCTACCTTGATAAAAGATGTATCAATGATTAGACTGTATATGTACAGTGAAACCTCCCTATACAGAACACCCTTGGGACCGGAAAAAAGTGTTCAGTATAGTAAGGTGTTCGGTATAGGGAGGTTTGATGGCATTGAAAGTATGTATTTGGGACCGAGAAATGGTGTTCAGTATAGAGAGGTGTTCGGTATACGGAGGTGTTCGGTTAGAGAGATTTTACTGTAATTATTCGGGTTTTACTCCTCAGCCATACATATAATGTGCATGTATGCTACCATTCACAAGAGTGACTGTGATAAATGAATGCACTATTTTAAGTCATTCTTTCTATTACACATTATTTGTATTCCAAAATATCTTAAAATGTGCATGTTATTATATGACTCCCTCCCCCCCCCAAAAAAAAAGAATGAAAATGTGAATGAATTATCATTCTCAGAGGTAGATGTTTAGACCAGGAATTTCCTGGTGATAAGGTCTAAATTTGTGTGTATTGAAAGGAGAAAATGTTTATATTTTATTTATGTAGACCATACAGTTTAAATTATCAGACAAGGAAGTGCCAATTTTACATGTCACTAGCTACATAGTCAGGTTTTGTCATAGATACTTGGAAATTGCATTTGTTTATAAATACTGTAATTTGCTTTAATTTCACTGTATTCTTGTTCTTTTCTTATTCCATTGAAAACCATGAAGATAAAAACATACTGGAATAGTATTTTAACGTTGTTTGAATAAAAATGATGTCCAAAATACTGAAATTAAAACTACAGTGAAACATCAGAAATGCAAAAACTGTGAAAGTAAATGCGTGAAAATAAAGCAATGTACAGTTCTGTGATCTGGCTTTTTCCTGATTCCCCCCTTCATATTGGGTGTTGGTGTGGGTGTGTGCGGGGGGGGGGGGGGATTATTGAGGACCCCTCCATCTGTCCTGTCTATTTAGTGTGGAAAACATGGACATCTTTTGAGCTGCACTGACCTAAGGCCACAGAGGTTAGACAATCTGTTATGTCCATCTTTTTGTTGGTCCATATATACTTCCGTCTGCCCATAAATTTTGTTCTGTGAATGTTATACAGTCCACAGTTTTTGCTCCATTTAACTTTCAAGACTTATGAAAAGTATGGAGACCTTAGTTGCTGTCGATATAGGTGGCACCACCTGTGGTACTCAATAACATATGGACCAAAATGTGACCATTTTGAGGCTGTCTTTTGTGAGTTTCCATGAATCATCACAAAACACATAAATTTGGTGGGTCCATCTGCAGTATTACTGAAGATATGGACCAAAATGTGTTGAAAACCCATTAAATTCAATATTTTGAGAAAGTATAAGGTTAATTATACCAAGTGGACCATGAATGTTTATCATATGTGGAAGTTTGATGTTGCATTATGTGGATGACCTTGAACTATTGTATTAAAGTCATGGAAAAATCCATTTCAGGAAACAATTTGTTGTGATGGTCATCTAAAGCCCATGTACCATTACAGAAGCATTATACAAACAAAAGTCTGGGCAGCTGAATCATAATAGGGCTACCTGTGGTATTCATGGATTGGAACTGGCATCATAGGTTTCAAAAACACATTAAATTAACATTTTCTGACAACAAATTGAGATGAAAACTGCAAAATATAAACCAAATATGCATAAGGCCAATGGTAAAAATTTGGGGTCACCTTTATTTTATTTTATTTTATTTTTTAAGGTCATAAGGCACTTTTGTAAAGGATGCTAAATTCAGTATGCTGAGAAAGAATATGATACTAAATGGCCCACAAATGTGTATAATGAAAGTTGAGTATTGCACAATGTGGATGACCTTGGACTACTTTGTCAAGGTCACAGAGAGATTGCATTTCAGGATTTTTTGTGTGTGTTATGTTCATTTGATTACATGTCAGCAGAACATGAGGCCCATGGACCTCTTGTTATATCTGTGTTTCTTTAATTATTCTCCCATCATGAATTATAGCTAATTTCAGTACAACAAACTAATCCTTCGTCTATCTCTACATCTGTCTCCGAAACTGCTCAGGCTATTGTCTCAAAATTGCATAGAGACATTTCTGGGGACCCTTAGCCCTTAATTTGCTCACCAGGTGGTGCTGTGATTTAAAAAAAAAATGTGTGTTTTCAATATTTTTTACTTCTCCAAAACCTTCACTCAGATTGCTCTGACACTTGATGGAAATGTAGCAAGTGGGAGGGTTAAACAAAACTTTGCCAGGTGGTGACACTCTGCATCCATGATTTTCATGATGGAAATACTGCTTTAAAGGAAGGATAGCTCAATACCCCTAGGAGATGAAAGGCCAGGACGGGTACAATGGGGGGGGGGGGGGGGGTCCAGGTTAAGCTTTTATCTATGGCTTGGCATGCGCATTATGCTTATTATGCCGATATGGGCAGTGGGGTGCCTACTACACTCACATGGTAGACACAGCAAATGATTAACCTCCACTGTTACCTGGTTCTGGGTCACTAATTAAATGCCTCTCCACTTAATTGTTTATCAGTGATAAAGCTGTACTGCATGCTGTGCCTGAACATGCAGCTACTTGTTCCCAGTTTTAAGAGAAAGTTTCCAGCATGTTTAACAAATACATGTATTTCAATTTGAGTACCTATCAGTTGATGCCTGCATTCTTATTCATGTAAGTCAATGGAGGTTGCAATAAACATTCACATTTTTTACTTCTTCTCTAAAACAATCAACCAGATTCACTTCAAAATATATCCTGGTTGGGGCTCTATCAATTTTGTTCAAATTGTCATGCTCCAATGGTTTAAGGATTTTTTTAAATCTTAAAAATTATTTTCTGAATCTGCTTAGCCAGTTGCTTTGTAATTGCTTAGGGACAATTCTGGGGACCTCTAGACCTTAATTGTTCAACAGGTTGCACTGCAACTGTTTTTAACTTTTCATTAAAAAGAACTCTTGTGCATTTTCACTCTTCTGCACTTCTTCTCCAAAACTTTAATTTTGATTTTCATAAAACTTATTGGGAATGTACATGGAATTGATCTCCACCAAATGTGTTCACTACGTGGTAGTGGTCTCATTTTCTGATTTTTAACAAATTATTAAAATTAGGAAAAAGTGGTAAGGGATATATATATGTGTATATATATATATATATATATATATATATATATATATATATATATATATATATATATATATATATATATATACATATATATATATTATCAACAGTGATGATGGATGATACAGTTCGGAAGTTCGTAGGACCTCTACAGTCTTTGCATGTAAGATCAGCTGAGTACAGGACTATCACAGTCATCTTGTTTTTAAGTTAATGTCAGTGTCAGACAAATTAGTCAATGGGAAACTTTGATGACCCTTATCATGTTCTAGATCAACAACATGCCGACCTGCCCAAAGAAAAGCTGTTGACCCAATCCTAATTGAACGTTGACAGGGTGAAATCTTCGTTCACCTGTCCTGTGTTTACCATGGTCTCTCAACAAAAGGACGGGTATAGTTAAAATTTGTGACCTGACTCTTGTTGATTGATCTACCACTTTGTGCCAAGAAAGATGTGCTCTATTTTGTCGGACCACTGCCTTCAGAGTTTACCTGCCATCTAACCCTCTGGAATTTAAGTCAACAGCCTTCCTTGGCACACTCTGAGTGCAGGGCACCCAGAGTGTGCCAAGGTTGTTGACTCATTGCATACTGTTCTGACTTAAAAAATGTAAAATACAATTAAAAACAAAAACAAAAAAGTCCACAAGCTGGCAACATGTACAACATCAGATGCTTACTGTTAATAATTTTCAATGGAAAAAAAGCCAGTGCATTGCTGTCAAGTTGCCCAGGGTTACACCACTTTTATTTATCTAACCCTTTCCCACTCAAATTGCCCAAAAGTGCCCAGATGTAAATTGTAGTCTGCTTTTATTTTTTTATTTAAATTTCTCCTTACTAGAAAACATTTTGCTGAGATTTGTATATGCAAGACCATTCATAATGGCATGCCCTGGGTCAGTATCTTTCATTGGCACAGGTTGGGTGCAGTGTGCCCAACCTGTGCCAAGGAAAGCTGTTGACTTAGTCACACTCTGACCAGGAATGGGTTAAAGCTTCATTTCATTTGTATGTTAGAGACAGCCAAAATTATCAGAATTTTTACAAATGTACATGGGAGGGTGTAATGCCCAGTGGTTTCTTGTTTGCAATGTTAATTTTCGAATTTCTATTCATCTCCATTTTGTTTTCAAAACCTGTCATGAGAGATCAGCTCCCTTTAAAACTTTTAGTGCCAAGTTTTGGACTGAGTCAACAGCTTTCCTGGGTGTGCTTTGGGTGCCATGTGCCCAAAGCACACTGAAGAAAGTTCTTGGACCTAGACCATCATATTGTATGGGACTATAGGCATGCTGGAACTTGAATGAAAGGCCTTTTTACAAAGAATATGAGAATGGCATCCATATGATAGTTCAGAGAAGTTCATCTGAATCCTTAAAGTGCTGATTTAAAACTCAGTCACCAGCTTTCCTTGTGACACTTTGCCCACATTGCGCGCAAAGTGTCCCAAGGAGAGCTGGTAAACGAGTCTTAAATCAGCACTTTAAGGGTTAAGATGAACTTCACTGAATTATCAGATGGACAAAATGTCCCAGGTAAAGCTGTTGACTAAGACTGTCCCAAGTAAAGCTGTTGACTAAGACTGTCCCAAGTAAAGCTGTTGACTAAGACTACTGTTTGCTTTAGACAAGGCTTGCTGGTATTTGAATGAAAGGTATCTTCATGAGGAATTTGAATCTTTTAACCATTATAAGTTTAACAGTAATGAGAAAATGACTATAGCCATCATGAGTACTTTAAGGGTTAAGTGTTTCTACTTCAGTTGCAATTGGCAGTGAAAGAGTTAAGACCACATGTTAGAGGACATACTGGTGTTTAATTCTCTTGAGACAAATACTGCTTCAATAGTTGAGCTACCGTAATTTTATTGGTGGGGAAAGAGAGTAACTCAAAGCATGTTACTTTTTACAGGAGAAGAGTTAACATTTTAAGGTACCAATTTGAGAGGAAGGGGGCATTAAAATACTGCATTTGGTACTAAATTGAAAATCATGTTGGCAGCAGACCCCTTAAAATACTATAAGAAAATGTAGCCCACCAGTTTATCATAATGGCTGTCATATTACAGCAGTGTCCATGAGAGATGTAAGTCCATTCTGTCACAATTTTGGAACTGACATGTATGTCATGAAAACATGATTTGTGTGCAAGGTAAAAATGACAGGATTCCAGCCAAGCATGGCCATGAGTGCCAAAAAGTAATCAGCCCTTTGCAAGTGAAATATGTGGAGGAAATTTTGGTAATAAAAAGTGTGAAGGTCCAACCTTTGGTCATGAACTTTCCAGTGAAACTGGTCCCAGTAAAATTCTATGGAAATTTTCAAGATATCTCTGACTTCCTGTTTGGAGTGCACTTTAGATGATGTTTGTCACCCCCCCCCCCCCCCAGTAACTCTTTAATTTTGTTTCTGGAGAAAGTCAAAAGGTCACTTTGACCCCTTTCCTCCCAAAGCGGCAATGAAATAACAGGCTGTAATTAAATGTTGTTGCTTTCAATTGTTGAACTTAAGTGTCCCGTTAATAGGAAACATTTTGGATAAGAAGTGTTGGTGAGAACTGTACCAGCATAGTTTGCCACAAGTAAACAAGATTTCCTTGGTCTTAGTTGGATGCTATAAATAATATTAAGACATGCCGGCCCTAGTGTTCCTAGTAGTTGCTCAAATAAGCCCTCTCTGTCTCTTTATATATACATGGGGGGTGGGTGGGTGGGGAGAGAGAGAGAGAGAGAGAGAGAGAGAGAGAGAGAGAGAGAGAGAGAGAGAGAGAGAGAGAGAGAGAGAGAGAGAGAGAGAGAGAGACGAGAGAGAGAGAGAGAGAGAGAGAGAGAGAGAGAGAGAGAGAGAGAGAGAGAGAGAGAGAGAGAGAGAGAGAGAGAGAGAGAGAGAGAGAGAGAGAGAGAGAGACTCACATTGGTCAACATCTTTCCTTGGCATGGGTTGGGTACACTGTGCCCAACCCATGCCAAGGAAAGCTGTTGTGACCAGGAGTTATGAGAGTCAAAGGGTTGGGCAAGTTGATGTTATAAATTACTCAATACATTTTTTATTTCAAGGCCATAACTTTCAGCTCCGCTGACATGTCAATAGGCTTATGTCATGCTCTATTATCACACCTGTTTGTCCACAATCAACGTTTTCAGCTTCTTGAAAAACATTGGTTAGATTTATACCTAACTTCTAGGGTATGTTTTCTTTGTTAATTTGTGCCAATTTTCATCAAACTTAAAAAGCGCCTGGAAAAATGCCTAAGAAATTGCATCAAATCATACTAGAACCTTTATTGGCATTGTACGTTTATACCTTAAGTTCTGGGGTTGTTCAACAGGTGGTAATAAAGTGGTGCTCCTATAATATCCTGATTTTTAACACATTTTATAAATAACATTATGATGAGCACAGTGATTATTAGCATTGTGATGTATAAGTGCATGCATAATTAGTTTTAACTACAAGCTTAACCCTTTCCCCCTTAAACCGGCCAAAACAGGCTGGTGTTCAAATGTTGTCTGCTGCAGTGTTTTCAGATAATTTCCACAGTAATGGAAAACAATTTGACTGAGAATTATAGGTGAGACCTAACAAGATCATATGCCTCAGGTCAATAACTTTCCTTTGCATGAGCTGGGCACTCAGTGCCTAACCCATACCAAGGAAAGCTGTTGACTCAGTCTTAATTCAAGGGGGGGATGGTTAATAGTCAGCCCTTCTCCAATGGATATATTTAATATATAGCTTTCAATCAAATTTTTGCTTTTATTATTTGATTTAATGAATTCCTTCATTATTTTCTTCAGAATGACACAGGGGTAAACCTTGGAGCCTTTGCTCCTTAATTGTTAATATGAATGACCTTGACTCAATACTCAAAGTCGCAAAACAATTTTTTTATTCACATCACGTAAAGTTCTGAAGGTTGCTGTTGTCCCTGTGTCATCCCAACATGAGACCTCAAGACCTCAATATTGACATACGAGAAGATTCATAGATGAGCTTAGAACCTTGAACAACAGCAGCCATTTAGCTGTCAATTTAAAAAAGAAAAAAAAAATCTACTCCAGTTAACTCATTCTGAACAAGAAAAAGCAACACAATCATGTGACCTCATTCTTGGACATGGACATGATGATAAAAGATCAGAAATATAGAACAAAGGTTTATGATGAGTGAGATGCTTTTAGTTTGGACATTGTGGCAGTGGGAACATTGCAGAAAGGGTCGCATATGGTTTTTGTATGGGAAAAATACCATGGATAGCAAGAGATACATCACACAAAGAGGATCTTATCATGAGGATCCTGCTGTTAATGAGGCAACTGAGATGCCACAGATACAGTTCATTTGGAGTGGAAAATACCTCAAACCAATGCATGAGAACATACTGGGAGATAATACTGCAGAAGTATAATACTTCAATAGAAGACATTCAAACACTGATAAAGGCATCATTCATTGTTGGTGCTGTAGAGCGTATTTGGTCTGGTATATGGTATTATTGTGTGGCTATATTGTGCTATGGTTCAGTAGGCATGTGTTGGGCCCATGAAATGCCTTTAAACCAACCTAATCTTGACTGTCACAAGCTGTAACACGTGTATTTGTTCACAGCTTAGTTCAACTTTCATGTCTATGATTCAGCATTTTTTTTAATCTTGTAATGAACGTATACTAAACAACTATTGACAGATAGAAAGATCTGTCAAACTGATGAAATTACTGTGATGGGGGGGGGGGGTTAACCCCACCTACACGAAAGTGTTTCAGGGCTGTACTTGAGGACAGACCGAATTTTTATCAGAAACAAGTTTCCGCTCATTTTTTATTTTGTTTTGAGCTAAACAAGTAAGGCAAGTGGCCTTGGTGGTGGTTAGGAGGCTTTATTTTGTTTTGTTTCATTTCATGTATTGTCTCACCAGCATAAGCTGTTGGTGAGACCAAGCAGTCACTTTCCATCAGTCCGTCAGTCCATCCATCCGTCTGTCAACAAAAAACTTCAGAGTGGCTTGAATTACGCTGGCGAGACATTCATCCCCCCCCCCCCCCCCCGGGCATGGCTCTGGTTTATTTATTTATTTACTTGTTTGCTTGCTTGCTTATTTTTAATTTTTTGAAATGGATTTTCAAATGTATTAATTTGGAGGCCATGTCCGTACCATTCCCACAACATCTTAAGAAAAGATTAACTGCAGCTTCACCAATTTTTTGTCAGGGATATCCATTAGCTGGTCATTATAAACCAGCTTCTTTTGATCATTTTCAGGTTTTGGTATGTTGTTGTTTTTTTTGGGGGGGGGGGAGGGTTTTTTTTTTTTTTTTTTTTGTGGAAAAAGACCATAAATTCATGTCATCTCATCCACTTAATTTTTTATTGTTTACTTGATAATTGAAGAGCTATTGGAGATAGAACTTTGATACTGCACATGATGATGGTCCTACATAAAGGCCAAGTTTGTGGATATCCTGGACGTAAATCCTAAGATCACATTGCTATTTTCATGAATTTCATTCTTTACTTGGTAACTCAAGAACTGTTTGAACTGGGCTGATGTTTCACATGTTCATGGTCTTCTATTATAGGACTTAATAGGGGCAATTGGATGACACTGACCTAAATGTTAAGGTCGCAGGGCAGCTTCACTGAATTTCTCTGGGGGTAATAACTACAAAATGACTATAGCTAGGATTTTGACACTGCACTTGATGACAGTCTTCGGTAATGACCATGTTACAAATGCATCCAGTTGACCTTGACCTTATTCCCAAGGTTATAGGCAACTTTGAATTAATGGCCTACCTTCTGACAGTACATCATAGAGAGGGGCCAAATAAATCTCAGGTTACCTTTGATATCCAGGAATTGGCAGACAAAAAAGTTTGCCAATTCTTTGTTGTCAGCTGTTACAAGTCTGTCCATGCAAGGCCAGCTGAGCACAGGACTGTCATAACCTTCTTCTTGTTCAAATTGGTTTCATTAAGAAAGACATTGAACAGACAGAATTTTACATCCAAACTTTTTTTGGCAAATTTAAGGAGAAACAATTGACGTATGCTTGAGGCTGTCCTCCAGGGTTCTGAGCACAATCCTTGCCCATGTGCACAGGTCGATTTAGTCCCTTTCCCAAAATGTGGCTCACGGTGGTTGAGTGAAATACAAAAGGTTAAATTTCCAGGTGACCTGAGGTCAGGTCCAACACGGTGCTTATCTCTTAAAGAGGGTGTTTTGACAGGATGCAGGTATCTGACCTCAGATCCTCTGCTGTTTACTATTGATGGGCCCCTTTTTAATCCATTTAAGGACATTTTTTCCCAGATACCACAGATGTATTGAACTTTCTCTGACAGCGTGCTGGCCTTTTATTCAGGTGGTTTGTTGTGAAAACACCAAACAGTTGTGCCCAGACATGTTTACATCTGGGGCCTTTGATGGGATGGAACAGGGGAATATTAAATAACAGTATGATGAGACCTTTTATTTCATCAGATATCTTACTGAAGGCTGGCTGTGTGGGGGTTATGAAGCATTTTCAAATTTGAGTAGCCTCTAGTGTTCTTAAAAAAAAGTATGATGTGGGATTTGGGTTGTGGAATAAATATCGACTGCCTGGCCACCTTCAGGGCCACCCTTACCATACACTGTACCCCGCCCCTGTTAAAGCTGCTGTGCTGTCCTCCAACGCTGGCTGTTTTCAAGCCAGAAATCCATTGTTTGCCAACACAAATACCAGCTGATACACTCTTCACCTTTTTCCAGGAATTGGCAGACAAAAGAGTTCGCTGAAGGTAACAATAGGAGAGTCTGTATTGTGTGCATGAAATCTATTCTTCTGCAGTTTGTACATGGTGGAGGGGAGCCACTGCTGTATTGATCTGTACCTGTATAAACATGCTCCCACCCTCTCCTGTCTCTTGCTGTGCCACATACATATTTTTATCCAATGTTAAGAAAATTACATATGTGTAAGCAATGAATCCCTTGATCATGTTGAAATAAGCGAAATTTGCTGTTTCAAATGCCCCGTATTGTCAAAACAAATGTTTACCATAACTGCTATTTTTATTGTGAAACCTGTCATTTGAGACCTCCCATTCTAATAGTTACATGCAATCTTTGATGACAGGTTAGGTTTCAGTATAGTTAATGTGGAAATATAAATAGATTGAAAATAAATAATATATATATATAAAAAAAAGAGAGAGATTTTGGAGCCACCAGACAATCCCCATAACAGGTGGTCTATAAACCACAGGTTTCATCATATAGTGTTACTTCCTCACCATGTTGATGATAATAACACTGACTCTATAGGGCTTTTAATGGGGAAAATATCCACCTGGTGCATGTATGGAAAGACTGGCAATTTAACTCTTTCAGTGCCAAATTAGGACTGCGTCAAGAGCTTTCTAGGCATGCTTTAAGCACATAGTGCCTAAAAGTATGCCAGGAAGACTATTAACCTGGACCATTCTTATGGTCACTGCAACTTTAACACCCAAAATGTGCCAAAGAAAGCTGTTGACTGGGCCATTCTTATGGTCTCTGCAACTTTAACACCCAAAATGTGCCAAAGAAAACTGTTGACTGGGCCATTCTTATGGTCTCTGCAACATAATGACCAAAGTATGCCAAGGAAAGCTGTTGACCTGGACCATTCTTATGGTCTCTGCAACTTTAACACCCAAAGTGTGCACAAGGAAAACTGTTGACCTGGACCATTCTTATGGTCTCTGCAACTTTAACACCCAAAGTGTGCACAAGGAAAACTGTTGACCTGGACCATTCTTATGGTCTCTGCAACTATATGCATATGCTGATATTAGAGCGAAAGGCCAGTCTATGCAAAGAATATGAATCTTGTATCATTATTGATGTCAATTCAGAACACATCAACTTTTGTCAAAATTGGCAGTAAAGAGTTAAGTCACTCTATGCTAATGGGCTACCTGAGGACTGGACTGTTTACTGTAATGAGACAAGAGTTCTTCAACCCCCTCTGCCTTGCAGTAAGACTAAATCATCAGCTTTCCCTCATATGGACACACAGATCATAGAGTCCTAAGACCACCATTATACAGACACTGAAAGCTGGTGGCACGTCTTGGCAAATTTAGCAGAACATAAGTGACAAGTGCATGGTCAGAGTTCTGCTGGAAGAAGCATTTCATTTCAGTATCAACATGTGTAGTCAGAGTTTTTTGCACTGAACACAAAGTTATACTATGCAAGGCAATGCAAAACCTATTGACCAATGCCCTTAGTGCTGATCATGGCACGGCTCAGGTTAGTTGTCAAAAGGCCCTGACAATCCTACGTACTTCCCTTAAGTACCTTCCTGCAGACCAAAAGTTGACTTGTGTCCCGAGTTCCTTTTTTGGTTCTGAGCTGTATGTTCATACATATCATGGGACATATGAGAAACATCAGGGATAAATTTAGCTCAACATGGACAGATATAGACTAGTTCATGATTCCCAGTTAATATCAATCACACGAGACTGAAAAAGTATTGATAAACTATCATTCAAGTGCTAATTGTGTAACACTCTTTTTTTTTGTTTCCTGCAGATACATTGCAAACTCATTATAGCATGTACCTGCATGATGAGGAGGCTTGACTCTTGTTGACTTAAACCAGCCCAAACTGGCTGGTGGTCAAATGTCATCTGCTTCAGTCTTTTTGACTAATTTAAAAGGTGATAAATAAAAAACATTTCCAACAAGATTTGTGGATGAGACCTATGAAGATAGTATGCCCCAGGTCAACAGCTTTCTTTGACCTATGAAGATAGTATGCCCCAGGTCAACAGCTTTCTTTCACCTGGGTTAGCACCTGACCCATGCTAAGGAGAGCCATTGAGTTGGTTTTAATTCAAGGGGAAAAGGGTTGAAATCCATTTACTTTGTTACTTGAGGTGCTGAAATGGTGACAGTTAAAGTTAGAAGGACAATTGCAGACAAACCACAAAAGTGTTGAACTTGTATTTGATGATGATATACTATGAAGACTGACACCCGATATTATCAATGGTACATATCACAACTCAAGCAGTGCTGGCAATCTTCAGCAACCTGTCTGAGTACAGCAGGCAATGCCATGCCATTGACTACATGCAAGGGTTACTGGTCAACCTCTGATAACAGGCTTGAGAAAGTCCAGTATAAGTTGCTACTGCAGAAGTCAATACTTTCATGTACAGTGCTCTTTTGTATTCTATGAGTCGGTAAATATTGCCAAATGTAACATACAAACCACTGATTATTGGTTGATGCCCTTGTTTAATTCAAATAAATATTTTAGATACATGTGTATAATGTATACATGTCTTAATGGTGATAACCCAATCCTCCTTTTTTACATGTAATTTACATCTTCCGTTAGCTTGTAAAATGTTTTGTTATTTTTCATGTTCTGTTCCTTAAAAGCTTAAATTGGGCGAGAGAAAACATAGGTTGTTGATTAAGTGAAGCAAATCTTGCTTACATTCTATGATAAAAGAAAAAAACGTATACACTTGACCAAAGGAAATCATATTTACATGTGTTGTGACCCTTGAAAACATTCTGCCCTAAGCATACAATTTAAAAGCATGGTTATAAAGGATGAGGGTGTAAACATCTTTGACAATAGTGTAGCAATTTGGTCTTAGGGTGTTGGGACCATTCATTTTATGCCACAGCCGTCATCAATGGTGCCATTGTGTTCTGGGTCGATGCACGGTTCTGCATAATGTATATGATGAGGGAAAGAGTTAAAGGTGTGTTATGCTAGACCAACCAGCAATGTGCCAAGAGTGCTGTGAAAACCCAATACATGTATAAGGTATTAACCCACTTGGATCTACAATAGGGAAGAAAGGGAGAAAAAGACTAATTCCAAATGTAAAAAAAAAATAAATAAAAATACCACGAGGGGGAAAACGATAAGAAAGAAAAGGCTAACTCTTGCCATATTGGTGACATATCTTTAATAATTGTGCCAATGATACTGGGAGAGGCCAACTCTGGCCCAGATGACATGACTGCTCGGTTCACTATGATTCACTCATACAGATTTATCTGACAAACACAGTCATTTTCCACATTCAGAGCATTGTAAGGGTTGTGGCTTATCTTAAACAACAATCAAAATGCATTGTTTACATGGACTAAAGTACTTATACACACCATAAATTAAAGTGTACATCAGTACTATAAGGGTCCCACAGGGAAATAAAGGATTAAAATAAAATACTACAGTCTTCTGCCTTAATTGTTTTTAAGGAATGGCACCCGAATGATTTCCCCCCAAACAAGATTGAGTCCAACCTGGGGTCTATTTTCTAAGCAAACATGGAAATTCTATTTTGAGGTCAATTGAGGAAACTAGTTGCTAGTGAATATAAATATACATGTACCGTAAATGTACAGTGGTACCTGCTGTATGCACCTACTGCTGTAAGCAGCCACACTACTTGTTATGGCCGTATTACTGTGACACAGGAGTCAGTTTCTTTGTAAATTTACCTGCAGTGACAGGTCACCTGCTCTATGTGGTCACTTTTTCTTGGCAGCAGGGGTGGCTGCATACAGCAGGTTTTACTGTACTTATTTTCACATGCATACATTTTAACATTCTGTGGCATTTCAGGCATATAACTGAAGTTTTAAATTTAATTGTTTTGGACATAGTTCTAATTAAAGCTGTTAAAATACTGTTTTACTGCATGTTTTTTGTTTTACAGTCTATGCCATCAATCAATTAAGCAGAAGTTAAATTACAATGAAAATGAGCGAATTTACAGCAGTACATTGCATTGTATGCAGTACCTACTACTTAAGTCCATCACTTTGCTGGTATATATATATATATATATATATATATATATATATATATATATATATATATATATATATATATATATATTGTATAATGTGTTGTTTGTTTTTGTTTTTTAGTATTCTTTTTGTCATGTTACCCTGAGAGATATTGTCAGCAATTCCTGTTCAAAAAATTCTTATCTCCTGGCCACAAAGTGGGGGGGGGGGGATCAAGGGAGGGAGGGATATGGTAATGAAGACCGTCCATCCTGGAATCATTTCTGGCCATTTCTCCAAAACTATTACACTTTAATAGCAATCTGAAATTTGTATGGCTTGTAGTCCTGCTAGATATGCCTTTGATGGTTTTGCGTGGCTGAAATTATTCTTCTTTGTTAGTTAACTAGTGATGTTTCTGAAAGGTTTCAGAATGGTTCCCGGGCCATTTCTACAAAGTATTACACTTAGCTATCTGAATTTTTTATGGCTTGTAGTCCTTACCAGCAAGATGTGACTTTTGACGGTTTTGTGTTGCTAATTCTTCTTCTTCATTAGTTAATTAGTGATGTTTGTTAAAGGTCTCAGAATGGTTTTTGGACCTTTCCTCCAAAACTATTACACTTAGCAATTTGAAATTTTTATGGCGTGTTGTCCTTACCTCATAGAAGTCACCTTTTGTTGGTTTTGTGTGGCTAAGTATTGGCCTTCATAATTAACTAGGTGATGTTCTAATAATAAGGTCTGATTTGTTTCAGAGCCTGTCATGTATGGTCTTTTAAGTCTGACATAGCTCCTTGGGGTGCTCTCTCAAGACAGGCCATCATATTATAGTTACCTGGGTGGGAGATATGGTTTGCGTCAGCATCAATTTGTTGTATTTAGAACAAATAATACTTTTTTAAAATCTGAACATGTAAATGAGATAGACAGAGAAGAGTGTGCCTTCCACAAACACGCCTGGTGCCACTTTAAGTTGGCCCCAAATGTCATTACCTCTGCTGACCATAGGTCACAGAGCTTATACCATTGCTCAATGTCTGTCTGTCTGTCTGTCTGTCTGTCTGTCTGTCACTCTGTTAGTCTGTCCATCCATCCATCCATCCAGAGACTTTTGTTTCTGAACACAATGAATTGAGATGCAACTTCTAAATTTACACCAAATATGCATTGGGCCAATGTTTAATTTTTTCTTATTTTGAATGACCTAGACCTAATTTTCAAAGTCAATAAGGACAGTAAAGCATACTAAATTCCACATTTTGAGAAATAAAAAGAGTAGCAATACCAACTATACCATAAATGTGTATTGTATATAGAAGTTCAATGTTGCATAATATGGTTGATCTTAACCGACTTTTTCAAGGTCACGGAGGGAATGCATATCAGGAAATGATTTTGTTGTTATGGTCATTATGTCTGAACTTGTGCACATGTATCAATGTGCCAGTACAGGCATATTATACAAACACAAGGCTGAGATGTGGAACCATGGTGGCACCCCTTGTACTATTAAGTGGAACCAGCATCAAAGGTATTGAAAGTACATTAAAATTCATTACTCTAATTATAAATTGAGATTGGACTTGTAAATTTACCTCAAGTATGTACCAGGCCAATGATCAAATTTTGGATGACCTTGACCAATTTTTTTAAGCTCATCAAGGATGTAAAGGACACTAGATTTTACATATTGAGAAATAAGAAGGCTAACAATACCAAATTTACCACAAATGTGTATCATATATTGAATGTTGATTATGCATAATATGGGTGAGTTTTACGTATTTTCTCAAGGTCACAGAGATAATGCATATCAGGAAATAATGCTATTGTAATGCGTAGGACATAATGAATTGAGATGTAATTACAAAATTTAAACTAAATGTGCATTAGGGCAATGGTCAAATTTTTTTTAATATTTTGTGTGACCTTGACCTATTTTTCAATGTCATTTAGAACTTCAGAAAAGGACACTAAATTCAATATGATGATAAAGAATAAGGGGAACAATAACAAATGTGTGTTCATGTTGAAGTTTGAAGTTGCGTCGTAGGGATGACCCCTGATTTCTCGGCATCATGGTGGGAACACATTTCAGAAAACACTTAGATTCACAAGTCAAATATGGCCACCAAAATGCTACTTGAGGTACAGCAGGATAGTTACCCTGGTCACTATGTGGCTTTCACCATCAAACTCTAACAGTTCTTGTTTCATGGATAAACCTTCCAAATCTGAGTTTTAAGATCATTTCTGCCTCACGATAAATTGGGTCTTAAAAGGTATTAAGGTGGTGATGGTCTTTACCAGACCATCCGTGTTGAGAGTGGCCGTTAACCATTCTTCCCCCCCCCCCCCACCCGGAAGTAAGACTGAGTCCACAGCTTTCCCTGGGGGCAGGTTGGACACCAGGTGCCCATCTTGCCCCAATGCCCATCCTGCCCTAAAGGGTGCTGTTGAGCTAATACATGATATTCTAGAGTTCACCCACAATTCCCTTCTTGATCAAATTTGTTATCAGCATTGAAATGAATATAAAAATCATTGAAGCAGCCAACACTTTATGGCCAGTCTGTATTGGTCGGTAAAAGTAGCATTGGTAGAGCACAATTTACTCAATACATGGACAAGTAGATACATCACATGGAGACATGTAGACCTGGCGTGGTCATAGAAGTTACTTAATTTACTAGTGGCCTGCAAAAATACAGTTGTGTCTGCTGTGTTGCATCAGTAGTCAGTATGTGTTGATCCAGCTGAGACCTAGGTAAAATTTACCTGGGCAATAAATCTGAAAGGGCCATCTTTTTGGTGGTTCTTAACTGGGCAGTGGTCAGACTAAACATAGTGTTTCTAGTCGAGTAAAATGAAACCCTCAAAGAAACAAACATATTTTGTTAGAAATGAACTTAAACAATAAAAAAAAAAAAAGAAAAAAAAAAGATAAACTGAATTTAAGAAGCCCCTCCCCCCATTAGCGCATGCAGGAGTTGGGTATGTTTTGTGTAACTGATTTTTTTTTTAAACGTAGTCATAATATATCACTCTGATTTGCAAAGGTTTAACCTGAATGTACTTGGGTATTAGTGCTAGGCTACATAGCCGATCAATCCACCCCAGGATGGTGCTCCATGCAGGGACCCCGACATGAAATTCTTCAACCACAACTTCCCCGTTCAAGGAGTTGATGCATTTTACCCCAGGTTGACATTTTTGCTTGAAAGATCTTAATTTATTTTGTGAGGGACTGTGTGAAGGGTGTACCAGCTGGATCTGTTTGTACATGGAGAGAATAGATACTGACTCCCAACTGTCCCACCACATCGTCAAAGGTCGACAAACGGAGTGGTTTAAACTCTCAACTGGTACCCATGACTGTTGACTTATGCAGACCGAGTCAACAGCTTTAGACAGCTGGCTCTGACAAAAGAAAACTATTGACCTACAGTCTGCTGTTCTGATATGCCTTATCTGAATTATTGATTCAAAATGGTTATTGTTGATGATGAATCTTTCCCCCTTGGATTAACTCATTCCATAACAGTCCCTGATTTTTGCTAGATTTAAGACAATTACACATTTAAATTCTTCATGAAAAGAGCTTTCGTTCAAGTACGAACTTGCCTGTAGTATTAAGTCAGTGCCAGAACCACTGACCAAGGCCTGTCACCATAGTATGGAATGAGTTAACTCATGCCGAGACAAGCTGTAGACCTGGGGCAATATGATCTTGATAGCCTCATCTACAGTTCTGTCAAATTGTTTTCTATTACTTTTGAATTTAAGTTGAAAACACTGAAGCAGACATTTGACCACCAGCCAGTTTTGGCCAGTTCAAGGGGCAAAGGGTTAAGAAAGTAGAGTGCAATCAGAAGAGGCTTCCACTTCATAAGACTGTCCTCCTTTTTGTCCCCTGCCACTGAAGGTGGCATAGGGGTACAAAGAATTAGTAGGCATAGGGGCTGTGTCCGTCCGTCCATCCGTCTATCCGTCCGGGAGCATATCTCTAGAACCCTAAGAAATAGAATAATGAAATTTATACCAGAGATGCATCATACCATGGGCATGTGCACCATGTATTGCTTTTGACCTTGACTTGAAGAGATGTATCTTATGATAGACCAGGTTCCTATTTTGTATTTATAAACTTTTTATAAAACTTTACAGTATTTATCCTTTAGGCCGTCTGAGTCACAGGGCCCAAGAACATATCAATTTTTGTGCATCCAGACATGCTGTATACATTGTATAGCTTTCTTCTGTATATTGTGGCTAGGAACATAGATCCTTTGGATCACTGTGCACTTGTTTTTCACATACTCTTATCAGAGCTATTAAGGTATAAATTTTTGTAATTTGTTAGGATTTTCTTATAACAACTATGTAAATAGTGTTTTTCATGTGAGGTTTTCTGTCAAAAAAATTTCAAAACTGCAAATGCCGAAAAAGTAGATGTGTCAGTGATAAGCAAAAAAACAAATTGCATACGAAAGTGTCAACACATCATTTGATAAACCCTCATGTGATAACAGCCAGAGATGGTCCTCTGCATTTTTCTGGCAAAAGTGTATAGTTGTTACCCTCGGCACATAAAGTGCCAGAGGGTATTGTCGTCCCCTGTGTCGTCCATCCATATGTCTGTCCGTCCGTCTGTCTTGTCAATGTTACTGCGATATCTCAACAAATAGACTACAGCTTTACCCAATTTTTGTCAGAGATGTATCGTATGATGGAACAGGTTTCTATTTAAAGCCAGCTTCCTGTGAGTATTTGTTAAGTTTTTAGGACACTTTTAATGTATTTATTTGAAGGCCTTCTGAGTGGCGTCAACCCTGACGACATTACTGTGATATCTCAAAAAATATTGACCACAGCTTTCCCAAATTTTTTTCAGAGATGTATCTTATGATAGACCAGATTCCTATTTAAAACTAGCGTCCTCTTTGTATTTATGAACTTTTTATGAAACTTTAAAGTATTTATCTTTTAGGCTGCCTGAGTGGTGCACAAGGGGACAACGTTACCGTAATATCTCAAGAGGGATCCAATGCAGCTTCCCCAAATTTTCAGAGATGCACATCATAGTGGACCACATTCCTATTGAAAATCAGCATCTTCTTCTTCTTATTTTTAAACTTGTTATGAAACTTTTAAAGTGTTTATTTGATGGCCGACTGAGTGACGCACAGTACAGTGGTCTCTGTTACCAGAACTTGCCCCAAGAACACACCCAAAAGTGCTCCTTCATTTCATAGACAACAGTATGAAAATTGTATGTAAAGTAGTCTACTGTGAAGTATCCCCAAAATATAAATGCATACTTGAGGAAAAAAAAATTGTGAGCGCCAAGGGTAATGCGTTCTCTGAGCACTATTCTTATAGTGTTTGGTACTGTGAAGTTTAAAGTTTGGCACCTCAATTTTTCAGCTGACTTTGGGTCATGACTAACTAACTAACTAACTAAACTAACTAACTAACTAACTAACTAACTAACTAACTAACTAACTAACTAACTAACTAACTAACTAACTAACTAACTAACTAACTAACTAACTAACTAACTAACTAACTAACTAACTAACTAACTAACTAACTAACTAACTAACTAACTAACTAACTAACTAACTAACTAACTAACTAACTAACTAACTAACTAACTAACTAACTAACTAACTAACTAACTAACTAACTAACTAACTAACGAAAGGAAGGAATGAAAGAGAGAGATGAAATAAATAGATAAACAAACATAAATAATTAAGGCAGAGAGAGAGAGATTAGTGCTGTGGACCTTTTTTAAAAAATAATATGCATTTTCACATGTACAGGACTGGGATTCAATTTGGAGGTAGTTTGTCTGTCCAAAGATCTCCAATTTAGATGTATTTGTAAAAATTTGTATGTTTAAAAAAAAAAAAAAGAAGAGGGACTTTTGAAGTGTGAAGACCATTTTTAGCCAGTGCACCAGCGTAATGTTTGCTTCTCTACCTTAACTTTAAAAAAAAAAAAATGAATGTCACAAAGAAGTGAAATTGGCCCAGCATGGTGCAAAGCAATTGGCTGATCATGTCGAGAAAAAAGGTCAGAGTTCATAATAGGGGCATGAGAAACTATCCCTGGGTCTTCACGGGGGCAGCAGTTTTAAATGTCCCATTTGTTTCTGTCAAAAATAATTTGGGTTTTCAAAACTGAGTTTCATGTGGTTTAGTTAACAAATTAGCTTGGTCAAGGTTCTGGAGCTACAACCATTGAGATGCCCACTTGGAAAAGTAAACCAGTCTAAAATGCAGCATAAAATAAGTGCAAATATAGTGGTCCTCTTCTTATAAAGCCACCCTAAATATAGCCAAAATGTGACCTTACAATGACAGTTTCATTGCATTGCCACCGTCTTGTAAGGTCACGTTTTGGTTGTATTTAGGGTGCTTTATAAGAAGGGCACCGAGGAAAGCTTTTGACCTGGACCATTATATTCTCTGGAACTATGGACATGCTGGCAGTTGAATCAAAGGACTTTTCACATGGAATATGAATCTAGCATCCTTATTATAACTAAGAGCAGTTCAGCTTTAGTAGTTCAACTGCAGTCACAGTTGGCATTCACAGAGTTAACTCTTTCAGTGCCTATCACATCTAAAGTCGATCTACCAAAATCAAACTAGTCTGAATTATCATTAAGATCCATCCATATTCCTCGTAAAAAGACCTTTCATTAAAAGTACATGTACCAGCATGCCTCTAGTTCCAGAGAAAATATCCAATCAATTTGGACTGCCTCTGTTCTGTGATGCATGTAAATCACAAATGGAGCATTTATCCTCGCATCTGGGCCACAATTAAAGGTAAAATGAATCTAAATGATGTAGTAACTGAAAAATTCAATCCATCAATTATTGTATATTTATAGACTATTTAACACCAACCTTTTTAGTATGAAGTTGGGGCATTTTTACTGGTCATAGATGCTTGTAAAGAACAAATGCCTCTGGCAAATTAAACTGACGTCAAAGGAGGTAATGTGTAAAAGGGGAAAGAACAGCCATTTTAAACATGTTTAACAAATGTCCAAGTTACTTAAGGCCAAACAAAAATATATATGTGGTCCGGCAACCTGACCAACCCTACTGAAAAGGCCCAACCCTGAATAAATTTTCTGAAACATTTAAAAAAAAAAGTTTCAAGCCACCCTTCCCTAATAAAAATTGATCGACCCTGGCTGAAAGATTTTATCAAGAAAGTAGCTGTCATGTCCTGTTATTTTGCAGTAAAGTCAACTAAAACACCGCATTTTATTTCATCTTGTTAGGAGGGTTAACTTGGGCCAGGGAAATAGCATAGCTGCATAGCCATGGTTGCTTTGGTGAAACAGCATAGCCCCTATTGTTTGATGATCGTTATTGTACATGTAATATTTTGCTAGGTTGCAGGTGTCCATTCTCTGAGTTACCAAGGCAAACGGTCATTAAAGTACTTTTAAAGCATGACTTACTATCTTAACATTAATCTGCCTGCTTAGTCATATCTGAAGCAGTTATCATCATTAGTTACAAATCCAAATGCGAAATGATACCTTGAGCCAGCAAATCATGAGCGCCATTTTGGACATGGCGCAATACATTGCGTGACAGTCGCACAAAAATACATTTGATTTGGATATCAATGTTAATCACAACCACAGCATATATTATATCATTATTGATGCTCTGGAATATTTGCAAAATATACACTTTTGGTTTCATATACTGTAAACCTGCCAAGATCGTCCTATTGGGTGCGGAATCCACAATTTTCAAAATGGCAGCCAAGTCCATGGGTTGGTCCCAGTTGGCTATTGTGAAGAGGTAGTATCCAAAATATGTGGGTGATTAGTGGTAACTGAAGGTTAATTTGCCTTGAAGTTACCAGTTGTTGGCGGCAGTGGGCCCCAGAATAGGAATATTGTATCAGACACAGGCTATGAATTGACATTAGCAGCACTGGACACAGGAGCCAATAGCCCCCACTGAGTCAAAGTTGGAGCTTAGTGGAGAAGGTTGCCCCTGATAATGGATACAGGTCTGAAAGTATTTGCCCGTTTTTATATAATTGGTAACAAGCACATGTTAAACTTGAACTCGATACACGCAGACAAAAAGCTGCAGCAGATGTGTATGTGCTAATTGGCCATATGGGTGCATGAGACTTGACTGAAAATCATATTGCTGATATTACTTTTTTCGTGAAATGCCAAGCATGCTAAACAGATATTTTACCAAAAGAAAGGTTCGTTGAATAGTAAATTGTTGAATATGTGTAAGATTGAATTTTATCAAAGATCACAAGAACTAGATCAAAATTTGATGGAAGTGCTTCCATTCTAGCAACGAAGTCAGACCGTGGGAATGTATGAATGGCTTGCAAAGTAAAGGAACACGATTTATAAATGAACCATACATTATTTTGTCGACACAGTGTGTTTACATATGAATGAGATTATATATGTACATGTATGTTATCTGTTTGTCCCATAAAGTCTATGGCAAGTTGCCCCTGTGCCCAGAATATAAACTCTGCCATTGTGAAAATTGCAGATCCGTGATCTGTGCTAATGTGTATTGTATAGCCTTGATAGACTTTTCCAGGGTTTTTTGTTTTTTTGTTTTTGTTTTTTACCCTTCGGCCTTATGAGGCCGACGGGTATTGTTGTACCCGGTGCCGTCCATCCGTCCGTCTGTCTGTCCGTCCATCCCGTGGTTTAACCACCATAACTTCACAAATTTTTGAGACAGAACTTTCAAATTGCACATGATAGTACACTCCTATATGGCCTACTTTGTGTGCAAGCATAGTTGACCTTGACGTAATTCTCAAGGTCACACAGTGGTCACATATGCTAAGCAACGTTACCGCTGCAACTATGGAAGCCTGCATGTAGCAATCTAAATCTTACACACAAGAAGCTTCATAGAGTGATCTAGAAGCCTAATGAAAATGGAGGTCATAGCTCTATATTTGACCTACTTTTTGAAGTCAAGTACACAATGGTGGTATTGGTATAAGTAAGAAAGTTTTTAAGTCAGTTACATGAAATTTTATACACACATGTATCACAACCAAAGAATGTGTCATGAATCAAAAGTAGGTCACTAGGTCAAGTATCTGGGTCACAGTGACCTATTTATTGAAATTTTGTTGACCACTATAACTTCAGAAATTTTTGAGACAGGACTTTCAAATTGCACATGATAGTACACTCCTATATGGCCTACTTTGTGTGCAAGCATAGTTGACCTTGACGTAATTCTCAAGGTCACACAATGGTCACATATGCTAAGCAACGTTACCGCTCTAACTATTGAGAGCCTGCATCTAGCAATCTAAATCTTACACACAAGAAGCTTTATAGAGTGATCGAGAAGCCTATGGAAAATGGAGGTCATAGCACTATATTTGACCTACTTTTTGAAGTCAAAGGTCAAGTGCACAATGGTGGTGTTGGTATAAGTAAGGAAGTTTTTAAGTCAGTTACATGAAATTTTATACACAAATGTATCATAACCAAAGAATGTGTCATGAATCAAAAGTAGGTCACTAGGTCAAGTATCTGGGTCACAGTGACCTATTCATTGAAATTTTGTTTACCCACTATAACATCAGAAATTTTTGAGACAGGACTTTCAAATTGCACATGATAGTACGCTCCTATATGGCCTACTTTGTGTGCAAGCATAGTTGACCTTGACATAATTCTCAAGGTTACACAATGGTCACATGTGCTGAGCGACGTTGCCACTCTAACTATTGAAAGCCTACATCTAGCAATCTAAAGCTTACATACATGAAGCTTCATAGAGTGATCTAGAAGCCTATTGAAAATGGAGGTCATAGCACTATATTTGACCTACTTTTTGAGGTCAAAGGTCAAGTGCACAATGGTATTATTGGTATAAGTAAGAAAGTTTTTAAGTCAGTTACCTGAAATTTTATACACGCATGTATCATAACCAAAAAATGTGTCATGAATCAAAAGTAGGTCACTAGGTCGTTATTGGGTCACAGTGGTCTATTCATTGAAATTTTGTTTACCACTATAACTTCAGAAGTTTTTGAGACAGGACTTTCAAATTGCATATGATAGTACACCACTGCAAGCATAATTGACCTTGACCTAATTTTCAAGGTCACACACAGGTCACAAGTTTGCTGTGTCATGAATCAAAAGTAGGTCACTAGGTCAAGTTATTGGGTCACAGTGACCTATTCATTGAAATTTTGTTTACCACTATAACTTCGGAAGTTTTTGAGACAGGACTTTCAAATTGCATATGATAGTACACCACTGCAAGCATAATTGACCTTGACCTAATTTTCAAGGTCACACACAGGTCACAAGTTTGTTGAGTGATGTGCATCTAGAAATCTAAATCTTAAAGCAAAAGAAGCAACACAGGGTGATCTACAATGCTATTGAAAGTCAAGGTTATACCTCTATATTTGACCTAATGTTTTTGAGGTCAAAGGTCAAGTGTACAATAGTAGTATTTGTGTAGGTAACTATACCTGATACTATGGGACACTATTCCTATTCACTTACAGCAAAAGAGATTGAAGGCAGCCGAAGGGTACTGAGTTCTTTGAACGGTATTTTTTTGCTTTTGTTTTTTTGTTTTTTCTGTTTTTTGTATTTTTTTGTTTTTAACTTGTGACAGTGAAGCAAAGAATATGTATGACAAGTGGGTCATTCAAGCATATTTTCATTGGAGCACAATTTAGTTTGGCTAATTTTCATTTGATCAGATTACATTCAGTCAACTGTGCTACACTGGGCTATGCAATGCATGGAGTGGCAGGAATTGAGTTTGGCTAATCTAGCTTATGATTGAACTACATGGGTCAAACGTCATACATCAGGCTTTACAAAACACAGGATGACAGCTGGTGTGAAAAAAAAAAGAAACTGGATATGTGCATTAACATATGCATTGCTATCAACAATGCAACTTGTCTGCTTGCAAGTGAATGCTATATTGTCAAGAGAAACCAGCAAACTTACTTATGATTGAACTACATGGGTCAAATGTCACACATCAGACTTCACAATATGCAGGATGACGTTGTGAAGAATAGAAACTGGATATATACATTAACATACACATTGCTGTCAACAATGCAACTTGTCTGCTTGCAAGTAAATGCTATCATGACAACTAAAACCACCAACAAAAGTAACTAAATTAAAAACTCTTTCAGTGTTAACTAGCAGCTGTTGCTTAATTTGCATATATAAAAACACCCACAGAGCACTGTTCATCACAATCTAATTTTGTTTAAATCAGTGTTGTTTCCCTCTATTCCCGAGACTCCAATTGGCAAAAGCTGCTGTCAGTATAGCGTTTGCGCCCAGGCTGCCACATCATGCTGCAGCTGCTTTTAAGGCACTAGGAGCATGACTGATAGGGATCTGCCAATACATACAGATACTTTCTTGCTGAATGATATGGTCAAAAGCAGAAGTGTGGCTGATGTGAATATCCCATATTGTGCCTACCCCAAACCAAGGCAAGGCGGGGTAGCAATACCACATGGTGGACAAAGAATAGGTCAATTGTTGACGTTTTTGCAGTTGTTACCTTTGGTGACCATGGTTACACCACTGCTACACACAGCCGGCCAGCCAGCCAGTCTTGCTTCATTGTAAATCATTAGTATGACACTTCGGTGGTCATGCACAGTAACAGAGCATGAACCACTATATACTTTCCTGAATTGCTAAATTTTACATGCTAATACTGAAACTGTGTACTTTTACTTTTCCCAAACTTCAACTGTTTATTCTGGAAAAAAAAATTGCCTCAGTTTCATGCAAACAAATTGGAATCATATCCTCAAGGTCTGAAAAAAAAGCCTCATTGCTTTTTTCATAAAGTCATCGATTTTTGGAAAACTTTGATTTTTCAAGTTGAGTACTTTATCTGGTCTTGGCACCAGGGGGATTTCAAAATTTTGAGTTGTATCATTAAAAATAGAAAATATGGAAAAAAGGATTGGACACTATGTGGAAGTTGTATTTTTAAAGGAAACAGTTTTTCAACAGATGTTGATTTTGAACACATGAAATGTACCTTTAATAGAATTATTTTTGGCATGAAGAAAGAAAACGATGTGATGTAGAGAATCCTCCCTCTTGCCTCCTGAGTGGACCAAGCTATCTGTTACCTCCACTTGAGCTGAGTAGAGAAAACATGGAGATTAGCCAATTTAGCAGACATGCAGTTTGGGGAAAAGGCAAAATTTAGAAAGCACCCAAAAATTCATTTTAAAACATTGAGAAATTATAATGCCACCTATTGAACAAAGTCCAAACTAAGAAGACCCTGGAAACATGTCTGCATGATTTTGAGGGAATTAGCCAAGAGTATTTTTAAGTTCTGCCAGAAGATGACTCCCAAAAATTCATCAAAAAATACAAAATTTACCAGAGAGTAACCATTGTAACATACTTTGCTGAGACTCCCTGAAGTTACATCTCCAGCAAGTTTGAAGAGAATCTGACCTTTTTTTTTTTTTTTTTTTTAAAGGTATAAAAGTTTAATTTTTGATCTATGACAGATGAATGATGAAGCACCTTGCTTGTCAACTCAGCTGACTGACAGGTCAACAAAGTGCACATTTTTACTTTTATTCCAGTCTGTTATCATTATCTTCAGGATATGTGCTTGTGCTTGTGTTTTTTTTGTTTTTGTTTTTTGTTTTTTGTTTTTTTTTTTTTTGGTCTTGTTTTTTTTTTTAGGATAAGGTATGGACAACCATCGATCAAGGACAAAACATCTCCCCATTTTGACCTCTTAAATGCCAGAATGATGCAAAAACTGCAGACGTAGATAAAACATGTGGCTACTTCAACAAACTGAGCCATGCTTCTGAGATATTTAATATAGTTGCACATGTGTAAATGGGGGGAAGTCCCTACCAGAACTTAATGAGTTTTGAAATTAATTGCTGACTACTTGTAAACAGAGGGACTTGCAGGGACACGTCACAGAGTTCAGATTTTGGAGGACGGCTGCATATCCTGTTTTGCCCTGGCTGAACTGTGTCATGCAGTACCAGATTGTCTTCCCAGAAATGATTTTAGGTTAATTAAAGTTGGATTATAAACAGCTTTATATGCGTCTCGTGTGGATTTTGATGAGCTAGGTTGTTAGGTACATATACATGTATATTTAATACATATGTATCTTATACATGTGTACGTTTAATTCCTGAATATGAGGATATAACGTTGTTTACATTGACCGACATATTTATTTGCAAGCAGAGTTCATCACGTATATTTAAAGACAGAGTGCAAGTTGACTTCCTAAATCAATTTTTTTTTATTTTGCCTGTATCTTGATCTCAGAATTGCAAATTTCTTGTTTTTGTGCGTGCTATGTAGAGTGCAACCTTGTCTTGTGACCACCTTGACAGATACAGCTTTGCATCTATTTTAACCTTCCCTTGCTGCAGGTCCAGGAGTCAGGTCTTTTATTTGACCTTTGTGACCATTAATACTGTGGTCCATTGTCTTGAGTGGCCACAATCTTCTTCTCCCAAGCATTGTCATAGGTAGGCTGTACTCTGTGAGAAATTTCTGGGAAATTTGCGTCCATATACAGCAGTACATATTTCAGTGTTCTCAGTAACATTTACTTGTACAAAGCTGGATTACTTCTCTTAATCATGGTTATTTGCTGTGAAAATATTGAAACAAGACCAAAAAATATGACTGTGTCTTTTTGGGAAAGTGAAGTGCAGAAAAAACTTTGACCCTTATTAAGCATCAAAACCACATTTCCTCACAGTTTAATTCATTAATAGGCCACTTAAATGGTTAAGTACATAATTTTCTAATGACCAATCCCAATAGCATAATTTAAGCTGTTATATTATGATTCATAATTGTGTCAGGTTCAATTACTAGGAATATTTTGTAATTTGATCAGGGTACATGTATTCACATCAAAGCTGGAAATGAAATGTGAGTTTATGTGTTTACCTTTTTTTTTTTTTAATGCATTAATGCTCTTACTAATCAAAATTGTACCAACATTTACTGTAATGAATTTGAAATTCCTAATTACATCAAATTCAATTTCCAAAGAACAATGGAGTCACTAACAGGTTAGCATCTAGATTAATTCTCATCGCACAAAATGAAGTTCAAATTGTGGGGGCGGGTAATTTGAAGTTTTTTCTGAGTTCCAGTATCTATGCCCCATCCCCTGATCCTGATGTCTTTTCTCAGTACGTGTACCTAATTTGCATGTGCTGACCTTATAGAACAGACAAATTTTCCAATTAGTATTTAGCTGGAAATATATTTTGGACAAGTCAGGAAGTGCATAAATTCAAATTCCTCATGAAAGCAGCCTTTCATTGACGTACCAGTGTACCCAAGTGATGTCTCAGCTGCCCTGGAATCGATGCCAAATATGGTCTAATGACTTTGTCAGACAATGTAAAAACTACCTACCTTAGAAGCTCACCAGAGTTATTGGAAGAATTCATACCTTTACCAACTAAGCCTGAAATTGAGTTAATGAAAAAAAAAATGACTCAGAAATTATGTTACATTCACCGGTTGTATGCAGATTCATCAATCCTGTATTCTTGCACCAACACACAGCAGTCAACAGCTGCAATCTCCACGCATCAGGACGGGACTTTTTTCCATCAATTAACAAATCTTATCCTATTATGGTAACCATTCTCTACTATAATGTTGCTCCACAGATGGTCCTTTTACCCTAAACCATCTCATTAAGTACACTTTGATCACATTTCAAGAGACTCTTTCTCAAGACGAAAACTGCTAATTATTTTTAGACCATATTTGGCATCGATACCAGAGACAATCCTTCAGAACGTCATTCAATAACGTCATAATTCAATATGTTTGCGTAACGTTTCAGCCACTTACAACGTATCAGGTGCACCTCTTCATGGTACTTAAGGTAGTAAATCTGATAAAAATTTCCGAAGAGCCCCTCCACACCCTGAGGAAGGCTCAGGTGGGCCGAAACATGTCGGGGGGGGGGGGGGGAGGCTCTTCCTTTTAACTTGAACAGTTGGTGTTGTTCATTAAATACTGCAACTTTTGTCCTTTGGTATTTCACATTCCGTTAAGTTTATGGCTGGATGAAAATTTGAAAGTCCAAATGACCTTGACCATAGACTTTTGCGGGTCTAATGTAAATTGCAAAAAATGTACAGTGTCACAATACCCACAATTTAAGCCAACATGAACCAAATCAGATGAAAATTGATTAAATTATGGCAAGAGGAAACTTTCAAAGGGCCAGATGACCTTGATCTTTGTCTTTTAGAGATTACATGTTCTTACAATAATGCGCAGTGTTGCAATACCTACAATTTGAGACCAACATGATTAGAATTGGATGGAAATTTGCTGAGTTATGGCTGGATGAAACTTTCAGTGGTCCAAATGATGTTGACCTTTGACCTTTAGAGGTCACATGTAAGTTTCAAAAATGTGCAGTGTTATAATAGCTACAATTTGAGCCCAACATGATCGAAATTGGATAAAAATTGACCAAGTTATGGCTAGAAGAAAGCCACCATAGAAAATGGCCTTTGACCTGGAGATGACCTCTACCTGAAGTGGTCCTTGACCTTTAAAATGACATTTTGACCTAAAACTTACCTTTGACCTTGACATGACCTTGATGTTTGAGATGACCTTTGCCTTGCTATGATCAAACACAAATACACTCCGAACCACATCTACTATAGTATATAAGATATTGAACATTTAAAACTTGAATTAGCCCTCATTTGCATAATTTTGAAAAGCATGACCTCTCATTATGAAAAGGCAAGGCTTCATCTGTAGAAGTATAATTGTGCCATATTTGGAGTTTCTGCATATAATACTAGAGAGAGAGAGACAGAGAGAGAGAGAGAGAGAGCGCGAGCGAGCAGTGGCTGGATATTGATACCAGCTGTGATTAAAGTCAAAGTACTTCAGATGAACTTTTCAGAATTATCAAATGGATACTATATTACCATTGTTTGTAAAAAGGCCTTTCATACAAGTACTAGCATGGCTTTTGTCCTATAGAATAGTTCTGGACTAAGTCAACAGCTTTCCTCAACGCTACACCCTAAGCAAGATGACTCAGTCCAAAACTTGGCAATCAAAGAGTTAGAGCAGCCTGAAGAAAGCAGGTTGGCAGATAATTAAAGAATACTTGGAAAGTTGTAGTGAAAATGGTCTTCTAAATGCTCCAAAGTTTGTGAGGATTTTGATATCTGTGAAATTTTTGACTTGAAAAGTCTTCCTGTGTTGAATGCGGAACAGTGTTTGTGCTTTAGACTGCACCAAACTGAATGTCAAAATGTGATGTATGTTTCACAGGTGACCTGGTGACTTTTAGAGTAATCAGATATACTTATGTGGGCAAATGGGCATCAAATGGCCAGCTTGGGGTAGTTTTTAAAGCAATTTACAGTCAGTTTCCCTCTTGAACTATGAGTGGGTTAAAGACTAAGCTAACAACTTTGCATCACATGGGCACCCACACATGCCAAGGAAAGCTATTGACCTGAACCCTGTTATTGTGATAGATCGCGTCAACCCTTCTCATTGAAATTGCTTGTTATTACTGTTGAAGTAAGTGAAAAAAATTGCAGCAGACGACATTTGACCCCCATTTAAGAGGGAAAGGTTCAAGGTCAGTGAGCAATACAGCAGTGATGGAAAAGACATGGTGTCATGGTGGTAAATTAATGTACCTACTTTCATGTGCATAAAATTTGTTGCGTTTTTTTTTTTTTTTATAGCATGACAGGTGTTTAACTGAAATTACAATTTTACCAGTTTGGACACAATCAAAATTAAACCTGTGTTTAAATGCTGTTTCTTTGTTTTCGTGTCTGTGCTGTTATGCCATTGATCAGTGCAATAAACAGAGGTAAAGATACAGCCAAATTAAGGTAATTTATAGTTGCAGGGATTTCATCCATGCACAATTTTGCAGGCAAACAAGAGAGGTTTGTGTTAAATACAAAAGCAACAAATTTATGGTCCTTGCCAGGAGGCAGGGATAAAAAGAGGGGGCTGTTTACAGATTGAAAGAGAGCAACATAATTTTCAGCAGGTGACACAGTCATGGTCTGTGCACAGTGTCAGGCTGACAGACTACTCCAGGGACACATTTAGAAAAAAGGAAGATGAGGGGACTTACCAGCAGTGCCAGAGACACAACACAGTGTCCCAGCATTTGTTTTTTTTTTATTTATTTTTATTTTTACCCACATGGCAGCAGTGTTTCTCTATTACATGTTAGTATGATTAAAAATTAATTTTACAATTATGGAAAGTAATTCAAATTAGTCAGTCAATGGATCGTTCTGTAAATAAGTATAGATAGTGGGCATGGCTCTCTATTTGTACAACAAAAAGCATAAAGAAATACACGCAGATTGTTCTACATGTAAAGTGGTTCCAGTGTTGAGGACCCCCCCCAATGAGAGACCACTTGCCTTGAAAGACCACCTTTTCAAGGTGCTTTTTATTTACACCTCCAATGAGAGACCACCATTTGGTCATACCAAAGGGATGGTCTTCTGAGAGAGGTTTGATAGTACACGCAAATCAATAGCTACTGTAGTCACATGATGAGCAACATAAAAAAGTGGAAGGTTAGACATTTATCCCAATACCAAGCCAATATCAAACTTTGCGTTTCTTTTCAGCTGTATCTGATTGTTACATTGTTGCTTTTCCTTGTATGGTATATGACCTAGGTCACTTATCCTTATATGGCACATGACATAGGTCACTTATCCTTACATGGCACATGATCTAGGTCACACCCTTATATGGCTCATCATACCCAGGTCATTTATCCTTATATGGCAAATGACGTGCAAATTTTTCATACTCTGAACTGGAACTATTTAATGCTGTTAATATTATTGTCTACACGTGTGCTGAAAACATCCATTATGCAGTTGAGTGGTTATCGTAATATTGCCGATGTCGACAACTATGCTATTGTCTCCCGTAGTCAAACTGTATTATATGCAAGATTTTGACAAATCATCACAGTGACATCGATGTTAATGTAACGCAAAAAAAGAGTGACTGAATGACTGGTAACACCACATGTTCTCGGCCTATCCACAGACTTCCATGACCACGTTTCCTCATTCTGTTGGGCAAAAGGATATGATGTCAATGACATTCATAATCCTTCCTGTTCATGCATTGCTTTCACCTTTTGTCAGTGAAGGTGCACATTATTAAAGTTATGCTTTAAAATCCTCTCGTTTGTTTCTTCTTTCTGGCAGCACTAACAATGAAGATCCATTTTCAAACTGTGATAACTGATCACTTCCACTAGACTTAAATTCCTCTGTCCTTGGCACTGTGCAGAGGACTGATTTCCCCTAGTATTATTGGATAAACACTCATAAATTCATGTCTATTCTGCATTTAAACTTAAATGATATTACCATCTTGTAACTCGATACAGGTTCACAGATGAGACTAACAAGTTTCATTTGAAATGAATGACTGAATGAATATGAAGTTTCTTTCCCATAAATACAGATATGCATACATACATGTGGAGTGGGTTCCAGAAAAAGCTCAGCTTATCTGGTGGGAAACCATATAAATACACTCTTTACAGTAATTAATGTTCAATGACAGTGTCATTGTAATCGATCTTGCATTACAATCTCAATTTATCTATCAGTTCAGTTGTTAATTAACTTTCATGCAGATGTAACCTTTCAAAACAAATTATGTGTATTCAGTTACTTCATATAACTTGTATTCACAGATTAGCACTGATCTTACTTTTTGTTTAAACAAAATAGGATTGAAAATTTCAGTTAAACATACATTCAGTTTATTCCATATACTGGCATCATAATATCTAATAGTTTTTTTACCATTTTCTGTGCTCACATTGTGCATGAAAAAAATTTTGCTGCGACCTTGTAGAATACTCATGAACATGTATATTTGAAGTAAAGTAATAATTGAATATGTTTTTGGCGGTTTGTTTTACTTTTGCTTATGAATGAGTTGAAGTACTTTCATTTGAAGTATGTCCACCACTTTGAGTATCTTCAATTCTCCATGAAGCCTATTTGTTGGCATCATATAATCTTTATTGAATAAGATTTTAAGTATCCTGTTCTGCTATATTTGCAGTTTATTAATTAATTCCTTGCATGCACACCCATATGCTTCAACATCATAACTTATTTTAGAATATATATAAGCTTAGTATATTTTCATGTTATTTCTATTTGCACAATACATTTAGTTTTGTCTTCTGGCAGTGTAATGTATTGCTCAAATGGAACTTGCCTGTCACATCTATCCAGTTACGTGATAGTGATTCTCTATTTATCCAGGAATTATAGCTGTATTATCCAGAAAAGGTCAGAAATACAGACTGGATAACCCTGTCCATCTCACTACAGTTCAAAGGTCACTGAGAACTACTTCGCCCCCACAGCTGTTTCAATCTGTAGCTCTCAATATGATTACTCAGTTGAGTGGTCACAAGAGCTGTGAACAGTGTTGTCTGTAGCTTAAAATAGAAGGGAGATTTGCCCTGCCCTTTTGTTTGGCTTCCTGTCCTTTTTCTTTAGCTCCCTGCCCTTTTTTCCTATGGTTTTTGATATTCTGGGCAATTACATTCATTTTCTCATAAAATTTCAATATAATTTAAACTAATTGGCAAAACAGTGTATCAATTTATCTATTGACCATGAGTATAAGATACAAATTCAGAACTATTTCCATAAAAACAACGAAAAATCCTGTTTTTTGGACCGTTACTTTTGGATGCCCTTTTTGATTGTCATTGTGTACTTTAAAAGTGCCCTTTTAGATGAAAGGTGCCCTGCCCCCCTGAAAAGCTAGGGACAACACTATTTAAATCTATCAACAATTATGATGTAGCTGATTTAGATCAACGAAAGCGTGTGTGAAGTGCTGCAGGGAAGGAAACCAGTGGCTTTTACCAGTAGAACAGACTGTGCAGTTGAGAGGGCACCTGTGCGCACTGTTGTACCAGGAGGCCTAGTTGGCACCTGTCATCAGTCCCTTGTTCATGGGGATCAAACTCAAAGTAGCTTGTTCACCAGGGCCAATTTCTTTGGTCCTGTACACATATAATTATCGAAATGAAAATGAATTGACCTCGTTCCTTTCTGGTGTACCATGTCTCTGGATAAATTGTTACTTGCTCGGGCCACTGTGCATTGGTTTTCTGCTGATAAATCTTTCTTGTTGCGTACATCAAGCACATGGTGTTTTCAAATGACCCAATTACTGGGATTTTGCATCACACATATTCATACACTGAGTTATATATAGGTATTGCTTGAAATAAACAATAAAATGGTTTTTAATTGTTTTCTTTGTATTTTATACTGAAAATAAAATCACGGCTATAATTACTGGATAAAAGTAAAATGGGCCGTGTGGAGGAAACTCCTCAGCAAAGTGCCCTTGTTCCTGGGGTGGATCACTCCTCATGCAAGCGCTTGGAGTGATCCGCTGCGGGAACCAGGCCAGTCTGCTGACAGGTCTCCTCCACTTGGCTGGTTTTACTATTGTATCAGCAGGCTACAGATGGAGCACATTCCTCACATCCTTAATTACTACTACTAGTGGGATGGATGAGTGTAGGTACATGTATCAGTGGGATAGAGAAGAAGCAGATTAACCATGTGCTTCATTACTAGTGGGATGGGTGGGTGTACATGTATCAGTGGGATAGAGAAGAAGCAGATTAACCATGTGCTTCATTACTAGTGGGATGGGTGGGTGTACATGTATCAGTGGGATAGAGAAGAAGCAGATTAACCATGTGCTTCATTACTAGTGGGATGGGTGGGTGTACATGTATCAGTGGGATAGAGAAGAAGCAGATTAACCATGTCCTTCATTACTAGTGGGATGGGTGGGTGTACATGTATCAGTGGGATAGAGAAGAAGCAGATTAACCATGTGCTTCATTACTAGTGGGATGGGTGGGTGTACATGTATCAGTGGGATAGAGAAGAAGCAGATTAACCATGTGCTTCATTACTAGTGGGATGGGTGGGTGTACATGTATCAGTGGGATAGAGAAGAAGCAGATGAACCATGTGCTTCATTAATAGTGGGATGGGTGGGTGTACATGTATCAGTGGGATAGAGAAGAAGCAGATTAACCATGTGCTTCATTACTAGTGGGATGGGTGGGTGTACATGTATCAGTGGGATAGAGAAGAAGCAGATTAACCATGTGCTTCATTACTAGTGGGATGGGTGGGTGTACATGTATCAGTGGGATAGAGAAGAAGCAGATTAACCATGTGCTTCATTACTAGTGGGATGGGTGGGTGTACATGTATCAGTGGGATAGAGAAGGAACAAATTACCCACATCCTTCACACAGATGCCAACATTCAAAATGCCATTTCAAGGACATTTAAGTGAGAACATCAGGGGCAGAGCATATTAACAAAGAATATATGAAGAAATAATCAGTTTCAATGAGGGGCAAACACCATAAAATGGTCAAAATCTCAGCTAATTTCACGGACAGTCCCTGATGATGAAGGACAGTTGGCATCTCTGCCTTCATCACTAATGGAATTGATAGTTGTACATGTACGTGTATCAGTGGGATACACAAGGAGCAGATTATCCACTAATACCATATGTAAGAGTCAGTAGGAGATCCTGTTAGTAGGTAGGTACACATGATCCTGTTAGTAGGTAGCTACACATGATCCTGTTAGTAGGTAGATAGGTACACATGATCCTGTTAGTGTGTAGGTACACATGATCCTGTTAGTAGGTAGGTATACATGATCCTGTTGGTAGGTAGCTATACATGATCCTGTTAGTAGGTAGCTACACATGATCCTGTTAGTAGGTAGGTACACATGATCCTGTTAGTAGGTAGCTACACATGATCCTGTTAGTAGGTAGATAGGTACACATGATCCTGTAAGTGTGTAGCTACACATGATCCTGTTAGTAGGTAGGTACACATGATCCTGTTAGTATGTAGGTATACATGATCCTGTTAGTAGGTAGGTACACATGGTCCAGTGGACTAGTGGGTGGATGGTCCTAGCCTTGGGGCAGAGAGGGTCTGTATGAAACCAGTGTTAAGGTAGAAGGAGTTGGTTTAGACATGGTAGAACTGAAGACATTACGGAATTTGATCAGTAAGTAATTCAGGTAGTTGGACAGAGAGAGTTAATCAGTGAAGAGACAGAACAGAGACAATCCTGTGATGAGACAGGTCATTTCCATGACTCTTTCTCACTTAGAAGGTAAGGTTTCCGAGTCCGCAGTTTTCTTTAGTGCTCTGAGGATGCCAAGAGTTGGGTACAGTTTGCATCATGGGTTAAAAGCTGTTAACAATGTACTCCCTGGTCATTTTTTTTTCTTTTCTTAATTTCTAGCCTTGGTGGCCAGTTGTGCCAAGAAGAGATTAACCCTTTCCCTGTTAAACCGGCCCAAACTGGCTGGTGGTCAAATGTCATCTGCATCAGTGTTTTCATGTAATTTCAACAGCAATGAATAACAATTTGAGAATTGTGGATGAGACCTATGAAGATATTATTACCTAGATCAACAGCTTTTCTTGGCTAAGTACCCAACCCATGCCAAGGAAAGCAGTTGACTCAGTCTTAATTTCCGGGGGAAAGGGTTAATAAATGAAGTGGCTGTTTGTTGATGGGAAGTCAATGAGTGTACAGAGGTGGCATGGATCAAATGGTAATCCTGGTGCACATTATGATTCTTCCAGTTCTGCCTGGTATTGATTGATATTTTGTACATGTATTTCCAGGAAATGCTGATTCTTAAGAGCATAATACATGGAGCTCTGCCTGGCCTACATAGCTTACTGTGTGTGCTTTTTGCTGCTTGCAGATTCTAAATTTAACCCTTAAAGCGCTGATTTAAGATTGAGTCAGTCAACAGCTTTCCTCGGGACACTTTGCGCACATTGCACGCCAAGTGTCCCGAGGAAAGTCGTTGACTAAGACTACTTTTTGCTTTAGACTAGGCTTTCTTGTATTTGAATGATAGGTAACTTCATCAGGAATATGAATCTTTTAACCATTATATGTTCAAAGGTAATGAGAAAATGACTATAGCAGTGATTAGCACTTTCAGGGGTAACAGAGTACAACCTGTCGTGAAAAACCACCCGGAGGGATGTCCAAATTATGGTCTCTCAAGACAGGTGGTGTAAAAGGTATAAATAACATAATAGGCATTAAATAAAGATATTCAAAAGGTCCTCTTAAAAAGCAGGTAGTGGACTCTGCAGACAGGGACCTCTGTATTACCAGCCTTAATTGACGAGAGTAGGATTTCTGTGATGAGTTACAAATAGTGATGAGTTTGCCTCTGTGTCAACATAATGAATAAAGTGAACATAGCTTTGTGCCTTTTGACCAAGACAAGCTTTATGGAATATCCAGCACAGATGATTAGATACAGACCTGTGATTAATGGCTCAATATATTGACCTTTCGGGCTTTTCTCAGCTTTGTTTTTTTGTTTTTGTTTTTTTGGTTCAAACTTGTGTGTGGACATCAGAATATGTCACTCACTGTACCTAGGAAGACTAGTGATTCCATGTGGTAATTGTTTTTGGTTGAAGGGTGTCTGTAAAGCAGGGTCAGCTGGCCACAAGTAGTCGTATTATATACATGTATTATCACTTGTGCGGCTGTCAGAGAGACAACACTTGTCATCATAACATATTTCTCTATCAAAAGGGATCATTTATTTATTTATTTATTTATTTATTTATTTATTTATTTATTTATTTATTTATTTATTTATTTATTTATTTATTTATTTATTTATTTATTCATTCATTCATTCATTCATTCATTCATTCATTCATTCTTTTATTTATCTATTATTTATCTGTCTATCTACCTACCTACCTACCTACCAATCTATCTATCTATCTATCTATCTATCTATCTATCTATCTATCTATCTATCTATCTACCTACCTACCTACCTACCTACCTACCTACCTACCTACCTACCTACCAATCTATCTATCTATCTATCTATCTATCTATCTATCTATCTATCTATCTATCTACCTACCTACCTACCTACCTACCTACCTACCTACCTACCTATCTATCTATCTATCTATCTATCTATCTATCTATCTATCTATCTATCTATCTATCTATCTATCTATCTATCTATCTATCTATTTCATGCTGTTATGTGACATGCATTGTTGCAGCTGTCTGTATCAACTGTAGCATGACTTGCCAGGCAATGCATAAACCACTGACTTCAGGCATGTTGGCACTTCAAAGAAAGCAATTGTTATGAAGACTTTCAATTGAAATTCTTATCTTAAACCTTTCTTGGTCACGGTACAACTGAGTCAATAGCTTTCCTTGGCACACGTTGGGCACATTACACCCAACCTGTGCCAGGGAAAGCTGTTGACCTAGGACATGCCATCATGAATGGCCTTACACACAAATCTCAGCAAAAGTGTTTTCTACTAATGAGAAATTTAAGTAAAAACAGACCATTTACATCGGGGTGCTTCAGGGCGATTCAAATTTCAAGCAGGAAAGAGTTCTATCAGAAAAGTGAAACTTGATTAGAGTAATTGGTGCTTGCAGCAAGACTGGGAGCCCATGACAGGCGTCCCTGGAGGCTCATTAATATTCTGGGTCTTCTCTTAAATGTGTCAGCAAAACAAATTTTGAAAACATGAAATTCTTGGAAAAAAGTTAGAACAGATGACATTTAGTTGGCTAATTGCTGTTCACCTGATCTGAAGTCTGATAGTGTAAATGTACTTATTGGCACATATATCAATTTTCACAGCATTTACATTTCAGGTTTGTAACTGAAGTTTTTAATTTCACTGTCTTGAACTTAGTTTCAAGTAAACCTATGTTGAAATACTCTTTCATCATGTTCATTGTGTTTTTTTGTTTTGTTTTTGTTTTTTTGTTTTTTGCTGTTTTATACTTTCAGCAAAATAAGCAAAACTAAAAGTACATAGTGACATTAAGCCAATTTACAGTTTGTAATTGTGTGCCCAGTCAAACAAATCAGTCATATGAATTAAAAATTGTGCCGGAGTACAAAGTAATTGTAAAATATTCAAAAGGCCGTGATGAATAAGTCTAATCAGACTTTTGAATCATGATTGTTAGGTTCTTAAATCAGAGGTAAATTGGTGAGCTGTTTAGACTCATTAATTCTTTCCCCCTTAAATTCAGACTGAGTCAGTAGCTTTTCTTGGCGTGAGTTGGCCACTTAGTGTCCAACCTATGCCAAAGAAAGCTGTTGACCTGGGGCATGTGATCGTGATAGGTCTCGTGAACAGTTCCCTGTCAAATTATTTTCCATTACTGTTGAAATAAGTTGAAAACTCTGAAGCAGACGACATTTGACCCCAAGTTGGTTTTTGGCCAGTTTAAGGGGAAAAGGGTTATTATATTAGTGCACAAATGTGGCACACCTGATATTTATAAAGCAGACGTGTGTGAAAGCTCAACAAAATTGCTGCATTTAGCACTTTTGGTCTTGTATACAATGTCATTAGAATCTGTGCTTTGGCAAAGTAAAGATTAAAAGGGCTCATGCTTGTTTCATCCCAAACCACACCTATATGTAGCTAAAAGTGGGGCGAGGCCATGAGTCCATCCATCTGTCCCAAGCTTAGTGATAAGATTTCATAATTAGTGGCCAAACTTCCAGTTTTCCTGAAAATATTACATGGACTTAAACTCTGTTGAATTGGTGCACAAAAACAAAGAATCTTTCACAAATTGTAGCAACCATTTACTACTTTTACTAGCCATTTTGAAGTTTAGTAGCATTTGGCTATTTGGGTTACTGCATGTGCTAATTAGTATCCAAAACATTTTTGCCAGTGTTCTTTATTTCACAGGCATTGAGAGCTGTCAATCTGAAAATTTCTATTATGAATTTTAGGGAAAGAGCATTTTCCATTTTGATCAACTAACAAATATTTAACCCTCTGGGTCCTAAGAGTTTCATAACTCAATGTATTTAGGGCTGATATATGGGCTCTTTAGGATCCACAGTGTTAAGGAATGGCTCTTTTTGATATAAGGATTAAAATGACTCATATTAATCCATTTTTGGTTAGAATGAGACTTCAGTGAAAAATTATCTGTGACACAGGTTGATTGCTCAGCATCCAACCTGTGTGTCAAGAAAAGCTAAACCTGGGATCCTCATAGGTCTTACACACTGGTATACTTTTCATTTAAAATGCTTCTGTTAATGCATGTACATGTAAGTAAAAAATTGGGTCACAAGTAGGCCATTTTAAGCATAAAAGTGTCCATTTCAGTGATCTTTTGCTACAGCCTGATGTTTGTTATTGTTTTTGTTTTCTTGTTGTTTTTCTTTTTGTTTGTTTTTTGTTTTTTGTTTTTTTTTTTTTTTTGTTTTTTTGTTTTTTGTTTTTGTTTTTTTTGTGTTTTGTTTTTGTTTTGGTTTGTTGGTCAAAAAATTCCATACATCTCTTAATACATACCCAAATGTTCAGATCAGCATGAGCATTCATATCACCATGTTCCCAAATATGGCTGTATGGTTGTATGGCTGTATGCTTGTATGGTCAGGTGGTTGTATGGCTTTATAGTTGTATGGTTGCATTGCTGTATGGTTGCATGGCTGTATGGTTATATGGTTGTATGGCTGCATTGCTCTATAGTTGTATGGCTGTATGGTTGTATGGCTGTATATCTGCATGGTTATATGCCTGTATGGTTGTATGGCTATATGGTTATATGGCTGTATGGTTGTATGGCTAAATGGTTATATGGCTGTATGGTTGTATGGCTATATGGTTATACAGTTATATGGCTGCATGGTTGTATGGTCAGATGGTTGTATGGCTGTATGGTTGCATTGCTGTATGTATGCATGGTTATATGGCTGTATGGTTGTATGGTTGTCCCTCCTCAGTAGACCCGCCTAGGGCAGGTCCAAAAGTTGTCGCATAAAGCAGATGATGTCTCAATGAAGGTCAAATATGCCTAAAGATAGCACTAGGGACCTGATAACTGGAGTCTCACAATGTATGCAGTACCTCATTGGAGTATTGTTGTGAAAATGTTGATTTCATGTTAGACTTGTCACATTTGTGGCACATATATCTCAAAAAGTATTTGAGGTCTTACACCAGTTACATTCCAAAATTTTTTCTAATGCTGATGGGGGCAATGACAGGTGGGGGCATCCGTGTCCTTTGGACACTTTTGTAGTTTGAAAGGGGCACAACCATATCACCAATTATGAAGGAGTTCAGCAGCCACATGTATATATCTACAAATATATACATGTGTCTAACTATGTATACACATATTACATGTATATATCTACAAATATATACATGTGTCTAACTATGTATACACATATAACATGTATATATCTACAAATTTATACATGTGTCTAACTATGTATACACATATTACATGTATATATCTACAAATATATACATGTGTCTAACTATGTATACACATATTACATGTATATATCTACAAATATATACATGTGTCTAACTATGTATACACATATTACATGTATATATCTACAAATATATACATGTGTCTAACTATGTATACACATATTACATGTATATATCTACAAATATATACATGTGTCTAACTATGTATACACATATTACATGTATGCAGCCGTACAATGCCACCAGCTCTCAAGACCACCTCTCATTAGAGACAGCATATCTTTCACAGACTGCTGTTTTATGACACAACAGTCTATTTCTCTTAAGATATTTACCTGCATTTTAAGATGATATGCAATATGAGGGTACTGTTTGGCTGGCAGTAGGTTGGTCTTAAATAGCAGGTATGACTGCTTGTGTATAAATATATGCCGCTATCTGTCTTGCCTTGTAAGGCCTTATGGAGTATATGCTTAAGCCATTTTTCCCGGAAAAGCACAAAATGACCATGGCTTGGGAGAACATGAAGTCTCAATTATCTCTACATGTACCTATAATTGCTTCCAAGAAATGCCGGTACCTGACAAACGGCATGATGTGGCACTGTTCTTTTTTATTGCTGTTCATTATGAGCCTGGGGTGAGGGTGCCAGGCACGAAATCCCTAGATGCTCATGCAAGGTTTATGATTAAATCAGGAAAGACATCAGGGACTGAGGAAATGACTGCAAAAGCTCATTGCAGCCTTTTCTTTTTCATTTTCACTTTTATTGCATCTGTGTTTGCTGAAATATTGATGCATGTATCCCCAAGATGGTTATAAATCATGAGTACATATTGATGGAAGGTAAATAAAGAAGTAGGACTTACACCATTGATTGCAAGTCAAATTGGAAAATAAATGCATTATTTATTTGGTTAATATTCTATTTGAAGCTAACTGATCAAGTTTCGCTGATGTAGTGTGACCTTTCAGCAATACTCTGAAAATGTACAATCATTGTGAGTTAATGGGACAGTACAATGTTGAATAGAGTGGCTTGCATCATTTATATGGGCATGCTTGGAAAATACTGTGGTGAGAAGAATAGGATAACAGTATGTTCATGGTGGTGAACATTGGGTAAAAAAGCAAGTTGTAAAACTGTTTTCGTGAGGTTTGCAAGCATGTGGGAAAGTTGAACGGACAGCATGTCCTGGGACAAATCCAGACACTGTACTTCATCTGCACTGGAATAAATACAGTGAACTGGGCGGTGGCGATTATGGCATTCACACATAGTGGCTTTCATTGAACCATTCTTTTTAGAAATGGGGATTTGGTATAGTTGGTATGTACCTTTCCCATTTTCGGCTAGGGTGATTGGTGCCGAAGGTTGCTTTCGGATCTGGCCGTTCCGTGGTCACAAAACATATCAGGTTGCATATAGCTGACCTTGGCCAAATTGCCAAGGCCACAGGGTTGACCTTGTCCCTTCATTTCCCACCTGTATGACAGGGAAACATGCACACTTTTGTTGTCTTGTTCTGTTGTTTTGAGTTATACAAAATAAAATTCACATTGAAGTGCATGAGCTGTTCTAGCAAAACTATGCATAGGGTTCCATATAGATTCCTTGACCCAAAATTAAGGTCACATAACCACTTACAGTAAAACCTCTCTTGAAAGACCACCTCTGTCATTGACCAAATTGTGGTCTTGCAAAACAGGTAGTCTTTCATAGGAGGCTTGAGGGTAATGAAAATTACTTAGCAAAGTGTTCTAGAAAGTTCTTTAAAGACAGGTGGTCTCATTGCGGAGTCTCTCAAGGCAAGGACCAACTGCATATCAAAATGACGTGATTATTGGAGAGAGTGTGATGGAACTTGACAAGAATATGTATTTCTTGTGAGACTTCATACAGAAATAAATATTCATGTAGATGACTTTGACCTAATTGCCAATATGCCTAGGTGATGTTTAGGTATAAAATTAATTTTAGTTAAATAACTTCAGAAGGATTTGATAAAACTAAGAGAAAGTGTCTTAAGGTGGAGGATCTGAAGCTGGCACCTTTGGATAACCTCAATTACTTTTTCATATTTTTGGATAGTCTGATACTTAAACTACATGCTCCCCAAAACTCAGATGTGTGAACATAAAATTTATATGAGATAATTGATTTCAAAACTTTTGTTTACAAGGAAAAGTTTAAACAGTGCCGGGCACAATGGTTCATTTGCATGGGCATGATAATGAACCATGTCATTGTTTGCACAGTCATTAATCCATGACCCCTGGAAATCAATTGAGCTATTGACAAGAGTCACTCACAGGTAACCATTAGCCGTGGAGATAAAAATGGACCAGTTCAGACGAATCACTACCATTGTTCTGATTACTTTGAAATTCTCTATTGACATAATTGAGCTATTGACAAGGGTCACTCACAGGAAACCATTAGCCATGGAGATAAGAATCGGCTAGTTGAGACTAATCACTACCATTGTTCTGATTACTTTGAAATTCTCTATTGATGTAAAAACAAATTAGCACAATCCACTTACTGGTTCCCAAATATGGAAAGCCGCATGTGAACCCACACCCAAACAAGCCAAGTGTGGTGTTCCCAAGTAAAAAAAAAGTCTAGGTTTAAGCCACAAAATATACTTTTGTTTAATGACAACATCACAGAGGTAAAGCTACAAGTTTACTTCACACAATAATTAAAACACAGGACAGAAGAAATGAGTATATGTCATATAACAGCCATAAATGCGTAAGAATTGGCAACTGTTTCTTTCATTGCGATTTTCTCGGAACTATCATATTCAGGAACAGTTCCCAGGATTTTTTTTTTTTTTTTTTTGACAATCCCTTCCATGACTTATGGAGCAATTTATGGAAGGAAAGTGAACAACCTGTCAGGACTAAATTAAAATTTTATAACTTTTTATTTATGCTATTTCAGGACTAACCATTGAATTCGATCCTGGACATGGATATGTATTTTAAATTTCTTCTGATTTGAACTGGGAAAAAAAAAAATTGTGTGACTTCTGTGAGAAAAATGTAAAAATCCTACCAAGTCAGAAAGAATGCTATAAAATCTCAAAAAATTCCAAAGGTGCAAAAAAACTCTATGGATATGTAGGTTTAATGGTCTTGTGAAAAAATTAAATGGGTAATTGCGATCCAAAGTTGCCAGCCTTGCTATGCACTAGCTTTACAGCTTCCACCTTAATGAGCCCTGACATTATATATTATATATGAAAGACCTTGGCTTAATTGCCAAGATCACACTTTTGACTTTGACCTAGTGTTCAATGTCAGAGAGCCGTTTATCTAAAATTGGTTTATTTGCAATGCAGTTTGACAAAACTCAGGCAGCATGTGTTGGTGAGACCATGACCGACCTTGGCAAAATTGCTGAATTCATGGGGTTAACCTTGTTAACCTTGCCCTAATTGTCAAAATTACAGAGTTACTCATCTGAAAAGTTTCCTTGGAACTAAAGAAATTTAAAGAGCTTTTAAACTTTGTGAACCTTTGTGATAATTTAAGCATCTCGATAACACCATGCTTGTGTTGACAATTTTGCAAAATCACAAGGCCATCTATAGCTATTATTACCTCAGCTGACTTGTCAGTCAGCTGAGGTTTTCTGAGGGTCCGTCGTCTGTCGTCCGTCCGTCGTCCGTCCGTCCGTCCGTCCGTCCGTCGTCCACAATTCACATTTTCGACTTTTTCTCAAAAACCATCAGCCAGATTCACTTCAAACTTGGTGGAAATGTGCCTTGGGTGGGTCTCTACCAAGTTTGTTCAAATGGTCAAGGTCCAGTGATTTTTGGATTTTTAATGAATTTTTTTGTTCTTTTTGGGGTAAATCTTAAAAAATCTTCTTCTCCGAAACCGCTCACCCAATTGCTTTGATATCACACAGGAACACTCCCTGGGACTCCTAGTTCTTAATTTGTTCACCAGGTGGCGCTGCAATTTTTTCCCAATTTTTTATGAATTTTTGTGTGTTATAGCTATTTTCGACTTCTTCTCCAGAACCGTCACTCAGATTAAGCTGAAACATGGTGGATATGTTCCTTGTAGAAGGGTCAAACAAAGTTGTTCACTATGTGGGAATGCTGCAGAATCCTGATTTTTAACGATTTTTTCAATTCAGGTACTTATCGGTCAATGCAGCTTTGCTATTGATTACTATGGAAGTCAATGGGCATTCTAATGCTAATTCACATCTTTGACTTCCTCTCCAAAACCGTCATCCAGATTAACTTCAAACTTGGTGGCAATGTACCTTGGGTGGGTTTCTACCAATTTTGTTCAAATGTTCATGCTCCAGTGATTTTTTGATTTTTAATGAATTTTTTTGTTCTTTTTTTTTTGGACAAATCTTAAAAAATCTTCTTCTCCGAAACTGCATACCCAATTGCTTTGATATCGTACATAGACACTCCCAGGGACACCTAGTTCCCAATTTGTTCACCAGGTGGCGCTGCAATTTTTTAAGGAATTTTTTGTATGGTTTTCCTATTTTTCACTTGTAGTCAGAACAGTCCCTCAGATTAAGCTGAGATGTGATGGATATGTTGTTGTGGAAGGGTCAAACAGTTGTTTACTAGGTGGCACTGCTTTGGATTCCTTATTTTGAAAGATTTTCAATTCGGGCACTTATCGTTCGATGCAGCTTTCCTATTGATTACTATGTAAGTCAATGGGCATTCTAATGCTATTCACCAGACGACTGACACGAAATTTACTGTTTATTTGATAACTTGAGATCTGTTTTGAGTCCGCTACACATGTTAATTATTCTGTATGAAGGTCATGCTGAGACAGTACATGAATGACCTTGACCTGGTTTGTGGGGTCACACTGCAACATACATGAATTTTACTCTTCATTATAACTTGAGAACTACTTGAACTTTGATGTTGCACATGTAAGTGTTCTTCTGTAAAGGTCAGACTTACTCAGAACATGGGTGTCCTTGATCCTTTCCCAAGTTCATAGAGCTGCAAGTGTAATGAATGTCAAGATCAGCTGAGGCACAGGCTGTTTATACAGCCCTCATGTTTTATTTTATTTTATTTTTTTTTTTATGTTCGGAATCAGCGGGACTCAAACCTACAACCTTTGGCACCAGTCGTTATATCAGCTGGTCTTCTTCCCAGCACACACGTATATCCACATGTTCTTCCCATCACGATTTCTATTTGTGGCCTGCCCTGGACCCTGGTTAAAAAAATACATAAGATTATATATATATATATATATATATATATATCACAATTCTTATAAGATGAAAGTCGATGAAAGCAAGGCCCTTTTAAATTGTTTTCATAGAAAACGGAGTATCACACGACCAATGTAGTGAATAGATGTTTTTATACATTGAAGCACAAAACCTTTTGTTGGGGGGGGGGGGTGGAATTGGTGCATAAGTAATAGGACAAGGTCACTGTTTGAAAGTGTAAATGCTCCCTGTGGAATCACACAGCTAACTGTTTCCCCCTTAAACTGGTCAAACCAGTTGGCAGGCAAGTGTCATCTGCTTCAGTGTCCTTTTAAACCTTTCCACAGCAATGAATAACAATTGAATGAAAATTGTAGATGAAACCTATCAAGATAGCATGCCATAGGTCAACAGGCATCCCATGCCAAAGAAAGCTGTGGATTCAGTTTGAAAGGAAAGGTATGGACTCAGCCTTAAAGGAAACTAGCTGTGGACTTGGTCCCTAAGGAAAGCTGTTGACTCAGTTTCAAAGCGAAACTTTTGACTCGGTGTTGCACAAATGTAAGTTCAAGGGGCAAGGGTACTAAAATTTAAGCTTGTGTAAAGGATGGGGTGATTGGTGCCTATACATTTGACAAGTTGGTACCATTTGTACTTGGGTAGTAAAGTTGTTTTGTTGTATTTTTTTTAATAATGTGTCCTGTCCAGCTAGAAAGGGTACATACTAGTTCAAGGGTAAGTCATTTTATTCTAATCTGAACTTGTTCTGTACTATTCAGTAATTTGTTTGGTTTGATAGGTATTCTGTATTCATATTGAAGCTCTGCATTTAAAGGCAAGACTTCACTTATTTAGCTAATTCATCATTTGCCAAGTTCATATTTATTCATTAGTATGTGGGTTGTCTTTGCTGAATATTTAGCTTAGACAAGGAGCCACTACTCAGAGAGACATGTACGGGTACAGGCTCTGAAACATGTTCTGAGTAGTTACCCGCTGAAGACCCTTTAATTTATTTGGGCTAGTAGTGTCAGCCTATGTCAAAATTCTACAGAAGAATGTGTGCAATATGGACAATAGTACTTCCATATGTATATAGGTTAGACAGTGACAGGTTAGCTTATGGAGAGTAAAGAGTTTGGACTACAGAATAGGGTAATGACTACTAGGAAGTGGTTCTGGACAAAAAGACATAAACACAATTGTGTTGCCTGGCAAGTTGGATCCCAACTGGTGTCTTAGCACCAAGAGCATTTTAGCTTAAAAAACACACACACTCGCTGATTTAGTCAAGATATGTTGGTACATTTTATTGAATGGTGCTTTGTGAGGGGATTGGAACTGGCAATTCTCATCTTATTTTTATGCTTGGCACGCAAAATGCCAGAGGGTATTGTCGTCCTCTGCATCGTCACAGTCGTTCCGTCCATCCATCCATCTGGCCGTCCATTTTGTCAACATTACTGTGATAGCTCAAAAAATATTCACCATAGCTGTACCAAATTTTTGTCACAGGAGGACCTTACGGTGGACCAGGTTCTTATTGAAAACCAGCTTCGTCTGATTATTTTGAAACTTTTTATGAAACTTTAAATATATTTATGTGGAGGCTGTCTGAGAGACATCAATCCCGAAGACGTTACCGCAATATCTCAAAAAATATTGACCATAGCTTTACCAAAATTGTGTTAGAGATGTATCATATGATGGACCCAGCTGAGTGGCCGTCTCAGTGGCGTCAACCCTGACAACATGACCGTGATATTTCAAATAAATACTGACCACAGCTTTATCAAATTTTTGTCAAGGATGCATCTTATGATAGACCAGGTTCCTAATTAAAAGCAGCTTCCTGCTTTGTGTTTGTAAAGTTTTTATGAAACTTTAAAGTATTTATCGTCAAGGCTGTCTGAGTGGTGCACAAGGGGATGACATTACCATGGTATCTCAACAAGGATCCAATGCAGCTTCACCAAATTTTTTTTAGAGATGGACATTATAGTGGACCACATTCCTATCGAAAACCAGCTTCTTATCATTTTCAAAATTGTTATGAAACTTTTGAAGTATTTATTTGATGGTCATCTGAGTGAAGCACAGTACAGTGGTCTCTGTCACCAGAACTTGCTCACATCCAAAATGCCCTTTCATTTCATAGACAAAAATATGGAAATTGTATGTAAAGTATTCTATTGCAAAGTCTCAAATAAAAAATGAAAAAAAAAATGCAGAATTGAGGAAAAAAAAATTGTGGGCACCGAGGGTAATCCATTCTCTGAATGCTATTTTGAGAAGATATTGATGAGGGTGCCCAGAGTACATTTGTCCCTGTATGGAAAAAGTACCCTCAAAGCATATCAAAGGGTTGCCTTTGCATTTTTTGCATGAAGAAAAAATTGCAAAGATAAGTCAGGCTCCTCTTTGGGTAGTCCCTGGACAGGTTTTGAGTTTAGTTATTACCGCCTTAAGGAATTGTTGAACTAGTTTTGGATAACTAGCTACGAACTCCTATTCACCCAATTTGGGCAGGATGATCTCCCATGTGTATGCTTTTTCTCTAAAGCCTCCCATTCTTTTGCTAAATATTTTTTTCTCCCCCTCAATCCAAAAATAATGTAGCCAAAAAAGGTTGAACAAGCATTTTGAAATCACTGTCATTCATTATCGATATTGCCTTATAATGTGCCATTGTTCCCCTCCGACCTATATCTTCATATCCAAATATGCACCAGAAAGCACCATTTCAACTTCATTTTTTCAAAAGTTTTTACCTTGGAAGGGACCCTGCCCCCTCCCACACCCAGACTTTCCCTCCCACTACCATCCTGTGGCTGGAGCCTCCGAGATAATTTTGTTCATTTTGAGGGTTTGAAATATTTTGTCAGACATAGATGTTCTTTGTCACATGTCCAATTTTGCAAGTTAAAGCCTGAAGACAAACTAAATAAATGAACAAATACTTTAAATGTTAACATTGTAGTCAATGGACCGTGTTAACCTTTAGATCTAGAATACGGATAATAGTTACTTGCACCAAAATGGCCATTTCACATGAGTATGTTGGTGAAACTAATTCTCTGATATTTATTGAAGGAAAACATATTTACTCCATAGACCCTCAGGGCAAAAATGTAACAGTGATTTTCTAAGAAGTGATCAATTCTATCTTAAATGTGTATTAAACATGAAGAGTTCCATAAAGTTTGCCAGTCCAAAAGGCTAAATTTGTATCACATTTACAAAAAAACAAAAAAACAAAAAAAAACACACACACAGATGAAAAACTCGTGATAAGTTTTTGTTTCAGATGCATGATTTTGAGATCATAATAGCACAAGATTGACCACTTCACCTGGAATATTTGTCTATATGCAACATTGCAGAAAACCCACATTTTTACCCAGCATGCTTGTGTTTATACAGCATTTTTTAACTTTGAGTTTGTTTTTAGTGCAGATAGATTCTGCGAAGCTTTGCAGTCAATTGAGTGTCTATAGGTTGATTGTGTTAGGAATGCATATATCTGTGATATGTGGCCTTGAAGTTACTTAGCCTTCTTGGACATTACCTTAACCCCTTCACCCTTGAATTATTAAAGGCTGAGATAAAGACTGAGTCAACAGCTTTCCTCGACACCCAACCCATACCAAGGAAAGCTGTTGACTTGGATGATTTTGCCTCTGTGATTCTCATTCAAAATGTTTTCCGTTACTCTTGAAATTTATAGCCAAAAATATCAAAGCAGACAACATTTGAGCTGCAGCTGGTTTTCGGCCTGTTTGGGGGTAGAGGGTGAGAGTCAGCAGTGGGGTACAGAGTGCACTCCAGCTATTTTGCACCCTGTGCATTCTTTTCTCATGAATGTAGGGGTTATTTACAAGAATTAGAGCAAAAAGTGCTTTTAGTTGCATGCATTTTGTGGTTTTCTACTCAAGTAAACAGACTGCACCTGAAAGTGCCATTGTATTGGAAAGTAACGCAATGCTTCTTTCCTGCATGTACTCAAAGACCACTAGAAAGCTGCACTTCCTGAAAGCTATTCACCAGTCCTCTTGGTGGACAAAATAGACCATCAATTTGTGGAGTGCATAAAGAGTATACGGGCATCCTCGTTTTCTTTTTTCCAAACATAGCCTGGAATTTGTGAAGCAGTTAACAAGATGCATGCCGTGTATTCTCAGAAATACATTTTTCTGAATTCTCCTATTTGTTGAAAATTAAGCTTCATCACATGGTGCAGATGTGAATGTCACATGATGGAAATGTGAGTGCATTAACATGGACAGTAAATGAGGTGTGCCGTAAAGGGACGTAATTCACAAAAGATAAAAAAAGTGTAAAGTACAGTGACATTTTTTAACTACATGTAATAAAGGCCTTCTGTACAGATCTTTAACACAGGGGAACCAAATGTCTTCCTGCTCCAGTCACCTAAAAGTGCAGTGTCATCTGCAAACTTCATATCCTTAATCAATTTTCAGAAGTAAAAGGTTTGTAACAAATTTGTTGTATCTGCAAAAGCTGATTAGTCACGATGTATCTTTGTCTTCGTATTCAGTGGTTTGATATTGATTAATTAATGTAACACTAATAGTTTTCTCTTCAGGAAACAATATACTTGAGCACATCCTAAAGCCTCATACTGTCTGTAACTTTTCAGGTAGCCCTGAGCGACAGCAGATCATTTCATCCTCAGTTGGGGTCATCCTGACATTTCATGTTATTTTTTACGTTTATTGTATAATTGATACATACTTTGTGAAGTGTTATCCTGATATTTTATCATATATATGTATTAACTATATGTTGTGTCAAATAAATTTGTGTCTGAGTCTGAGTCTGAGTTTGAGTCTGTTGACTTGAGCAGGACAGGCTCAATCAGATGCGCTAGGTAATGGTAGTTTAAAGGTTTTAGGATAGTCTGTTAAAAATGTTTCGTATGATATGAAAAGTTCAAAAGAACAAACTCATTGTACACAGAGTGGAGATCCTACATTGGGTTGGTCTTTCCCACAAATTATACAATTACCGTGGTCACTTATGTTAAGGAAATCAACAAGTAAAGAGGGTCAAATATCTCGATTGAAGATTGGTCACAAAAGCCTACCTCAGGGGGTCTCAAATAACATGTACATGTATGTATGCCAATGCACAATTATTTTATGCTCTACAGATTTGAGAAATCGTAACTAATCCCATTAAGTTGAGCAAAGTGCTTCATGTCCATTTTGTTGTTCTTTCTGTCCAATAAGTCATCACAAAAGAAGAAAATGTACAAACATTGATGTGGCAACAATGTCACCAGGCATATATTTAACCCTTTGCCCCTGAAATCACCCACAAGTGTCCAGACATGCATTGTTTCCCACTTCAATTTTTGTTTACTGAAGTTTGATGTCAAAAGAAAACATGTTTTGCTGAGAACTGTAGCCACAAACTGATCACGATGGCGTGCCCCAGGTTAACAGCTTTCCTGGGCATATGCTGGTTTGCACCCAACTTGAGCCAGGGAGAGCTGTTGACTCTTATCTTATTCTGACCAGAAAAGACCAGAAAAGGGTCAAGACTTTGCATTGTGCAGGCGATCATTATGATGTAAACAGCTTTACACCATGTTAGCAGCTTTTCGCCTGTTATGTGGCCATATGACCTGCCAAAACCTGGTCTGCCTCTCCCATCTTCTTTTGTGACCACTTTTTTTGAAGCAGTATTGCATAACGATGCATAACGTCATCAAATAAAGGGTGCATATATTGACCTGTTATGCAAATTGACCCTAGTGTAGGCCAAGCCTGGTGAATTCTCCATACTCTGTGCCTTGCATAATGTCCAACCCTGCTTCCTGGTGTATTTTTTTGTGCCTATTGTGTACAGTTATGTAGTATTGCCCTTTAATGTTCTCTGTTGAAATTCTTCAACCAAAAGTAAGGCTCGGCATTTGGAGAGATTAGCATTCTTGCGATTTAGACTCAAGGACTTGCCTGCTTAGCAGACTCTCAGGACATATTTGTATTTGGTTGGTGGTCTAGCCCCAGGTCTGCTGTGCAGGAAATTCAAAGACCCAAGGGATCTGAATGTTTGGCACAACATTTATAAGTGTTGCTTTTCTGTCCGATAAGACACTGCTTCCATTCAGGTAATTTTCAGATCTAGGCTAAAGAAAGTCTCAAACATCTGGGATGTATAAATGGAGTATTAAAACTTTCACTTTAAACAAACATTGAAAAATAAATAAATAAGTAAGTAAAATAAAAAGTCACTACATATATTCTCCAGCCCATAAAATGTTTGACTTTATATTAGCCAGTAGGTGGCACTCCATGTGTTATCCTGACCATCTTCAATTACATCCAGTGACATCAGAAGAAATTTATGAAAGTAAAGCTTGAGTTATCCAAAAAAAGAAAAAAAAAAATGTGTTCTTGTATTTAGAAAAACCAAAATGTGTTGTTTTTTAATGAGAAAAGATAATGTATAGAGTATCTCAAAATTCAGTGATAACTGTCCAGTATGTAGCCCATGTTAAATGTATAGTTTGATCTCAAGAATTTGAAAAATGCAAAGTTCTTAAAGTAAACAATGTCAAGTTTTGATGATTATCAACATATAAGTCCTGTTTTCTCTGTAAGATGCAGTGGTTAGTTAATTATGCCAGAAGTCCATAAATGGAAAATCAAGTAGACACCAGATGTAAACAGTCACACATTCATGCTTGACGATTCCTAGTTCTTTCCCTTCAACAATGGCCGGGATCAGAATTTTCTAGTGTGCTTACAGTTTTGATTTTGATGCAGAAGTTGATAGTTATTTTCACATTTAAAGGAAGCGTATATGTTCCAGCTTCTACTGGCACAAAATATTTCTGAAGCAAAAGCAGTTTTCCTCAGATCTCCTCCCCCAGAACACCCTTTATCAGATACCAGCTAAACTTAAACCTAGTTAAATACTTTCCATTTTTGTAGTTTGATTTGCAGCGATCGTAAAGTTCTTGATTTTTTTAACAACAAAAGTTTGATGTGTGTCAAATTAATTTGTCTATGTAAATATGACATTGCTTCATTGTGAATTTTTGCTCTTTTTTTTCCCCCGTGAAAAAGAATAAAAGAATGGCTGATACAGACAGACCTCTACCTTGTAAATGTTTCTATCAACACATGCAGCTGTACAAGGGCCATCTTGCTCTGCTTTCAATTTTTCCCTCTAGATGGCACTGTGTGTGCTGTACAAGAAGAATTTAAAAATCATTACATGATGTACATGATGTAGATTTTGATGAATTAAGCAACTGAAGTATTTTTTTTTTTTTTTTTTGGTCAAAGTGAAACTTGATTTATATTAAAGTCAAAGGTTTTGATTGCCATAAAATATCGCAATCAGAAACAAAGTAAGACCCCCTTTTGAATTTTAATGCAGAAAAAAACCAACAAATTGTGTCTTGCAGCATTAATATCAGGAAGAGTTGGTTGAAAGACAAACTGGGTACACAAAATTTTCTCAGATGGAAAGTCTGACATGAAAAACCCTTGGGAAAAATGAGGTGAACTGAATAGAACTGCAGTTTTATAATTTGTCGCCGGTCATGGTCATAAAGTATAAATTGGTCAAGGTAGCTGATACATACAAATCAAGTATTAAATTCCATGGTTATTGTATATAAAGAGACAAGATCATCCAGTATAATCAGGTTTGCAGTATTACAGCAAATTTCACAAAAAAGTGTTTTATTTTGAAAAAAAAAAAGAAAAATATTGATCAAAATGGCAGAAAAACTACTTTCAGTTTTTGCATGTGAGGAAATATGTACTGATTATTTTTCCCAATGCTTGACTTAGTCACATATGTACATGCAGGTTGAAAACTCGATAGACTTGCAAGCAGTTTGATATCAGGGTTTTGAAGGACTGCTTGTGAAATAAACTGTAAACTAAGTAGGCTTTTAAAATGACCGCTGCATGTACATGGCAAATATATAGTCGGTAACAACAAGCAGTCTGTCATAACAAGTAGCTGAAATAGAAATCAGCATCACTTGTATACCTGTATGTTGCAGGTGGTATCACTTTAGTTGATCTTAAGTCCCAGGTTTCACCATAGAGGAACTCAGATCTTAAACACCTGAAACTACCCAAAAGTGCCAGGATGTAAATACATGTGGTAGTCTGCATTAATGTTTTTACTTAAGTTCCATGTTAATCGAAAATATTTTTGCTGAAGGTTGTATATAAGACATAGTTGTATCATGATGGGATAACCCTTGTCAACAGCTTTCCTTGGAACTTTGCCTAGGGCAAGCTGTTGACTCAGTCTTATTCTGTGCAGGAAAGGGTTAACCTGGGAATGTCCTTGCACACCCTGTGACACTAGAGACACAATAGCATGCATATGGAAAGAATACCACAAGTGACTTGTTAAGTGTGGTCTTTCAAGCCAGGTAGTGGATCACTGGAATTGTCTCACTAAACAGGTTCCACTGTACTATAATTGTTGCAGGTAGGGAGCCAGAGTGTTCTTTTATACTGTGATCTTAAAATCTTTGTTTGTGATAAAGAGTGATACAAACAAAACAAAACAAAAGAAACAGACAAACAAACAGACACAAAACTGTACAAGTAAACCTCATTTTTGAGGTGCGTCATGATCCAGTGTTCAATGCATCAAGTTGATTTATTTTCTGAGTCACCCAATATGCATCCTAGAAAACTATATGTCTTCCAAGTTATTGCACCATACTCATATGGTGGAAAGGATGGGAGAGATTTTGAAGTTTGTATTTATTTGTCATTGTACCTTGCCTTGGATTTGTGTGTGTGTGTTTCCTTCAGTGTTTAAATGATAGGAGTGTGTGTGTGATTCAAATATTTTACCCTTTCCCCTTGAATTAAGACTGAGTCAACAGCTTTCCTTGGCATGGGTTGGACACTAAGTGCTCAACCAATGCCAAGGAAAGCTTTTGACCTGGGGCATGTGATCTTGATAAGTTGCATGTACATTTCTCAGTCAAATTGTTTTTCATTACTGTTGAAATTAGTTGAAAACACTGAAGCAGACGACATTTGACCACCAGCTGGTTTTGGCCGGTTTAAGGGGGAAAGGGTTAAGAGATAGGTAATTATATTTGCAGACCTTACTTGCATGACCAGGAAACAGTTACATTTCAGCCACTATACCTGGTAGAAACTCAACAACAGAAAGTACAGTGGGTAAAAGAACCTTCACTGTTGACCTTGAAAAGGCTTCAAAGTTCTTTATAACAAAGAGCCAATTGGGTGTCAAGAGCCAATTATTCTGTGACACCAGTGTCATCAATCTTTTTTGACAGTGAAAGTTATTTCTTTGGCTTATCATCTGCTATCTCTCCTACAGAAAATACAAACACAACCAACATTTTTTCCATCATGTTTTTTAAACTGTCCATTGGTACATCACTGTCCTGCAGCTAGTATTCATTTGAATTCAAGGCAAGATTTGGTGGATTTTGTTATTAAATAGTACACAGCTTGCATTTTATGGGTACAATATTGCACCCCAGCAGGAGGCTAAAGTTGGTACCCCAAAGGAAACAAATAAGGGTTGGAATTCCTATGAGTTATCAGGACATATCATGCAAGTCAGTATTTACCTTTGTACCTTGTGCCACAGTCTTTTCACAGCGAGAAGGATGTCTGTCACAAGAAATACTAAATTACCTCCAAAATACCTGTTAGTCATTTATATGTCTCCATAGGGGTCATCTACAAGGGTTTAGGGGTCATCTGCAAGGGTTTTGAAAGTGACAATTTCATAGGATTAACTGTTTTTCGTTGGTTTAAGGCAGTCTCAAGTGTTCCTTGTATACTAAGATGTTAAAAGTGCAAGTGCTTGGTCAGTGTTCTTTAACTTGCCTGACTAGTCATGCAATAGCTGCCAGTGTCTTTTCTTGCCTGACTAGTCATGCTCAGCTGCCTGAATTTTCTTGCCAGCCTAGTCATGCTACAGCTGCCAGTGTCTCATTGCCAGACGAGTCATGCTGGACCTGCCAGTCTTTTCTTGCCTGACTTATCATGTGACAATGTCTTGTCTTGCCTGACTAATCATGCTACAGCTGCCAGTCTTTTCTTGCCTTACTGGTCATGCTACAGCTGCCAGTCTTTTTTGCCATACTAGTCATGCCACAGCTGCTAGTCTTTTTTGCCTAACTAGTCATGTCACAGCTGCCACAGTGTGTTTTCTTGCCTAACTAGTCATGCTTCAGCTACCACAGTGTGTTTTCTGCCTGACTAGTCATGTGATAGCTGTCACAATGTCTTCTCATGTCTGGGAGTTGATTTCACAGCTGCAAAAGCAGATGCTGTGCAATGACTTGCCATGCAAGCAATACAAGAACCACCTGCAACACACTGGGATATTGGTACTTGAATAAAAACTTCATTATTCAGGAATTTGAACATTTAATTTCAGCTAAAATACATGGGAGGATTAATGACCATGTAGCAGTGAATGAATTGGTTTAAACATGTATCTTTCTCTGAAAGAAGCTAACTCATTCCACCCTTATGATGCTTTTTCACGTTAATATCTAAATGTCGTCTGCTAATTGTATTGTACTCATTTAGGGATTATTTTTCAAAATTTTGGATGAAACTTGCATGGAAAATCATTCCAAATTATATGCCTATGGTCAACAGCTTTCTGCACCCAGAGCGTGCCAAGGAAAGCTGTTGACTCAGTCTTCGATCAGTGTGGAATGAAGAGGTCAACGTGCCACGAGTCCACATAGTGTTGGATTCTGCATAACCCTTGCCTGACAACCCATGCATGTGGCAACTTTGAATTGCAAGACCAGTAAAGGACAACCAAACAACTGAGAAAGTGTCAGACAAGTTTTGAAATACATAGTTCTTGTTAGTGGCAGTCAGGAACACCATTATAACCACTGCTTTTACAGGTCAGAGTAATGTTGCTGGCAACATTCCACAAACAAAACAAACAAAAAATCACTGTTTCATTGCTTGATGTATATTTTATAGTTTTGTTTATATATATTTTTTGTCTATCTATCTATCTATCTATCTATCTATCTATCTATCTATCTATCTATCTATCTATCTATCTATCTATCTATCTATCTATCTATCTATCTATCTGTCTGTCTCTCTGTCTGTCTGTCTGTCTGTCTGTCTGTCTCTTTATTTTTGGGAGGTGTGTGTATAGTGATCTTTAACCTTTTTCATACTGCAAGTATGTAAGTTCAGAATGTTTTGTAAATTGTGATAAAACTGTATTGAAACTACATGCAAGTACTCTTGTCATAAATTGCAATAACTTCCATTTCATTGAGAAACAAGAGAGCAGTGCAGTACAAAGAATAGAAACATTTTGGAGGTTCACGTGATATCCTCCAGGGCTGTCCAACTGCAGCATTGTAATAAAATTTTGCTACAAAACTCTTTAAAGTTGCTACAGATTTTCTACAAAATGAGCGTTTCTTATGTGAAGCAGTGAAACAAAAAATGCAACAAGGAAACAAAATTTGCTACAGAAATTTTCAGGTGGACAGCACTGTCATCACTATCATATGATATCATTACTATCATTTTTAAAATGCATAACAGTTACTTGATTATATCACCAATTTATTATAACAATTCTGGAAGATCTACATTTTACATGTACATGTAAGTACATGTTGCATTAAGATCTTTTTTTGGTTCGGCTTCGCTGATCATGCTTTCATTTTCTCAATGATCAGGGTGGAGTCTACACTTTACATGGAAAACTTCTTGCATGAAGATATTTATTCCCAGGCCAGCTTTGATAGTTACACTTTCATTTCTCCTCAGTATTCTGGAAAGCTGTGCCAACAGGGCGTATACATAACTCAGCAAGGCACTTTTGCCCATATCTCGTCAGCACAAAGACAAAACATTGTGTGTTTACATTTGCGCCTGACCTTGTGATATGTGTCTGTTTATAAACAAAAGTATGTGTTATGTCGACGACCAATGGGAAGACATCTCACCCAGGTAGACAAAACTTAAACCCATTATCCAATAAACCGGCTAAAACTGGCTGTTGCTTCCCATGGCAAGGAAAGCTGTTGACTGTCGTAATTCAGTGGTTAAAGAGTTACACAAACAGCTTTTCTTAGCGCAATTTACATACGTAATTTAAGGATGAGCGTCTGGTTCAGTGCCTTTTGAGGGTGCTTGTAAAGATTCTATCACAAAACAATCAATATGCATAAAAACTGCCACAAACTATACATTTTTGGAAAGCTAACAAACTATTGACTTGTTTTCTCCCGCTGTCCTGTGTGTTTGGCATCCATTGTTTATACAGCAATGGTACCAAGTGCTGTCCTCTTTTTCAAAGAACTTTGAAGAAACTTGGATTCAACTTGTTTGTTTTCTCTGTAAAGACATTAAATTTGTGACAAACTGTTTGTAACAATGTAAACTGAAAATGCCTGTCTCATTTTGTGTGATTTATGTTTTGTTACAGTGCTATTCATGTTTGGAGTTGCATCGATGACACTCGCTCAATACATCAAAGGGACCAGACTTTGACTCATTCTCCTGACAAAACTACACTTGTTATTGAAAATCTGAGACATGTTTTTTCAGTTTACATGATGACAAGCAGTTTGCCACAAATTTAATGTCTTTACATCAGAAAACCAAAAAAGTTGAATCCAAGTTTCTTCAAAGTTCTTTGAAAAAAAAAGGACAGCACTTGGTACCATTGCTGTATAAACAATGGACAACAAACACACAGGACAGTGGGAGAAAACAAATTGGTATTGATTGTTTTGTGATAGAATCTTTACAAGCACCATCAAAATAGCACTGAACCAGATGCTCGTCCTTAAAAGGGTTCGTAAGAAGCTGTCGACATTATAGGCATGTTTTCCTGATAGGTCTCCTGTATGATTCTGATTCAAAATGTTTTCTGTTCGTGAGATATTAAACGTCAGTGATCACCATCTTAAAATGAAAGCAGTGACTTATGGCAAAAGTAGATCAAACATTTTAAAAAAAGTTATTGAAGCAGGTATGATATAGAGAATCCAGTGTGGGTAGCCCATTTAGGATAACGTCGTGATCACGAGTTGTTGGATTTTCATGTTTTTGCTTGGCACAGCCTCGCGAAAATCCAACAATGAGTGATCCCAACGTTATCCCCAATGGGTTACCTATGCTAGATTTTCTTTCTCCTATGTCTAAAAAGGACAAATACGCACCAAAATCAAAGCTTATCAGAAAAATAAGTTTGAAAACAATGCCATTTTAAAAGTGTGAGGAGTCAGTATTTTATTAAATGCACCATGGCCTCTCATTGGTTTGTCTACTACTTGAAACCAATGAGTGACAAATCAAAGGAAAGATTACAATTAAAACCTTAACCTTCATACCCATGCAGGATAAGCTTCAGACATAGTAAAAATGGATAGCAGGGCATGTCAACACAGTTCAGCAGGAAGGGGTCAAGTAGCCAGTCCTTACAAATAGACATATTAACCATCAAGGAAGTGTACTACCAAAATACTTGTTGCTGTTCAAAATTAATGCAGTGCAGGTAATCTGATACAAAAAATGGTATCATTGCATGCCTGTGCTGCTTACCTCATAGATACACATATATGTACTGTGTATCTCACAGATACACATGTATGTACTGTGTATCTCATGGATACACACGTATGTACTGTGTATCTCATAGATACACATGCATGCACAGTGTATCATGGATACACATGTATGCACTGTGTATCTCATAGATACGCATGCATGCACTGCATATCTCATACATATATTTTTTCTAATAAATACACATGTATGTACAGTGTATCTCATATACACATGTGTGTGCAGTGCTTCTCACAGATGCATGTGTATGTACAGTGTATCACATAGATGTGCATGTGTGTACAGTGTATCTCATAGATATGCATGTGTGTACAGTGTATCTCATAGATACACATGTATGTACAGTGTATCTCAGATATGCATGTATGTACAGCGTATCTCAGATACGCATGTGTGTACGGTGAAGTTTATCTTCAAAGACCCCCACTAGGGATGAACAAACTGTGGTCCTTTAAGACAAGTGGTCTCTTACAACAGGTGCATAAAGGTCAGGCAAATCATCCTCAGCACATAGTCTCTCAAGACAGATGGTCTCTCATGGGAGGTTTAACCCTTTCCTCCTTGAATGAAGACTGAGTCAACAGCTTTCCTTGGCATGGGTTGGGCACCAAGTGCCCAACCCATGCCAAGGAAAGCTGTTGACTCAGAGCATGTGATCTTTATAGGTCTCCTGTACAATTCTCAGTCAATTGTTGTTCATTACTGGTGAAATAAGTTGAAAACACTGGAGCAGACGACATTTGACCACCAGCCAGTTTTGGCCAGTTTAAGGGGGAAAGGGTTAAATTACAGGAAAGGTACGAGACAAATTATCCTCAACATGTGGTCTCTTGAGATTACTGTAGTGTATCCTCTCTTACTACCAACACAGTGAAATTTATGAATACCTAGTCTGGAGTTCTATACTGGCAGACATTTTTTTTTATCATTCTATTTCCTGTTGCATGATGTTAAAGTCATACTTTTCCTTTAATGGATAAATCAAACTGTTTTGAAAGTAGCAATAGCATGATGTAGAAGTTTAGAAACAATAAATACAAGTGCACACACAGTCTGTTGAATTTATATATGTGTTCATGTTTTATTATCGTGTGTGTTAAATTTTTCAAACTGCACAGTAGTTAAGTAATTTATTCTATTACTAGGTAATTGGTTTCAGTTTCAGACAGGTGCAAGTAATGTATTGATAATTTTTGCATGCTGAGTTTTCCGAACGTTTATTGTCATGATCATTCTGGAAAATAAACAAGCACCAGAAATGATAATTTATGAGGCACAGTGACTATGCGTACCATCCTCATTTCCTTGGAAATGGGCTTGTTTATGCTTACGCTTGGGTTCACAGTTTGCAACATGCCCTATATTTCACTGTGGTGACACAGGTTCAATTCTGGGCCTGGGGAGTAAGTCGAGAGGTTTCCCATCCCTCTGGCTGAGGGGGGGGGGGGGAGGGGGGAGTGATCTTGGAGGTCTTTTGGTCAAGACTCGCCTTCTTTCGCAAATGGGTCTTTACTGTATGTATGTAGTCATGGGGTGGCTGTATGTTCTGCCTGCCAAATTGACCCAGGCTAAATGACAGTGTAGGAGGGTTGGAGGAGAGTAAATATGAAACATGATCTGTTATGTCATAACTTTGTCACTTTTTCTGGTTTATATTTGTTCTTGGCAATTTTGTTAAAGGCACTGATGAAAAAATAATTTAAAAACAAAAAGTTTTGTGGGACTGCATTCCCCAGAACAGAAAGTACAAAATAAAGTCATGATAAAGATGTACATATTGATCTTCAAGTTTACAATACCAGGATACTAGAAAATGTATACAACTCCCATTCCTCCTTCTCACCCCCTCTTCCCCTCCCCCTCCCCCCCTCCCCCCTCCCCAGCCGCTCAGCTAACTGTGGGTTTCTGGAAATTATAGAGAAACAAAGAGATTGACTGTTGGCCCAAACATGCAAATACGAAAATATATTTCAGTTCCACTAGAAATGCTGAAGAAAATCTTAGGCATAGCTTCAGATGAAAATTGTTTTTGACATGATGTGTACCATCACAATTCTTGTTAAAGCTATGCTGATGCAATGCAATATTTGGATTGTATTTGTTTCATAACTAGACTGGTCTGTTTTCGATGCATTTCCATGGCACTTGCACCACTCGACCTCCATGGTGTATTCGCCACCTGTCTCTCCACAACAAATTTCCCTGTGCATATTCAATATTTGCTACTGGCTGGCACACCTTGACTCAAAAAGGACCTAAGCTGCCCTTGATACTTCGCAGAATTGACTCATATTCACTACACCATACCCACAATAAAAGCTGAGAGTTTTTCAGGTTATTATGAATATCAAGTATGTGGGCTGGGTCTATTAAAACTCATAAATGAATTATACAAAGAGGTTCTGCTTTCACCATTTAGTGCGTAAAAAAAATCCAATTTCTCTGTGCTCCATATCTATTTCAGTCAATGTCTACGTCCACACCTGTACTCTACTTAATCACAACTACCACATTTGATGCAAAAATTCAGAAATTTCATAGCTTTAACAGCTAAATGAATTGACAAACAGATTATCATTGTGAAACCATCATGCCCATTTTGAAGGCTGTTTGCTGGGTTGTCCCTCCACCACATGCTGTACATGTATACTTAGTGTGTACCTCCATGGCCAGCCTCTGTAGCCTTATGTTCACAATACACACAAAGAAACCTAGAGTAAGGGCTGGTGGAGCCGTTATTTCAAGCAGGATTGTACATACCTTGCCTGCTGAGCAGACCCTTAGCCCTGTGACGCTTTGGCTGGTACAGTGAAAACGCATTATGATAACACGGAAGAAATGGTACCATTTCTTCGCCTAAGAAGGTGTCAGATAACTGAATATGTCAGATAAAGGAATCAAAGAACAAAGAAAATAGGCTGGCTGTCTCTCAAAATTTGTGGCCTTAAGTGAATATGTCAGATATTTGAGTGTCGTTATAAGGAGGTGTCACTGTACCATCAATGAAATGTGTTGCACCTGGTCAGGGACAGTCATCAAGTCAAAGTGTCTGCCTACCATTGTTCTCCCAACCTCCCTCCATCCCCCCACCCCACCCCCATCCCTACCCACAATCACACTAAGTACATGTAGGTGTTGGGTAAGATGTGACATTCTGCTCTTTAGTTTTGGCCTAAATTTTATCACTTATGTCCATATTGCTGGTGAAGAAATTGGAAACAAAGTCAAAATCCTAGACTGGCTTAAGTTTGATATTTCATAAGAACAATTAATAGTTAAGACTGATATTTGCCAAAGTATTAAGGCACTCTCCAACAGGATTTTATTTACTATATACAAAATTCAGCTTCAACCCAGAACCTCTGCCTGCATGCCAGTCATCTTGCACAATGACTCCACACTAGGTCTCAGACCAGCTACCAGGGGGAGACTCTGTTTACTGTGCATGAAATTGCAAAGGTGAGGGGTATGAGTGCCGTAAAGCCCAGATTGAGGTGTAACCAGAGACCAGTGTCTAGGCTGTCCCCACCCCAGGTCCAGGATTTGGAGGGGCTAAGGTGATGTGCTGGCAGAATGACGATTGAAGGGATTGCCATGACATGTCACCAACGAAGTTACATCAGCCTAACAAATCTGAATCACATCCAAGACACGTATACTATAAGTAATACACATACAGTAAAACCTCTCCTTGTGGACACCTCTATAATGCGGACACCTGTATAATGTGGACAGAAATGTGTAGGACCGAAAGGTTAATTTTCTTGTTTAAAAACACCTATCTATTGTGGACACCTGCCAACTGTGGACACTTTTTGCCAGTCCCAGAGGTGTCCACAATAGCCAGGTTTCACTGTATATATATACATATATACAAAGGTTCAACATGACGTGAGAGTCTCTGCATCCCCCAGACCTGGCAAGTTATTGGGGGAAATGATCTCTAATTAAATGAAAGATCAGGAGGGTCCATGACATATGAGGTAACTATTACCAGTTACTGTGCTAAATGTCTCGATCTGCTGGACAACGTTAGTGACAGAAAGTTCTGAAATGTATCATTTACATCAGCTATTTTGTTTAAACATACATGAAGGCAACGCCAAAAATGACAGTTTCCTCTCCAAACATGCATTAGCGGTTTTGATACTACTGTGTCTCATCAGAGGCTAATGTAATGGCCCTGCGTGCACGTTTCATATACTTGGGTGTAACGAACACATAACTAACAACCAGGTGTGCATTTCACGTGTTTGGTCTTGCACGTGTGACATGACCATACAACAGCCGAATTGGCCCAATTGCAAAGCTAAACCCTGTTTGCAATGTACCCTGGGTATAAATGGGTGTTACGATTGTGATACTCATTGTACCTGGATGACTTCAAGTCATCGTTATCAAATGTGTATTGGGGAAGTAGTATAATATGACCGCCTCCATTCTCAATAAATGTAATTTCACAGCTTGTTATCGTATGAAACTTGTGTTTCATAAGTATGTGTAAAGTGCTGTTGGCAGGCAGAAGAACTTGCAGATAAAAAGTTAGCACATGACTGAACCAGGAGTTCATCTGTCGGTAACATTGAGAGTGAAAGGTTCCGTAGTATATACCATTGGTGGATCCAGTGCATTTCCCTAATGCAAGCCTGAATTTTCAGAATCTTGGTCAGAGATATTTTTTCTAGCTGGAACACTTTGCGCTGTGGAAATTCCAAGTATGTGAATACAGGGTTTTGAAAAAGGAAGTCTCGATGATTAGGTGTCATGATAGATGTGATCATGTTAAAAGGAAAAGGACGCCCCACTTTACCCCACCCATGGCATAACTATTGTTAGTTCAGGATGTGTGGAGAGGGATTTTCCACAATCATCTCTTGGAACTCTGAAGCATGAATTAAAAAAAAAAAAAAAAAAAAAAAAACACACACACAAAAAAAAAAAAAAAAAACACACAAAAAAAAAAAAACACACACAAAAAAAACTCAGTTACATTCAAAGATAGTATGGTACTTGAACATATTGTGAAATTATGTATACTTCGAGTTCAGAGAAATGGCTTTCCATATAGTACCTGCTGTTTCAAAATGAAGTCCTATTTGTCATTACATGTAGGTATGGTAAAGATAAAAATGGTGATTTGTTAAGCAGAAAGCGTTATGTCAATATCTGGCTTGTAGAATCTGTGTTAAGAGTGGTCACACAGATACAGAGCTGATAAACATTGTAGTCCTGTATAGTGTGTTAGGTGCCACTATATCAAGGCAGTTATTTATAGTCCAATGTTGACAAAGATATGACTATTATTAGAAGTGATCTGTTTCACGGTAACCGGGTCGCAGTGTGAGGTAGAACTGGCTGTTTGTTTTGGGGCAGAGGTGTGTTCAGTCAAGACAGTTTTCCTGCTAGTGTTGACATACCCATGATACAACTTCAAAAAGGATATAAAGTCAGGATTCTCAGATTGGATTTTTATATACATGTGGTGGCACACTTCAAACCTTTTGTCCTCCAACATAATAATCTGACCCCCCACCCCAAAAATATAAATATATGTGATATATGTGTATACATTTATACAATAGTACCTGCTATTTGAGACTTTTCCTGCTGCCAGCCCAAAATGGTCACATACTGCAGGTGGTCTTAAATTGGAGGTGCATGTCAAGGTGTCCTGACCATACATTCCACAGGTCAGAATACATGTACATGTACAAGTATAGAAAAGTAGTGTGTATGCACATTCGTGCTCTAGGTCATAGGATGGGTTGTTTATTATGTTGACAGAGTTCATATGGTCAATAAAATAAATTAAAATAAACTGAAATAAAGTAAGATAAATGAAATAAAATAAACTAGAAAAATTTGATTTGCTCATCAGGAAATCAGTGTGTGTGCCTAGAAAACCTTTAAAGATTGCCTATTCAGTATTTATTTAACTCCTGCAATAATTTTTTCATGTGGTTATGTCAAAAACTTATAAATTAATGTGCCTTATTTGCATAAGTCAAATTGGATGCAGATATTCAAGATTTAAATTTTGGGTATTTGCCTAATTTGCATAAATCAAACTGCTACAACTTTGATTCACTGTTCATTGCATGCAGCTATCCTACAAATCTGTCAATTGAAGTTTGAATGACACCTTAGTCTATAATAGTTTTGAAATTATTCAAGAATTGGATTTTGTGTATTCACCTGATTTGCATAAATCGAAATGCTACAACTTGGGTTCATGTTTCATTGGATGCGGCTGTGTAACAAACCGACCAATTCAAGTGGGAATGGCACTTCTATCTGTAATTGTTTTGAATTAGTCTAGATTTAAATTTTGTGTATTTGCCTAATTTGCATAAATTAGAATGCTAGAACCTTCGTTCATGTTTCATTGTATGTGGCTATGTCACAACCCTATAAATTGAAGTTGGAATGACACCTCTATCTATAGTAGTTTGGAAGTTATTCATACCCTGCTTCCATTTTGAGGAAATGTCCATAGTAAAGTGACCACCAACACAGCAGATCTTTGACAAATGAAGGGTCGCCTGTTTATCTGGGGGCTTGACAGCATTCTCCCTCATGGAGGTGAGAAGCTGTCATAACATTACTCAATAAGCGGAGCTGCATGGTGGCAATGAGAGAACAGATTAGTGTCCATCAAACACAAGCTGGGGCTTATAAAATCCAGCTGTATTTGTTTCACCCCCAAAACACTCATGCATGCAGATTACATGTATGGCCCACTTCAGATGAATTTATTCCTCATTCAATCAAAATATAGCAAAGCCAAAAAGAGGGCAAGAAGATGATGAAGTGTCCATCAGTCTGACCCCAAGCAGCAACAGACCACAGCATGAGACAATGGGCCAAGTGCATTGAAATCGGCCGTATGCAAACTTGGGTACATTTGATTTTGTTCACACCAACCTGTTCACTTCTCTTCTCTGTGTGTAAACAATATGAAAAATATTTGTGGCGAGAAAGCACTTTGATCTCAAAATCAAATTCGCCTTTTAGCAATTTGAAATTTTTGTTTTCTGCACACTCACCCAATCGCAACATTAATTTCTGTAGATGCATTACATGGTTCAAAATTACACTCATCTTCCTGTGAACGAAGCAGCAGGCTATTGTGTCAGATTTAGATTTGAAACTGAGGATAATCCCTTCTGACACAACCAAGATGGAAGATTAAATTTAAGATAGTAAGTCATGTTCTGAAAATGATTTAATGATGGTTTGTCCCAGGATAACAGTCACCTGGAAAAAAGCGAAATATTATGATAACGATCATCCAACATGCAACAACCAGCCAACAACACTGGTTTATTGTCTCGCCAGCATAAGCTGTTGGCGAGACTAAGCAGTCACTTTCCGGACGTCCGCACATCTGTCCATCCGTCTGTCCGAAAAACTTCGGAGTGGCTTGAATTACACTAGCAAAACATTCAAGCCCCCGGGCATGGCTCAGGTGTTGTTTTCCTGGTCAAAGTTCACGCATAAAGTTTTGTTTTTGTGTTGATTTTACTATGTAATAATGGTACATGTTGCTTAGGTTTTCTGTTAATTACCCTCGGCACATAAAATGCCAGAGTGTATTGTCGGCCCCTGCGTTGTCCGACCATCTGTCTGTCTTGTCAACATTACCGCGGTATCTCAAAATATATTCACCTTAACTGTACCAAATTATTGTAACAGAAGAACCTTATGATGGACTAGGTTCCAATCGAAAAAAACCAGCTTCCTCTGAGTATTTTTAAACTTTTTATGAAACTTTTAATGTATTTATTTGCAGGCCGTCTGAGCGGCATCAAACCTGACAATGTTACTGCGATATCTCAAAAAATATTGACCACAGCTTTACCAAATTTTTATGAGAGATGTATTTTATGAGGGACCAGGTTCCCTTGTAAAACCATCAGCCTTTGATTATTTTAAAACTTTTTACAAACTTTTAATGTGTGATAGATTAATGTGGATGATAGAAAGAAATTATTAATGAAATTCAAGGAGGTGACTAAGGGGTCAGCCATTTTTAGCTACATTTTCACATCAGTACATAGAGTACTTGTATGCTGAGGGGAGGGGGTCAAGATCAATGTGCATGTACGTTTTTAGCTAATTTTGAAAACGTTGATCAATATTTAGCCAAATATCCACATTTTTAGAGTACTCTTGGGGGAGGGAGGGGGTTACAAGAAAGAGTACTCTGTGTACACTTTTGAAAATACAGTGGTACCTACCATATGCAACCACTGCCGTGAGCAGCCACGTTGCCTTTTGTGGTCACTGGGCTCAGACATAGGAGTCAATTTCTTTGTAAAATTTACCTGTGGTCACAGGTCACCTGCTGTATATGGCCACTTTTTTGGCAGTAGGGGTGGCTGCATACAGCAGGTACCACTGTATTGATAATTTTGGCTGACCCCTAGAGATTGTCAAAAATCTACAATTTTACAAGAATTTACAACATAAAATTCAGGGAGCATCCTGTTTATTCGGGGAGGGTCGGCAACACTGGTTGTAAGGGCTTACCTGCAACATCAAACCACTTCTTTGGTAATAAAATTGATGTCTGGAATAGAGAACTTGTGACGGAGGGATATACCTGTGGAATAGAGAGAGAGTTTTCGGGAATGAGGTTTACCTGTTGTCTCTACAGTTGAGAGACCAGGAGAGGACAGGTGTAAAAGTAGTATTATAGGGCAGGTGGTTCACACAATAAAGGTATAATGATATGTACAAAGAGGTGACATAGCAGGTGTTCTGTCCTCCCTCAAAAGAAGACTCAAAGAAGGTACCATTATGTATGCTGCATGTTAACCTCTTTCCACTTACTTTGCCCCAAAGGGGCACATGTAAGTTTAGTCTGCTCTAGTGATTTTACTTAATTTCCATGTCAATAGATAACATTTTCTGCTGAGGTCTGTAGACACTGTATATATGATGATGGTAGGCCCTGGATCAATAGCTTTTCTTGGCACAGGTTCAGCACATTATGCCCAACCTGTGCCAAGGAAAGCTGTTGACTCAGTCATATTCCAACCAGAAAAGAGTTAAAACTTCATGCCTTTAAGGTGCATTGTAACCGTCAAATTTGGTTAATTTGCCTTAAATGGCCAGTGCCTCTGGTGCAGTTTCACTTACAGTGGTGCCTGTATTGGGAAATCCATCTCATAACAGGTGATATAAAAAACCCTAGTTTTATGTCTTCCATGTTAGTCATAACTTCTAGTGAGACCACCTGGTCCACATAACCTCCTTTAGATCAGCCTTGAAGAGGCCTGCACTGAGGGCAACTCCCAGGATCAGATCACAGGAAAACACAGCTGTAAATATGCCCTCCCCCCCCCCCCCCATTTAATCCATTCTTCATAGGAGCACGACTAGCTATCCTTGGTGCAGGTTGGGTGCAATGCACCCAACCTGCACCAAGGATAGCTGTTGACCTGGGGTATGCTATCATGAATGGTCTTGCATACAAATCTCAGCAAAAATGTTTTGTAGTAACGAGAAATTAATTTAAAACAGAGAAGTTAAAGCATTTAAGGCAGATGACAGTTTAAATCCAGGCTGTTTGAGCCGGAAGGGTTAAACATTCAGGCGTACAGTTTCTCAAAATTTGTCAATTTAAAGTACATACCTGTGTATACAATGGAACAACTAGTGTTTCAGGAAGTAACCATGTAATCTTGGTGAATTAGATAATGTTTCAAGGAATTTGACAACAGTCAGATTCAGCGCCACATGTGAGGCACACTTCAGATGTGCCAAATAGATTTCTGGCTGGTTCTTGCTAATCAGCCACTTGGGTTCTTACAATTGCAGGCATTGTTCTGCGTTAGCTAGCTCCTATTGGATTTCCTTGTCCTTGATACATGCATGCATGTGTGTGATAAAATGTTAACCTATTGTCATCCAAATGATCAAACCTGTCACCAGCTGTGTTTATTCTGATAGCAAATTAAAGCATGTTGTCTCACCAAATATGCAAAGATTTGTCATTTGCGTAAGTGTGGGAATAATTTTTTTTCCAGTTTAAATCAAAATATGGGAACAAAGTAAGCTATTTGGTGTACATGGTATACATTTAGCATGCTAAGCTAGGATGCTAACTATTTTCACAGAAGAGTTCTGACTGAGGCAACAGCTTTCCTCAGCACACTTTGGACACAATGTGCGTAAAGTGTGCCAATGAAAGCTGTTCACCTGGTTCATTCTAATGCTCTCGTATAGTCTCTGCAACTGTAGGCTGCTGGTACTTGAATAACAGGTTGTTGTAGAAAGACGACAAATCCAGTATCATTATGTCAACTCAGAGTGCATGAAAGAGTTCAGTTGCTGGCTTGGCCATATATGGTTCTTCCCGGTCGGTTAAGATCAGCGAAATAGAACATTGGTTTAATTCATCATCATGGAAATCCTTTGCCAGGGTTCTCAGCACTATGTCAAAGTGCAATAATTATATCCCTCAGTCTGCAAGAAGGTCGTTTTGTTACATTTACGGTTAGACAGGTTTTCAGGCTCAGTTACCTTGAACATGTTCCTTAACCCTTCAACTGCTTTCCTTGGCAGGGGCTGGGTGCTTACCCTCCAACATGTCTTGTAGATAGCTGTTGACCTACAACCCTGCTGTCATGGACAGCCTTGCAGAATAATTCACGTTCTAAATGTTGTCAGTTTGCAGGAAATTTAGGTGAAACATTGTAGCTGATGACAAGCAACATCCTCACACTTTCTTATGATTTGGGTGTGAAAAGGTTAATTCCGAAAGTGGACTCTGTACTGAGGCATGTTCAATGTACTTAAGGTTTATGAAATGTTTTGGGAGCATTCTGCAACTTTTCTTTGTTTCAAAGCGAGCGTTGATGTGAGCACATTGCTATACTGAACTTGGCCCAGGATTTGGATGTCAAGCAGACAGACGAATGAAGTAACTGTTGCGTATGAGGTGTGCAAGCGTTGTCAGGTAAAGACACCCAGCGCTCATGCTTCCCTCAACATGTACCCCAACTCTTTCAGTGCCAACTGGGGCTGTAGTTGAACTACTTAACATGAACTGCTCTCATTTATGATAAAGAAGCTAGATGCATATTCCACATGAAAAGACCTTTCATTCAACCACCAGCATGCCTACAGTTCCACAGAATACAGTAGTCTGGGTCAACAGCTCTCCTTGGCACACTTTGGGTGCACTGCGTCCAAAGTGTGACGAGGAAAGCTGTTGACTCAGTGGAGAACTTGGCACTGAAAGAGTCAAGTGCCTGAGGGGAGCTGTGGCTCAGTCGTCTGTGTAATAGATGTCACAGTGAGTTTGCATAGGCAGCTCCCAAGTGATCTGCTCATGAGAAGGGGTGGATGCGTCAATAGATTAGCTGCCATGAGGAAAATTATGTGTGACTATTTTTACCCGATTAACATTACATGTTTCCATTTCAGAAATAAATAAGTTGCTTGTTTAAAACTTTTTCATATCCAAGCCAGCTTTTTGAAAATGTGGGTTGAGATTGGGGTGGGGTGGGGTTGGGGAGGTTAATTGATATGTTGGAAATAAAATCTGTAATGAAATGCCATAGATGTGAAGCCAGGCCAGCAAGGGTTCAGAGGCTTGCATCCCCCTCCTCCCCAACCCTCGGAAATTTTGAAAACAAGATGTTCAAATATGGCATTTGTTGCCTTTGAGGAATGTTTGACAGTGTTTTCTGTGTCCACATGCAATAAATTAATTAAATAAACAAGTTTTGCTGGGGGGGTTGTATGAGCCCTCTGCACTCCCCCCACTTTCTACCTTCAAGTTGAACAACAAATTTCATTCAGTTTGAAGTGTGTGAAATACATGCATAACTACAATGGAAAAGAAAAATGTGAAACTCGATCACTTGATCGATTGATTGATTGATTGATTGATTGATTGATTGATAGAGAGAGAGGGAGAGGGGGAGAGAGAGAGAGAGAGAGAGAGAGAGAGAGAGAGAGAGAGAGAGAGAGAGAGAGAGAGAGAGAGAGAGAGAGAGAGAGAGAGAGAGAGAGAGAGAGAGAGAGAGAGAGAGAGAGAGAGAGAGAGAGAGAGAGAGAGAGAGAGAGAGAGAGAGAGAGAGAGAGAGAGAGAGAGAGAGAGAGAGAATTTTAAAATATTGACAATTTTGGTTCAACAAAGAAGAAAGACTCTTATCTCTTCTGCCCCAGAAGTCAACTCATGTTAGACAGGTATTTTCTGCCTACCAAACAGTGGCCTTGAATAACAGGAGGATGCATCACAACAAGTTTCACTGCTGTCTTCCATAATAAAATTATTTCCCAGGGAATGTTTTGCGCACCAGCAGATGTGATACTTTGGATACCATGACACTCACACTATCATTCTGTCTGTTCTTACAGCATGTCAAGCTCTATTGTAACAGCTTACAAAAGACATTCCTGAGGGCAGTGTTTTTGAGAAGGGACTTTCATTGGCTAGTGTTGGTTTACCTGCTGTCAACTCAGTTTACTATAGTATGCTAAGTTAAGCATTACAGGGGCATAGCTGTCAATTTACTCTCCCATTTTCACTGGGAGTCTTCCGTTTTGTAGACTGAAAAAGTTCTTAAAATGACAGGGATTTTGAGGCAAAATTGACTATTTTCTTTAATTTCATGCACTTTTTATAAGAACCTCTGAGTCATGCGTCTTTGGGGGTTGACACCTATGCACGGGGTTAACTCATTCAATACTCAATTTCCCTGCAGATATATCAGGAAATGACTGTGAATTGTGTTTATATACCTCATAATAGGTTTCCTTCAAGCACCAGCATATGCCTGTAGTCTGAGTATTTGAATTGCCTGGCAAGGCATGCTCCAGCTGTCTGTCAAATCATGCTTCAACTGTGTGCCAAGTCATGTTCCAACTGTCTGCCAAGTCATGCTCCGGTTGTCTGACAAGTCATGCATCAGCTGTCTGACAAGTCATGCTTCAGCTGTCTGACAAGTCATGTTCCAACTGTCTGCCAAGTCAGGCTCCAGTTGTCTGACAAGTCATGCTTCAGCTGCCTGCCAAGTCATGCTCCACCTGTCTGGTAAGTCATGGTCTACCTGTCTGCCAAGTCATGTTCCAGCTGTCTGCCAAGTCATGTTCCAGCTGTCTGCTAATTCATGCTCCTAGCTGTGTGCCAAGTTATGCTCCAGCTGTCTGTCAAATCATGCATCAGCTGTGTGTCAAGTGATGGTTCAGCTGTGTGCGAAGTCGTGTTCAAACTGTCTGCCAAGTCACGCTCCAGTTGTCTGACAAGTCATGCTTCAGCTGCCTGCCAAGTCATACTCCAGCTGTCTGCTAACTCATTGTCTACCTGTCTGCCAAGTCATGTTAAACTGTCTGCTAAGTCATGCGCTAGTTGTCTGCCAAGTCTTGTTCTAGCTGTCTGCTAAGTCATGCTCTAGCTTTCTACCAAGTCATGTTCCAGCTGTCTACCAAATCATGCTTCAGCTGTCTGCCAAGTCATATTCCAACTGTCTGCCAAGTCACGCTTCAGGTACCTGGACTTGCCAGGAATGCAGCAAAAAAAAACCCAAAAAAACTTGGTTGGTTGGTTGGTGTATTTATTGGCATGATCATGAATGAATAGTCTTAAGTTGTGGACAATTTTACCCCAAATTCTTATCACAATTATTGTATCTTACAACACGAGAAGACATAGTAAATATCCATCTGACTGATATGTTGAGATTACTTGATGAATTACTTTCAAAATTCATAAAGGATTCATTTATCAACTTGTTTTGGACAGCATCAGGTGTAATTAATCCTTTTCCCCCTTAACTCGTAAAGGGGTACTGCGGTGATAATTTACAATTTTTGAGTTGTTTCATATAATAAATGTGAACCAATATCAGAAAATGCAAACTTTATTCCCAACTGGATAAGCAGATATCAAGTTTTCTTAGATATGTAAATGAGGGGTTGTGATGTCATCTGGGCTAACTGCTACAGCTAATGCAATGACAGCCGAGTAAAACTTTGACAAAAACATGGAACCCTGACCAAGTACACATATTCCACTTTTACTATGGATGAAGCAGTGTGTATACATATAATCAAATTTACTAAACTGAGATATTTACTCATTTAATGAGGATTAATAAGGAAAGAAAAATGCAGAAATCAATATACACAAGCTAACCGCTTCTGAGGTTGTGTAATCAACTACTGAAGCAGGTGTCAACTAATATACCACACTGATACGATCAAAGGGGGTTATTAACACAGTACACAAGTCATTATGATATGCCTGCTAATGTTGTGTATCTCAGCTTGGTGCCCCTCAAGGTTTGTGTATTATATATGGAGGGTAGCCCAGGTGACATCACACATCAGAACACCTACTGGAAATATAAAATAGCTCTAACTAAATACCTGTTTGAGAAAAAATGTTGAAAATTTGTCACATGAACACCTAAAATGAGTATTAATGACTAAAAAAAGTAAAAACTTTCACTGCTGTTCCCCTTTAATGCCAACTGCAACGAAAGTTGAAGCACTTAAGACAAACTGCTCTTAATTATAATAAGAATGCTAAATTCATATTCCCTGTGAAAAGGTCTCTCATTCAAGTAGCAGCAGGATGCTAGTTCAAGACAATATAATGGTCTGGGTCAACAGTTTTCCTCAGCATGCTTTGGGTGCAATGTGCCCAATATGTGCCAAGGAAAGCTGTTCAAGTTTAAAACGTGGTTCTAAAAGAGTTAAACCAGCTAAGAGGGATTTGAATAGGGCTAAGCCCCTTTTCTCCAATTATAGAGTGTGAACATGAACATGAATATTGTTGGATTGCGGAATTGTCAAGTAAAATGTGTTTACACAAAACCAGCCAAAACTGGATGCTGGTCAAATGTTGGTTGCTTCAGTGCTTTTAATAAATTTCAATAGTTGTTAAAAAAAAAATTAATAAATAAAAATTGCAGATAAGACCTATCAAGATGACATGACCCAGGTCAACAACTTTTCTTGGTTTGGTAGGGTGCTCAGTACACAACCCACACCAAGGCAAGCTGTTGACTTAGTTGAAGAGAGAAAGGCCGGATTATGAAAAAAAAAATGGATTGTGATTTTCCTTTGTGAACTGCATTTTGCAGATTAATCCTTTCCCCCTTGAATTAAGACTGAGTCAACAGCTTTCCTTAGCATGTGATTTTGATAAGTCTCGTGTACATTTCTCAGGCAATTTTTTTTTCATTACTGTTGAAATTAGTTGAAAATGCTGAAGCAGACCACATTTGACCACCAGCCGGTTTTGGCCAGTTTAAGGGGGAAAGGGTTAATACACATTTTAAAACACCACCTTATCTTTGCTCAAAAAAAAAAAAAGAAGAAGAAGAAGAAAAGAAAAAGAAAAGTACAAGTTTAAAAACCATCCTCATGCAGTTTGATCACGTTACTATCCCAGTATTCGACACATTGTGTGTGGTACATTTATCAAGATAGCTGAAAAGATATACTTTTTATGTGGAAACAGACTTGGTAGAAAATGTGTTTATACTACAGTGGTGTAATTTAAGCTTATGTTTGTATCTATAGGCTTTCAAACAGTAGGCGCTGCATTTGACACTGATAGGACAGGCAGCTTCACAGAGAAGCAGGAAAATTTATGGTTTTCAGGAAAACCCTTCCTTGGAAAAACTAAAGAGAAAAAAATAGATAAATGAATGGGTGATGCTAGCAGAGAGTCATGTTGTGAAAAACTTGTAGATATCATGGTACCTATACATTCGTCAAACATGTTTGTTTTTTCAGAAAAATGTTAAGCCTTTTAATGAAGACTGCTGTCATTGAGAGGCCACATGTAAAAAGGCCACTCTTGCATGGCTGGCAAGATGCTTTTCCTGATAAGCCACATGTACCTGTCAGACAAAAAGGCAAAGTTGCCAGGCTGGAGATACAGGTCATAACCACTTCGTGTGTTGTGGTTCATGAGTACACATCCAAAGATCAAAGATTTATCCAATAAGGAAGTTTTAAAAAGTACACAGAATTCTTCAAACTGCGGCCATTCAGTGAGACATTTATTGATACAGTGAAACCTGTCTTGAAAGACCATCCCAAGGGATGACCAAATTGTGGTTTCTCAAGACAGGTGGTCTTTCATAGGAGGTATAAGTAACAGAAGTACTGAGCAAAGTATGCTGAAAGGTGGTCTTTCAAGGCAGGTGGTCTCTCATTGGAGTGGTCCCTCTAGACAAGGACCACTGTACCAATAAAGTTCAATGGGCTGTAAAGATTTAAAGCAAACATACATTTGTGGTATTAGTTAGAAATGACTTGCATTAATGCTGTTTATCATTTTGGATTATCACCTGGTTTCAGAGATTTTAATATTTTTTTTGTATGTTCTTACCATTATTAATTGTATTTGTGTCTTTTTGCCCAGAACCACTTCCTAGTAGTCAATATCCTATTCTGCAGTTCGAACTCTTTACTCTCCATAAGCTAACCTGTCCCTGTCTAACCTGTATATATATGGAATTACTATTGTATCCTGAAGTATTATTAAGTATTCTTTCATAAAACATGTACATGATATTAAAAATCAATACAGAATTCTATAGTAGATCTATATAATATATATGCCCACATCTGTTTGTGTATATCATCTAAAAGGTTTGGGGTTTTTTTTTTTAATTTTTGTTTATAAAAGTGTCACAGTAATTACCTCATTGTGAGGTGACTTGTGATAAGATCATGCTGGAGATTTGGTCCTGTATATTTCTCACAAGTCTCTCAGTATTGATGAAAAATATCATGCACATGTACAGTGGTAGTCTGTCCTATGAGACCTCTCCAATGAGAGACTCGGCTGCCCTGAGAGATTACCTTGTCAAGGTAATTAGCTTAGTTCTTAATGTTGTTTTTACTCCCTGTGAGACACCACCTGTCTGGATGGACCACTATTTGTTTATCCCGCGGGATGGTTTTGGGGGACAGGTTTCACCGTGCTAGCATCCCTGAAGCAATAACAAAATGGAGACATGCAGCAAGTCACAGTTCACAGCAAATATAAATCAACATAGGCAGAAGTACAAAGAACACGGTCCTCAAATGCAAAAAGCTGCTCAAGACGAGTTACAACTTAATATACATTTGCTGAGGCTAAAGTAGAAATTTTGCCAGGTCATGGGAGTAGTATCTGTTGGAATGTAATGGCCACACTGGAACATGTGGAAGGAATGGGGGATGTGCAGTCTTGGTATATCCATGGAATATAATTAAAGGGAATCACCGACAATGACGTAGCGGCTACGGCACATGCCCGTTCACATTGTTTACAATTTGAAATGTAACGGACCATAACGAAATCCCAATTAACATGAAATGACAATAAAATTTGCTGAAGAAAATTGTACATGAACATGAAATAAAACATGTTTTGAAGACATTTACAGAAACAGTTAAAAGATAGGGAGTAGATGTAGCAGTTCAAGTAACGCACTGCCTGAAAATGCCAGGTAGCCTAATATAATCAGGCGAAGATGATAACAATGTCGATCCTGGATCTTGTTTAACTTCATGCAGAGAAGTCATACATGTACTTGCATCATTATTCATTTTTATTGCAGTTTTATCGTGGGAAAATAAATGCTGATTTTCGTTATTGCTTTAATATATATGTACCGGCCTATACCTACCAGTACAATCAATAACCTGAAAAGGAAAGACTGAGTCGGCAATATTGGGTGCCATTGAAGGTAGCCGAGTCATTCTTGCGGTGCATATTTTTGTGAAATTTTCTATGATTACAGCAATGTTTTGTTGTGTTGGTATGTGTAACATGATTTCCAAAGTGGCGGCCTCCGTTTATTTGGGCTTTTGAGTGAATCTGCATTACCACTGAAGGAAAATCAGAAATATGTCCAATCTTGGTCGTAAAATTTGGGAGGAAGACTTCAAGCAAAAACAATATTTCTCCAGTTCATGTGACCTGGCAAAATAAAAAGCAGGGTATACCTATCACAGTCAAATGACCGATCAGACAGCAAATCTTGCTGTTTAAAGGTTTAAATGGACACTGTTTATGTTCTGCACAGAGCAACTTACTGTTTCTCAATTGCAAACAAGATCAGCTATATGTTATTCTTTAACATAGTATTTTTGGGAGCTTATTGTTAGGTGTTGGGCCTACTGATGGCCAATCAGTGAAAACAAAGCACGTGTTGACGCTTAAAATCCATCATGTACTTTGCACGTGATTTTTCCTTTTTGGGAGCTTATTGTTTGGTGTTTGGTACATCATAGTAAAGAAAGGATATTGAATGAAATAATATATATTGATCTAAGAGCAGTGCCATTATACCATGAAAAATTCAGATATCCTCACACACTGGCCCTATATGCAAATATACTATCTCTGCTGCCGAAAAGTTATGCAAATTGGCATTTTGTTTCTTCATGTCGGAAGTTTTCCTAGAGTCAGTTTCAAAACTGGCAACTGTTTAGTATCTTTATATTAAAGGTGGTGCGACAGCAAGACTTTTTTGTGGGGGGGGGGATGAGAGCACAGCTGATGGCAGATGACCCGTTTTATTACTGACCAGCTGTGTGAGAGTGTCTGACTGGATCAAGTGAAAATATACACATGTGCATGTACATGTACAGGTAATATCCCTCATTTGTGAGACCAAAACCTGGGTAGGCCAAAAGTGGTCACCTACAGCAGGCGATCTCCCAATGAAGGTCAAATATTAAACACGGAACAGATAGCACTCGGGACCTGATAAAAATGTGGTCTTAAAAGGCAGGTGGTTTTTCAATGGAGCAGTCAGTCCAAGGAGGAGTGTTATGCATGCGTGGACAGGTTTACTGGTACCTAATTGTGTGACAGATGTACATCATAGCATGGTGTATCAGCAAGGTGGGGAATATCACGTAGTGCTGGGTATTGTATGGAAGAGTCAGAGAGCAAAGCAGACAAGTTCTGCTACGTGGTAAATGGTGCAAGTCGGTGACTTCATATCCAGAGCAAGCCATACTAAGATGTGTTTATCTGTGGCCGTAATATCTGCAACCAAAAAATGGTTTCATGTATACAACTGGTAACCTGTCACCACAGGTAAATTCACAAAGAAAATTGATCTTGTGGCAAAGTTAAATGTGGCCACAAAAAGCAGGTGACCTGTCACGACAGTGGAATGGCTATAACAGGCACCATGTCTTCAGTATTTGAACGTGACCCTCGGTGAGGTGAATGTGGGTTTCAATACATATGACCTTTCATAACAACTAAACTGATGCTGGAAAGTTACTGCTTTTCGGCTTAGTGGTATAATCCTACTGAGGTTTAGAGGCAGCCATGTCACTGGGAAAAGGACATATATTTGTTACAAAATGGCCCAGTACCTTGGGTAAAATTTTAACAGTGGAAGCTAGGAAATGGGTTATAGATTTGTATTAAACTTTCAAAATGTCTGAAATGCCATGAAGATAAAGGCATTCATCAGACCCCTGGGCCTTGTCTCTCTATAGGATTAACTTCCCCCTGGACAGACTATGGCTGAGCCAATAGCTTTCCTTGGTGTGGGTTGGGCCCATGCCAAGGAAATGTTTTTTTTTACACCAAAATTAATAAAAAACTCATTGAAGCAAATAAAGTTTAATATCTAGCCGGTTCTTGTTTTGACTGGTTTTAACTCTTTAAGTGCCAAATTTTTTAATGAGTCAACAGCTTTTCTCGGCAAGCACTGGGTGCAGTGCATCCAATGCGCACCATGAAAAGCTGTTGACCTGGGATATTTTCTTAAAACTACATTGTAGAGGCATGCTAGTACTTGAATGAAAGGTCTTTTTACGAGGAATACGAATCTGAGATCCTAATGATAATTCAGACTAGTTTCACTTTAGTAGGTCGACTTGAGACGTGATTGGCACTGAAAGAGTTTATAGTGGAGGAATGGTTGTGCAGCACTTGGTCTCCCAGAACCTTTGATATAATTTTCAACCAAAAGAAAAACCAGGTATAAAGTAAAAGGAACTGTTCAAGTTGACACCTGGCAGGTCCAGGTTTAGGTTGTTGACTTTGTCTGATTTCTGTGAAAGGAAGAATTAAAAGAGCAGGCACGATTCAGGCGTCTCACTTCCCCGTGGCACACAGAAATTCTTGTACCAAGAAAATGCAGCAAGATCATGGTACAATTATGCAAAAATATGCAGCACAGTGAAATCCAGTAATTTTGGTTACAAGTCATGTGGCTGGTCTCATGCCTTTGTATTATGATATATTCAGCTTTTCTTTGAAATTGTTTAAAAAAAAAAACTAAGTACTTCCTGTTTTTTTGGATGGTTAACTTTGAACAGTCGGTGATTCAAGATTTAACTTGGGTATTTTTCCATTCCAACCACATACAGAAAATTTGAGATTTAACTTTGGTATTTTTCCATTCCAATTACATACAGAAAATTGACCCTTTGCCCTGTGCAACCAGCTTGTATTTAGACCACCTGTCTGTCATGTGACAGACCCCATGACCAGTAATTTACTGATAGAATTAATACATTCCACTTGGATTCAGACTGGCCCGACAGGTTTCCTGGGCATGGGTTGACATTATGGAGCCCACGTCCATGCCATGGAAAGCTGTTGACCTGGAGCATATTAGTCTCCTCAATATATATCCTGAAATTAGACAAGACTCGACACTGGGGGGCTTTTGGCTGGCTTGAACATAACAGAGTTAAGATAAAAAATATATGAGAGGTTGCTGTTTAAGATGATGCTTGCTGTCACATGGTCGTAAGCTACTTCATAAGTGTGACACGAAGGGCTCTTCTTAGAACTTGTTGCCCCTGGTCTGCCTCATTCAGTTCCCCCCCCCCCCCCCCCCAAGAAAAAAAGAGAGAGAGAAGCAGCTGTTCAAGTGTTACCCAAACAGAAGAGTCCCTTTCACAGGATGTCGTCCTAGTGATAGTCTTTCTTTCCAGGTAAAACATAGGAAAAAGTATGACATTTAAAAAGCAATAGGGAGGAGCTAAACATGAGCTTGAATCGTGATAAGACTTTTATGAGGGTGACAGTTGGTATCTTTTGTTGAAAGAAAGACCCTTGGGAGTCGAAGCAACATCAGGTTAAGAAGTGTTTGCTCATCTGTAGTTGTGAGATATTTGCTCTTCAAGGAGATGAGATAAGAGGTCCTTTTTTTTCCCCTCATTTTAATAGCATAGGAGTCCAAGTACTTTTTACATAAGGTAACACTTTTTCCACCTGCATTAATTACTCTGTCCTCTTATTACATCACAGCGTGTTTACCGCAATGCATCTTAGGGGATCGCAGGGACAAACTCAGCCAGCATTTCAGACTCACAGTTGAGTAGTATGTTACATGCAGTGTTGACTCTTGCTGGTGTGATACACGTATGTTCAAGTTCCAATCAGAGAAAGTTAGGAAATACTGAATACTAACTGTTGTGTGCTAAAGTGCACAAGTTCTAAGAGGTAGACACTTGGACTCAGCTTTTACCAGTTGCCCTCTGACAATACATAGAGGAAAACCTGGCTCAAACTGATCAGAAACGAAAACCTAAAGGTTGAATTGAAATGGACCAGTATGTGTTTTTTACACCTTAATTGGGGACAGAAAACGTACATGAACAAGACCCCATGCATATTTCCATGGACCTGTGGACATATCAATGAGGTAAAAGTCACCACAGTTGAAAGTCGAAATTAAGAAAAAAAAAAAAACTTGACTCGTCTTTGACATTTTTATCCAAAATACATTTCAGAAACAACACGCAGAGACAGGGGAAAAATTAGAGGAATATCACACTACTACATGTACCTTCATAAAGTGCATTCTGAATATCTAAAGAGCATCAGTAACATGTAAGGGACTTGATATGTTTTATGTTCGGAATGAGCGTGACTTGAACCTGCAACCTTTGGCACCAGTCGCCCAGCTGAAATGGGAAACGCACATATCCACTCGACCAAATCCCTATTCTTAAAAAGAATGGTTCATTGGAGGTAGTTATGTGCGAGTGCCATATGAACACAGTTATGCAGTATATTTACTGAGTCGGCATTTATTTCCAGAATCTGGGACTTGAATCCACCAGCGTTAAGGAAATGCCGAAAATATATGTTTTATGTTCGGAACGAGCGGGGCTCGAACCTGCAACCTTTGGCACCAGTCGCCTAGCTGAAATGGGCAATGTATACATGCAGATTATTCTGATCATGTAGAAATTCAACATTACATGTACATTGTAGTCCATGATTGGCACTAAAGAGGTGTCCATGAGAAAATGTATTAAACAGTCCACAGCTGCAGCCACCAAATGTCCCATCCAAGGGTCTTGAGAATCTCCTGACACTCAGAAATGGACCTTGTAACGATGATCAGCATATTAATGAATATAAGTGAATTGGCAAAAAAAAGGGGGTTTCCTGAGGTTACACATACAGATTTGTTGTCAAGAAGCCACTTGCTGGCTCTGATGACATATATGTGGCTTATCAATGTGAAGATGCCCAACTGGGGGATTGTCATGGACTTTCAAATCTGTTACATTTCGTCTTTTTGTTCTCACGACTGACAGAAAACAGTGCATCAGTGTGGTGTCTGTAAGTTAAGAGCAGTTGTGAACCCATATTAAAAATTAAGAGAAGTGGTGCACTGTCATAAAGCCATTTTGCTTCATCGCCCTCCCCCCCCCCCCCCCCAACAAGAAGGGTATAACTGATCAGAAAGTAGCGGTCTTTTGCAGCATGTTCTGGGCATATCATACCCAGCTTGCCCCAAGGAAGGCTGTTGACTCAGTGCCCAGAGGCTTTAAACCTAGGAAAGCATGTGAAGCACTGAATGTTTTCTTGGGCCTGATACAGTTACATGCCGATGAATTGTAAGTTAAGATGCAGTGCCTTAGGACCATCATATAGCAATTTTCAGTGAAGTCACATGCATATGTCTGTAGCACGTGGGTGAATAAGAGGCCCATGGGCCTAATGCTCTGCTGACATGTAATGGGATGACCATCAAAAAAATTTATTTCCTGATATTCAGTCCCTGTGTGACCTTAAGAAAGTAGGTCAAGGTCATCTACATTGTGCAATTTCAAGTTTCCACATGATACACATTTGTGGTATGTTTGACATCGTACACCTCATTCTTTCTTGACGTATTCAATTAAGTGCCCTTTAATAAAGTGCATATTGACCTTGAAAAATAAGTCAAGGTAATTAATCCAAATGTTACAAACTCTGACCACTAGCCTTGTACATATTTTGGTGCAAATTTTATAATTCTATGTGAATCTAGTATTTCAATGAATTTGATGTTTCACACCCATCATATTAGTTTTAATTAACCATTTCCCCCTTAAACCGGCGTAGAAGCCTAAAAGTGACCCCGGTCATTTCTAGACTAGCCTAGAAGTGACCCTGAGTCACTTCTAGGCTTGCCTGGTAGTTGCCCTGAGTCACATCTAGGCTTGCCTGGTAGTTGCCCTGAGTCACTTCTAGGCTTGCCTGGTAGTTGCCCTGAGTCACTTCTAGGCTAGCCTGGTAGTTGCCCTGAGTCACTTCTAGGCTAGCCTGGAAGTTGCCCTGAGTCACTTCTAGGCTTGCCTGGTAGTTGCCCTGAGTCACTTCTAGGCTAGCCTGGTAGTTGCCCTGAGTCACTTCTAGGCTAGCCTGGAAGTTGCCCTGAGTCACTTCTAGGCTAGCCTGGTAGTTGCCCTGAGTCACTTCTAGGCTAGCCTGGAAGTTGCCCTGAGTCACTTCTAGTCTAGCCTGGTAGTTGCCCTGAGTCACTTCTAGACTAGCCTGGTAGTTGTCAGGCAGTCTCAAAGTGACTTCCCTTGCCATTTATTATTTTGGCTGATTTTTTAGCAATTCCTGCCAAAGATTTATATATGTAAAACTTTATCCTGCTCTTCACTTGACCCTAACTTTTGATGGGAAAGGAACTTTGACGGCATTTTATCATTCTATTGACTTTCATTATGCAGCTCACTTGTGACAGTAACTTTTTGTTTAGGATTAAACAAATATGTGTACATTGTTTGTGTCATACATGCAAAAGAGTAAATCTATGATATTAGTAACACTAGCAGGCAATGAAATAAACCTATGAAACATAAAAATTGAGAGAGCTCCAGCAGAACAGAAAATCTTCAGGGTCCAGAGAAAAACCAAGGGCAGTGAATGTCAGGTTTTTCCCTTTCAAAGACAGAGATACCATCCTGACCAATGCAAAGAAACTAAAAAAGTCCAGAATCTACATCAAGCAAGACCTGTCAGAATGGCTGACCAAAAAGAGAAAGGAACTCTGGCCCAAAGTGTTGGAAGAAAGACGAAAGAGAAATGATGCTTACCTACATTTATCTTATGACAAACTTATTGTGCAACCTCCAAAACCATGTGAATAAATTAAACTAGTTATTTATGATGATCTACTGAACTATCAACCACCTCATATAGTCAATAAAACAGCTACTTTAACTCCCTCTCCCCCTGCCATGGTACTGACAAATGTGAAATATGTGACAAAAAATTTCAAAAACATTCTTACTTTCTCAAATGTTCAATCTGCGATGGACTGTACCATTTGAACTGTACATCACGTACTGGACTGGACTATGAGTTTATTGAAAAAGATGTATAGAGTTGTGAGCACTGTAATCAGGGTATTTTTCCTTACAACCACTATGATGATGACAATGACTTTTCTATCAGCTTTATCACGTTTTTTTCTGTCAAAAAACACATTTGGACTTCCATAAGTTAATTGAGGAAATATATTCTCCTTTTGAACTGAACGACGAGAATTTGAATAATCCTTTGCATGCAAATGACCCGGACTTTCATTATTTCAGTGATATGAACTTCCTTTCAGCTTGCCCTTACTATACAGAAGACCATTTCAATGAGTTAAATGACAAAATAAATGTTTTCCAACTTCCCTGCTACATTTTAATGTACAGTCTCTGCAGTCCAATTTTACTACCCTTGAATCCAACTAAGAATCACTGAGCATAGATTTCAGTAACATTACACTCACAGAAACCTGGTTAAATGAAGCTAATGTAGACTTATTCAGCTTGGATGGCTATATGCACCTAGCCCACACCAGGCTAAATAAAAAGGGAAGTGGTGTTTCTTTATTTGCTAAAGAACACCTCCAGGTTCATGAGGTTAAAGATCTTAATATGAATCATGATATATATAAATTCATTATTTATTGAAGTTGAAAATGTACTTAAGGAAAAAGACAAATGTAATTGTAGGTGTTGTGTATCGTACCCCAAACATCAGTGTAACCAATTTCAATGATTATATAAAAGACACTATGAAAAAGCTTACTGATAAGGAGAAAAAATATGTTATATAATGGGAGACTTCAATACTGATCTTATCAAGCATGATAGCCATATAAATACCAACAAATTTTTTGATATAATGTATGCACGCTCATTTATCCCCCTTATGAATTGACGTACAAGAGTTACGTCTACCTCAGCAACATTAATGGATAATATCTTTACAAATGATTATGGTGAAGAAGCCTATCGTGGAATCTTGTACTGTAATATAAGTGATCACTTTCCAGTTTATCACATTACCATGCATGATGAAACTATTGAAAAGCACGTCATAAAGACCAAAAATGAATTATCAATCATTCAACTATATCTAGGTTAAAACAGTCACTTGAATAGGGCCAATTATTTTCCGTTTAAAAAAAAAAGAGGAATTCTGCTTCATCAGCACAAATTTTTCATATTCCATTTCACGGCTATATATTTATATATAATCCATATGAGAAAAAATGTCACATTCAGTTTCAAGGATGAAAAAAATTGAACAATTCCGCTTCGGTTTCAGAAAAAAACGGAAAATCATTGGCCCTACCTGAACAAATAGATTGGAGCAATACTGTTGGCGCCACCTGTATACAGTCTGCATACTCAAAATTCAATATATTCTTTTCCAATCTTTATAATAATTATATCCCAGTGGTTGAATACAAATTTAGAATAAATTGATACAAACCATGGATTTCAGCATGTCCACAAATCTTTAAAACATAAACGTTCACTTTGTATACAATCATTGAATGGTGATATAGAGAAATGAATATATACTGTGTATGAAAACAAGCTAAACCACCTACTTCATGTTTCTAAACATCGATATCATGTAGATCTAATAGAGCAAAATAAAAATAATTCAGCAAAATCCTGGAAAATTATAAAACAAATCATAAATAAAAGAAAAATTAATGCAGCCCCTGAACTCTCAATTTATACACGATAGCAAACTTATTGAAAATTCATATAACATAGCAAATTCATTCATTAATTATTTTATCAATGTAGAACTGACGTTAGCTCAAAGAAACAAAACAAAAAAAAAAAAAAAAAAAAAAAACACAACAAAATAAAAATGCTGCAGAATACTTGCATGCACTAATCCTATAATCATAATTTTTATCACCAGTTTCAGAGCAGGAGGTTCTGTCACTAATTGATATGCTGAAACATACCTGTCTGGGTTGGAATGAAGTTGATTATAGAGTTATCAAAAAATAGCTACTGAAATAACAGAACCTTTAACACATATAATTAACCAATCTTTAATTAAAGGTCCAATTCCTTCAGAGCTCAAACTGGCTAAAGTTACCCCTATCTTCAAAGCAGGAGATGCCAAAACATTTTCTAATTATAGGCTTGTCTCAGTTTTGCCAATTTTTTCAAAATTACTAGAACGAGCAATCTATAAACATGTAATAGCATTTCTCAGTGAAAACAAAATATCATATGACTATCAATTTGGGTGTAGGGAAGGGTATTCTACTCAATTGACACTCACCGTATTTTTAGATAAGGTCATAAATGCACTTGAAAACAAAGAGTTTGTAATCAGAATATATTTAGATCTATCTAAGGCTTTCAGCACCATAAAACACAAAATTTTGTTACAAAACTTAGATTATGGAATTCGAGGTATTGCGTTAATTTGGTTTAGAAACTACTTATTCAATATGTAATCTATAATGGAAAATGTTTTCTTCCCATCCAACTTTGAAATGTGGCATACCACAAGGATTTATTTTACACCCATTATTGTTTTTACTTTATATCAATGATTTATAGACCATATCTGATAAATTATTTTCTCTCTTTTGTTTGCAGATGATACAACTTTTTTCATTTCAAGAAAAAGTGCTAAGCACATTAATGAAATATTAAATGAAGAAATGCACAAAATATCACAATGGTTCAAAGTGAATCAATTGTCTGTGAACTTCAAAATGATCAATAATATGTTATTCCATTCTTCCGGTATCTCAAAATTTAATAAGGATTAATTTCAAATTTAGATTTGAAGAGAACAAAATAGAGCAAGTTGATGTATCAGAATTTCTCGGCATACTTATTGACGAAAACCTTTATTGGATGCAACACATAGAATACACGTCTAATAAAATAGCAAAACTCGTTGGAATCATGTTGAAAGCACAACTTTATCCATGCAAGCAAATGTTAGTTAATCTCTACTATACATTTGCCTACCCATATCGTACTTACTGCAATACACTATGGTCATCGAAGTACTCTTCAAATTTAACAAAACTAGAATGTTACAAAAAAGGATTCTCAGAATAACTTTCTCGCACCCTTAAGCCCATAGTTTACCTTTATTCAGCTCCCTTAATAGTATGCCTTTTCCAAAAATTGATTTATACCTCAGAGGCATATTCATGCATAAGCATAGATTTGATAAGTTATGGGCCATCTTTCATAATTGGTTTGCTTTTAACTCAGGAATACATACACATAACACAAGACAAAAACATAAATATCACATAAAACCATAAAAAGTAATAGGGAAAAATTTAGCATAAAATATTATGGACCTTCATCTTGGAACAGTATACCAATAGTTTTAACAAACATCCCCAACATCCACTCCTTCAAAAGCAAATATAAATATTTTCTACTAGCAAGCAAGAACTTTGCATAATTCAAAACACTGTACACAACTTTAATTTATATGTACATGTACTGATAATAGACAAAAAGTCTTATAAATTACACAATTGTTATCATGTATAGGTATATTACTATATTGTCTTAAACTTGTCACACTGTTATAATTATATTGTAATCTTTATTGTTGTAAGGACCCATTAAAGCCTGTATAGGTTTCTCATTTCCCTGCCATCAATCTGTATAATTAACTATTTACATATGAAATACAACCTGCAAATTGACAATTTTTGTATTTATAGTTCTTCCATTGTGTTGTATATTTTATGTGGCAATAAACTTGAACTTGAACCTGAAATTCTGGGGTGGGGGGAGGAAGGGCACTTTGGGACTAGGCTTAACTCATTCATGGCATTAGGTTGGGGGGGGGGGGCACTTTCAGGCTAGCCTAGGAATGACCCTTGACTTCAATCATATATGTACTCATAATTTCTAGTTTGAAGTTTTATAAAATCTACCTTATAAAAATAATGAAGATGGAAAATTAAAAGCACAAAACTTTACTTCTATAATACCATTATGGCTGTTTCAGTTTTGTTATGATGGGGTGGATGGGGGGGGGGGGGCACTTTTAGGCTAGCCTGTAAATCACCCATGACTTCAAACATATACCGTATTCATCTTAAGAAGTGCACACTCCCTAATAAGCCCCCCCCATATTTTTCAAAGAAACGACCCCCAAAATATCCCATAGTTTTCAAGCAAGTTGTAAAATTTATCATTACACTTGGAATCTACATTTTGTCAGCATTTGTGAATGAAATGTTTTCATAGCACACTCTGCACTTAATAAGGTGGATATGGTGTGTTTTCTTGATTTTCAGGTTGAAGTTGTGCAAAATCTACCTTTGAAAAACAAGGAAAGATAAAATGTAAAGCCCAAAACTTCATTCTTTACCTTCATAGCTGTTTCCTTATACCCAATATAAATGGGTTAAAGGTGGCTCCTATGAGAGCAACATGTATTTGTCTTAACTCTTACAGAGCCAATTTAGAGACTGAGTCAACAGCTTTCCTTGGGGCACTTTCCGCGCAACGCGCGGAAAGTGCCCCAAGGAAAGCTGTTGACCTGGACCAAATTTTTCACTGGGAACATAGGCATGCTGGTACTTGAATGAAAGGTCTTTTAATGAGGAATATGAATCTAGAATCATTACAGTAATCCCGCTTCATCAGCACAGCTTAAGCCGTGACTGGCACTCAAAGGGTTAATAGGAGTCCCTCTTGCCACATCAATTTATATCATTATGTAAATGTATCTTCATATTGAAAACATCATTGTATTGGTTGGCTAAAATAAATGAGTTTTGAGTTGGATGGGATTAGCTTGGGGGAGGGGTGACTTTCAAGCTAGATTAGAAATGACCCTTGACTTCAATCGTGTATGTACCCATGATTTTTAGTTTGCAGTTGTGCAAAATTTACCTTTTAAAAAACAAGAAAAGATTTCAGGGCTAAGCCTGGAATTGAATATGTACATGTTGTGCATCAAATTCACATTTCAAGCTGTGTGGGGTCACTTTTGGGCTAGCCTACAAGTTATCCCACCAAGCACATACACTGCTAAAATACTCTTTTATTTTTTGTTTCAATTTATTAAAATTGCACCAAATACTACTTTTTTTCCCTTTATACACTGCATTTTTCTTGAGATGATTCATAACATTTTTTTTTTTAAATGTCAAGGGGGTCAAATTTAGGCCGGGGGGGGGGGGGGGGAGTTCTAAGCTAGCCTGTAACTGACCCATGGTCACTTCTTGGCAGGGATCAATTTTAGGCTCTTAAACTGGCCCAAACTGGCTGGTGGTCAAATGTCGTCTGCTTCAGTGTTTTCAACTAATTTCAATAGTAATGAAAAGCAGTTTGAGAATTGTAGATAAGACCTTTCAAGATGACATGCCCCAGGTCAACAGCTTTCCTTGACCAACCCATGCCAAGGACGCCCGTTGACGCAGTCTTAATTCAAGGACAAAGGGTCAATGCCACTATGGCACACTATGACACAACAAGACATTGACTTTTCTGTCTAATGTTCCTATGATCGTGTATGGATATATGTACACAAGTTTCTATATAATAAACTTGGTCCATGACCTTGAGAAAATAAGTCAAGATCATCCATATAAAACAATCTTAAAATTCCAGATATGATACACATTCATGGTATAATTGGTATCATTAGTCCTCTTTCTCAGAATATTGAATTCAGTGTGTTTTTAACATAATCCAGTCCATATCTTCTGTTCAACTGGAGTGCCACCAAATTTTGGCATGTTTCTGGGTTTTTTTTCTCAGACCGACATTCCTATCAAGGTTTAATTGTGAAAATTCATGGATGACTGTTTAAAAAACAACTTTTCCAAAATTTTCCTATTTTGGTCCATATATAGTTGTCCCTCTGTTGAGAAACCACCTTAGGACATGTCTGAAAGTGGTCACATAAAACAGGTGGTCTCATTGGAGGTAAAATAACATGAAAAAGATAGACTTAGGGACCTGGTCAATGTGGTCTTAAAGGGCAGGGGGTTGTCTCTCAATGGAGTTGTCTCTCAAAAGACAGACTACTGCATTACATAATAAAGGTTGCACCACCATTATGGTATGAATACACCATTGCGGCCAATCAGGTGCAGGTTACCGCACTAAATAGTTCTTGGTTGTCGTGTGCTGACACCTTTGGGGGCCATTTACCTGTAATTAACCCACTGTTTCAGCTAGACTATTACATGAGCTTATCAGCCTGTTTGTGTTGTATGGTTTGACAGATATTTTTTCCATGATGAGTTTTATAAACAGAGGGCAAATCACATATTCATACGCAGTGACGTAATGCTGGCAAGCCGTGCTCGGAGCACGTGTTTCCTAGCTATGACAGGTAAACACTGGCATAACTTTTGATTCTATCTATAGACTCGCCTTTTTCATTTTGAATGTTTTCAATGAAAGGTGTCTGCACAACACCAACTGCATACTTTATTTTAAAAAGTGACGCAACAAAAGTTATACGCCTTTATGCTAATATGAGAATATACAGTAAATATAATGGTGGTTTCATCCCTTATGCCAAACTCGACATAGATTTTTACCCCCTTTATATGTTCTTAAAGTTATACCAAGTTTACTAGAAAACTGTGGACTGTATCATGTTTGCAAAAAACAGGGAATGGACAGACAGCTGCAATGGATCATATGAGCTCTGCAACAGTAGATGAGCAGATTTAACCCTTAAAGTGCTGATTTAAGATTCAGTCAACAGCTTTCGTTGGGACACTTTGCACCCATTGTGCGCAAAGTGTCCCGAGAAAAGCTGGTGACTAAGACTACTTTTCACTCTAGACTAGGTTTTCTGGTATTTGAATGAAAGGTATCTTCTTGAGGAATTTGAATCTTTTAACCATTATATGCGTAACGGTAATGAGAAAACAACTGTAGCCATGATTGGCACTTTATGGGTTAAAAACTATGCCAGAAGTTTTGGAAGACTGCACATTTTGCTGTGTGAGGGCAGAGATGCTGACACATGAGGCATGATGAGGCTCCCCTCTGCAACATTTACCCTGATAACAAATAAAGGCAGGAATTTTTGTTCAGCCTTTTTGTATAGATGTCAGGAAAAAAACTGTGGCCCCATGATCAGGGTGACAAAATGATGATAAATTGACATGACAGTCAATGGCTCAAAGCCTCCCCCCTCTTTTTTCACAAGAACAATTTGTGTAAGTAAATGTTGACATGCCTTCTGTATTTTTAGGGTTTTTTAAAGCTAAAAAAGCCACTTTAACTGTACTTTTTTGAGGTTTTGTATGGTAGTAAATTATCCAGGGTTCACTGACAGAGCAGTAATTTTGTAGCTTACATTTAATTTGCCAAAATCCTGTTAAATCTAAATCTAACCCTACCCGCCCAACAGTCTGTCCCTTCCCTTTATATTGTTATGTCATGGGTTTTTGCATTCACTCACTCCACTGTGACTTCAGGGCAAAAACTGTAACATTATAGAGGCATGCTGGTTTCTTAGAATAAAAAGCTCATTTTATGAGGAATTGGAAATATGCAAGTTTTTCCCCCATAAGTTTCTGTCAGGTGACTGTTCACAGGAAAATCTTGTCACCAATGAGGTAAACAATAAAAAATGTATGGCTCTATCATCAATACAGGATTTATTCATCTGATTAACAAATCATGTGAAATAGTAATGCCCATATACTTAAAATTTTACAAAAGTCACGAAGGATACAAAAAAAAAACAAAAAAAAACAAAGTTTGTTCTAAGGTTATTTAGGTAGCCCATGCCCACCCCCAGTGATTATGATTATTGTATAGATGGTATTTACAGTTGTCTTGCCTGGGGCTGTACTTCCAGTGTACTAGTTAGTTGTTTTTCCACATTAATGGCCCCAATTGCTCTATAATTATACCTCGAGATTGGTTGACTATTTGCATGCATTTTGATATGGTTCATTACCACTACAATAATGATTATGGCCAGGCTGAAGTTGAGTTATTTATATCCTATTTCCGTCTTGTTATGTCATTTCATTTACACACGATTCTTGGAAATCTGCTCTTGTGATTAGCAGTCACATGGGCAGCCATTATTTTAAAAGGAATTTTCAGGAGCATATTAAGAGCGGAGAAGTCTTACAATCATCCAGTGTATTACTTAGAGGCGGTTTTTGCGCAGGATGAAGAGAAAGAAATATTGATACATGTACATTCTCATTTAACCCCTTCCCGTTAAACTGACCAAATGTGGCTGGTAATGGCCAAATGCTGCCTGCTTCAGTGCTTTGGACTAATTTCAACAGTAATGAGAAACAGTTTAAATGAGAATTGTAGATTAGACCTATCAAGATAACATGTCCCAGGTCAACAGCTTTCCTTGGTATGGGTTGGGCACTTTCAATAACTCCTAGTCCACACCAAGGAAAGCTGTTGAATCAGTCATAATGCAAGGGTTAAAACAAGACAAGTAGAAGATCACGTTAAGAGAAAAAAATATTGTGTTAGACCAATTAGTGAGACATTGGATGGGATCCATATGCACATTCTTCAAACAAGATATGAATTCTGCAGTTGTAGCTTTGAGTAGTTCATGAAGAACACTGCCAAAGTTGTAGATTATCTCACACTCAAAAAGAAAGAAATTAAAAAAAAAAATAAAATAAAAAAAAAAAAATTAAAAAAAAGAAAAAAAGAAAGAAATTAAAAAAAGGAAATGAAATAAAACTAAAATCCTGATGCAGATAAAAGGCCTAATTATGTGGGCCTCATGTAGAACTTAATAAGAAAGTCAGAATAGAAATATGCCTTAAATACGGTGTCAAATTACCTGGGTTTATCAGAGATGTACATGCACATGTATTCTTCATATACAAACGTATTACAACTAGGTCCAACATGTACATATAAAATAGTTGGTGAATTTGTGTGTTTTGGTTCTGAAGTGAATTTAATGTTCAAAACTTGGGAAGGCCAGAATGTTGAATAGGTTACAAGTACAACCAGTTTCATCCTAAGGGGATCTCATCAGCTCAGAAAAATAGAGATAAAAATCAATGAATTTAATGCCTTGTCAAAACTGATAAGTTGTCAAGTAAATGAAGATCCTGTCTCATGTATTAAAAATGTGTAAAAAAAATGGAAACTTAATTTTGAGTGTACACCGTCACAATCAGTTGCTGTTATCCACATAGCTGTATTATCAATTCTCTTTTTGTTCTGATAAACTGGGGAAACCCAGAGAGTCCAAACATTAAATATTTTTGTACATGTTTCTGAACAGGAAGACACCCAAGTCAGTAATAACATAAATGTCAGCAGATTTTGTTGACAGAATGTCTCACCGATCAAGTTGCATGCAGGACTGGACATTTCCTGGCTGGTTGCTAAATTTGCATAACACGCCTTGCCTCAGTGCTATTATTTTATCAAAATAGCATTGTTTATTTGAACTTTATCAAAGCTAAACATTCAAATGTGTGTTTAAGATAAGGAGTCGATATTTGGATAAAGGAAGGAATATTTGGGGGAAAAAAAGATAAAATGAAAGGAAATTATGGTGCAGATTTCTGCATGGGAAATATGTAGCAATTTGCTGTTAATTCTGGTACCAACAATATTTTATGATAGACAGGAAAACTTGCAGGAATTTTTTAACACTGTGAGACAAAAATGTTAGAGATGACTTTGATGTGCCCTGAGACCTGTTTCTAGCTTTTTTTAAACAAAACTAAGAAAATCTGAAGTGACTTTTTAAAATTTTACCTTGTCTTCTGAAGTGAGAAACGTTGCAGGTCGTAACCTTTTAAAATTTGGTGGGGATTGACCTTGACACTAAGTTTCCACCAAGGGTATATATGATAGGTAGGACCACTGTCATTTCCTGATTCCTGATGAATTTTATGACTTACATGATGATTGCTAAATGTACATGTTAGCATTATTAAGTTTAGGATCCCAGTATAAATGTACAGTATGTATATGTAGTTTTGTGCAATACTGGGTGCAAGATCTACTTCACACTTGGAGAGAAGAGGGTATATTGGGTACAGGTCTATCCTGATTAACTTGATTCAGTTTGGTTTAACCCTTTTCCACTCAAATCACCCAAAAGGCAAAGATGTAAATTGTCATCTGCCTTAGTGTTTTCACTCAAGTTTCTTGTTACTAGAAAACATTTTTGCCGAGATTGATAGACCACGATGGCATGCCCTGGGTCAATAGCTTTCCTTGGTGTGGGTTAGTGCAATGCATTCAACCCCCGGTCCTGTCACTCCCCACAAAGGTGGTTGCACATGATAGTTCCATAAATTAAAATGCACCCCCTTTTCAAGGATTTTTCCCTGAATTTTACCCCCCTATTTCGATGAAAACAAGGAGATTTTTGCCCTGGAAAAGTACCCCTATTTTTGAAAACAAGGAGATTTTGACCCTCAAAAAGTATCCCTATTTTTTCAGTTTCAAGGATACAAATGTAGTGGTCCATGCCTTAAAATCTGCATTATGCAGCATATAAGTGTTGTTACATTCACATCTGGATTATAGTTAATTGTAATGAGTGAAACCATTTTCATTTTCTCCGTGCTTTTTAGTGATTTGGGTTAAAACTTGGAACTTTAATTTTTATACCCCCTATTTCATAAAAACGCGAAGTTGTACAAAACATACCCTAATTTAAGATTTCGCAGATCTTGACCCATGAAAAGCACCCCTAATTTTGGATTTCGTGGACCACATCGAGGCTCAAAATATACCCCTTTTTCTGCAAAATTTGGAACAATCAAGCGTACATGTTTGGTCCTAAGTGCGGGGGCCGGGATCCAACCTATACCGACGAAAGCTATTGACTCAGTTGTACTCTGACCAGGGATGGGTTAAACATGCTGTGGTCAATGAAGGACATTATATGAGTAAAATCCAGGTCTTACATACATAACCATCATGGACAAATATCATTAAATGCCTAATTTGATTTCTAGAACCTTTCACTGGCCCCCTATTAACCCAGTAACATTGGAGCTGCTGGTAAACAAGTAACCAAATCCTATGATTTTGTTGTAGCCTGGACTTGACAGATGTGTCAATAACTTAAGGTTAATTAAGATCATAATGTGCATCCTCTGTTCCACCGGTCACAAATCTTTTTTTAGCATCTTTGCATATATACTTGTCCAAAATATTTCAAGCCGAAGATACCTGTGTTAAAGCAGAGGAAAGTGCATGGGTCTGATGGATCCATAGTAAAAAGTGCAAATCGTACTTTCAATTTTAATTCCAAGAAACCAGCAGAGCATATATCAGGAGAATCGAGGCACGTAAATGTTCTGCCAAATGTTTTCAGTGTGGACCCTGGGAGAGGATAAACTGGTATCTTGAACCACTTCATGCTTATCTTTCCCTGGTCATATTTTACTACGGAATGCGGATGATGAATGTGTTTAAATTAGTGAAAATTTGAAATAAAAAAAGAGAAAGAGAGTGAATGGGCAACTTTATTGTTGTAATGGTGCAAATACAGTGTACATGTATGAGGGCAACTTGAGACTGAGACATCTGCAAACTGAACACAGCCAGTTCTGGAACTTTTTGTCTGCAATTTTAAGTGTCTCGTTAAATTGACAACACGTTTCTTTCTAGTATCTGCATTTAATTTTTGTCTTGATGGGTGTGTATTCCATGCAAGCTGTCAGTGACTTTAGAAATGTCTCTTGATATTGATAGATGTTGCAGAGTTTATGGTCTTATGTAAAAAAAATCCCTGCAAACACGATTTTGTTTTTTAGAAAATTGTTTTTTAAGCTTAAGTAACTTGTCAGTCAACTGAGCTTTCTAGAGACCAGTGTGCATACAGCGTCCCTCTTTCATTCATCAAATATTAATTTTTTTAACGTGTCAAAAATATTGGCCAGGTCATCTTCAATTTTTTTTTTTTTTTGGGGGGGGGGGTGTACCTAAGAACTTTTTTTATCTAAATCCTGAAGATTTTGCTGGAATTTAATGGTTCACTGTAATAAGTAGACTGGAAATACAATTGTGTCACCTTGACATAGCAGCAGGATCTCAGGGTAATGCAAGCTGGCACCTTGATATTACACATGGTGTTGATCCTGTATATGGACCGAAGTTTGATTGCATAGAGATGACCTTGACCAATTTTTTTTTTTTTTGGTCACAAGATTTCTTCAGCAAATTTACTGTTCCAGTGGTATCTGAAGAGACGTTTGTGTAAGCACTTGGGTGTATGAATTACATGGATATGATGATGGTCTCCTAGAATTGGCAGAGTTAGGAGGTCACATGGATGACCTTGACATGCCACCCAAGGTCACAGCATCACTTGATTGAATTTGCTATTCATTGTCATCATTAAAAGAAATTTAGAGGAGTGCTATTGTAAATCCAGGTATCTGATTTTCACAGAAAGCAGTTACCAGAAACAAATCTTTGGTGGGGATGCACCATAGTTAGGTCAGTTGAGCACAAACTGTTGTCATAGCTATATACATGTCGTTTGTTTGTTTTATTTTTATTTTTTTCTGATATCTGTTTGCTTTGTAAATTGTTTTTATTCTTTAGAGTGATTTTCACTTCATGGATTTTTGTTAATAACATTAGTGGCAATGCCTCTCAGAACACTGGAATAGGTTGCAGTGGCAACACTGGATTGATAGCATGGAACCAGCCATTGTGCATGTACATAAACACATACATTATATTGTCTGCAAAAGGTAATGCAAGTACTGTTTCCATGCCTCACTTTTAAAAGCGATATCCTAGCCTGAGCAGATTTGTTTTCAATTAATTGATTCTCAGGTATTGAGCAAATTTATAGTAATTTAGCCCACCAAAGTCCAAGATATATATTTTTTGGGGGGTATGCCACATGGGGGGGGGACCCTCTCTGTTTTGGGGTTGTCCGTCCATCCAGATATCCATCTGCATGTCTGTTCAGATGTGTACATTCTCGTTACTGTGATATCTACAGAATGCCTGCTTGTATTTTGCTCAAATTTGGCAATATGCTTACCTTACCTGGCAAGAAGAACTGATTAGATTATGGTCTCACCATGACCTAATTTGAGCAAATGGCAGACCCTTCAGTCAACGCTTGCGTTGAAGGTATGTCCAGTATTTTTTTTACCACAAAAGGTGTAGAAGTTCTCAAGTTTTCTTTCTAGCAAACTTTTTGTCATAAATCTTGAGGAATTCTTAATCTGTGGCTGATCAACACTTCACATTTGATGTTTATTTCTGTGGATGGTGGACATATTGTAGTGAAATCTGTACTTACACCCCACCCTTATGAGAGGCCAACTCTTAAAAAAAATACCAAAAACAAAAAACAAACAAATAAAAACTCTTTGAGTAGAGACCAAGACTGGGTGCAAATGTAAATGCTCCTTGCAGAATATTATCTTTGTTTGCTGACCAAAAAAGAGAAGAAAAACAAATAAATGAATGAATAAAATTAAAATAAAAAACTTGGAAGGACCATTTGTCATGCTGAGACCACACCATTTTATGTGACAAGTGGCCGGGTGGTCCTCAGTGACAGGTGTCGTACTAATGGACTCAAATTTGCACAATGTCATCACAGCTCTCATTGTTGTGGTTACACAGTATCAACAACCCTGAATGTGTTGTTTATTGATTCAGGCTTGAGCAGTCAACCTGTGGCTCCACAGTCATTAACAATGATCCTTCACTGTGAAAATACATGTCTGGATTTATTTATTTGTCCTCCACAAAACACATGTCTTTCACATGAGTATGAAAGTAAAAGTACAGAAAGGCAGTGTTTGGTATGGGTGTCATACATTAGGGCCTGACTGGCAATCTACAAAATGAGACTGCTCGATGGTCACTACTTTCAGAGCATAAGTTTTCAGGAAATGTTAAATAATTTTTTTTTTCAAAAGATCTTAAACAAAAAAAAAATCACTAGATAAGTGCAAGATAGACAACTTTGAAACCTAGTGAACAGATCTTTGGTTTGCACCTTTCTCACGTTGGCTCACTCTAATGATAAGGTAAAAAAACAAGGTGGAACTTCTTTTGAACTGTGTGTGACATATGTGGCTCATTAAGAGACCAGCCAGAGTAGTAGTGTAAATAATGACATATGCAACTGAATAGATAAGAACGTTTTTAATCTCTTGCCAATGTAACTGGTAAGTAGTTTTGGTTAATGTTTATGTGAAAATCAGTGAAGCCTCGACCCCTACCCACTTTAACCCACATTCAGAACTTCATCCTTGGTGTCAATAGCAGGGCCACTTGACAGACAACACCCGGAGAAATAGAGTACTTGACTCATATCAAGGGCAGAATATTAGCTTTTCTCCAAAATAGCCATTTTTTTTTTTTTTTTGCTTCCAGAATATATATATATATATATATATATATATTTTCCAGCCTGGTGGCCAGCACAATTCTTGCAGTGCTAACTAACAATGTAAGTTATGCTGACATGACTTATGAAAATGATTATGCCCCCTTCTGAAGGAGGAGGGGGTTAAAAGCGATTACTTTGTGCTTATAGTCCTTAATAAGGTCTTTGATGAGTTGGAAGATGGGTGACCATGACTGAATTCCCAAGGTCACAGAGCCATTTTAGTCAATTTGGTTTTCATGCTATAACTTGAAAAGTTTTTGACATTTGCAGGTGAGTACAGTCCTACATAAGGTCCCAGAGGAGTTAGGAGATGGGTGACCTTGACCCAATTCCCAAGGTCACAGGGTCATTTTAGTGAATTTGGTTTCAAGCGATAACTTGAAAAGTTTTTGACATAGGCCTGTCAAATTGCAAGTGATTACAGTCCTACATAAGGTCTTAAAGGAGTTGGAAGATGGGTGACCTTGACGTAATTTCCAAGGTCACAGAGCAGTTTTAGTGAATTTGGTTTTCAGATGATAGCTTGAAAAGTTTTTTACATAGGGCTTTCATATTGCACATGCTAATGATGTTAATAGGTCTAGTCTATAATTCTCTGTCAAGTTGTTGTTTTTTTATTAATGATGAAATCAGTTTAAATCATTGAAGTAGATGACATTTGATCACCAGCCAGTTGGCTGGTTTGGGGGGAAAAGGGTTAATAAATTAACGATGTGAACTTGAGCCAAAACATTATTAGACTCCCTTGAATTAAGACTGGGTCAACAGCTTTCCTCGGGATGAGTTTGAAGCTAAGTGCAGAACCCAAGCCAAATGAAGCATATGGACCTTGGGGGGGGGGGCATGTTTTCTTAATAAATCTCGTATACAATTCTCTGTCAAATTGTTTGTCATCACAATTGAAATTAATTAAAACCACGGAAGCAGATGACATTTGACCGCTGACTGGTTTTGTATTTGTCTGGTTCAGGGAAAAAGGTTAATTAAATGAAGGTGTATTTGAAAAGAAAATCTGTATCTAAGAAGACATCTGAATGGGAATTCGAGGTAGAAAATAAAGCCAATATTTTCCAGTTAGATTTATCAGTTGGACAGAAAAGGAGTTAGAAAATGAGTTGGAGTACATTCCTTATACGAGTTATTTATGCTGCCATAATCATGTGGGATCAGTCACACACCTATGGCAGCATATTGGCATGCTTTCACAGGCTATTTAGCAGATGTCATGGCAGTTTTTATTCCAGTTCAAAAGGGTCCCCAGGGGTTATCTCATTGGCAAGAGTTGACATAGCATAACATGATGAGTAGAAATACATGTTAAGAGCTGGCCAAAGCCTACATGTTTACATACAGACAACTCTTAACCACCATCTGGCACAAGAATTTTAGTGTACAAGACATTTTCTGTTTTACATTTTTTTTCTGTTTGCTTGTAGAAATTTAACCTATGAAATACACGATGAGAAATTTATGAATTTTTCAATGAAAATTTTCAGAGTGTGCCTCAACAACAAAGCATCTTTTAGTACACTTTGTGTGAACATGCCATCAAAAGTAGGGTGGGGGGGGGAGGGGGGAGGGAATAGACAGTAATACAGGTATGTGTATGTGCCTCCCATCCAGCCAACTGGATATTCCTAGAACTGCAGTATTTATGGTGCTCTGCCAGGGTCAAACCTTGAAAAAGCTCATGAACTTTTTCAAGGCAGTGCACCACACATGCAAAGCAAGTACAGTGGTACCTGCTGTTTGCAACCACTGCCATGAGCAGCCACACTGCTGTTTGTGGTCACCTTGCTGGGACACAAGAATCAGTTTCTTTGTAAAGCTACCTGCAGTGACAGGTCACCTGCTGTATGTGGCCACTTTCTTGGCAGAAGGGGTGGCCACATAAAGCAGGTACCACTGTACATACATTTAGATGCCAATATAGTCTGGTGCACCATTCAGAAACTTTTTTGGACTTGGTTGTAATTTACAGAGTAGAAAAGAATGCAAGGCATTCAAAGAGGGAATGCACTGAAACACAATGCACAACTTCCTTTCCTTTGTCACGGCTGATGTTAAAAATAAAAATTAAAAAATGATGGTAGGTGCCTGAATTTTTCTTCTTAGACTACAGGCATAAGAAATAACACACCTGACACACAGGTTATACTTAGACTCCTATGTTACAAAAGGAAAGTTAACATGAGCTTAAGGTATGTTATGGTCTGCACAAAATGAATCCAGATACTCATCTCAATTTATTCAAGTCTCTGTATTCATCTCAACTTGTTCACATTTCTATATTCATCTCAATGCATTACACCTCTTTATTTGTCTCAGTTCTTTCACATTTCTGTAGTCACCTTAGTTCATTCATATTTGTATATTCATCACAATTCATTCACATTTATTTATAATTCATTGCCAAAAACTCCCAGGTGGTCTGTCACCCTGTGCGTGTGACCATGCACAGGAAGAAACTTTTTGTTTTACATAATTTATGAATGTGAGGCATTGTGTTGTGCTTGTAGGTTTCAATTTGTTTTCTAATATCAGTCTAAACAAAAATGTTTATCTGCATGGTTGAAAAATGCCTAACGTTACTGCTGGATCTGAAAACACCTTTTTTAACCCTTTCCCCCTTAAACTGGCCAAAACTGGCTGTTGGTCAAATGTTGTTTGCTTCAGCGTTTTCAACTAATTTCAACAGTAATGAAAAAACAATTTTGACTGAGAATTGTAGATGAGCCCTATCAAGATCACATGCCCCAGGTCAACAACTTTCCTTGGCATGAGTTGGGCAAGGAAAGTTGTTGACTCAAGTGTTAATTCAAGGGGTAAAGGGTTTAAAAAAGCAAGGTGCATATAGATGTGTGTGTGTGGTGGGGGGATGCCTGAAACACGTGTCATGATAGTCTAACCAGTGTACTGTCTACAACAGGACTGAGCACGTGTCAGAATGCTTGTAGCATGAAACTTTCCTCCTGTAGCACAGTCAGTCTAAATTTCCTATCTTCATAATGGTACAACATGTTTCCCTGTAGCACTTTTCTGCATTCTTGTAGCACTTTGGTGCTACAGTGCTACAGGATGCCCAGCCATGTACAAGAATGCTAATATGGCTGCACACACTGTACACTGATGGTGTGGGAGAGGAGTATGAACGTGTTACATCAGAGACCTTATGGTGAAATCTGTGGTGTAAGTGGGGATTGTCACCTGCTGCACCTGTTAATATGTATGTGTGTTTCATGATTGTGGAAGGCAAAGAGTGGATGGATACATGACAAAACTCTTTTTATTTCAGTCTTCCACATGGTTGAGTATTATATTTAAAAACTTTGAATGTGTCAGGCAGTCTATCAGCTTATGTAACTGCAGATTCAATGATTCCAGACTATGTGTTTGCATGTACTAGGTTTAACCCTTTCAACCTGGAAGTAAGACTGATTCAGCAGTTTTCTTGGGGGCAGGTTGGACACCAAGGGCCTAACTCTCCCCAAGGAAACATGTTGACCTGGGGCATGCCATCTTATAGGGCTCATATACAATTTTTTTTTTTATTATTTAACCATTAATGCTAACATAATGATTTGAAGAAAAAAAAAACATTGAAGCAGAGGACAGTTTACGTACAGCTGTTTGTGGCCAGTTTAACTCTTTCAGTGCCAAATGCGACTTAAGTTAAAAGTCTTCAGGCGAATTGCTCTCAATTATTATAAGGATGCTAGATTCACATTCTTTGTGAAAACACCTTTTCTTCAACTACCAGCGTGTCTGTAGTCCCAGAGAAGAGAGTGGTCTGGGTCAACAGCTCTCCCCACTGTGGGTGCTGTTGACTCAGTCCAAAACTTGGCACTGAAAGAGTGTAGCTTGGAAAGGGTTACAATGTGGATCAGTTTGTTGCTTAGAGTAATTCTAATTCTTTGAGAGACAACCCCTTTGTTAACACTGCATTCATCTGGTCCATACTGCTAAGCTTTCCATGGTAATTGATCTCTGTTAAGAGACAACACGCTACATAGTGTGGCCTTTTTGAACTTACCCTTAAGGTGGTCTGTTCAAGGAGGGACCACTGCATACATTTTATATATGTATGTATGTCAGCACATACATTGACATATGCATGTTTGTGTGTCCATGTTCTATTAATCAGACAGAAACCACCTGTCTTATGTGGCCACTGCACTTGGCTTTGGTTATGGCCACACAGGGCAGGTACTACTGTAACTGTGTTGATATACATATGTGTTAAAACCTCATTAGCCCAGTCATCACTTGGGCAGACCATAATTACATGTGTGTTTACAAAACATGTTCTCTGGTGCACAAATGATATTGCCATACATGTCATTTAGGATGCTGACCTGTCTTTCTGACTGCAACAATGAAATGTAATAATAATAATAATAATAATAATAATAATAATAATAATAATAATAATAATAATAACGATAGTAACAGTGAAAATAATAAAAGTAATAACGATAATACTACTACTACTACTACAACTACTACTACTACTACTAATAGTAATAGTAGTAATAATGATAATAATGCAAGTGCATAATTGGTAGGGTGGGGTATGATGGTTTCGACATGCTTAAAGAGTGTGCAACTCTAAAGCAAAGCACTTCAAAGGTCTACTAGGATAAGGATAACCTCAGTGCTCTATTTGTGCTTATCTCTGCTGATTAACCCTCTCCCCCTTGAACTGGCCAAAACCGGCTGGTGGTCAAATGTCGTCTGCTTCAGCATAAGGCACTAATTTCAATGTAATGAAAAACAATTTGAGAATTGTAGATGAGACCTATCAAGATAACATGCCCCATATCAGTAACTTTCCTTGGCATGGTATGGGCACTTTGTGCTCAACCCATGCCAAGGAAAGCTGTTGACTCAGTCTTGATTCAAGGGGAAATGGGTTAAGCTGATAAGGTGAGTCATTTTCCCAGGTGGGGACCTATTGGTTGCTGTGACAACTCTGGTGCACAATCAAAATGCAATGTTCATTTAGATGCTGGTCAGTATATGCCTCATTAGTTTATTGTTTATTAGTGATATGAGGGACCCACATGGAATTCAATATTGCATGCACAGTTCTTATTCCAGTTCAGAAAGCAATGTCACCAACATGGAGGTATGGGTGGGGGTGGGGATGGGGGTGGAGCAGTCATGAAAAAGAGACAGATTTATTGCATGATATGTTGTTATTATTTTACCGATAACCCATTTGTATCTGATTACTTTTCACCCATAGTCATGTTCTAATCAGCTCTAACCATTTCCTAATACCCGTAATCAAATTAACAGTTCAAAAAATCAAAATAACACACACACAAAAATCTGTTTTTATTACCACTGGGTGGATCAGTGTACACTGCTGCAGTATACTAATGTTGCAATTATATGAAAGAGAACATTAAATCTAGATTTTTAATTAGGAGAACGTACAAGGTACTCAATTTTTACTGAGTCTGCTTTCAGGATGTTTATGAGCTGGTCAGGATGTCCAAACTGAAAAAAAAACCGGGGTAATTAAATTGTGAAAAGGTCACACACTGTACATGTATAGCCGTCGGACTTTCCTTGGAACTAAAATTGATGGCTGTCATCACTGAATGGAGGACAAATTTATGTGTGCCAGGCATTAATGTCCTGGGGAAATGAATCTGCCTTAAGATTCACAGAAAAGCTGACATCAGGATTGTCTGGTACGAATGGAAGACACAGAGCTTCAGGGCTTTCCTTGGAAGTACAAATAATCAGTCTTGTCGCATTAGAGTCTGGCCAAAAGGCACATAAAAAGACATTGTATAATGTCTATTTACTTATTATTGTTGCATATTCATTTATGTCCTTTATTATGCCCCCCCCCCCCTCCTGAAGAAGGCGGGGCATATAGCTTTGTTCATGTTGGTCGGTCAGTTGGTAGAGAGACTGTGGTTTCCGCATCATAACTCAAGAAGTTTTTCAGTTTGGACTTTTATATTGAGCAGGTATATATAAAAGCTAGGTGAAATATGAAGATAGTCAACCTTGACCCCATTTCCAAGGTCACAGAGGTGTCTTAGTAAGTTTTGGTTTCCGCACTATAACTAGAAAAGTTTTTTATGATGGGACTTGTGTATTGCACAGGATTATAGTCCTTATTCAGGCCTAGGTCAAGTTCGAAGATGGGTGACCTTTACCTAAATTCAAAGGTCACAAGGTAACTTTAGTGAACTTGGTTTCTGCATTGCAACTCAGAATCTTAAGTTATGACTTTAATGTTGCACATGATAATAGTCCTCAATTAGGGATTCGTCAGCTTAGAAGATGAATGACCTTGACTGGATGACCTTAACCAAATTACCAAGGTCACTACCTAGGGTCCTATTAGTGAACTTGGTTTACCCATGATAACTGAAGATGTTTTTGACCTAGGGCTTTCATATTGCAAGGATTGTAGTCTTCTATAACAGTTCGGTCAAGTTCTGAAATGGATGACCTTGAGCTGATTCCCAAGGTCATAGAGCCACATTACTGAATTTGGTTGCTGTTTAATAACTGCAGAATTTTTGGAGCTAAAGCTTTTATTTTGTAGATGTTTATAGTCTTCTATTAGAGCCAGATCAGCTTCGAAGAGGGTTGACTGACTTTATTTCTAAGAGGGTAGTGAGAGTGAACATAATGATGGTAGGGGGGCATCTATGTTTTACAAACATATCTTATTTTATTTTATTTTATCTATCTATCTATCTATCTATCTATCTGTCTGTCTGTCTATCTGTCTGTCTGTCTGTCTGTCTGTCTGTCTGTCTGTCTGTCTGTCTGTCTGTCTGTCTGCCTGCCTGCCTGCCTGCCTGCCTGCCTGCCTGTCTGTCTGTCTGTCTGTCTGTCTGTCTGTCTGTCTGTCTGTATGTCTACTTATTTTTGGCTGAAAACAAAAATTAAATACATGTGAAGATAAATATACTCATTATGTGAATGTACTTGTCATGTGCACAATGTAAAATGCCCAGGAGACATGCCTTTGGTTCAAGAATATATACTAAAAATGACATTGATGGATGAGTGATCCACCAGTGCACACTTCTGCTTCTGTGTAGAAAATTTCAGTCCCATTGAGCAGAGCACTAGAAGACTGTACACTGGTAATGTAATTAAATCAAAGTTCCTATTTCAAACTCATCAACTCAAAAAGTTCCTTCATTTAAGTACCAGGTTTCCTGGTCTATAAGATTGGTGTTTTTTTTTTGTTTGTTTGTTTTTGCATTGTCTGGTGAGTCATGCTCTGTGACTTCCAGAGAAATAAGAAAGGCAACTGTTTTGTATTGTGAATCAGACAGGCAGTAGGTACATGTTAGTGCTGGCTTGTACCACGTGGCTTCACCTGCGACCTGCTCACATGGGTGTCAGTTTATGTTCTAATTATCATCCATGATTGCATTGTAATTGAATCATAATTTATTATATTACCTTATCAATTATATTATGATGCATCTTTGCAACGGAAAACAAATGATAATGTGCAGGCAAAAAAAAATCGAACAAAGGGTAACTGTTCCTCTTTCCCAGAAAAATGTGTTTGAAAAATTTGGAAAGTGATACCGTGGTCTCTGTCTCTAGAGACCACTCCAATGAGAGATCACCTGTCTTGAAAGACCACCTTTACACAATACTTTGCTTAAATAAAAATTTTTCATCTGATTTACACCTCCCATGAAAGACCAACTGTCTTGAGAGACCACCATTTGGTCATCTCTAGGGGTGGTCATTCAGGACAGGTTTTAATGCATTAGTTTTCTAGAGATGTAGGTGATGAAGAGAAACACAGATACAAAAGTTACTGGCAGAACACTTAGTCACTGTGGAAATACACAATGATAAGAAGCATTTATTTATTTGTTTTGGCTCAAAATGAAAGCATGCTAAGTAAACAAACATTGTGACACAGGCTCATTAAATTAAAAAAAAACAACATGATTATGAGAAGCATTTTATAGAAGTATTTGTTTATTTGTTTTGGCATAAATTGGAAGCTTTCTGAGGAAACAGACATTGTGACACAGGCTCAGTAACCATAAAAATACCCAGTAGCTGCATCACCATGTTATGGTCCTTCAGCATTTTAAAAAAAAAGAAAAAGCTGTACAAATGATAATGTTTGGTTGACTCAGTGTGGCCAAAGTTAGGAACAAACTTGTTTTGTCTCACTCTCCATTTCTCTTAGTTTCCTTCACAACTCTCACCCAAAATTTAACAACAATCCCGACAGTATTGAGTATGATTGATGTGAAATGTCTCAGTAGAAGTCCTGCAGGGATTTTCTGGGTTCATGTGTATAACGCTACTTTTAAACGTTATCAAAAATAGATCACGCTTGGAAATGTAAACCTTATGAATGTATGTTGACAGTAAATTGTTTTGCATGCAGAGCACCATGGTACAGAGGAACCACACAAAATCAGAAAGAGGCTGTGTATCTTGTCTCAGGATCACGCTCACATGGCCTCTGTAACATTTCCCCATTTCCCCATATGCCACATCACCAGGTGATTACCGAGTTGTTTTGCTTCATTTTCAGATTATTGGATGAACCTACTTCCAGCTGCAATATTTGTCATCATCACATGCCGCTAAAGATAATTCTTAACAAAAGGAATTACTGGCCTCAGGTTGCACTTAGATTTCCTGTACAACTTTTGTCCAATTATCAAACCAAACCTGTGTGACTTTTCCTTAATAGTTGCTGTTAAAAATTTAAAGCAGATGTCATTTTTAGTGTCATAGTTGCTGTCCCAACAGAATAAGGGTTAACTAGACCTACTGTGATTTCCCAGCAATGTGATCATAGATTGATGACCCAGCTGTCTGACAATAATATGAACTTACACAATCAACAGGAAATTCCAGGAAACTAGAGAATGTGATGCAGATTACAGTGTATTAGTTTGTATTTACCAACATCCTGAATGCAGTTATCTCTCCCCAATACAGCACAGTGCCTGATCATGTTTTTAAACTCTACCCATCACGAGAAAGACATCATCTAGCTTACCCAAAATCTTGACCATGACATACAACTTTGTGATCTTTTATCCACAACATACAACTCTGTGATCTTTTATCAACCCATCTTGTGCACAACATACAATTCTGTGATCTTTTACCAGTCATTGAAATGTGATGATTTAATACAAAATTGATTTTGAGGTATTTGACATGGGTAATTTCATCACACTTGCCTCTTCATCAATTACCGGATGTTATGATAAATAACCAGCCAGTTGAACGAGTTGGAGACTTTAGTTTTTTAGGTGTCTTAATTGATCATAATCTTAGCTGGAGCAAACATGTTAATTATGTATCAAATAAATTATCCCGAGTGTGTGGCATACTCTCTAGACTAAAAAACCTACTGCCCCAAAGTATATTACAACTGATTTACAATGCCTTATTTTTACCACATCTGAATTATGGAATAACTACATGGGGGTTCCACTTTTGCAGTAGACTTGTAAAGCTGCAAAAGAAAGCGATAAGATCTATCAGTAATAGCAAGTACAATGCACACAAATCTCCTATCTTCAAAAAACTTGGTCTTCTTAAGTTCAGTGATATATTCAAGCTATCTTGTATCAAAATATACTACAAGTACAAAAACAATATGTTGCCTAACTATTTCAATGATATGTTCAACTATCACCAGACACAACGCACTGATAGACCCAGAAGAACTGTAACAATACCACGTAGATATGATGCAACAGAGCATAATATTGCTATTTTAACCCCAGTGATCCCAATACTATTTACAAATACTAAACTTAATCGATTGTGTTTAAGACATAAAATACCGGATTTAATTAATGAAAATTACTTACCTGACATAGTTATGACAAAAATTGATACACACTCCTTGAAAGGCTTCTCACAATATGCTAAGAACCATATTATTAACTACTATGAAATTAACTGTAACATTATTAATTGTCACGTCTGCAACAGACAAAATTAGTCATATGTATTATTATTGTCACTTGGTCTATCAACTTAAGTTTTGTAATCTCTGTTATCATTCAGCCTATAGTAATGTGTTAGAAATCTTATAGCGTATGAGTTTAAATATAGTAATTAATTATAGTATATCTTTACGGTGGCCTACATGTCAGCGACTCTTCGGAGTCTTAATGTATGGTCTCCTGGTTTTTAAACATATAAATTTATTCTTGTAACACATTGTGTAATTTTGTTTAGACCAAATAAAGCTATTCTATCTATCTATCTATCTATCTCTCGTGACCGAGTTTACCATTCCCTGCATGTGTAGACTCAGGATACATCATTGTGCCCAGATTGTGCCTGTTGAAGGAGAGCCACGGACTATCATGGCATATTATTTGTAACGACAAAAAAAAAAAAAGTGACTCAGCAACATTTTGAACTCTCACTGGTAATTTTCAATGCGAAATATGCAGTGTGCTACTTGACACATCAGCATTAGGTCAATTAGGGCTATGTCAAATGTTTTAAGATCAAGTTTTTCAGCATGTCAGGTACTGGATTTGGGATAATATGAGTTAAGTATTATACTTGATGGTGTTTAAACATAAGGGAAAGCAGGAATGTAATTTATGAGAGTGTTTTGGAGTCCATGACGTACATACAGGTTAGATTTATCATGTGTTTGGAGCATCAAGGTGACATAGATGATGGTTATATACATGTAATATGATCTGTTGGAATCTAATTAGCATGATAGGTAGCTGCAGTTTTTGAACCCACACTATAACAGGACAGTACTGTGATATATCATCCCAATTTTATCCTCCCTTCCCTCTAAGTGATATCAATGCCACTTTAACTCTTTTATCCTGTGGGTACATGTAATGGGGAAAAGGGTTACATGGTTGTTACCACAGAATCCTCTTCGTGCAGTATGTTTACAAACGGCTTCCTGAATTGTCAAGTGGTTGCATTTCACTGAAGGTTTGATATCATTATTTCAGAAATTGTTCTGCATTGAAACAAGCGGAACTTGGAATAGATTTGAACACAATTTTTTCCCATAAATGTAACACCAAAGGCAGTAAAATATATGTAAATTTAACCCATTCTCACTCTAAACAACTGAAATTGCCTGAATGAAGTAGTTTTTATCAAGAGATATAATTTGTAAGGTGATATATCCATCTGTGCAGTTTAGTCCAGGGGTCTGGTTAAAAGAAATCTTGTACCCTGCACAGTTCCCAGGCTTTACATCTTATTTCATGCAGTGTTAAAAACTCAGTGTAGGGTTGTCAGGAGAGTAATACCTGTCTTGAAAGAACAACGATTAGAGACCACCTGCCTCGAAGACCACCTTTTCAATAAGCTTTTCTCGGTACTTTTCATTTATACCCCTATGAGAGACGACCTGTCTTAAGAGACCACAATTTGGCCATCTTGAGGGGTGGTCTTTCAAGACAGGTTTCACTGTAGGAGTTCATAGAGCTGGAAACATTGCCTTTAACATTTGAAGTGACTACTGTAAATTGCTTTAATTTTGCTGTATTCTTATTTTCACTTATTTCGCTGATGGCACAAAACCTTGAAAATAAAAACAAAGTGAAATAGTGTTTGAACATTGTTTGAGTGGGAATCGTGTCCAAAACAGTGAAATTAAAACTACAGTAAAAGGTCAAAAATACAAAAACCGTGAAAATTTATACACACGAAAATAAAGCAATTTACAGTATAAAAAGATCAGGCAAACCCTTCACCCTACCCCACCCCATCCCCACATCTTAAATGAGACATACACAAAGACAGCAAATTTCCATGGTGCAGGTGGGATGTTTAGCAACCAGTGTATTGTACCAAGCAAAGTTGTTTTGTCTCATTTGGGTAGGGTTAAACATTATGTTAGAGATTTACTGTAGAAATGACAAAAGTCACCCATGATGGGAAAAAAGTCACGGTAAGTGGCATTATGATGGTCATCTTATGAGATAGCTAGAACATGTTTTTGTTGACAGGTGTGATTCAAACCCTTTCCAGTGAAACGCTGACACAGGGAGATAATAGAATTGATGTAGAATAGACTGATATTAATGAGGCATGTTTCAAGCATACTCCAGACTAGAGATACTCGAGGTGAGAGGGGAGGGAGTTCATGTGAAGCAAGAGTCCAATATACTAAATTGACCAGTATCAATTTTGGCAAGACACCATGACTCAGTATGTTAAGTTGTATGTGGACATGGTCATAAATGTTGATTTTTAGATAATGGATCACTGTCTAAGCCTGTAACACATGTGTTTTCATATGTTATAGGATCACTTGATACGTGACTGATTGGCTTGGATCAGAAGTATTTTCACAAAATGTTGTCTGTATACCCAGTCAAAACAAGGGACCAGTGTTATAAAACACCCGGCACCGGTTCACATCAATAATTCCTTTCTTTAGAATTTTGAACTGTAAACTTATGGACTTTTTGTTGATGTTTGTTCAGCAACTCTAAAGCACTGATAGTTCCGGATTATGGCATTTGATGAGGATATATAAACATAGATCAGTACATTATAACACATTTATATGTACATGTATTCCCATAGGTAAAGAATGTTGGGGTTTTTGGGGGAGTTGAATTGCGAACTTTATTATTAAAAACATATTTCCACTAGATGTGTATGGGTTTGAAATGCATTGACAAACAGAGTAGAAAAGATGACTATCACAATTCTTTCAGACCCTGTACACATTTGTTGGAAAGTATATATTTTTAGGAAAAATGAAGTATCCTTCCATATGGCCTCCTTTGTCAAAGTTATGACAGAATTTAAGGTATCAGCTTTGAGTCACCCTTATTAGTGGGGAGAGCGGATGTCATGTAGCAGTAACTTAACTCAACAAATCTGAGTTGTTTTTTTTCTTAACCAAAAGGTGTGTTATATAATAAAACCTTATTATAATGCCCCTCAGATATTGGACATAGTCACTTAAGGAGACAAATTTTTAAGGACTTCAAGTCAGATTCCTGTGCCATTTGACTCATACATCCGACATAATCCGATATCTGACACATTTTGTGGGGAGAGAACAGATGGTGCCATTATGACTAGGCTTCATTGTAAAGCTATCTGGAAAGTGTATTTCTGGCAATAAAATGCTCCTAACATTTTACAAGCTAATCGTACAATCTGTATTGTTACTGTAGAAGAAACCACATATGTACGCAGAGTTGGGGATGTATTTATGGGGTGATGTCCACATATGTGGACAAAGTTGGAGATGTATATATTTATGGGCTGATGTCCACATATGTGGACAGAGTTGAAGATATATGTATTTATGGGCTGATGTCCACATATGTGGACAAAGTTGAAGATGTGTGTATTTATGGGCTGATGTCCACATATGTGGACAAAGTTGAAGCCATGTGTGTATATATGGGCTGATGTCCACATATGTGGACAAACTTAAGGATGTATGTATTTATGGGATGATGTACACAATTCTGATCTGTTGGGTCTCTCTGCCACTACAGTAGTTCCTCCTTTGAGATATCACTGCAGTAGAGACTACCTGCTTTGTGGGACCACATTTATCATGTCCCTCGTTCTATCTTTTCTAAGTTTGTTTGATTTCCACAGAGAAACCACCTGTTTTAACCCTTTACCCCTTGAATTAAGACTGAGTCAACAGCTTTCCTTGGCATGGATTGGGCGCTAAGTGCCCATCCCATCCAGGGAAAGCTGTTGACCTGGGGAGTGTTATCTTGAGAGGTCTCATTTACAATTCTCAGTCAAACTTTTTCATTACTGTTGAAATTAATTGAAAACACTGAAGCATATGACATTTTACCACCAGGCGGTATTGGCTGGTTTAAGGGGGAAAGGATTATGTGTGACCACTTTTGGAGCAGCCAAAGGGAAGGTCTCTTGAAAGAGGGATTACTGTTTGTCATAATCATGTCACGTGACTTCTGCCACCTGCAGTGTTTTATGAAAATATAAAAATGGGTGTCATCAAAATCTGGTCAAGCAGATTAATATTGTCCTTCAAGTCATGTGTAAAATTTCTGGTGGATTTGCATTAGGATCAATATATGGTCTGATAGGTACATACCAATCAAGCAATGGGAAATGAGGTCAACGTGACATGAGAGTTGAGACATGTGCGCTGTCTGTTGTTTTATCAGGTTAGATTGCAGGTGTTAATCCTACTGGCCCTGCTGTGTGGACAAGTATACTCACCTGCCATGTGTACACGTAGCTTCAAAACTTCACTTAGTAAATTTCTCATGTCCAATTTGCTGGTACAGCACTGTACAAGTATTGCATCATTAGATATTACAAGGAAGAAAGTACTTGATGTGTGTTTTTACTGGGGGTGGGTAGTTAATACTTTCATAGGAAGTAAACAGTCATCTTTTTTTTGAGAATTGTGACTGTGCTGAATAGGGAAAAAGACTGATAAGGAACTACTTAATATTTTTTTGATGGAAGACATCCATATTGACCTGGAGATCATGATGAGTTATGGCCAGCAACCTTTGACCTTGTCTGTCTGTGTGTCACCACATGTACCAAATAAGCTGTTACATGTATTAATTGTGCATTCTCCATCTGCAACTTCATCATGTGTTTACATTTTTTTGTTTGGATGGGGAAAAAATCGTTTCATTGCCAAACCCAAGGGTACTAAAAAAAGTGTACCTTTTCAGTATTAAAAAATGAAATTTTAGTATGAGCTTGCCTCGCTGTCAAATCAAGCAGGAAGTTTGAAAATCAATCATCAGAATAGAAAGTCTCATCAAGATAACAAAAACATTTTCCAAATCTAGGCACTGAATCAGATCTCCTTGTGCATGTTAAGCATTTTTTTTACCAGGGACTTCACTTAATTCTCCTGACCTGGCCTTATTATCAGTTATAAAAATCCATCCAATTTCACACAACACCTACCCCCACCCTGGTCTGTTTGTCAGTCAGTCGGTCAATCACCTTTTGAAAAAGAAAGTAAAACAAGTGTTTACATTTTACTTCAGTCTATTACATGTGGCTCAGTTTTTTACAGCCTTGCCCTGCATAAAACTGCTTTACTTTTGTTTTGCAGTGTCATGTATTAATATAAATTTCACTTGGCCACAGAGTGACGAAACAACAGAAGTTTTCCAGGAATAGATATTCATTACAGATTCATTGATGAGTTTATTGATTGGGAGCTGCATTTACAGCTAAGAGGAAATTGTAAAAAGGAATCAGTCATTTTTCATCAATATGCTTGCAGATTTTTAGCTCAGGTGACTTGTCAGTCAGCTGAGCTTATTTTATGACTAGCCATGTGTCGTCTATCCATTGTAGTCCACAATTCACATATTTGACCTTTTCTCCAAAACCGTTAGCCAGATTCACATCAAACTTGGTGGGGATGTGCCTTGGGTGAGTCTTTACCAAATTGTTCAAGTGGTTACGCTCCAGTGATTTTTGGATTTTTTATGATTTTTTTGTTTCTTTTTTGGGTAAATCTTAAAAAATCTTCTTCTCTGAAACCGCTCACCTGATGCTTTGATATCACACTGGAACACTCCTTGGGACTCATAGCTCCTAATTTGTTCACCAGGTGGTACTGCGATTTTTTTCTAATTTTTTATGATTTTTTGTGTGTTTTTACTATTTTTGACTTCTTCTCCAGAACCGTCACTCAGATTAAGTTGAGACTTTGTGGATATGTTTCTTGTGGAAGGTTCAAACAAAGTTGTTCACTAGGTGGCACTGCTGCACATTCCTAATCTTTAACGTTTTTTTTTTTTTTTTTTGCAATTTGGGTGCTTAGTTGTCAATGCAGCTTTCCTGTTGATTACTATGCAAGTCAATGGGCATTCTAATGCTAACTCACATTTTCGACTTCTTCTCCAAAATCATCATCCAGATTGACTTCAACTTGGTGGCAATGTACCTTGGGTTGGTTTCTACTAGGCTTGTTCAAATGGTCATGCTCCAGTGATTTTTGGATTTTTAATGATTTCTGGGGGTTCTTTTTTGGACAAAATTTACAAAATCTTCCTCTCCACAACTGCTCACCCAATTGCTTTGATGTTGCACAAGAACACTCCTAGGGACTCCTAGTTCTTAATTTGTTCACCAGGTGGTGTTGCAATTTTTTTCCATTTTGTTATGAATTTTTGTGTGTTTTTGTTACTTAATTGTCACGTCTTGTCCAGAACTGTCTCTCAGATTAAGTTGAAACTTTGTGGATATGTTTCTTGTGAAAGAGTCAAGCAAAGATGTTCACTAGGTAGCACTGCTGTGGATTCCTGATTTTTAACGATTTTTTTTAATTAGCACTTATCGGTAAATGCATCTTTTCTATTGCTTACTATGCAGTGGGCATTCTAATGCATTCTAATGTTTATTCACATTTTGGACTTCTCTGTAGAACCTGTCTATCAGATTTACTTCAAACTTGGTGGCAATGTAGCTTGGGTGGGTCTCTACCAAGTTTGTTCAAATGGTCATGCTTCAGTGAATTTTTGAATTTTTTAATGATTTTTTTTTTCAAAAAGTTTTAATAGGAAAGTTTAACATGGAAATCAATGGTAATGATTATAACTTAAATAATTTTGGCTGTACTTGTGCCAAACTTGGTAGGGATGTACCTTTTATAAATGTCTATGTATTTTGTACAAATGGTCATGCTCCAGTGATGTTTGGACCTTGACCTCATTCCCAAGGTGACAGGATAACTGACACAAAATTTACTGTTCACCTGATAACTTGAGATCTGTTTTGAGTCAGGACCTTGATGTTGCACATGTTAATGTTTCTCTATGAAGGTCATGCTACTACAGTACATGAGTGACCGTGACCTCATTTCTGGGGTCACAGTGAAACATACATGAATTTTACTCTTCACTATAACCTGAGAACTACTTGAACTGGGACCTTGATGTTACACATGTTAGTGTTCTTTTATAAAGGTCAGACTTACTCAGTACATGGGTGACCTTGATCCTACCCCAAGTTCACAGAGCTGCAAGTGTGATGAATGTCTAGGTCAGCTGAACATGGGCTGTTCACACAGCCCTTTTGTTATGATGATATCAAAATGTTTGATATTTGACTTGAATCCAGCAGAGTTTTGGTTTCATTTTTAGGAAATGCACTATTTTCCAAACACTATGGGGGGGGGGGTATGAAATTAAATGCTGTCAGTAAAAATGTTTGGAAAATGATGAGCCATCTCAAAATTCTGGGAACTTAGATAGGTTGAAATAAATAAGAATTTCTGATGATTCAGATCAGGATATTTGAAAACTCAGATCTTGGAAGGCACTAGTACCTATGTGTTAACAATGGAACAGTGGATTAAAGGTATGATATCCAGCAAAAAATAGTGGGCCTCATAGCCAAAGAACTGTATTCAGCTGACACAGTCCATGCTTTAGTTTGACCATAGTAGGAACCATCAAAAAGCAGCAACTGTGGACAGGATTATGGGCTTTTTGTCAAAAAGAAAAATGCTATGAAGGAGATCAGTCCAACATGGTTGATCATGTTTCATTTTACTGGTAGTCTTATGAACAGATTCTTTCAGGCTGAAATTTATGAAGCGGGATTTGAAATAAACTAAAACCAGCCATTCGACATATTATATAGGGTGACCAAAAAAAAAAAAAAAAAAAAGATTAAAAAGCTGGGCGGAAACTTTTGTTTCTCTCTCTTCGGCAGACAGAGTCTGGGACTTTCACCTAATAGCATCTCGGGATGGACAAGGAAAGTGATTTCGTTGGCTTACCAAGTAGCCACAAAGGATGAAGAACTTGCCCATCTGCACTCTCTCTCTGCTTATGAGACCTCCCGTGATGCGTTGCGCAACATGTCAGAGGGGAATATGACTGCCCTTAGTTGGCCCTCCTGATAAAAGCTGTTGACCAAGACTACTTTTTGCTTTAGATTAGGCTAGCTGGTGTTTGAATAAAAGGTATCTTCATGAGGAATTCGAATCTTTTAGCCATTATGTGTTTAAAGGTAATCAGAAAACAACTATAGCAGTGATTAGCACTTTAAGGGTTACTAATAGTTTTATGTTGAAAAACTTCCTTTTCATTGTGTTTTTGTTTTGCTGTTTTTCTGTCATCAGCAAAATTAGTGGAAATGAAAATGCAACAAAGTAAAGTGAATTGACAAGACCTGTCAACCTCGGACTGCAACTATAAATCAGTATTTATTGGATGCAACAAGTCTTAATGAATTTGATTACCTAAGCATAATCTCTAATGTTCTCTGCACGGTCCCAGGAAGGATCTGTAATGATGTCAGATACCTTGGATTTATTACGCCACGTATGTTTAACGTAGCAGGCAGATGCAGGCAACACCATCTCAGTGTTAGAGCAACTTCCAATCACATCAGTGTCTTCTTACCAATGAAGTACATGCTGTTTCTAGAAGTCTTTCATTATTGATCTGCAAGTGACATCTGAGCGACCCCGCAGATTGCGTTGCCTTTGCGGCTGTAGTATTGATGTGAGTGTCCCAGCATAGATCCAAATTGGCCACAGCATGCAGCAAGAAACTTAGGGCTTTTTAGCTGCGTAAATATGTTCCATTAATACGACATCATGAAGTATGTACTTATGTACAATGAGATGTCTCATCCTGGCGCTACAGAGGACTTGGCACTTGGGTAGATGAAACTACATCATGCACTTACTCTCCCATGAAGCAAGTCAGTCTTAATCCTATTGTAGAATTTTACCATCAACCTTATTCAGTGCCTGTGGGGAACTGTTACATTGTCTGCAGATAGATGGAGACCTTCGATACTAGGTCATCAGGCAAGCTGTTTAGAACAGGTGACTTGAACCATTGGTAAAATTACCCATACTTTTCATACTTCTGCACTCATACATGCACAGTCTTAAGTCAGTGAAGGTGATATTTTTTTGCCATTAAGTAACAATGGAAGAGACAGAGTCACAATACAAAATGTTCTGAAACATTTGAAAGCATCATATCCACTCATTTATTTATTTATTTTTTTTTTTGACTGTCTAAGGCTGTATTTGACGTACAAGGAGACAAAAAAATTAACTACCAAAGCATTGACTTTAGCTGGGATACCATAAAAGTCTAATCTGATAGGCAACTTCTTGTGACCAAGTTAACCATTTCCCCCTTGAATTAAGACTGAGTAGACAGCTTTCCTTGGCATGGGGTTGTCACTAAGTGCCCAACCCATGCCAAGGAAAGCTGTTGACCTAGGTAATGTTATCTTAATAGATCTCATCTACAACTCACAAGTGAAATTGGTTTTCATGAGCTGTGAAATTGCATGGTTGAAAGCACTGAAGCAGACAACATTTGCCCACTGGCCGGTTTTGGCCGTTTTTCAGGGGGAAAGGTTTAAACTAATCAAAACCTTTTTCATAAGTCTAGAGTGAGTGCATGCAGGGTTTGCCTCCTGTCTGGCATGTGTTTGAGGGCTTCAGTGGTGAATTTGATAAGTTAGGCTTCACGAGACATCCCAGCATTGTGAAACCTATGTTGTAAATCATATAAGGTATGTTTATTGCCAGGAGTCGTATTTCATCAACTTGCAGAGGATATGTATGATGTACATGTAAGTCATATGGGATGATAGTTTTCAGGATCTCCAGGGTCCTTTGTATAGATGGGAGCAACAGTTGCTCTATGCCTTAATACAGGCACCTGACCAGTATCATATCATACCAATGTTGCAACACGATCATCAGAATATGTGGACTGATGTTGTCTGCTGCGGCCACTTTATTTTTATGCTTTTGAGATTATCTAGCAGCTTCTCATTTGGGGGGGGGGGGGGGAGGGATGCGAATTTGATATTTGTCGCCACTTCACTCCAGGGCTCAGATGGCAATAGGTTTTACAGGTCTCAGTGGTCATTGATCTGCAATTTCTTTGCATTTATGGACTCTGTTACTAGACATCTATTGTGGCAAGGCCATATTTCAGTGCTTTTTGCATTTCCTGGTATGTCATCTTGCACCTGTTTTTATGGCAGTGTCAGCATGAATTTCCAGGCAATGCCAAAAAAACACTGATTTAAAGTGGGGCATGTTGGTACTTGAATGACAGCTCATTCTATAAAGAATTTGAATATGCGATCTTCAAGTACATGTAAAATCTAGGGACATTTTCGAGCTACTGTAGATCGGAATGTAAAAGACCAGAGAACAGACACCAAATGCAGAGAAAAAGTGAAAGTAATGAACAAAAACAAATAAGAAGCCTGAATTGAAAGACGAATAAAGAAAGGAAAACTATGAAAGGATGTGATACAAGAGTAGAAAGGCAAAGAGTAACAACAAAAACAGCAAAAAAAAAAAGCATATATTTTAAAGATGTGCTAGACTGATGTTGACATAAAAGGGAGGTTACCATGCTTCCCCGTACAAGCTACCTTTCCTGTTTTCTTTTAATTCGTTTTCATTTCTGTGTCATTTACTTCAAAAAAATTTACCTAGTTGAAAAATCAAGCTTAATAACACCTGGCATCACAGTGGAGTAAAAAAATCAGCTTTTGTAAAAATGGTCACTAGGTAAACAACATCACAGAATAAAACGACACTTAGTCACATGTTTAAAAGATGAACAATCCCAGTCTGCCTGGGAACAAATATGGCCAGAAGGTATGCATCCTGTAATTAAAAATTACCATATTGAGATAGCTACTGCTAGCATATAATTGTCATTACAGCAACACTGTAGCTTTGTAGCAGTCCCAGTTAAGGTGTTTTTTTGTTTTGTTTTGTTTTTTGTATTTTAATTTAATCAATTTTATTTTTTAAAATTCTTTTTTCTTCTTTTTTTGTTTGTTTGTTGTATTTAATCTTGTGTGGCAAGTTAATTGAAAATATTGACTCATTTATAAGCTACAATAATTGGAAGTATGGAACAAACTACAGTCCATGTGAGAGAAAACATTACACAGTTATGGCTGCATTTGAGACCCCAGTCTGTGACAAAAGTGTAATCTTAATTGGTACTGCTAGTCTGATAAAGGCCTCAGTCATTTTGTATTGCCAACCTGGCAAGTCATGCTCCAGCTGTCCAAATGAAAGCTGTCGTGATGTGACAGACAATCCAAAATCACGTACTAGTCTGATAGAGGCCTTTACCCATGATTTTGTGAAACCTAGCAAGTCAATGTACGATTTTGCATTGCCTAGCAAATCATGGTCTGGTTTTTGCATTGTCTGGCAAGTCATGGTCAGTGATTTTTGCATTGCCTGCCATGTCATTGTCCTGGATGATTTTCAATGGCTGGCAACTGGACCATCCTTTTGCAGGTAATAGGAAATCACCGAGTACTACTGTTGGCTCTTGAATAAAAGGCTTATTTAGGAGGAATCTAAATGTATACAGTTCACATGATCTTTCCAGCTAGTGTACAGTCCAAAAAAAAAAATATATATTTCACTGTAGTGGAGTGAATTAAATGACTGTTCCTTTTATTTCTGCAGCAGTTACCGCACGGGCAAATGTAGAATGGTATTTGGTGGCAGGTGGCGTCACTACAGTGGTCTTGACACCAGGTTTCACTGTTCGTGTTGCATTAGATGGAGTGCACAGCTTGCAAAGGTCAGAGAAGCAGGGCAGCTGGCCAGAGGGGATAGAGATTTCCAAGAAATAATTCAAGTTCTCTTTCGTAGTAACGTGTGATTTTCATCAATAAGCAGACAAAAGGTATGGGGCTTGGGGGTCGGGGTGGGGGTGTCTCTGGGACTTATAGGAACTGATAACATTATACATGAAATAGTTTGCCTCATTTTCATTTCATACAAATTAATTTGCTGAGTAACTGTGATAAACGTGACATAATGATTCAATTTCAGGAAATCGATACAGCTCTTCATACAGTGGATATTGTACAGGACTCTTGGTTTCTGATTACAAAATGTCCCACAGTCAGCCTTCAAGATTACTTATACTGCCTCCTCATCGCAACAATTTTGTCAATGCTAATGGGATGTTTGTCTGTAGCTTTGACTTGATAAATTTGTGGAATATGTCAGCATGGGCCTTCTGAGTTCATCTCGTGTATATACCTGGAACTACTTTAAAGCCAGAAGTGAGCTTTTATGTTTTTTTTTTTTTTTTTTTTTTTTTTGTTTTTTTTTTTTGTACAAAACGCTACAGCCATCATATGGTTCCAATATCTCTTCTCATTAAGTCTATGTTGTCCACAGGAAAAATAAAGTTTATTTAGTTTTAACCATTCCTTCCTGGTCACTGCTTTTTCCTGCATATTCAGTTGAAAGTTCATGGAAATTGGCTTAAGTTCCATACAGGCAGAGATTTCAATCAAGTACAAGGGGACAGGGGGCTGCCTCTGGGTGAGAAATTTGTTTAATGTAAGATTTAAATGGTGTATTTGCAGCATATTTAGAGCCTCAGTGTAAAGAAGTTAAGAGGGACTTGATGCATAATTTTATTGTGGTATTTTGATAGTTGGTTAAGTGGCAGAAATCTGTTGCAGGCTGCATCTGGGCTTCGGTGTGGATGGTGGTGGTTCCAAATGAACACAAAAAACAGGACATCTCATCAAAACCATTGAAAAAATTGCGCAGGTTATTCTCTTCAGTTATAATTTTGTCTGCAATTACAGTATCATAATTTGGGGGTTTATTCCCCCCCTCCAAAACACAGACCATGTTGTATCTTTTTAACAAAATAGTTTGTGAGAATACACTCTGCTTTAGACAGTTTCTTGCTTCAAATGTGGATCAATGTTTTCTACCTTTTTATGGCGTGTTATTTTGTGAAACTCTTTTCTTGCAATCTTTCAAAACATAAATCCTTCCTGTTTATGCTTAAATGTAACCACATTTATCCTGTTAAAGGGCCCACTTTTCCCCATAATAGGGGCTATCTGATGACAATGCCAGGATGATAGACAGGCATGCTTCCTTGTAAGCAAAAAAATCTCCGCAATGACATCATTACTACTGGCACTTGTGACACATGGTTGAGAAACTGTGTACTTAGTTTTTTTATTAAATATTCATGTGAGCTCCTGTGGAAGACAACTTTTGCAACATTAAGGGATCCTATTTACACTTTACTCTGCAATATGGACAATAGTACTTCTATGTTTATAGGTTAGACAGGGAAAGGTTAGCTTAAGGAGAGTAAAGAGTTCGGACTGCGGAATAGGGTAATGACTACTAGGAAGTGGTTTTGGACAAAAAGACACAAATACAACTTTAAAATGTGTCCTTTGTTGTTCTTTTACCACAAAAAATATGCTTCCTCAGTGAGATGGTATAGGATAAATACAAATAACCATTGGTGTGTGTTTGTGGTCAGATTAACTCAGTTGTTCTTGGTGGCAGAAACCGCTCGCTGCAAGTGGCCGGTGGCTTCTGTCACCAGGAACAATTACAATCCCAGTATAAAGACTGCTCATGATACTTCTTTCATGTTTTGTCAACTGCTGAATTATCTTGGAAATACCTTTAATACATTGAGATGTTAATTATGGCCCATTAGTCAGCACTTCTGTGGAATCACTGACAAACACATTATGGTTTACATAGGTTAATTATGTTATTTAGGTGCAAAAATATTGAAAGAATTATGAAATCACCACTGAGAGGATACAAGTACAAAAAATAAAAGAAATTAATAGGGAAGTAAAAAGTTGAAATGGCCCACAATATGAAACCTGTCCACATCCCTTCACAACAAGAAAAGAAGGAAAAATGCTTGCATCCATATGATAAATTTTAGAAGCAACAAAGGATCAAAGGATAAACAATCAAAATGGATTTTTGTGTGTGAGATTATCTAAAATAGGCCAAATTTCACTTGAAAGGTCCAAAAAGGAAGGCAAAACAAAGTGGGAAACTGCTGACTACACCCCTAAAGGAGATTATGCATGAATATGCTGTAACTTAAAATGTGATTCAATTTCATATTTTCAGCTGTACATATCCCACTGATGCTATAAGTATCAACTGTCTGACAAGACATACATTTGCCATTCATTTTTCTTATAACTTTTTGTTTCATGTATGTCAAATGTGTGGGGGTTTTTTTGTTGTTGTTTTTTTTTTTTTTTTTTTATTTTATGGTAGGTGGAGAACCCTCATAGCAAGAACATTTTGTTATTATTGCTTAATTGTTACCTGGCTGCAAATAAAACTTGTCTTTATCTTTCCTGCTATGCAAAAAGGCCGAGTTGCAGCCTGGTGTTTGTCTAACTGCATACATTAGCCCTTAGTTTTAACTGCTGAAAGACTACTCTCAATATTCGACTTTATTTCCATGTTGGCATTTTCATATACACAGTTTTCCTAAACATCTCCCAACCCGCTTGCGGTTTGTCATCACAAAGAAAATTCTGTTGCGCTGTCTCCGTATGAAAGTCAACAAACATAGATCTTTATGCTGCATTCTTCAACACATTTTTACCGTCAGATTTTGCCACAGGCATTGTGTATGTGGAGATTTCCCTTGGTACCAACCCACACCAGGGAAAACTAGATACTTATTTTGGCTCCAACCAACAAAGAGGTAGTGAGCACATTTATACCAGTAAATATCTCTATGATCCACATCATTTGAGTCCAGGAACATGGATCTTTAATTTGCTTGCTCAACAATCAAACTCTGTATTTTGGTGGTTTAGCAGACAAGACAGGTTAAGGATCTATGGTGTCATAAGATTCACTTAGCAGGTGTTTTAGTTGGGAGATAGCGTGCAGTCTGCAAAGGTTCCTTTCAAAGCAGATTGTTTTTTTATGTCTATTTCCTCTTTGTGTCGATGCTGTTAAGTGTTATTTGAATGTCATGATAATCAGATAAATTGCATCAAATCATAATAGTGAGAAAAATTGCTTCCTGCGTAACATGATGACCCACTAGTTCCAAGATTGATATCTGTGAATATTATACATAACTGCACACATAATTACTAAATTACCTTTTCCAGTAAAATGACTGAGTAAAACATCCCGGCGTGTTTCCTTAGCTTTTTATTGTTTGTCTACCTAATACTCGGTAATAAACACACAGAAGTTATTTTAATTCATAATAAGGGGATTGCCTTCAAATTAGAGACTTCAAGTGTATAACCATGAATGTGTCATGTTTTCCCTGAATATGTTACACAAAAAGGCCCTTCTCTGCCACAGTATCATAATGACCACTTTCTTAGCCTCCCCCCCCCCCCCCTTTGAAGAAGGCAGGGCATATAGCTTTGCTCATGTTGGTGCATCGTTCAGTAGAGAGACTTTGGTTTCTCCAGGATTCCAGGATTTTCTGATTTTTGAGCAAATGGTAGCCTAAGTACATGTTTAATTTGTTAGGGCTCATTACCACGATATCTCCAGAATGCTTTCATGTATTTTGTTCAAATTTTGCAGTATAATTGTCTTACATAACAATATGAACTGATTAGATTTTGGTGTCACCATGACCTAATTTGAGCAAATGGTAGCTTAATTAGATGTTTGTTAGGGCTCATTACCATGATATCTTCAGAATGCCTCCATGTATTATGCTCTTATTCAAGTTTGATAGGGAAATTAAGGGTCTGCTCCAGGGGTGGACCCTTTATGTTTTTGGGTTGTCCGTCCGTCCGTCCTGATGTCTGTCTGGATTTCCAGCTGACCGGATGTGCACATTCTCGTTACCACGATATCTACAGAATGCCTCTATGTATTTTGCTCAAATTTGGCAATATTCTTACCTTACCTGGCAAGATGAACTGTTTCGATTTTGGTGTCACCGTTACCTAATTTGAGCAAATGGCGGATTCTTCAGTCAACGCTTTGCGTTGAAGGTATGTCTAATTTTAAGTTAAGAATTTTTGTGTGTTAAAGCTATCCTTGTCATATTCTCCAAAAGAGTCTCTTGGATTGAGCTGAAGCTGGGAGGAAAAGTTCCCTGTGGAAAGGTCAAACAAACTTGTTCACTAGGTGGCAATTCTGTGGATCCCTGATTTTTAGAAAATTTTTCAATTTGGGTACTTATTGATTGATGTCTACTTTCATGTTGGTTACTTTATAATTCAGCGGGCATTGCACTGGTAATTTACATTTTTGACTTTTGTGCCTTCCTTCACTTCCAACTTATTGGGGATGTACTTTAAGAGGGTCTTCTCTAAGTTTGTATGAACAATCTTGGTCCATTGATTTTTTAGATGTTTTAATGATTTTTTTGAGGGTGGAGGGTGGTGGACTTTAAAATTTGCCTTCTGGTACAATTATGCTGGTAACCAGTTTCTTTGTGTAAGGTAAGCTGAGCACAGGACTCTCACAGTCCTCTTGTTGATGTTAGAGGAATATATGCGCACCAGACTTGAAAAGTACTTAATTTCTTCTCCAAAACCGTCAGCCAGATTCACTGTAAACTTGGTGGCAATGTACCTTGAATAGGTCTTTACTAAGTTTGTTCAAATGCTCATGCTCCAGTGATTTTTGGATTTTAATTTTTTTTTTCTTTTTTTTTTTGGTTCTTTTTTTGGACAAATCTTACAAAATCTTCTTCTCCACAACCGCTCACCCAATTGCTCTGATATTACATAAGAACACTAGGGACTCCTAGTGCTTAATTTGTTCACCAGGTGGGGCTGCAATGTTTTCACAATTTTTTATGAATTTTTGTGTGTTTTCGTTGCTTGTCACTTCTTCTCCAGAACGGTCACTCAGATTAAGTTGAAACTTTGTGGATGTGTTCCTAGTGAAAGGGTCAAGCAAAGATGTTCACTAGGTAGCACTGCTGTGGATTCCTGATTTTTAACCATTTTTTCAGTTCGGGTACTTACCGGTAAATGCATCTTTTCTATTGTTTACTATGTAAGTCAATGGGCATGCTAATGCATTCTAATGGTAATTCACATTTGTGACTTCTCTGAAGAAACTATCAGTCAGATTTACTTCAAACTTGGTGGCAATGTACCTTGGGTAAGTCTCTACCAAGTTTGTTCAAATGGTCATGATTCAGTGATTTTTGGATTTTTTATTATTCTTTCTTCAAAAATCTTTAAAAAAGAGTTTTAATAAGAAAGTTTAACATGGGAATTTCTTGTAATGGTTATAAATTAAATAATTTTGGCCAGATTTGTGCCAAACTTGGTAGGGATGTACCTTTTATAAGTGTCTACCTATTTGATGCAAATGGTCATGCTTCAGTGATGTTTGGACTTTGACCTCGTTCTCAAGGTTACAGGACATCAGACACAAAATTTATTGTTCCCTTGATAACTTGAGATCTGTTCTGAGTTAGGACCTTGATGTTGCACATGTTAATGTTTCTCTATGAAGGTCATGCTTATACAGTACATGAGTGACCTTGACCTCGTTCCTGGGGTCACAGTGCACTAAACATGATTTTTACTCTTCACTATAACCTGAGAACTACTTGAACTGTGACCTTGATGTTGCACATATTAGAGTTCTTCTATAAAGGTGAGACCTACTCAGTACATGGGTGACCTTGTTCCTATCCCAAGTTCACATAGCTGCAAGTGTGATAAATGGCCTAAGTCAGCTGAGCATGGCCTGTTCACACAGCCTTCTTGTTGATGAATTTTTTGTGTGTTTTTCGTTACTTGTGACTTCTTCTCCAGAACTATTACTCAGATAAAGTTGAAACTTTGTGGATATGTTTCTTGTGGAGGGGTCAAGCAAAGATGTTCACTAGGTAGCACTGCCGTGGATTCCTGATTTTTAACGATTTTTAGCTCAGCTGACTTGTCAGTCAGCTGAGCTTCTAGGATGGTCCCTTGTTCGTCGTCTGTCGTCGTCCAATGCAAGATTTGACAAGGGAAAGGAAAAAAGAAAGTGTTACACCAAAAAAGAATGTTCTGATTTGATAAAGTATAGTATCAACAATGCATACTTTAGCTTTGGTAATAAAGTATTTTGACAAATAGTTTGAATACCCATGGGAACTGATCCAGCTCCTTATATTGCCAATTTATATCCACATTATTACCAATCCAAATTGATGGAAGAATTGGCAAAAACAAACTTCACCACTGCAAGAAGATTCTATTCACATACTAGAAGATTCATCAATTTTCTATGTACTCTTAACAACAAGGATGAGATCAAGAAACATTAGAAGGAAATTTACCCAAAAGAGCTCATTTTGAATAAAGAAAATGAGAGTGACAATAAGGCAACTTTCCTTGATCTTGAAATAGGGAATGACATCAAACAGTATGTGACAAAGATTTTTGACAAACGAGATTAATTCAAATTTGACATATTTTCATATCCTGATATTACTGGAAACATTCCAGAGAACCTAGCCAATGGAGTGGCCATTGGACAGGTTTTAGGCATTAGCAGAAACACATCTCAAATAAGTGAACTTGAAAGGAGAATAAGAATATTGATGAAAAAACTATGCCACAAAACCTATGACACCAAAAAGCTACATAAAACTCTGTTTAAGTGTTTCCAACTGACAAAATACAACACTCATTCCAAGACACTAATAGATTATATTAATCTATAGATTTAGGTAGGGTTAACATAGAAGTGGTGATAGGGCAATAATTGTTATACTGTAAAGTTAACTTAAACCCAACTTAAGATTTTCTCTAGTCTCTCTATAGTCGGAAACCACCATTCATTGTTGGCTATTCGTGTAGAGCTGACTACATGTATAGTCAATTACCTTGAACACTCACTTCATGATCGCCGTTAGTGCATAAGTGTAACATACCAGAGACATCCATCTGTCCATAATTCACATTTTAGGCTTCTCCACTGAAACCATCAGCCAGATTTACTTCAAACTTGGTGGGGATGTACCATAGGTGGGTCTCTAGCAAGTTTGTTCAAGTGGTCACGCTCCAGTGATTTTTGGATTTTTTAATTATTTTTTTGGTTCTTTTTTGAGGTAAATCTGTAAAAAAAGGTTCTTTGAAACCGCTCACCCAATTGCTTCGATATCACACAGGAACAGTCCTAGGGACTCCTAGTTCTGAATTTTTTCACCAGGTGGCACTGTATTTTTTTCTAATTTTTTATGATTTTTTGTGTGTTATTGTTATTTTTGACTTCTTCTCCAAAATGGTTAATCAGATTAACCTGAAACTTGGTGGCTCTGTTCCTTGTGAAGGGTCAAACAAAGTTGCTCACTAGGAGGCACTGCTTTGGATTCCTGATTTGTAATGATTTTTTTCAATTCAGGTACTGGTCATAAAATGCACCTTTCCTATTGTTTACTATGTAAGTCAATGGGCATTCTAATGCTAATCACATTTTCGACTTCTTCTCCAAAAGCATCAACCAGATTGACTTCAAACTTGATGGCAATGTACCATGGGTGGGTCTCTACCAGATTTGTTCAAATGGCTATGCTCCAGTGATTTTTAGATTTTTTATCAATTTCTGTGTTCAAGGTGCACTCTGCATCTCAATTCTTAAGCATCCCATGTGAAAAGGACATGTGTAAATGTGTTTGTGTCTGTGATTGGTTGTTTATATAAGTTTTCTTGTTTCTCACTGGATGATGACATCTTGACATAAATTTTTGTGCTAATGTGTGGAGTATTTTAGGTATTAGGAGTTGTGCCCCTAAAATGAAGTTTTACAAAAAAAAGCCCCTTCCAAATAAAGTGCATTATTTTTTATCTTTTGCAGTTTCTTCAGATAATAGCTTTGTAGGTTTGGTAAAATATAAACAAATGCATTTTACTCCTGTAGATTATAAAACTGGAGGAACTTTATGTAACAAGAAAAAAATCAGGTATATGATGGAGTGCTGAATCGGGAAAGGGAGAATACCAAGTTACCAAGACTTTGCCATGAGATTATATCTGGAGGGATGAACAGTTTATGAACCATGAGATTAGTAGGAACATGGAATGTGGCTACTGATATATCATTGAAAATTTGTGACTTTTCCTTTCTTAATTGCTATAAAGCACACTAACGGCAACATTCCTGCCCAAGTGCAGTAATCATACAATGATAGATGGTGAACTTTGGTACTGTTTGCCATGGGATTGATGGTAACTTTGAACCATATCCAAATCATGCACCAAATCAGATGAATTCAAGTAGATTGGTGTGCACTGACCCTTCTGCCCAGCCACAATCAGGGAAATTTTATGACCTTATGGTTAAATTGACTGGCACAAAAGATTTATTTGCCACTTAGACACGGAGGTGAATAGGGATTTGTGTTTTTAACATCTGCTTGGTACAACTTTTAGCAAAGTTTCAATTGTGCTCATTGACTGGGCATGAAACAGACTTTGGAGTTTTTTGGTGATCTGCTGGTAAATGCCCTGTGAATAAATCACATGGTTCAAATCACCAAGTGGACACCTCGTAAATTTTGATGTGATCAGTCAGACCACAAAAAAACTCCAGTCTGTTTCATGGAAGTCAGCGATATTGTTTAGTGGGAACACTTTGCTGATGGTTTACTTGATTGGTTGATGCAATAAAGCCAATGAAATAATAACATGAAAAGTGCGAGTTTTGACGTGACTTCCATGGAACTTGGAAAACAAAAGTTTCAGGAAGTGCTTAAAACTGATATGATCATGATCACTTTCCTTGAAAATGTACTTCTACAACGTTTTGAAGATTTGATTTTCTTTTCATCTTTCCTTTTTATTTAATTGTGTTCCTTTTTTATAGCATACAATATGAAAAATTCATGTTAACTGTCCAACTACTTTTTAAAATTGGTCAGCCATGCATGTCATACCTGTAGTCTATAGGTACATTGTTGTCTATAGGTCCATTCCTCCACACTTAGCTGAAGCCAATTAGGTTGATGCATGTTATGATACATCTGGTGGTTTTGCTGATATAATCTTACATATGTATTCATATTGACTTGCAAAAGATATTTATGTTCTTCAAAGAAGAAACTTGCATCCGTTTGATAAAATTCTGGTGGGCCCTTTCCTGGTTTGAATAAGCTGATTCCCAAAATGGACTCCACTAAACCCAAAGGTATCTGTACATGCTGTACCTCTGATGAGTTTGGAGTCAGATACTAAATCCTGGGACTTTCTGCAATGCTAACTGGATGTTTTTGCAGTAGCAGCAGCAGAGAACATGGAGCTTCCTTAGGTTCTCAAGCCCATCAAAAACTGGCAGTGTGTGTCTTTCATGGACAACTAATAGAACATCTGGTGCAGTCACAAATGACTCGTAGGGATGCCCATGTTGACTTTGCTCACTCGAGCAATTTAACTTGTCAAGACATCCAGAGGATCCCATTATTTGCATGTTACTTGTTCAAGGGAGCACACGATCCAACTGAGTTCCATGTGAGCATTAAATCTTAGCCTTCCTGGAAGCAAACACTATTTTTATGAACTTGGCCAAAATGGCTCTTTCCAATGTGGTTTTCCAGGGGCCAAGGTGTCTGGCAACTTCTTTCAAGAAGACGTGCAAGTCCTTATCCCAACTACTGTCTTACCAGCAGTTCCCGTCTTACCAGCAGTTCCCTTCCTCAGAGCAAGAGCATGCCTCTGAAAAGCCCTTTCAATGCAGGTTTCAGCAGCACAAGGCTATGACATATGTTAAGAAGGAAGGCTTACTTCCATTATCAATGCAAGTTACCAAAGGAAAGCTTTGAAAGTCTTCTGTAAAGATCTGTGACTCCAGATAGAACCTTATTGCCTCCTGGTTTGATGACCTAGATTTTGATCCCAGAAACATGCGAGGTCAGGGACAGGGCTGACTTCCTGATGCGTTTGAGCACAAGCATTAGAGTCTGAGGATGATGGAGGGCAGCACTGGGTGGCAATCTGTACTTGAGTCTGACTTATTCTCTGTTGGTATAGACTCTGACTTGAAATACTGATTTGAACCTTTGCATAGACATGTTTGTTGGCAAGACTCTGCTCCCAATTTGGGATCCAAATATTGAGGAGAAAGACCCAGAGAACATTTCATATATAAAGACTGTGTTTCTTCTGGTCCTAGGCTGAGATGTCAGTGAAATCCATGCCTTAGACTGTGACCAGATCTCTTAATCAAAAAAACTGTCATCATGATATACACTGTCCTACAAATGTGTAGGAGGCATAGAACCACCATCATTACTATTGAATCAGCTTCACCCAGGGCTTTATATTAGCTGTGTAACATTATCATAAACCCCCTGCTAATTATGCTTCCCCCTGTAGGTTTGGTACAGATAATCTATGGGTCTCGGAAATTTGCCCCATATAATAATATATAACCTTAAGGTCAAGGTCAAATCCTTGATGCATTTTCTGCTGACACAGCAATTTTCACGTATTGGCTAATGCCTTCTTACTGGTGCATCATAGGCCCAAGGTTACTATTAATTGTTAATAGGAAAGTACTTATGGGCCTTCAGTTTGTATGGTTTATTTTAAACCTGAGTGACCTTGAAAGGTCAAACTGCATACATTCTTGTTGATTACTATGTGAGTGAATAGGGATTGCTGTGGATCATGTTTTCAACTTCATCTTCAAAACTGTCAGCCAGATTCACTTCAAACTTGGTGGGGATGTACTGTGGGTCATTCTCTACCAAGTTTGACCAAATGGTCACAGTCCAGTGGTCAAGGTCACAGGGTAATTCTTAATTTTATAGGGTTATTCTTATTTTTATTGTATCTCTGGTTGCTATTGACCCATTCCCTCCTAATTTGGTACATATGTTCTATGGGTCTGTAGAGTTTTTAATCATATGTTAATGGATGACCTTGAGGCCAAAGATCAAGGTCACAGGGTGATTCTAATTTTTATAGGCTATTCCTTAGTTATATTATACCTCTGCCCCCTATTGACTCCTTATCTTCTGTTTGAGTGCAGATCATCCGTGGATTTGGAGATTTTTTTCACATGAATGTGGATGATCTTCAGGCTGTAGGTGAAGGTCACACAGTCCTCAAAAAGGTGATTTGTTAACTGTAACTGTATAAATTCATAGGTATAAGTCAGGTAATGATGCATTGGTGCTTGTCATGTAATCCCAATGGACAGGTCTTATTTACATTTTCTTGGTGTATACTGATATGCATCGGCAAAAATTACACTGATCACTGATGTCATGCTCAGGAGATGCATAATGTTTTTGCAAGAAAAACTTGCTTCTAGTTGTGTAAGTTTTTGTGTATGTTGTTGAATTTAAGGGCTGATAGCCTGGAATTGGTAGTGCCTACAGCACAGGGGCTTCCAGCACAAACTGTGGGACAGAGGATAGAGACCAACATACAGTTGTTTTGGCTAAGAACCATGTAACTAATGACATCTCAATAGCCATCACCAGCCTTGCCACCAAAACCACTCTGGATCACAGTGGACCTGTCTTAACTCATTCCATACCAGTCCCTGATTTTTCTGTATATTTACCTAGATTTAAGATGACCATTGCATATTTAAATTCTTCATGAAAAGAGATTTCATTCAAATACCAACATGCCTATAGTCATAAGTCAGTGGTTCTGGCACTGCCTGGCAAGTCATGCTGCGGCTGCCGCAAGGGCAGGAGCGACTTGCCAGGCAGTACCAGAAACACTGACCAAGGCCTGTCATCATAGTATGGAATGAGTTAAGTGGATAGGCTTCTGTGTGGTGTGTGAGGTACAGATGGGCTCATTTTCCGTCACTCTGAGCCATGAGTCATTTGTCCATGTGCCAACACCATTTCCATGCACATAGTAGTTGAAGGCCATGTTGTTGAAGATTAACAAATTAACAGGCAGCCACCAGGAACAAAAACTTAACCAAAAGAAATTACAACTTGAAAAACAAAACAAAACATGAGTTGGGTAGCTAAAAGTGTACACAAAGCCATCTTTATACTGCTATAGATACTTCAGTACAGTGATGGAGGATGTTACAATGCAAAGTCTAAGTCAGCTGTCATTTTGCCAGATTTTTGTCCCCATCTTGACAACTTTACTTACAGTGGATGATTAATGGGACCTTGTAAGAATGTACATGCTGTCCAACTCTCTATTAAGTTATCAAGCAAAACAGGGATTAGAACCATGCCAGTCTACAACCGTGGTTTGTTGGTATGCAGCCTCCTTCAATTCCTACCTGGCCCCATCTGATGAGGGTAATTGGTCTGTTGATCAACTCAGTGGGTGTCAATTGCCCCCAAGCCCTATTACATGTACATGTCAGCGTATTTACCACAAAGGATTATAGGTTAAGCAGGGGGACCCATCTCCGAGACACGTAAGGCAAAGCATATATATATATATCAAGTAGGACATGGCTGAAGTTTGATTATTTGAGACAAAAACTGTGTGTCAGAAGTACTGTTACCGTTTATCAAATTACTGGTATCCAATATTTTGATTAAAATATGCTGGAAAATATCATAAACGTAAGAATTCACTACAGTAACATGGGAAGATGGGAGCTTTGCCAAAAGATGTTTAGTGTAGAGATACAGATTGTTTCAATGTTTATTTAAGTTCAAAATGGCATTACTGTGATCATCTGTCAATAGCCTTCTGATTTTATTTAATTGTTGTCATATTACTTTATTCATTCATAAGATGCTAAGAAAATTTTTTTATCGACAACATGATAATCTTTAGACTTATTTTAACAGCTGAATAGTGATAAGATCTTGTTGATTAAACCATATCACAATCGCAGCGGGGAAAGGGCCACCGTATTGGATTTTTTACGACTGCACAGTGCTCAGATTTTATAAGCATTGATAAGTTCTAAAATAGATTGCTTTTTTCACAAAATTTTTAGAAACATAAATACTGTATTGATAAAACTTATGTACAACAGCTGGAATTCGGCATCTTGTGCATCCAAAGTGCGGGTCACCATTTGTAATCTAGCCAAATTATTTCCTGCTCGTTTTGGCATGGATAGCTTTAGAGGCCTTGGTTTTGTACATGTTGGTGTTTTCCCATGAAAATTGTGTACAAAATTCTTAGTATATAGTTCTGTCACACTTTCCTATTCTGTTGACCACAGGAATATGCTTGGTGTTTTGTTCATTTAAGTTTTCTGCTATAAACACTCTCACATGTCATAAGGCGATACATGTAGGTCTATTTACTACAGTGGGCTTGGAGTGTGTGGCTAATATGCAACATTACAAAAGATTGGAACAAGGTCAGGGAGGAACTGGAAAAGAAGATTTGCTTCAAAGCAAATCTGTCTGTGTGCCTTCAATAATGAAATATGGCTAGATGCAAATTTCAAAGTCCAAATGACCTTGACATTTAAATGCTACTTGTAAATTACAAAAATGTGCAATGTTGCAATACCATGACAGAAATTGGATAGAAATTGACCAAGTTATGGCTAGATGAAAATTTCAAAGGTCCAAATAACCTTGACCTTTAGAGGTCACTTGTAAGCTACAAAAATGTGCAGTGTTACAATAGTTATAATTTGAGCTCAACATGACCAAAATTGGATACAAATTGACTGAGTTATGGCTAGAAGAAAATATAAAATGGCAAAGTGACCTTGATATTGCAACACTGCACATTTTTGTAATTAACATATAACCTCTAAAGCTCAAGGTCATTCAGCCCTTTGAAAGTTTCATCCAGCCATAATGTGGTCAGTTTTGATCGGTTCATGTTGGGCTAAAATTGTAGGTATTGTAACACTGTACATTTTTGTAATTTACATGTGACCCCTAAAGGTCAAAGGTCAGGGTCATTTGGACTTTGAAATTGTTCATCTAGTCATAAGCTTGATAGAATATGATGTACCAAAGGACAAAAGTTGTACCATTTAATATTTACAACTTTTGAAGGCACACAGATTGATTTGCTTTGAAGCAGATCTTATTTTCTACTTTAACATATGAAGTCAATTCCACAGAGTTCTTGTCCCAAAAGAGTGTTAATAACTTCTTGGGTGGTTTAATGCTTTCCGGCTCAAAATAGCCAAAATGCTTCAGATGTGTTTTGCAGTTTTTCTTTTTCTGTACATAAATCAGATTTTCTTTCGAATGAGGTCAGCTGAAAAAAAAATAAAATAAAAAATAAAATAAAATAAATAAATGCAAGCCAATCAACTTTTGCAGACATGTGTTTATTACATGGAGCCCAGAGAGTACCAAGAAAAAGTTGTTGTCTTGTAGAAGGGAAAATATCAATACCATGTCTTACCAAAAAGACGAGTCTGTAGATTTCAATGAATGTTTTCATCGCCTTGGTAGTTAACAAAACAATAACAGAAAAGGTTAAGGTGGATTTATGCAAGTCCCATCCACACATTTCATTAAAATATATTAATAAAAAAAATACGAATGGATAACAATAACAGAAAAAAGGTTAAGATGGATTGATACAAGTCCCATCTATACATTAAATTCATTAAAATATATATTTTTTAAAAAAATGGATAAATTTGCTGGAAATGCACTACAGAAAAAAAAAAAAAAAAAAAGAGAGAGAGAGAGAAAAAGAAAAAGAGGTGACTAAAAACAACTTGCAATCTCAGCATGCAAGGGTTAAATTACCATAATAAAGTAACAATGACAACAAGCAAATCACAGCAAATCATTAATTGTCTTTGTATAAACATGTTACAGGTAACTATAGCCCAGTGGGAGCTATATGTCAGCGGTGTCTTTCCTGGAAACACGGCCACCTTGACACTTGAGGTGTGACCTACATCGTGCACATTATTCTTGGAAACCAATCACACCTTTGTATAATGATCTGCCAATGCTATAAACAAAGGGAATGGGAAATATATAACTTGAAATTGGAACTCTTGATAATTTCAGCTTTTGATTTATAACCCGTACAAAGGAATCGGAGAATATATGCAGATGGTGTATTATGGAACTACAGCTGTCTTCATACAAGGCTCTGGGGGTTGCCTGTAGTTATGTATAATATTCTGATTATATCATGTACCACCTACCCATGTAGACCTGGCTGCATGTCAATGTCGTCTGCTTCACTGTTTGAATGTAGTGTCATTGTTAACCGGTTCCCCCCTGCAACAGGCCAAAAGCAGCTGCTGGTCAAATGTTGTCTGCTTCACTGTTTGTATGTAGTGTCATTGTTAACCGGTTCCCCCCTGCAACAGGCCAAAAGCAGCTGCTGGTCAAATGTTGTCTGCTTCACTGTTTGTATGTAGTGTCATTGTTAACCGGTTTTCCCCCTGCAACAGGCCAAAAGCAGCTGCTGGTCAAATGTCGTCTGCTTCAGTATTTTTGACTTACTTCAACAGTAATAAAAAACAATTTGAACAGTAATAAAAAACAATTTGAACATGAACTGTTGATGAAACCTATCAAGATAACATGCCCCAGGTCAACAACTTTTCTTGGCTTGGGTTGAGTGCTTAGCATGCCAAGGAAAGCTGTTGACTCAGACCTAAACTCACTCTTTATTGAAGGGGAACCAGGTCAACAGAAAACATTTTGAATGAGAATTGTGCATATGGATGATGCCGAGAGGCTAGCAGTTTTTCTTTAGGTGACAAATTCCCTGGTGTGTGTCTGGCACTTAGTGCCCACCAAAAGTGCCCAGATATAAATTGTCATCAGATTCAAAGTTTTTGCTTAAATTTCCTGTTAACAGAAAACATTTTTGCTGAGAATTCTGGGTCAGGCATACTATGACGGGCATGCCTCATGCCAAGGAGAGCTATTATTTCACTCTCATTGTGAGCAGGAAAGGGTCAATCTCAGCAGAAAGAGTCGGCAAGATAATCATGGACCATTACAAGTCTATTCAAATCAGAAAACACTTGTGAAGCAATTTCTCAGGTTCAATCATCAAAAAATCTTTTGAACCATTGTTTTTTTCGGAACCAAGCTTGTTTGCAGTGAAATTGCATTGACTGATACGGTTGTGGAACAGTGTAAGGAAGTGTGTGAATGAGTGTGGTGGTGGTGGTTGGGGGGTGTTGAGTTCAGTCCTTGTCCACTTTCAAATAGTACAAAACATAGGGAAAATGGGTAACATAGGGTATACATATATTAGCCTTATATGTTTCATGTACAATCCCCAATCAAATATTTCCTGTGAATGGCAAATATAAGTTAAAACATCGCAGCACATGCCCTCTGGGCTGAGACGTATTTGCCCCACTTTCTAGAGAAAGAGGTTAATATTTGACTACAAGTTGTCGAGGAGACCTTGAAAGGTCCTGAACATGTAAGCTGGTCAACTTTTGTGGAGGTGAGTAGTTTAAATGGGGGAGGGGGGGGGGGGGGGCAAGATACATAGTCTGAATTGTAGGTTGGTAACATGACGGGTCTCAGGAAAATCCTAGTTGATTCTCCACTTGGACATAAAGGTTTGTCAAAAGGTGTTTGAAGTAACATTTTCTTTATGTCCATGGAAAAGATTGGCATCAATATGCTGAAAGACTTTATAAATATATTTTGTGTATACTGCTTTATTGATTTATGTCTAAAATTAAAGACTTTAGCATTGCAGTGCTTGCTATATATGCACACCAATTCTCATTTCCTGCTGACGAAATTAAAAACAAAAAATAAGCAGATTTTTCTTGTCTCCTTATACAGTGAATTAAGTGCAAGTCAAGATGTTCAACTTTACAGAAGGCATATGGAAGGTCATATGGGAATAAGAGAGCATTCAAAGTGCGGGAGAGCATTTTTCATGCTTATAATTCTTTCCCGTAAAATCCTACAAGCCACAATTCCCTGGTAAAACAGTAATTAGCGGTATGGTTATGTTATGTTGTAGTACATATAGAGTGGTGACATCTTTTCGTGAGCATTTCTGCCATTAAAATGGTAAAACCAGCTGGAGGCAAAATGCCATCTGCTGAAAGGATGTTTTGTATAATTTCATTATTATTAAAAAGCAATTTGAATTAGTATTTCAGGTATTAAAATACTATGTCATAGGTCAACAGTCTTTCTTGTTATGGGTTGGGCACTGGTGATGAAGAAAGCTATTGACTCAGTTGTAACCCACACGAGAAAGGGTCAACCAAGTATCGGTGTGCACCTGTTATTTTGCATGTATTAGAACAAGCTGTCGCCTGTTTAGTATGGTTTATACTTCTCAACGAAGGAAGAAAAAAATGAATTTCTGGGAAAAGCTAGTTTTGTATAGAGGCTTGGGTTCATGGCTGAACAACGGGCCAAAGCAACATTAATTTTTGTTAACCCCATAGCACCTGTTTTTCCATCCAACAACTTTGCCCTAGCATAATTTTGGGACACTGCACTTTAAGGGTGCCAAGGAAATCTGTTGACCTCAAGCATTATACTTTCTCCGGAAGCACAGGCATGCTGGTACTTAAATGAAAGGTCTACTTGTGATGAAGCTGAATTTGGAATCTTTACAGTATTTCATATGGGTACAATTTACATGTTGTGGTGATTAGCACAGATAGATACTCAAAGAGCATAGGCACATACACTGTATTAGTTGATACACAAGTTTGGCCACTTGGTTCAATGTCCCCTCCCCCTACTGTTTCAAAAGAAAAAGAAAAATAAATACAATGAAATAAACATGATAAACAGGGTGATACAGTTCATCTGACTGTTGAAGGTTAAGGCATGTAAATACTGTTAAAATAAAGGTATAGGCATTTCTCAGTGCAACATAAATACCATGTACATCAATGCCTGGCACTTAATAACATTTGTACCATGCCCCACATCACATATTTTTAACACTTCCCCTCTTGAATTTTGATTGAGTCAACAGCTTTCTTTAGTGGGAGTTGCTCAGCACCCAAGCATTGAAGCAGACCATATTTAACCATCAGCCAATGTTTGTTGGTTTGGTGGGGGGAGGCAGGGTAAGGGTGTTAAAATCATTCATGACTCGTTACATAACATTGGCAAGATCCTCTTCAAACTTGGTTGGGATCAACCTTGGGTGAGTGTCGACTAAGTTTGTTCAATTAGTCATACTCCAGTGATTTTTGGATTTTAGATGAATTTTTTGTTCCTTTTTTGTCAAAATTTAAAAAAATTTTCTCCAAAACCACTTTGCAAATTGCTTTGAAATTGCATACGGACACTTCGGTGGACCCCCAAACCTGATTTTGTTCAACAGGTGGTGCTGTGACTTTTGTTTTTTTTTTTTTTTAAACCTTGGTTGACAAGTCAGCTAAGGTTATAGCATGGTCTGTCAGTTGGCCGAGCTGCAACACGCTCGCCTTTCACCTCTGCAGCCCGGGTTCGATTCACGGCCGGGGAAGCATGTGGAAAGAGTTCCTACCACTCTGACTGTGCACGGTGGTTTTCTCCGAGTCCTTCGGTTTCCTCCCCCAAACATGTAGGTAGGAAGTATACGCCACGATCTGTGCCATGGAGAGTGATTAATATAGGCTTGGCCTGCTTCGCAATCCATGTAAAAGATATGGGTCTATACTTTTTATGGTCTGTCCGTCCATCTGTCTGTCTGTCTACAATTCACATTTTTTACTTCTCCAAAACCATCTGCCAGATTCACTTGAAACTTGGTGGGGATGTACCTGAGGTGGGTCTCTACCAATTGTCTGCAGAAGATTATGGTCCAATGATTTTTAGATTTTTTGTTAATTTTGCAGTTCATTTTTTGGCAAAATCTTAAAAACTTTTCTTCTGGTCAGCCAATTACTTGGCGATTGCTGCGGGACACTTGCGGGGACCCCTGAACATTAATTTGTTCAACAGGTGGCACTGCAATTTTTCTTTCTTTTTTTTTTTTTTTTAATTTAATTTTTTTTTTTTTACGAATTTTTGTGTGTTCAGCTATTTTCAACTTCTCTGGAACCGTCACTGAGATTGTTCTGAAACATAGTGGATACATACATGTAGCTGGTGGGAGTGGTAAATAAAGAGTACTAAGTTGTGGTACTGTGGATCCCTGATTTCTAACAAATTTTTCAGTTTGGGTAGGTACTTTTCAGTTAATGCATGCATTCCTATTGATTGCAGTGCAAGTTTGTGGGTATTGTAATGGAAATTCACAGTTCAATTTTTCCATAACTGTTAACCAGATTCACTTTTAACTTGGTGGGTATGCACCTTGGGTGGGTCTCTACCAGTTTTGTTCAGATGGTTATGCTCCAGTGTTTTTTGGATCGTTATGAATTTTTTGTTCATATTTTTGCCAAAATCTTAAAAACATCTCTAAAACCGCTCTGCAAATTGTTTTAAAAAAGCACAGGGACACTTCTGGGGATATTGGGAATGTTCATGGACTTGATCTCCACTAAGGTTGTTCATTACATGATGGTGCTCTCATTTTCTGATTTTTAACAAATTGTTAAAATTTGGAAAAAATCAGTAAGGGGACATGTTCATGTTTTTGCAACAGTGATGATGGTCTTATACAAATGTGACCTTGATATCATTTCAAAGTTCACAGGACCACTTCAGTCTGTGCATTAAAGATCAGCTGAGCACAGGACTGTCACAGTTCTCTAGTTTCTTTTTCTTTTTAGTGCATGTCATTTTTTTTTTTTTTCCGAAATGAAGGAAAAAAGCATGTAAAATCAATGCCCATTCTGATCATGCTTTATTGCTAGATGCAAATTGGTAAACTAGAGGTCAAAAATCAGGTGAAATTACAGACTGAAGAAATAAAGTGCTAAGAAACATAAATCACAAAATATAGACAGTATGTATTACTGTATGTTAATGTTGTAGCATGTGATATTGCAAAAATTCCATCAAACCGTTGCCATTTACAGGTACCTGAAGGTGTTTCGGGCATTGGAAGGTAGGGGTGGGGGGAATGGTGGGCAAACTGAAGCACGCCATCTGTCAGATACTTGCAATGACTAGCTACCAGACAAAGGGCCATTTTCTTCCATCCCCTTAATGAACCCATGCATTAGGACATATGTTAGGGTAAATCTGCACTCCCTCAGGACATTGCCAAACACATAAAGGATTGTGACAGGGTTGACTAATTTTTTTTGTCCCAAAAGTTTTAGATAGTCTCTAAACTGTTCAAATGGCATAGCTATGCATTACACATGACAAATGTTTCCTGAGTTTTTTCCACTGGTGGCATGTCAATCAGAAGCCAAGTGGACAATATCTGCTGACAGTGGTCTTCTCGTATTTTGCTCCAAATGTTAACTCGTTCCACCCTGATGACACTTTTTCCTGCCAATATCTAAATGTCGTCTGCTAATTATATTTTACTAATTTAGGAATTATTTTTCAAAATTTTTTATGAAACATGCATGGAAGATCATTCCAAATTATATGCCCATACTTTACAGCTTTCCTTGGCGCCCAGAGTGTGCCAAGGAAAGCTGTTGACTCAGTCTTCTATCAGGGTGGAATGAGTTAAAGTCGGAAAGAAATACATGCCTGAAGTGATACAGATTGGAATCAGACAGGCACAGCTGGTGTACAGCATGCCAAGTCATAGTACGAACAAAATAGTTGAAAATTCTCTTTCCTGGGGTCCTTACTGATTGAGGAAGTCAAAAACACAAATAAAACCAATTACCTTGTTCTTGTACTTATACTTGTCTGTCAAGATTTTTTTCTTCTTTTTTTTTCATAAATATCACACAAGATTTGCTAATTCACATATTTTTATAAGCAATGGAAAAAAATTACCAGAAAAAGTGTTTCTCTCAATTTTTATGAAGGTTAAAAATTTCTCTTCATGCAGCAAATTTGAATTATTTAAAATTTAGAAAGGAATCATGTTTGAAGTTTATATGGGTATTAAAAATGTGGAGACATGTTTAAAGTACCTCGGCTGGGATATTGGTGGGAAATATTTGCCTACAAGACAGCTTTTGTTGATCTGGGCAGCTGGCATCTCTCAGGTATTTTGCTGTGAATGGGTGGCACAATATTAAATCACAATTTGATACCATGCTATGGGCCCATTTGATCACAATGGAAGGAGGACAGGTACATTTACCTATGTACATCCTGCTTGTACATGCTCTCTTAGTCATGGAATGAAAAGCTGTTCTACCTACCTATCAATAAGTCTGCTATTTATTGACTTGATTTTTATTTAACTTTGTTGAATAGTTTGTCAATGTGACCCAACTTGGAAAGGCCAGCCGCAAACATCCTTATTGAAAGAACCACTCCTGGTCACCCGATATTAATTCCGCGAAGGATGCACCTGTTCCAGTTATTATCATCTGGAGGCATATTTTTTGTAATGTTATCTGTTGATCATGCAAGGTACCGGCTGACAATTCAAACCATTGTTTCATTTTTACTTGGAAATGTGGAAAGACGATCATACACAAGCCAGGGATAGGCTGCAGCTATTTTATGTGTAAAATAAAAATGGAACGAAAATCATTTATATGCAAAATAATGATATAAAATCGCACATCTCAGTAGAGCACATGATCGGTGAGTCAGACAATAATATTTTAGTGTCAATAAAATTTCCTGTAAATAAATTTTATTTTCTGACTTTCATAAGAAAGCTAATTAACTATTTCAGAGAATGCCACCTAATATTTATGTGCAGTCCTTGTTTCAAAAAAAAAAAAACAAGTTCTGTTTGTCATCAACCGTGTCATGCGTTTTGTTGAGCTGCTGTTTTTGTATATTGCTGGATGTACAAAGGGTTCAAGATTTTACTCACTGCTTCTACTCCAGATTGTCATTTATGATATTTTACTGCAAACTAAGCCATATTTCAGCTGCCATGATGCAACAGTTAGGACTGAAACAGCAGAGTCCAAGTGAGGATTCAGTCTACTTGGCATTCCACAGCAAAACAGCAAGTTTTCTTTAACATGCGCATGAATGTATAAATCTTTTCCCCCTCAAACATGCCAAAACTGGTTTAATGTAAAATGCTTTCTGCTTCAGTGTTTTTGTCTCACCAGCATAAGCTGTTGGCAAGATTAAGCACTCACTTTCCATCCGTCCGTCAGTCCTTCCGTCCGTCAACAAAAAACTTCGGAGTGGCATTATTTCACTAACACCACTGGGTAGGGCTTTCATACTTGGGTAAATGATTTATAGTGATGGTCACTACAGATTTGTCCATCACTGTCACACTTCATTTGTTACATCATGCTTGAATGAGCATTGTAGAAAAACTTTGGAGTGGCTTGAATTATGCTGGCAAGACATTCATGCCCCCCAGGCATGGCTCTGGTTTATTGTTAATTTTAGTGTTAATAAAAAACCCAAAACAAATCCACCACCACCACCACAACCCAAAAAAAAAAAAAGGTAAAAACAAAACAAAACCAAAAAACATTAGAATTGATAGATATGGCCATCAGAATCGCATGCCTCAGAGCAACAGCTTTCCTTGGATTGGGGTGGGCACTTACCCACCAGAAGGAAAGCTATTGATTTCAGTCTTGAGAAAAGGGCTGACGTGCATCCTGACCTCCCTTTGGTCCTATCTATGAGCGGACCCTTAGGCCTTGATTTATTTACCAGGTGTTGCTGTTATTTTATTTATTTATTATTATTTACTTCAAACTTGGTGGGGATGTACCTTGGGTGTGTCTCTACCAATTTTATTCAAATGGCCATGCTTCAACAATTTTTGGATTTTTTAATGATTTTTTGGTTCATATTTTGTCACAATCTTCAAAAATCTGCCCCAAAAGCAGCAAGCCAATTGCTTGAAATTGCATAAGAACACTTCTGAGGACTCCTTAATTTTTTCACCAGGCGGTGCTTTGATTTTTTGTTTTAATTTTATTTTTTGGTCTTTAAAGCTATTTTTGACTTCTTCAGCACTGTCGCTTAGATTCTTTTGAAACTGGGTGGAAATGTAGTTGTGAAAGGGACAAACTAAGGTGATGATATTCGGCATCTCTGATTTTTAACAATTTTTTTTTAATTTGGGTACTCATCACTTAATGCATACATTCCCATTGATTACACTGTAATTCACTGGGATTGCAGTGGTAAGTCACATTTTTTACTCTCTAAAACTATCAGCTAGATTCTCTTCAAACTTGCTGTGGATGTACCTTGGGTGGGTCTTTACCACTTCTGTTCAAATGGTCAAGCACCAATAATTTTTAGAAATTTTTTGTTCATTTTTAAGCAAAATCTTAAAAATTCTTCTTCTCGAGAACCGCCAGGCCAATTACTTTGAAACTGCATGGGGATACTTCTGGAAACTTCTAGACCTGAATTTGTTCACAAGGTGGTGCTGCAATTATTTTTGCTTATTGAAGAATTTTTTAATGTTTTCACTTTTCTTGGCTTTTTCTCCCGAACTGTTCCATGGATCTTCTTCTGACTTATTGTGAATGCAAGTGGACTTGATCTCCACCAATTTGTTCACTACATGGTGGTGCTATCATTTTCTGATTTGTAACAAATTACCAAAATTTAGAAAAGGCGTTAAGGGGATATGTTTATGCTAGCAACAGTAATAATGGTCTTGAAGAAAGGTGACCTTCATATCATTCTGAAGTTCACATGACCACTTCTTTTTGTGCATGTAAGGTCAGGTAACCACCGGACTGTCACAGTCCTCTTGCTTTTTGAAGCTCAGGACTTGTAAAACTAACATACCAGCTAACATCATCATAATAATTGGCCCTGTTACTTTTTCTTTTAAAAAATTATGACTCCAGAACTGTGTCTGTGGAGACTTTGATATATGGCAAACAGTGTTGATTAGAAAGGTGACCTTGATATTATTCCAATGAAGATTGCCAGGATAATTCACACTTTAGACTTGTCCACAATTGTCAACTAGATTTGAAACTTGGTGCAGATATATGTTGGGTGAGTCTTTTAAGTTCCTACAAGTGGTCATGCACAAATGATTTTGGATTTTTTCATGATTTTTACCCTCGGCACATAAAGTGTGGGAGGGTATTGTTGTCCCCTGCATCCTCTGTCCGTCCGTCTGTCTTATCCACATTACTGCAATATCTCATAAAATATTTACTGTAGCTTTACCAAATTTTTATCAGAGATGCACCTTATAATGGACCAGGTTCCTATCGAAAACCAGCTTCCTTTGATCATTTTTGAACTTTTTATGAAACTTTTAATGTAATTATATAATTATTTGGAGGCTGTCTGAGTGGCATCAACCCTGACAACATTACCGCGATATCTAAAATGATATTGACTGCAGCTTTACTAAATTTCTGTCAGAGATGCATCTTATGATGGACTAGGTTCTTGTCCCAAAACAGCTTCCTTTTTGAATCTTTTTATTTTTTATGAAATTTTAAAGTGTTTATTTCAAGGCCGTCTGAGTGGCACCTAAGGGGATGAAGTTATAATAACTCAACAAGGATGCATTGCAGCTTTACCAAATTTTTATCAGAGATGCACATTATAATGGACCACATTCCTACTGAAAACCAGCTTCCTCTTATTATTTTTAAACTGATGAAACTTTTGAAGTATTTATTTGAAGGCCGTCTGAGTGGCACACAAGTGGACAATCTTGTTACCATAATACATGTATCTGAAGAATGATTCATCACAGCTTCATCAAATTTTGGGTGCAGTTACACCATATTATGGCACCTGTGAAGTCTCAAAAAATTGCAGAATTGAGGAAAAAAGATTGTGGGTGCCGTGGGTAATCCGTTCTCTGAACGTTTTTTTTTTTATTTTTAATTTTTTGGGGAAATCTTAGAAGTTTTCTTTGTAAAGCCCTTTTAGCCAGTGGGTTTGAAATTGCACACAAACAATTCTGGGTACCCTTGGAACAGGGTGGGACTTATTTTTGGTTGAAAGTATCTAGGTCAGCCAAGGACCAGCTGTTCAAACAGCCCTCTTGTTAGCAACAGATAAACACAGTGAATTGAGAATCTTGCTGAACTGACAAATACTTTTAAACCTTAAAAAAAAAAAAAATGTGTGTGTGGGGGGGGGGGGGGAGCCAAAATCTGTGACAGCATGTGAATCACAACAATATACAATGATTATGTATGTAGTGTGGCATTTGACATCAATGCTTAAATATGACATTTTTAAGGGTCTGCCCCATGGAGAGACTCTTTAGGTTTTTGGGTTGTTTGACCAGTGCATAAGAATGCATTGTGTACCAGGTGTACAAAGAATACCCTGCTGCAGATTTTTACATAATTTTGTGCCACAGCATACATGGCATATAGTATGTGTATGGTATATATGGCATATAGTATATGTATGGTATATATGGCATATATGGCATATAGTATGTGTATGGTATATATGGCATATAGTATATGTATGGAGAGTGTTGGTGACGTGTAGAGAATATGAACTTGAGTGTCAAATTACATGTATGTATTAGCTAATACTTCAGTGAATCATACTTGTGTTTATGAAACATGAAGTCCTTGTTAGATATAGCAACTGTAAATTGGTGATGTTTCAGTTGACCTTGTCCTCCATAAAGTAAAACTGAGTCAACAGCTTTTCTTGGCATGGGTTAGGTGCTGAGCAACCTATACCAAGGATATTTAAGCTATTGACCTAAGGAATGTTGTCTTGACAGGTGTCATCAACAATCTTCATTCAAATTGTTTTCCATTCCTGTTGATTTTAGTCCTAATCAAGAAAGCAGATGACAATTGACCAGCAGCCAGTTTTGGGGGGAACGGTGAAATCATCCAACAATTCATGACGTTGTTGGCACATCTCAGAGGTATAGAAAAAAGGGGGAATACCTTGCATAAGTGATCATGTGTGCCACAAATATAAGGTAAATGCGTCAGTGAAAATAACATAGGCGTATATTTAGAAACAGCGTCCAGAGCATCTGCCTATGTTTGATTTATTCAATACATGCAAACAACAGAGGGACGCTGTTGCAGCCGGAGCTTTTACATACAGAAGTATGATTCCCATGAAACAATTATTTTACTTTGTCTTTGTCACAGCGGGTGTCTGATTTATCACCACTTCAGACCACATGAACTGGAATTAATCACTGAAATATAACTGCAAGTTCTGTGAAAATAATTTTTGAAATAAATAAAAAAGGTCCGTTCTTAGAAGATGGAGAATATTTTAGTTTCATGTGTTCAACTCCAGGTGTTTTCAGTATACATAAGCATGTTTGTGCACATCAGCAGCTGGGTGAACTCTGCAGAAATATCGAACAGTCTGATTCTTGGAAACATGTACGAAGCTGAAGTCAGTAATGAGGCATCTCAATTAGCAATGTACCATTTACTCTCTACCAATAATCACCATCAAAATTTTATATCTTTCTAAATACAGTGTATTTAACCCTTCTCAGACCAGCTAATTTATTTTGCTGCTAAATATTGGCAAAAATACACAAATGTCAAATGTTGTATCCTTCGACATCTTGGCCACAATTTCTTGTTAATAGAAATTATTTTGAATGAGAAATGCAGTTGCGAACTCTCAGTGTAGGGTGCCTTGGCTTTTCCTGCCATGGGTTGCATACCAAGCAATTGAAACCCTCGCTAGGGAAAGCTGTTTTCTTGATCTTATTGTAACTGGAACGAGTAAGAGGAGCATTGTACATTCGGTCTGCCTATCTGTCCTTCAAGTCATGTCCATTAAGGTAGAGGAGCAGATTGAGCCATGCGCAACGGTTTTGGGACTTTGACTTTGCATAGATGAACTATGTGTTTCACATTTCACCCACAAAACCATACAGACATCTATATTTGTAAGAAACAAGTTTCATATCGATACAATAAATTTGAAGGATTTGATAAGACGGTTTACAAGATGGTATCAGGTTGCACATTTTGTCATCATTTCTGAAAAAAAATAATTGATGAAAATGGGTATTATGTGTGTAAAATTAAAGTATAGGCCAATATTAATTGTAAACCAGGAACAGTAATCTCTCTTTACCAATAAAATGCAAAAATTACAGAACAATGGATTTCTTTGATCATAATGTTAAACATCAACAGTCCATTCATTTTGTCAGCTACAAAAGTCTCAGAATGTTTATTGCTTGAAAAAGAGTTGTTTAACCAGATGACATCAAAGGCAGCCACACTTGCATTAGCTTGTCACTGTGGTTTCCCGAAGCGACTGTCACAGCTTCAAAGGGGACTCAAAGGCGGATTAGCCACATGGCCTGAAGTTGTAGTCACCTTGACCTTAGCAACATTGTTTGAAAATGGGGCTGCTTGAACAAGATGGGCTTGCAGTTTCGCAGTTTGCTTCAATGAGAAGATTGCTCAACAGACAGGAGTTGCTCACTCATTTCTCCTAATCTTGGATCGAAGAGCGACGTGTCTTTATTAACGGCATGGACAGGGCTTTGGCCATTCAGTGTCTTGGACTGCTTGTGATCATTCCGGAAAAAAGGGGAAAAATTGACGTACCACGATCAAGGAAGAAAACAGAAAATGCAGCAAACAAATAGCAATGTGCAAAAAAAAAAAAAAAAAATCAGCATACTTTGTAACATCCCTGTAAGAAGTGGACAAGAAAACCATTTTTCTTCCTCTGTGTTGAAACCGCCTTCATGCACTTTGTGAGTCCCAACATCAGGGTGAAGTCTATTGATTTTACCTTGGCTTCAGGATACGTCAGATTTCTGGCTACAAATTTCATCTAAACATATCCAGTGTAGAGCAATGTTTCCCCCTCAGCTTTGTAAGCTGTTAGGGTATTGTAGTCATAATGTCTGTATGTCTGCATCTTAGCACTTGGTGTAATGTGGTGTATATTTTCTATACCCTCTAACACAGACATACTATTTTTCAAGACAGTTAAAAGTTACTATGCCTCCCTCCTACCGAAGGAGAGACATAAAGAAATCCCTTTTTCCATGAGTCCATCCATCCACATTTTGTGTCTGGGCTATAATTCACTCGCCCTTCAACTTAGATTAATGAAATGTACACATAAATGCATCTGAACATAAGGCTGTGTCATGTACCAAAAATAGGTCGCTAGGTCCAGTATCTGGGTCATAGTGACATATTCTTGTAAAATCATGTCCGGCCTATAATTCCTTTGCTATGTAACTTAGATTATGAAACTTTACACACAGATGCATCTACACATAAGGGTGTGTCATGCACCAAAAATAGGTCACAAGGTCAAGTATCTGAGTCATAGTGACATTCCTTGTAAAATCGTGCCAGGGCTATAATTCCTTTACTAGTTATGTGAAACTTCACTTACACACATATCTTGACCAAAAGGTGTGTCACCAAAAAAGTAGGTCAGTAGGTCAAGTATCTGGGTCATGGTGATACATGTACATCCATGCAAAACTACATTACACTTCATGCCGGAGCTGTAATTCTGTTGTCCTTGGACTTAGAATCATGAAACTTTACACACCTGTGTATCTGGACACAAGAATGTGGCATGCATAAAAGCAGGTCTCTCAGTCAAGTATCTGGGTCATGGTGATAGGCTATTTTGATTGACTACAGTCATTCCAAAATGAGACCTGTGATTAGCAAGGTTATAAATGAGGCAAGGTTATAAATGAGGCGAGTTGGGCATGGATCCAGCAATCTCTGATTGCCTTTTAATTCCCTTTTCAATAATAAACAAATAGAAGACAGTTTCATGTTCAAATTTAAATGGGACATTTACCAGACATTTTCAACAAACTTTTTTACTGCTGATTTTATTTTAATAAGTTTCATTCATATGCCACAAGACATTCTACAGCCTACCATAAATATAGATCACATCTGAAATTCACAGAATTCAGTCTCAAATTCAGATTCATATACCTGAAACATTATATGAAGGCCTTCAGTTTGGTACCTCATGACCTTGATGCATTTACTACAAAAGTGTGTTGAGTCAGTGACTCTTGTTCTTGACGTCTGCCATCTTTCTTTGTATATTCATTCTGCTCAGAGGATTGTCAAAATAGCCTCATCATGATTTCAGCATCCTTAAACACTGTACAAGTCTTGTCCTGTGTTCTTCAAAGGCTAGCTTTTTAACCTAGTTTCTTGTGTTGAGTTGTGCATATCAGTCTGATGAGGAGTCAATTTTGCAGCCATTAAAGGACATTATGGTTGCTGTAACCCATCTGGGTCCCAAATAAGAAAAGACAATGCATTGTTCAATTGGACCCTGATAATTAAACACTATGTTAGTTTGACTATTTATACATGACATAAGGGACCCATAGGGGATTAAATGGTGACAATAAATTAAAATATAATAAAAAAATAAATAAAATATAAAGTTATTTGATTTGTTAAGGGACATCACCAGCATGGTTCAATGCAGTGATCCTGCCCTGTTACAATTTGAGTATGCAATCAAAATCTTTGGCACAGTATGATGTTGTCAGCGGATGTCTTGGAAAAACTGTATAGATCTACACATTTTGTTTTCTTTGGAACTACGAGCATGCTGCTACTTGAATGAAAGGTCTTTTTAGGAGGACTTTGAGTCTGGAATCATTAGACAAATCCAGACAAGGATGACTTTTGTAGTAATTAACAGGCAGCATTAAAACAGCTAACACTGTAATGGCTGCTATGAAGGTATGATGTTGTGACTTTGGTATATCATGTAGGTTTCCATGTATTTCTGAAATTTATAGTTTAGTTTTAATCAAAATGATAATAGTTTAATTACATTTAATAATTGCAATATGGACAATAGTACTTCCATATGTACATAAGTTAGACACTGACAGGTTAGCTTATGGACAGTAAAGAGTTCGGACTGCGGAATAGGGTAATGACTACTAGGAAGTGGTTCTGGACAAAAAAACAAAAATACAATCTCTAAGTTTTATTTCTTCAACAAAGAAAAGGTGTTTGCAGTTAACAAGAAGAAAATCACTCATGTTTTTGCTGGTACATGCATACAGATAAAATTGGCACTGAAAGGTAACTTAATATCAAATGTTTTGGGTCATATATTTAATGTACACCTGATCTGTAATTTTCTAACCCATGAATTGTTATTGTGTCTTACAGAATTGAAAAAGTGATAGAGGACCTGGAACAGATCAAAGAACAAGTGTCCCAAAGGTACACTGATCACGACCAGGTAGACTTCACAGGCAAGCCTCTGCCTCCACCCCAGCCGCCTGCAGCTATTGAAGGGCCACCTGCAAGGTATATCTCTCATGCATTTCTGCTCTCAATGTGGCTGTGACATGACAGTGTGTGTGTGGACATGAGAACCTTGGCATGGGTATAATGCTATTTTCTTTGATCTCAGTGTGGTCTTGTTCATGGTAATTTAGGTGTGTTTTTGAGGTATTTTCAGGTTTCCAGTCCAGTGGGATCTTATTGTTATTGGCCACTTGTTGCGTGATGTAGTGCTCCTGTTGCACACCTCTAGCCCTTTCCCTCTTAAATTAAAATGGAATGAACAGACTTCCTGGCTATGCTTGGATGCTTGGCACCCAAACATACCAAGGAAACCTGCCGACCTGGAACATTTTATCTTGATGGGTCCCACCTACAATTCTCATTCAAATTATGTTTCCTTACTGGTGAAATTAGTCAAAAAACATTGAAGGAAATTGCATTGCACCACCAGCAGGATTTGGCTGGTTGAAAGGGGTAAGGGTTAATTAGAAGTCCCTTCTAAGAAATACCATTCCTAGGATAGGTCCAAAGTGGCACATAAAGCAGGTTTTTTTTTAAGATGGCATCAGAGACCTCATAAGGCATTAGAGATCTGATAAATGTTGTCCTAAAAGCCAGGGGGGGGGGGGGGGGTCCCTCATCAGTGTGGTTTGGCAGTGAAGAGCCTGCTGTATTCTGATTGGATGAAAGTCTCCATGGTGCTCACATGACTGGTTATAATTGAATACGCTAAGTATTAGTTGATGAAAAATATCAACAGACTCTTGTCACTTAAACTTAGTTTTCACATTAGGTTTGACCCCTTTCATCAAAGTAAAAGTATGTAGTTTCTTCTAAGTTAAATGTTGTGAAGCTACCATATAGTCCAAATCCCAGCCCCTTATATCATGTGATACCTTGATACATGTATTGGCTCCACCTGGTGAACACATGACAAAGTGGTACAGAGATTGCCGCTGTGTCGCTGCTTCTGTGTAGGAGTCCATAAATATGTATACTTTTGGTTTTATCCATATGTATATTTTTCATTCATGTAATAATAAAGATTATAAGACACCTTTGCAAAATGTTATAGGCATTATATTCAACAGGTCTTATTGACATTTCGAAAAAGTGGTAAAAAAGTTTGAAAATGTGTGAAGTAACTCTTGAAACAAATGCCCATGGAACCATTTATTTGTTTTTCCTCAAAGGGAATCGTTCTTATTTTATTGACTTTCTTAAGTGTCCGCTTTTACCTTCAAATACTTTTTCAGGTTTGAAACTTGCTTCAAGTCAAGAGCTTTCTTTGGCATGGGTTGAGCAAATGTCCAAGCCATGCCAAAGTTGTTGACTCAGTCTTTGTTGAAGGGGAAAGGGTTAATGCACAATATAGAAAAAGGGAAATAATACTGGTATGTGAAAAATACAAAGATTAGCAAAATTGATGCCATGAATAAATTTGTTTTTAAAAAGTCAGCCTTAGTCATCGTGTCAGTTTACCTGTTCCACATACCATAGTTAAAAAGAAAGAGAAAGATAGCTTTATACTTTGAGGGGAATCAAGGGGTTTCCTGTGCTGGGATACTGGGCATTTTTATTTAACATACTTGCACACTGGAAGTCCCTACATTTTCCATACTCAGTGCCAAATACTAGACATTATTTCTAAATTTTCTTGTTTTTCCGTACCTTAATGAGCAAATATTACCTGAACCAGCTGAAACTCCCTCCCTTCCCCCTCTCCCCCCCCCCCCTCCAGTAGTAGGCGTCTACAGCCACATATCTCCATTGATGATATGAAATTTGTTATGCACATGTTTATCAAGATATTACTGCCACCTGTTTCATTTTGACCTGATATGAGCATCGCCAGTTGGCACCTCCCACCCCCACCCCCGTGAACACTACAACTGTATCATGAACAAAGGTTGTGTTGAACAAACAAGATGTGGTAACGGCACCGGCAAGTTTGAACAAATTAATAAATTGAAAGGCTATGGTGAGGTTGAGGATTGGAAGGCATACTTAGGAAAGATTGGTGCAGAAGGGTGGAAAGAGAATTTGTGAAAAAAAAAAAAAACAATTAATGGAAAAAAGAACACCAGAAGACAAAGATTTGCTTGACAGCAGATCTGTCTGTGTGGGTGTGAAAAATGTACACATTTTAATAGGAACAATGCATATGCCTTTATATATATATAGCACAAAGATATAAATTTATTTTATATTCAAATCTCTATCTCTAAAAGTCCCATAGACATTAAAATCTTTTATATTGGCCTAATTAGCATTACTGTGTTCATTGAATGCACACGTAGTTCAAACATATAAATTGAAGTTTAATAGCATCACTGTCTCTCATAGTTTTAAAGATATTCAGTATTTTAAACACTGTAATTTTGTATATTGGGCAAAATTTATTTAATTTAAAATCTGACAATTTTCAGTCACTGCTTATTGGATGCATCTATAGCACAAACATGTAAATTGAAGTTGGAGTGGCACCTCTATCAATAATAGTCTTTCAGATTTTTCATCATTTTTAACACTAAAATTTTGTGTATTGGCTGAAATTTGCATAGACTAAAATGTGACAGTTTCAATGACTAGTCATTAGATGCACCCATAGCTCAAACATGTAAATTGAAGTGGGAATAATATTTTTATCTGTAACAGTTTTGAAGATATTCATCATTGTTCAATACTTCAATTTCATGTAGTGGCTGGAATTTACATAAATTAAAATCTGACAGTTTCCAGTCACTATTTATTGGATGCACTCACAGCACAAACATATGAATTGAAATTGGAATGGCATCTCAATCTATAATAGTTTTTAAGGTATTCATCATCATGTAACACTTCATTCTTGTGTGTTGGCCAAAAGTTGCATTAAGTAAAATCTGACAGTGTCCAGAGACTATTTATTAGTAGGTACCCACTAACTGTGTTCAAATGGTCATGCTCAAGCTCAAACTTTCTGCAGAAAAATGGAGGCCCTCTTAGAGGGGTGGTCTATGGTGAGAGGTGCCTGATTGGGGGATGTATAATGTTTTTTGCATGAAGAACTCACTTCTAGTTTACCTTTTTTTCTCCCATTATTTTAAATATCTAACATTCCCTTGAAACTCAAACAGTTCACCGTGACAATCAATTCTTTACTTATCATGTAGTCACTGATATGGACCTTGGTCAGTGGTTTTTACATTGCCTGCATTGCCTGTCTGCAGGTGCCCTTACATGCTGCAATAGCAACTGTACCATGACTTCCGAAGCAATGCAAACTGACTTAGACATGTTGGTACCTGAAACACAGTTTTTTTGTTTTGGTTTTTTTCGTTTTTTTGTTTTTTAAATTTTGTAATGAGGAGTGTAAACATACATTCTCTGTAATAATTCAGACTAAATTTTTGCAGAAAAAAAAACAGCAAGTGGAGTGAGTTCAATAAAATTTCATGCTCATCACAGGTGTGTATACATGTACATGTATACACTCAGCTACAGGACTCTACAGTGACCTTATATTTTATATGTGTTTGATCTGTCTGGCTCAAGTACCTTTTGGTGACCAGGTGAGGAGTGTTGTTATCAGTTGAAATGTGTGTACACAGGGATACCTAGATGTATGACAACAAAGCCCCCATGGGGAAGCAGCTTATTTTAATCGCCGTTGAGCTCTCTTCAGCACACATGTTGTAATCCATTGCTGGCATAAGTAGCATTACAAGTGTATGTGGGTACTACACAAAATACTTGACGAATAGTTGCTATGGAATTTCAGCCAAACAAGGGGACAAGGGCATACAATGACACCATCCACATTAGTAGAATTAAGATGGAATTTTGCCAGAATCGACTTAAGTCTATGGCCTACGTACTTACCTTCCTGCCTACCTACCTACCTACCTACCTACCTACCTACCTACCTACCTACCTACCTACCTACCTACCTACCTACCTACCTACCTACCCACCTACCTACCTATGACTTTTCTGTCACATTTATAAAGTACATGTATGTTTAAGTTTTTCTAGTTACATTAACACCAATTGATTAAGCTAATCATGATTAGCTTGCTTAAGACTGAATAATAATTGAGGAAAAGTTGTTCAGTCTCAGATAAAATTGATTATTTAATTTATTTTATAATAATACATAGGATGAGTATATTGCTAGGCATCATCATCTGCTGGGCTGGTGCTAAACATTAGCCAGTTAGCCACTGGCTAAAAAGGGTGTGAACTGGCTAATAGTTTTTGTCATGATTCAGCCAAACTGGTTAAAGGATGTTGCACATATAAATTAAGATTGTACAAACATAAAATGTGGCTACAAGTTCACAATTTATTACAAAATGATCATTATACATGTACCTAAATCTGGTTCTTTTTGGCAAATAAAATATTCTTGACTTTTTAGCAAAAAATAGCTCATGCAATGAAATTTTTAGAGCTAGCCCCAAGTAGTGCATCCAAAATTTAATTTGGCTAAGTCTGGCCAATAAGTTTTGAGCTAAGTTAGCCAAACTGGCTAAAACAATAAATTTTCTAGTGCCTGCCCAGATCAGTAAAATTTTAAAATTCAATAGAGAAGTTGATATTTTGATTTTTGAACATTTAAAATGTGGCCACTATGCACTCAGCTGGGTGTACAACCATCTACTGCCCACATGGTACACACAACTTTTCATATATACCTTTCAGTCTTAATAAGCACACACTTGATCCCTAATAAGCACATCTCCCCATTTTGATCAAAGAAAGAACCCCAAAATATCCCACAGTTTTCAAACAAGTGGTGGTATTTATTATCACACTTAGGTTCTACAATTTTTTTAACTTTTATTGATGATTTTTTTTTATAGCACACTGTGCGCTTATTAAGATGAGTACAGTATGCAGAAAGCTACATCAAGGGCCAGCTTCACACCAACTATGAAAATCCAGTGCATGTATCGTAACATGGTTATCAAAACCATACCCCAAAATGACGCGAGTTTTCTTTCTTTCTTTCTTTTTTTTTTTTTGGGGGGGGAGTCTGAAAAGTAGGCCAGTTGAAAAGTACCACTGACAAGTAAGGCAAATATTTCTAAGAAGTGCTGTTGCCTCAATAATGGGGCCAAAGAACTAATAGAGAATAATATGGTATTAAGTGTCAGTTAAGCTTCTCCGAATGTCATGAAACCTAGCGAGTTTTCTTTCTTTCTTTCTGTCTTTCTTTCTTTTTTTTTGGGGGGGGATCTGAAATGTAGGCCAGTTGAAAAGTACACTGACAAGTAAGGCAGACTATTTCTAAGAAGTGCTGTTGCCTCAATAATGGGGCCAGAAAACTAATGGAGAATAATATGGTATTAAGTGTCATTTTAGCTTCTCCGAATGTCATGAAACCAAGCTCAGCAGAGTACCTTCAATTGATAAACAAAGCAGTCTGCTTGCATTGACTTTTCTTCCCTAGAGATGTATTCCTCATATTTTTTGGCTAAAATTCCAAAAATTGCTTATTCGGATGGCCCATAAAAAGAGCATTGGTTGTGAATAAAATGCATTAGCATAGACACACTAGTATAAGCATGCATGAACTTGCATAACTGGACTTTTATTAATCTGCAAGCCACTTAATAGGTAACCTATAGGCCAGAATAATACAATAAAAAATCATTTTCCACCAGGTAAAAATCATTTTGAAAGAAAACAAATTGAAAGTGTCCAAGATGGATGATAACACACAAGTCAAGATCTGTCATATTGAATACATGGTGGACCTACTTACACACTTGTGCTCTTTAGCACGTTTTGTTTCGCCATTTCACAGTACTTGTTTGATAAGAAGATTTATTTCTGTATTGAGCCCATGTAAGTCCACCAAATTGACATAGCAGCGGACAAACCAGTATATACACAATCATCAAGTGGGATTTGATAAACTCTCACTTATGCATACTTATGCTTAATATGCATTTTGTCTTGACCAAAGAGCTTTCAATCAAGTGCCGACATGCCTCGCCTGTATTTAGTGGCTCTTGCATCATCGTAAAAAAAAAAAAAACAAAGACCAACTCGGAATGAAAATAGTGAAAAAGTTTCCACAGCTGTATGAAGAAACACAACCTGAGTTCTGTGGTCAAATTACCTGCTGCATGGTCACTGTGGTGGGAGCCAAGTCACATTTACAACAGCAAAATATTTTGACCTGTTGGATACAGGGATTAGCCCATACATATGGTTACTTTCTGGTTGACCTATAGGGGCTAGAGCTGCCCCGCAGCTAATGTAAATGTGTCTTATTAAGGGTGAGTCAATAGTTTTCCTTGGCAGTGGTCTGGGCACAAAGCACCCTGGCATTGCCAGGGAAAGAAGTTGACCTGGGGCATATTGTCTTGACAGGTTTCATCCACAATTGTCATTAATATTGTTTTTACTACTGTTGATATGAGTCTAATACAGTGAAGCAGATGATGTTTGACCAGCAGTGAGAAGCCCCCTGATCTCTTAAGTGCCCCCATCGTCTGAAGTCCAAAATAAATGCACATCACTTAATATTATCAAGTTTATCATGATTTGTTAATTTAGCTTGATCATTATTAAATGTTTCAAACACAAGTTGACAATTGAGGCTCAGTTTAGCTCCATTGCCTTAGCGTTTTAGGTCCTTGCAGTGAATTACAACACTCCCTTGTTTATGAGGCCGCTCCAAGTGCACCAGACATGTGGTTTTCTTAAAGAGGTGGCCTCTCTCGGGGGGGGGGGGGGGGGATAAATACTGTAATTGCTGCATAGAGAGTGGCCTCTGCGGGGGAGGGTGCATTCTTGTCAGTTAGTTTGGTCTTGTACATGTATAAAAGGAGGACCTCTGAATATGGAAATCTGTATTTCCATCAGGAAAATGCTAGTGACAGACAGGGATGTTTTGTACAGGGACAAAGAAAGTTTTAACTCTTTCAGTGCCAATCATATCTGAAGTCAATTTACTAAAGTGAAATTAGTCTGAATTATCGTTAAGATCTCAGATTCATATTCCTCATAAAAAGATCTTTCATTCAAGTACCAGCGTGCCAATAGTTCCAGAGTAAATATCCCAAGTCAACAGCTTTTCTTGGCCCCCAATGCGTCAAGAAAATCTGTTGACTCAGTCCAAAATTTGGCACTTAAAGAGTTAATCCTACCACATTCTTGACTGACCTGTTGTCACATTCAGCTCAGATTCTATGGGTGAAGCAGCATGTCGGCAAGTTGTCTGTTCTGTCATGCAAAATCTCCATGTTGTCTCACAGAGTATTACTTTTCTGTCACAGTGACGTGTCTCGAGAGGACATTTCCATGCTGCAGTCTCGTATGCTTGGCCTGGAGGAGCAGCTCTCGGAGCAGTCTGACCAGTTGCGCCACCTGACAAAACTTCTACAGCAGACTCTACAGACGCCCCGCATGCAGCCACGTGTTGCCTTCCACCGTCCCCCATCCTCACCGCAGATCGAGATTCAAGAAGCGCGTGATGAGAGGGACTCCCACACTTGAGATTTAAGAAATATTGTGCTATCACTTTTTGACTGTCTCAAAGGTTGTGATATAATTGAATCCTGACGCTTTTGTATTCATGTTGACATATGGTCAGGTATACAGAATTTATGTTGAAGGACCAATACGCTTTTATTGATTGATTGTTTATTCAGCACCAGAACAGTATACAGAGGCACATACATATATCAAATTTGATAAGTGGTATTTTGTAGTTAATATTTTCTATGGGACAAAATTTGACTGAGAAACTTTCAAGATGTCTGGATGTGAATTGACCATGAATGACAAAAGAAGATGAGTGAGCAGGTTTTCTCTTGATGTTTATAACTGTCATGTAAACAACCAACACAGGGTGTAAACAATGTTGGCTTTGGCCTTGTATGCATTTAGTATTGCACCCTCAGCAATTTATCCAAATACATTGTACATGTATACAAAAAAAAAAAATGACAGGCATTTTCTTTTACTTTGTCATGGAATATTTACAGGCAGAAGGCATTTTTATACTGTTCAGATGCTGGTCCCCTGCAGGACATAGGTTGATGTGGTATCTTTGTGTCAGGCTACCAGAATATGATTGTAGATCCTTGATTTTCATATGAGTTCACCTTTTAGTGCTTCCTCATCATAACATTACTCACTAAGAGTGAGAGGAAAATCATGTCTGCCATACCTCCCACTGAAGTACTTTTCTTCACACTTCAGTTATTAATACTCTCATGTTGGGGTCTGCTTATATGACCCCTGTCAAGGTACATTGCCATCAGGGTCTGCGTAGATGCGGTCTAACACTCTGGTTGCCATAGCAACCATAGAAAATTGAGTTTTGAATATTAAAAAAGGCAAAAAAAAATTTTGCTAAAATTTGAAGAAAGGAAATGTTAATTGGATGTTTAGGAAATTGAATAATACCACTTGTAAAGGGCTTCAACTGGTAAAATTTGTATTTCTGACGAAAAAAAAGGAATTTTTTAAAGAAAATTGATTGCAGTGGCAACCATCTATTTGGGCAAATACTACAATGCCAACTTATTATAAAGAAAAGTGCACTATGTTTACTGTTGCAACAATTTTTTTGTATGTAGCATTTGACAAGTAAAGTATAAAAATTATGAAAATTGGCAGAAGTAAAATGTTCAGAATATCTCACTAAAATTGACTTCAGATCAGCAGACACAGACTGCAGAATGGCCACATACACCGTACAAACTTGAAAGTGTTAGATGTCCCCTCATTATCAGTAGTCTTATGTAACATGGTCTTGTGTCTGTGAATACCATCACCAATATTTTTAAGAGGTATCGGTGTATATTTATGTTAAACTTATGATGCTTTGTCACGATGTTACAGCTTGTAAATACTGTTTGAAATGAGGCTTCATTTTGATATTAATTAGTCCCAGTTGCCTGCTGCGTGATGTTCGTGCCTTGTTCACTTGACAATCACTTAACAGGGAGACGGTTTTAACTCCCATTAACATGAGTGCAGTTTGGACAGCTTTGTCTTAAATTGTATTTTAGTCCCACAAACTTCTGTGATTTTTTTCTTTTTTTTTTTTTCTTTTTTTTTTAACTTGCATAATGTTTGCCTGCTCAGCAGATGCTCCCTGGCAGGGTATTTTGACTGCAGTAATTTCCCTTCAGGTGGTGGAACCAGTAAAACAATATTGGGTCACAGCAGGGAAGGCAATAGCCTTGGCTTTAAAACATTTCCCATATACATATATGTGTACAAATTATAGGGATTTTGTTTTTACTTTTTATAGTGAATTTGTGTGAAATTATAACTCAACACTGATCGTAAGTGTATATATTCTGCGCCAATAATGTAAAGTAAATGACCAGGGTATATGTACACATTTTTATAAGATTTGACTCATTTGGAGTACCAATTAACAGGTGCTGTAATATAATTGTACATAATTATTAAAGTCAGGTACTGTACAGGACTATCAGACCAAAGGCTGTCTGATCAGAATAGCATTGCCTGTAGCATAGATACATATTATATGTAACAATTGAACTACATTCTCAGGTTGCGAGCAGATATTGATATACTGTTGCAAATTGTGTAATAGCATGTGCATACAGCACCTTGTAGGTGTCTGTCCTGAATGAAAAGGTTTGTCTGTGCAGCCATGGCCCTACAGCACTGTCATCAATACACACAGTGACATACGTACCAACTCCAGCATTCATGTGAGCGTGGAGTCCGTTTGCCTGGCAAATATGTGTGCTCATTTTTGGGCCTCGATCATGGGTTATTTTTGGTTTAAGATATAAACCCTCTCTCATGTATTTCATTGTTGAAGGTGCATGCTGTTCTCTAATTTTAGTGCCACAGACCTATTCCAATGGGAGAAAAAAAAAGACAAATGCTGCTCAATATAACCTGGTGTTTTCATCTTTAAATATAGAGAGCTTTATGGACCCCTGACATTTTTCAAGCTGATTTAATATTTCATTAGATAGATATCTCCATTTGATGAAAATTAAGGCAAATAAAGTAAAAATTGGGTGCAGTTTTTATTTGATTTTTAGTGTTGACAAGGAGACCTGATGTTAACTCTTTGCCAGTTCAAATGAGGGGGAGTCAACAGCTTTCGTTTACTGGGCACTTAGCTCCCAACCCATGCCAAGGAACGATGTTGACCAAGGGTATCTTGCCCTTACAGGTCTGATCCATAATTTTCTTTCAAAATGTTTGCTGGCAAACAAAAATGGAAGGAAAATCATCCAAGCAGATGATGTTTGACGTCACTTTCTTTCTTGGGGATTTGGCTGACAAAGGGTTAAAATCAAATCGTCCACATCAATATTTTTGTTAACATTATGCGTTCAATTTGCATAAACATTTTACACCATTTCAAGGGTTAATTTTTAATTTACACTGTATCTTTTTTTTAACTTGTTCTTCAACCCTTGGAGTTTGATGTGGTTTTAATTTTATGTATATGTGTTGATGTGTTTGTCCCATGATTCTTGGAAAGTTGTTTTATATTCATACATTCAGGGTCAGCCCTAGGGCAACAAGAAGGAAACGAATAACATGTTGCATAATGCATACATAATGGCCTCAGTCACATCTGGTCTTGTGTCATCTATACATATGCATACATGTAGTGGTGGGAGTCAATAGTGAATGAAAAACCGTCCATTCAAAAGCAGATTAACACAGTTCGATATGTCCATGGGCAGATGCTTTTGTATCAACTATGAGAATCCTTTCAATGGCGAGTGAGTGTATCATTGAGCCTACAGCTTGCTTTGGTGGTGTGTGGGTTGTGCTTACAGTGCCTGACCCACACCAAGGAAAGCTGTTCACCCACAGCAGGTTATCATGATGGTTCTCGTCTACAATTTTCGTTCAAATTCTATTTTATTACCATCAAAATTAGTCACAAACAATGAAGCAGACGACATTTCATCACCAGCCAGTTTTGGTCAGTTTATGTGAAGGATCAAAGGTTTAAACAAGCGTGGTATTTACTGTGAAGCACTGTCCTTCTCAGATTTTGTTCAGTTCCGATGCAATGAAGATTCTCATGAGGTAAAGATGAACTGGTTTAGCTGAGCACTGACTCAAACAGTAGCATGTTGCATTGAAAGTGCAGTAGAATGTTGCTCAAAAGACCACCTGTATAGGACCACCTTTTGCTTCATATAACATTCAATATGTAGTAGTCCCTCTTTTGAGATACCATCCCTAGTGTCATCCAAGAAGTGGTCACATAAAGCAGGTGGTCTCCCAAAGGAGGTTTGACTGTTTCACCATCTGCCCAACAACTAACCAGTACTTTGAATTCCCATCCACAATTTATATTCAAACACGATTGATGTACACATATTAAGCCCCATTCCATTTTGCAATCGTGTTAAATCATTTGTTGGTAATATAAACATATTTTGGATTTGTAAACTCATTTTGACAAATTATTTTACCAATCTTGTACAAAATAGGTAGGCTTTATTTGCCTGAAATAAGGAATATGTGGTGGACAGGTGGTCTTTTGGGGTTATTTTGGGTGGTCACTGCTCAAATTCTGCAGGTGGTCTCCCAAAAGAGGTACATTATCTTTAGAAGGTACTTTTGCACAGTGAAAATGCTCACAAAAGGCAGGTGGTCTTCCAAACGAGGGGTCTTTCAAAAGAGGAAGTATTGTAATGTATATTTCCTATGAAAGGGGAGTTGGTGTGAGACAGAACACTGCAGGCAGCCACGACGGGCATTCTCACAAGACAGGTTTACTTCACCTCAAGTTCCTATGTATCACTCGACTGTTGCAAATTTGTGAAATTCTCAAGTTGAGCATGCTGATGCTGAAGAATCATCATGTTGAATTATTGTGGTTGCCAACAAATAGAAAAATAATGTAGATTGGAAAGTGAGGGGCCATGCACCCCTTGATTTTAAAGACAAAAAGAAATGGTTTTTGTTGGAGGAAATATCACTTGAGCTAGCATGTTAAAGGGTAGATTATTACTTTCAGTTGTCATAAGACACTTCTACTGCATCAGAAAACAGCCTCCTGGATTAAACTGCAGCTGTCCAATCACAGCACTTTACAGGGTTAAATAAGCATTTGATTGGATCAATAGCATTTGTCAGGATCCAATGGCTCTCAACAGGGTCAAATGATATTTTATCTGAACCAATCACATGGTGCTGGACAAAATGGCAGTGGCATCATGTAGCATAAGAATAATTATGATCACCAAATACATGTATGGTTTGTGTATGATATTCAAGATTCAAAGAATGTACAAATGGAGTGCAAATAGCCAATGTGATACAGTTTTTATATTGACTGGTTATGATTAAAGTCAGGTACTGTACAGGTATAATGTGTATTGAGCCAATCAAAAACAAAGAATTTGTAATGAGAATATATGCCATTGTAAATATATTGAATTTTTGTCATAATAATTGCATATACATGTAGGAAGCTTTTTTTTCTGGTTTAATGTATCTGTATTCCAGACTTCGTGATAACAGTGTGCTGGTTGGGTCAATCAAATTTTAAGAGCCAAAACAAGAGAACAGGCAAGTTGAGTCTGTAACCAACATGCTACCCCCCCCCCCCCCACACACACACACACCACCACCACCAAAAAACAGAATATAGATAAATAAATCATTAATAAATTTTAAAAGGATAAATAAAATAAAAATCAATCCTTTTCTGAGGCCAGGGAGAGTAAGCACGACAATTACTCTTTGGTGGTAACTGTATAGTTTCTCCCAACAAAATCTTTGGCCATAATTTTATTAAATATTTTAAGGCATATATAGCTCTGGACCTTTTGCAGATGGTGTACCACTTATTAGTTTCCTGCTTTGATGGTGCCCTGGTTACTTGTAATAATCAGATATATTTATACGGGGAGGGATTAAAGCTCAGATTCATTTCTTTAGATTTGTTCTGTCATTAAAGCCAAAATTAACCCTGGTTAAAAACAAAAGTCAAAATTGTAATAGCGAGTGAAGCTTGCTTTTATGGCTACATATGGAAATGTTGAAATTAGAAAACTAGCAAAGCCAGCGAGTTGCTGGGTTGGGTTTGAATTTTCTTCGCAATGGCGGCCGTCATGGATCAGCTGGATGAGTTAAGATGTGTTGTTTGTTCTTATTGGCTGCCATTGCCTTTTATGCAAAGTGACCAATGAGGTTGAACAGCTCATCATGACTTGCTGTTGGTCAATGCAGGTTTCAGGCATTCAGCAGAAAAAGAAAAAAAACACACGAAAAAATGCTAACCCGCGGTCCAGTTAAAACAAATTAATTAAATTGGTCGGTTTAAATTCTTCAACTGAGCGTTAAAAATCAGGAATGATTCCATTGAAATTCAGATTGTATGATGCAATATGAATGAGGCTGCCCAGACTGAGTCCAGTCCCAACATTACCCCAACCCGACAAAAGCTTCGCCCACATTTGGCTACACTCATTACATATTATAAGCTTAACAAGAGAAGGTCAATAGAGACTACATGTACACCTATCAGATCTGTGGAACTAAAAAATATGTTAATTGGTTGTAAGTATATTATATGTGAGATACAGATTTGCCTCGGAGGCTGCCATATTGCCAAAAATATTACCCTTAATGCAATAGTGAGCCTCTTACAGCTAGGTTTGGTATATTTACTGTGATTGGTAGTCTGAGTTGTATAATTCCTGGTGACTAATAAGGCACAAGGTAAGTTTAAAGTAGTCTTGATTAAATGCAATGGATTTATCACAGAAATTCCTGCATGGTGGAAAAAGTTGCCATCAATGTTACATTATTCATGGAATTGATATGTGATGTTCATTTCCAGTTTTCAAGATAAACTGTTGCACACTTTTTTGGGGGGTAGGGAGTGGGGGGGGGGTGGAGGGTCATAACTAAAGTAGTACTGCAGTTCTTATATGCAGTATGTTTGAATCTTCATGTTCATAAGTCACACTCTCAATGAGTCTCCTGGGAAGTTTTGCATTAATTGTTTTTGCAGAGTTGTCCTTGGGTTTGAAAGATAGTTTCATTTTCTGTACCCACATGGATGATTGTTTTTTATTGGTTTAAAATTTCAAATTTTGTGCAGATCATGCTGAATACCATTCCTAATAAGTTCAGAAATGTGCAGAATGCATCGTATTGTTACGCTTGTGATACACTGATTACAAATATACTGTGAATAAAAACAAAATTTATTCCCAAAGGTATCAAGGGGGCGGTCATTATTTACCGGGGGGGGGGGGGGGGGGGGGGCTAGGGATGTTGGGATAGGGTATCATCGATTCATAGATTTTGTGGGCCCCCCTATAAAAACCAACAAGAATTTGTGTCTCCCCCCAGCAAGTCTGCAGAATTTTGTGAGCCCCCACCCCCTGCCTTGTACTGGTTGTTGTTGTATGACTTTGTTAAACTGATCCACAATTTGATGACACTGTTGGTGGGGGTGGGCCAATTCTATTACACCCCCCCCCCATGTCAGTCATTTTGTGACCCCCCCATTAATAGCATGTGTAATTTTGTGCCCCCCCAATTGGGTAGAGAAATTTTGTGACCCCCCCCCCCCCTTGGTAAATAATGACTACCCCCCCAATGAAGTGTGGTGTGTGACTGGAGGTACTTTCTCTTTTGGCAGTTTTGGACACTATCAGTGCCACTTGTGGTGTTCATTACTCATGTTATCTGATCAGTCAGTCATGCATCAAACAGAACTTTATTACCTTGGGTTTGTCTGCAAACCCCTGGTGAAACTTGGATTATGGTATTAGCATGGAGAAATCATCATGTTAAAAGTAAAAGAAAAGATATTAATATAGATTGATCATAAGAATTCTCTATGGCCTTATATGTGATATACTTTGTTTTTTGCTTTGTTATGTGTGGGGCTAAAAATAAAATTGCAATCTTTGAGCTGTACCTTGTGAAAGATCATAGTGCAATGAAAACAGGGTATGTAAAATCCAGACGAGACTGGACTAACAAGGTTGTCATGGTAGAGTGGATTCTACTTTCACTTTATGGCTAGGTCTACTGGAGCAGTAAATGGTCCATTTCGTGAAATCTCGCTACCAGAACTTCCATCTATGGATGTTAATTATCTACATGTGATCTTAAATTGTGCACTGCTGGAGAATGAAAATACATACAGGTGTCATGGCTGGTTGGTGTATGTGCTTGAGTGACCACCACAACCACCTTGTATTATCATTATTATTTTATTATTTTTTGCATCCCTGTATTGCAGAATTAATGATCATTACAACTTGTGACGTCCAGGAAACGTTGTCCTCTCATGGGACGGGTGGGGTCCCGTTTGACTGAAAACTGTGATACATGTAATTGCTTATAACATTGCAGTTTCCAAAAGGTTTGAATTAAAATCAAGATAATGACTCAATCCAGGTATATCTATGATGATTCACAAATAATTTACAAATGATAGACTCACATAGGCATACTGATATGTTCTCATATGTTTTAAGCTCTGCTGACCAAAGGCCCCAGAGCTTATGCCATCAGTCATGTCTGTCCATCCTTCTGTCCGTCACAAAATACAACACTCATTCCAAGACACTAACAGATTATATTAATCTATAGATTTGGGTAGGGCTAACATAGAAGTGGTGGTAGGGCGATAGTTGATATACCATAAGTTAACTTAAACCCAGCTGGAGATTTTCTCTGGTCTGTCTACAGTCAGAAACCACCATTCATTGTTTGCTCCTCCTATTTCATCACTTGCGTGTAGAGGTGACTGTTGTCAATTACCTTAAACAATCACTTCATGATCATTGTTAGTACAAAAGTGTAACATACCAGAGACATCCATCATTCCTCGGTCCATTCATTTGTGAACTTTTTTGCTTGTGAAGGCAATACAGTCCACAGTTTTCAAGATAGCCCCCATATAACTTTCAGGACTTACCAAGTATATGAAAATCTAGGTCTAGTTTGATATTGGTGGTGCCACCTACAATATTATTGTAATATATGAATCAAAATGTGAAAATCTTGTGACCGCTTTAGCATCCTTCATGTTTGATAGATTTTCATGAAATTTAGCGGGATTGTGGAGGAAGTCGAAATCTCAGAAATTATGAGCCAAAATGTGTTTAACAATATAAAACTGTACTGGTGACCTACTTTTTTGGTCACCTTGACCCAATGATTGTGCGACCTTGACCTACTGTAAGATCATTAAGCACTTAAGAAAAGAACATTTAATTCAATATCTTGATAAAGAATAAAGTGAACAATGCCAAATGAAGCAGAAATGTGTACCTTGTGGAAGTTTGATATTGCATAATATGGATGACCTTGATTATTTTGTCAAGGTTATGGAGGGAATACATTTCAGGGAATGATTTTTTGGTGGTGGTGGTCAGCAGAGCATTAGGCCCATGGGCCCCTTGTTTATTAATGTAGTTCCATTACTGGAAAGTCTGGGTGTGTCTGCTTCTTCGCCAGTGTGGTTTTAAATGAAAAATTATCATGAGAATGCTCTCTTTTTTGTAAGAAATGAGGAAGTCATGTTCCAAAATGAAATGAAAGTAAGATATTTCATGTGAAAAGTATAAGCAGCATACATCAGTGTGCTTATATGTGCTTTTGGTTGAATACTAGGACATTCATTTTCTCAGCCTTGTTGCTGAAATTGACCTGTAATTATATATATATATATATATATATATAGTATCGCATACTTTATGCCACAATTTAAGCAGCAATCTAAACACATGTAAGAAGTCAACTTTATTGATCAATCCGAGATGTAGAGTTGTCTTCTCTCCACTGCTTTATTTGATTCAGCAAAATGCAATGCGTGTATTTTGCATGTTTGAGAAATTGATTCATTTTGCTGCTGGTTCAATATTGAAATAGAAACAGACCAGAAATACCCGAGGAGTACATGTACTATATTTGCATATTGATTAAAGTGTTGTTGGTATTGAAAATCCGTCCATCTCCATATGTTAACATGGCAAATGAAAGATGGAAATACTTAATTGAATTGTGCCTAGCCCTTTCAAGCTGTTAAGTATTGCTTGTACAGTGATACTTTTATAAGCCCACTCCAAGTGCACCAGAAATGTGGCCATATAAGTGGGGTGGCCTTTTTTGAAGGAAAATAAAATGAAAGTGGCCTTTGTAGAGGGGGTGGCGTGTCAGGATGGGGGGGGGGGGGGGCGGAGAGAGGGGGAAGCATGGTTGTCATAATTTGTCTAGAGCTGGTGTGACTGCAAAATTTAATTGACCCCTTCTTGGACAAATTAAGACAGAGTCAATAGCTTTACTTGCCACACTCTGAGTATCAAGGAAAGCTGTTGACTCAGGGTGTATGATTTTGTAGAATATTTCTTACAAACTGCGTACAGAATTTTAATAGAAAAAAAATCTACTTGAAGTTACATGGATGTGCAGATCTGGGCACTTGGAGGCATTTTGATCATAAGAGTGAAAGGTCTGAATGAATTGAATGATAGCCTTCCACTGAAGGACCTTTATGATGATTCTTTTACTGAGGTTGCTGTGACTATGTAAATCAGGGACCAATAAATTGTCTTATTTCGTACATTGTAATATATTGTGGTGAATTTCTTTTGAGTTCCGGACCTGATTGATGGACAAAGCTCAGGGATATTTCAATTTTTGTTACTTCAGTCAGTTGAGGTTATGTGCTGGGTCTTTGTCCACCTTCTGTCATCCACAATTGACATTTTAAACTTCTGCAAAAACATCAGCTGGATCCCCTTCAAATATTGTTGTTGAGATTCTATCATGGGTGAGTGTACTAGGTTTATTCAAATAGTCTTGCTGCAATGATTTTTAGATTTTGTATTATTTGGTTTAAATCTGAAAGAAATCCGCAAAACCACTGGGTTAATTGCTTCAAATTGCATTGGGACACGTCTGGGGACCCCTAGACCTAAAGTGTTGACCAAGTGGCGCATTTTTAGCTCAGCTGACTTGTCAGTCATCTGAGTTTTTGTGAGGGTCTGTCGTCCGTCTCTCCGTCGTCCGTCCGCAATTCACATTTTCGACTTCTTCTCCAAAACCGTCCCCAGTCAAATTTACGTTAAACTTGGTAGGAATGGACCTTGGATGGGTCTCTACCAAGTTTGTTCAAATGGTCATGCTCCAGTGATTTTTGGAATTTTTTGGGCGGGTCTCTTTTGGGGCAAATCTTTAAAAATCTTCTTCTCTGAAACCGCTCACCCAATTGCTTTGATATTACACAGAAACACTTCTAGGGACTCCTAGTTCTTGGTTTGTTCACCAGGTGGTGCTGCAATTTTTTTGTCCAAATTTGTATGATTTTTTGTGTGTTATTGCTATTTTTGACTTCTTCTCTAGAACCATCTCTCAGATTAATCTTAAACTTGGTGGATATGTTCCTTGTGAAAGGGTCAAACAAATGTGTTCACTAGGTGGCACTGCTGTGGATTCCTGATTTCTAATGATTTTTTTCAATTCGGGTACTTATCAGTAATTGCATATTTTCTATTGATTACTATGTAAGTCAATGGTCATTATCATGCTAATTCACATTTTGGACTTATCAGAAGAAACTCTCAGATTGATTTAAAACGTGGTGGCAATGTACCGTGGGTGGGTCTCTACCAACCTTGTTTGAATGGTCATGCTCCAGTGATTTTTTTATTTTTTCATGATTTTGTTTGGTGAAAATCTTTAAAAAAGTTGTAATAGGAAAATTTAACATAATGGTTGTAACCTAAATATTTTCCCCCATATTTTTTTAACCTTGGTAGGGATGTACCTTTGATAAGTGTCTACCTATTTTGTGCAAATAGTCATGCTCCAGTGATGTTTGGACCTTGACCTCATGCCCAAGGTGACAGGACAACTGACACTAAATTCATTGTTCACTTGAGATCTGTTTTGAGTTAGGACCTTGATGTTGCACATGTTAATGTTTCTCTATGAAGGTCATGCTTGGACAGAATGTGAGTGACGTTGACTTCATTTCTGGGGTCACAGCGCAACATACATGAATTTTACTCTTCACTATAACTTGAGAACTAATTGAAGTGGGACCTTGATGTTGCACATGTTAGTGTTCTATAAAAGTCAGACCTACTCAGAACATGGGTGACCTTGATCCTATCCCAAGTTCATGGAGCTGCAAGCGTGATCAATGTCTAGGTCAGCTGGACATGGACTGTTCACACAGCCCTCTTAATTTTTTTTGGGTGGGTGGGGGGGGGGCGATTTTTTGTGTATATTCACTTTCTCCGAAAATGTCACTCAGATTGTGCTGAAACTGAAGGTTCAAACAAAGCTGTTTACGAGGTGCTGATACTATGGACCCCTGATTTTCGAGGAATTTTTCAACTTTGGTACTTGTTGGTTGATGCGTGCATTCCTATTGATTACAATGTAAGTCAATGGAGACTCCTATGGTGACTGCCATTTTTGACTTGTTCCCCAAAACTTCAGCAAAATTTACTTTAAACTTGATGGGGATGTACCATGGTGGGTCCCTGCTAAGTTTTTAGAATGGTCAGTCATCTCTTGTCCATCCGCAAAACCCACCAGTTTCCTTGTATGGGTGACTGCATGTTTCAAGTCAGAAATGAAATTTATTTGTTCATATTTTTACTGTAAGATGAATACTCTTGAAACGCTACTTTCGGCTATGTTAGCTTTGCTGTCATTGTTGGGTTGAAATTTTGAATGTGGGTCATGTTTTTCTGAACTATTGAAGATTTTTGTGTGGAAATATTCAGTTTCTCCGTGACATCTGTCCGTTGTCATAGTCATCCATTCACATTTCACATTTGTTACTTCTCCAAAACCATTGATCAGATCCTCTTCAAACTTAGTGCAGATCTACCTGGGGTGGGTCTCTACCAAGGTTGTTCAACTGGTCTCAAATGAATTATGGATTTTACATGATTTTTTTTGTTCATTTTGGTAAAATCTTGAAAAATCTAGGAAACCACTTTACCAATAGCTTCGAAATTGCATAGGGGCCCTTCTGGGGATTCCTAGACTTAATTTGTTCAACAAGTGGCACCGAATTTTTTTCTGTTCCTTTCAACAAATTTTTGTATGTCTTTTATATCACCTTTGATTATTTGAATTTTCATGTATTTTACTTAAAACAATTTCGCAACCGAGTGTCAGATACGCTATTCTATTGACTAAAGTTTTGAACATATTTTGAACAAACTTTTATGAAAAATGCTATAACTTTTATTCAATATTTGTTAGATACACAGTGGTCAGTAACTTGCATACTAGCTTTGACAGCATCTATATTTCTTGTACTTTTACAGAAAGTCGAAATTTGAAGTTTCACGTGTTCAGTTGCTCAATACTCATACATTTAACGTGTCTGACGCCTTTTAAAGATATCATGGTTTGTCTGCATCAAATTGCTTCCCTTTTAAACTAAATATTTGGATCCAGTCTTGGAATAAATATTGGCATCCCACTCTGGTATTATCTTGATGAAAATACTAAAACACACACACACACACACACACACACACACACACACACACACACACACACACACACACACTGACCCAGCCTTAATTCTTGTATGCGTGTGTGTGCGTGCGTGAGGGTATCAGTATACTGTCCCTACGACCGATATCGATTGTATTGCCCCTCAGTCTCGGCATTCGATGCGTCATTAAGGCAGTCTCATTACACGATCACTTACAAAATGATACATGTTTCGCTTTTTAGAGTTTCGGTTACCCTGGAAGGGTACTCGAAAAATTTAAGATTCGAGATACCTTCATTACACTAAAACCATATCAACAAAATAATCGTGCTAAAGATGTTAGATGGGGTCAGTCCCTTTGAGGCTATTTAGCTATCAAGGAAGCCACCTTGATGGGAAAAGCTCACAGTACGGAAGTCTGAGGAAGCAGAATTACGAAACAGGTGCAATATTGTTCAAGTTCCAGGCAAGTAATTCTTTATCCACCATGCTTAAATGCATTGAGGAATGCACATGTATGATATTACATTGCAGATATAACATTTGTCCTTATACATGTATATATTAAACTTATCAAAAAGAAGAAAAAATCACATGAAGAAAAAAATCCCTGTTTATCAGATGGCAATGCTTTTTTTTCTTTTTTTTTTTTTTCTTGTGCTACCACGTCTTCGTGTTTTGTTTGGTTGATTTTAATTCCTTCTACGACATTTATGTGTTACTAGACGCTGGTTGAAATAGTCTATTATTTATATATATTCGAAACTATTTGTTAACAATACTGTCGTCGAATTTTAATTATTGATGAAGATGTCACCTCATTTCAAAAGTTTTCTTCTTTTAATAATGGCCCAGAATGCGCGTGGTACTTGCTATGACTTATTCATTATGTCTCTGTGCCAACACAGGCGTATTGTTTTTCTAGGAAGGTCATTTGGACTTTGAAATTTACATCCAGCCATAAGCTTAATGTAATGTGAAGTACTAAAGGATAAAAGTAGCATTTAATATTTGCAACTTTTGACAGATTTGCTTTGAAGCAAATCTTTTCTAATTCTTGTTGCTTTCTCTCACCAGGGACCTGTTATAACAGGTCCCTGCTCTCACAAAGAGGAAATTCTGGACCTTTTGTGTCCCCGTGCTAATATACCATAGCATGGGAGGAGTGTGGCAGAGTTGTAGGGGCCTATATTGTTGCCACGGCATTTTAGGAAGGTATTCTTCGAGCTTGTCTGAGGTAAGCTAGACCCTGGCAGAGTCAGTGCAAGCATAGCTATTGTATACTGCACATTTTTGAAACTTACATGTAACCTCTAAAGGTCGAAGGTCAAGGTCATTTGGACCCTTGAAAGTTTCATCCAGTCACAACCTGGCCAATTTCTAACCAATTCTAATCATACTGGACTCAAATTGTAGGTATTGCAACACTGTAGTTTTTATTAGAACATGTCACCTCAAAAGGGCAAAGGTCAAGGTGATTTGGCCCTTTGATAGTTTCATCTTGTCATAACTTGGTCAATTTTCATCCAATTCGGTTCATGTTGGGATTAAATTGTGGGTATTGTAACACTGTGCACTTTACATGTGACCTGTAAAGGTCAAAGGTCAAAGGTCATTTGGACTTTGAAATTTGCATCCAGCCATAAGCTTAATGTGATGTGAAGTACCAAAGGATAAAAGCTGTAGCATTTAATATTGACAACTTTTGAAGGCACAGAGACAGATTTGCTTTGAAGCAAATCTTTTTTCTAGTTTATTTCATTTTCATCCGAATACTTATATTCGGTAGTTCCTCAGAAAAATTTTGCGTAAGAGTCCAGGTTTTTAATATTTGTAACGTACTGAGATGAGCACTATCAACAGCGAAAAATGACTGGACGATAAAGGTTTGATACTTCAAACAGGTCATTAATATAGATTATGAACGGCAGTTGGCCAAGTAAAGATCTTTCGGGCATTCCTGTCGAAATATCCGATAGAGATGACTTTCAAAGCGGTTAATGACGTACATCTCATAAATGGTCATGGAATCCGTGTGCGTTTTTTTTTTTTTTTTGTTTTTGTTTTTGTTTTTGTTTTTTTTACGCCAATATTAACCGTCACGGGGCATAGATCAAATTTTGTATTATATGGAAGCTGTGTTGTTCTTGCAATTATGATGAGTCACACGAGTTTGAACCAACAGCAGTGACAGGTGTTTAAACGATCGCACATAGAAGACGTCGATTATGACATTATACGCGCGTGAGCTACTTACAACACAGATGATGTGGCCTGGCGCTCCTTTTTTTTCTGCATTTTCACAAATGGCCTTATTTCCTGTGATCCGAATGAATCCATTTGTTGTTGTGGATGTCTTTCATCTCAAATTGATGACAAAGGACTCATAAATTATAAAGGTTACTGAGTTTTTCATACTATAAAGTGTACCTTTGCATGCTTATTTTGCATGAATACCGCATCGATGATCAATGAATAAGTTTTTGATTGTTTGTTTTCAGATTGGGAATGCTTTTGACAATTCTTGCAGACGCCTTGTTGAAAACATTGGTTTGGACATTGTTGCGTTTTTTTTCATCCCAACTTACTGCCACTTTATGTTAAACTATGATACAAAATTTTCGAAATAAAAACGTTGAATGCGACATCATCGTTGCGATTTTCGGACCTATTTGTGTACAGTGACCAACTATGTTCATTTTTAATTTCCCTATGCATTTTGTGGCAGTAAAGCGATAGACGCACCCACTCAGCGTGCCAAGAGCTCATTATTGACCTCCTGGTCAGCCTGCAGAAGTCCATGTTTGTCTTGGTTGTTTGGCTACTTCCATCACCACAACTATTGGAAGCAACCCTTGCATCCTGCAGTTACGCGCGACTTTAACTCTTTCAGTACCAAGTTTTTGAATGAGTCAGTTGCTTTCCTCTATATAATTTAATTATCACTGATTCACCTGGACTCTTCCTAGATTAGATTGTGGTATTTTTAATCCTATTTCAAATTCAGACCATTCCATGATCTTTTGTTCCTTATCACTCTCACTACAAAGCAAATTGTTTCGGCGTTAGTAGGTGCGTTTCGGCGTTTGACGGTGGTTCCTGGCGTTACACAGCGTTTGCCAGCGTGACTCAGCGTTAGCCAGCGTATAAAACGCTGGGAAACTTCAAAATCCAATTATTAAGCCTGTTGGAGCTCTGCGTTAGCCAGCGTCAGTTGGCTTTTCCCAGCGTTAGTCGGCGTTTCCCAGCGTTTGACACCCTTTCAACCGCTGCGAAACGCTAACGCCGGCTACCGCATATATGATGATGATAATAATCATAATAATAATGGTGATGATTATGATATAAATAAATAAATAAATAAATAAATAAATAAATAAATAAATAAATAAATAAATAAATAAATAAACAAATAAAAAGCACTCGTCATAGAAATCGAACATTGAAAGTTCTACCAGTTTTACAAAATTTCCCGCGACAGGGTTGTTAATCTAAGGGCGTGGTGCAGTTGATGACTCCCGTACGTAGACGTTTATTTTTCTGTCTATTGTCACCATCTAATACCCGAACAGGTATATATTTTCTGAACGAAAACATAAAATCAAGTTTGATTTTGACACTTTATAACTTTAATATCGTTATTGATGTAATTAAATTTTTTTTTGCATAAATTGTAGCATTTAAAAAAACAAAAGTCAGATTTAGTTTAAAGTGTCAAATGAAAAAATATATGGCGCTCTCCAAAAGCGTATTTTAGATATGTGAAAAAAGGGCTTAGTTCTAATTTTATGGCTGTGCATTTTTTTTAAATAAAATTTTAATTTAAAATTTAATTTAAACATCCTGTACATTAAGAACTAAAACCCTTATCCAAAATTTAAAATACCGTTTTGCTCATAGAAGTGTAGTTTCATTTCTCAAAGTGATATAATGTTATCCCTTTATTCCCTCGCGCATAAAGTGCCGGAGGGTATTGTCGTCCCCTGTGTCGTCCGACCGTCTGTCCGTCCGTCTTGTCGAAGTTACCGCGATATCTAAAAAAATATTCACTGTAGCTGTCCCAAATTTTTGTCATAGATGCACCTTATAATGGATCACGTTCCTATTGAAAACCAGCTTCCTCTTATTATATTTTAACTTGTGAAACTTTTGAATTATTTATTTGCCGCCTGAGTGGCGCACAAGTGGACAATGCTACCAAAATATCTCAAGAAGGATTCATCACAGCTTCATCAAATTTTTTGTGCAGTTAAACCGTATTATGGCACCTGCCCTAAATGGAGGCTACCTGCAAATATTTATATGTATGATTGCGGAAAAAAGGTTCTGGGTGTCCAGGATAATCCGTTCTCTGAACGCTATTTTTGTGTTTGCTCTATTTTGGTTTTTCGACGAAAACGGATAAAATCAAAGTTTTTTAATTAAGCAATTTAAATTCATTTTCTTAACACTTACAGAGATTTCATTATTTTGAAAAGCTTAATCCAAAGGGTACGTTTAGAAAGTATACAGTTTATATGATCTCAAATGAGAAGTGTGGTGTATAGATGGACATGTTTGGAGCAAAGTTGTGTTTTCTGTGAAAAGTGCTGTAAAAGTGTAACACGCTCTTAATTAGACATTCGATTGGCTCATATTTGAACAAATTCTCGGACAAACTCGAAGTATACAAGGACATATTTGGAGCAAAAGTCGTGTTTTCTGTGTAAAGCGCTGTAAAATTCTACGACGCTTTTAATTAAACATTCCATTTGCTCTTATTTGAACAACTTCCCGGGCACACTCGACGAAAAGGACATTAACCCAAGCAGTACATGGTGAAGCTAATCCAAGTCTGCATGTATAGTAGACCAAGACATACCGCCTATCATCGAATATTAGACAATGTCCTGCACCGTCGAGAAATGTGAAATATTCAATACACATACTTCGACATGCATTCAATACAAAACTGTCTCTGATGCCAAAGAGGCTACACCAACGTTTCGCTTCCTTGCTGATTAAGGATGCATCACCCCTGAGGCTGGCCCGTTTACATCTCGAACACAGACAAGTCCATGATATCAAGTTCGATGAGGAGAGCGTCTCTGCTGACAATGTTGAAAACCTTTTATTTAAGAATAGCGCTGAATCTATTTGCAAACCATTGACTAAAATATTTAAATTTCACGGACTCTTTATATATATATATATATATATATATATATATATATATATATATATATATATATATATATATATATATATATATATATATATATATATATATATATATATATAATAGTGATTAGAAAGTATACTAGACAGACAAAAAGTCATTACCGACATCACTCTCTCCTCTGTAATGAGCTCAAATTCTTCGAAAGTTCAGTCTTTAATGTTCTTTACGTAAAAGGTAACAGGCAATGATCTTACTACCCCAAACACTCTGGCTTTAAGACTGATGACTCTTCGATAAATTAATTGGTGTACATTGTTCACAACATCTTTAATGGCCTTGAACATTCTAAAGAAGCTAGAATGGCCTTTTTAGATGTACCTTAGGCATACGACAAGGTTTGGCAGACCTTCTCGTTGCTTCCAAAGCTGACCCAAGCTGCGTATTTTGTCCACTCCGCTGTGGTAACACGGAACCTGGTCTGCTTTGCAGGCAAACCTCATAACATGGATTAAAAGCTATATATTTAATTATGTTCAATGTGTAGTCTTCTAGGTTTGGTGTACCCTAGGGATATATGGTCTGTGTGAATGAGCTTGTGGACAACCTCAGTTTTGATTTGAGACTTTTTGCTGAAAATACTAACTTACTTGAAATCGTTTAAAATCCAATAGATTCATCTCGTCACTTAAACGGTGACATCATACTGGGAACTGGAGACAATATGTCCCGTCACCTTTAATGCAGTTAAATCTTTAGCAGTTCCCTTTTCTGCCAAATTGCTCAAACCACACCATCCTTATCTTTATATTGGTCAGTGCTCTATTCCTGAGACTAATAGCCACACCAACCTTAGAATTACTTTTAGCAGTAATCTAATCTAGCATGCCCACATAACGTGTGCGCGTTGTTAATAAAAACAACCAACACATTATTCTTCTCCTTAGCTTTTTAATAGAAAGTCTCACACAAAACCCTAATGGGAGTTTCTATCTTCATGAAAGGTAAGACCCAACATAGAACACAGCAGTGTCTTTTTTGAAGGCCTCTCTGACCTATTAGATTCTATAGGCGACAATATGTGGGGGGCAAAATATGTACTGGTGCTTTAAGGCACCCGTCACATGTCAAACTCCTACAGGAACATAGCCATATACCAGGTGTAAATACTTTAAATTTATTCTCTTTTATAAAATATTCTATAATCTTACACTATCTTATCTATACAGCCTCCTGCAAACACGTATACGGGTCGAACACCATGTCATTCAGACTCACTATGTCCCGTCCAATGCAGGACTCGACGTTTTGATGACTATTCAAACTTTGGAATAATCTGCCCTCTGAAATCAAAACTGTATCTCCATCCACATTTTCAAAGCCAAAATGAGAGCTACTCTGCAGGCTGGGGAAACCGTACCCGAATTATTTTTCTATGGTCACTGCTTTGAGAACAATTGCTAGCTCCAGATGCGTTGAGCGTGTCAAAGCGTGACTCATATACCTCTTTAAAGTAAATAGCATTTGACGCCCCACCAGCCCCTGCCCCCAACCCCTTTGAAGATCTAAACCATTTCCGTTTCTTTATTCCAAAATGTTAACCTTTAAGAAATAAACTTCGCTATTGTAGTTTACCTCTCCTAGCTCCTGGTGTTCACCCTGTACTGATCGTACTTGTCGCATGTGAAAGATTGTCTTGTATTTTTTTTTTTTAATGTAGAAGTAAGGATGTGTCAGACGTGTGGAATAGACAAATTTTGTATGTAGTCCGAAACTAAATTGAGGAAAGCAGACGTTTTGTCTTTTAATCTTGTTTTTTCCCCTCCAGGATCCAAAATATTAACAGCTTTTAAACCATAAGCTTAAGTGACGCTCCGTTTTATGTTGCAATGAAAGGTTTGATAAGAGTAGGCTATTCTATAAGTAAAATCATCTCTGATAATGATGCTTATCGTTTTAAGCCTAATGGTGAAAATGTGGTCGTCGACTCACTAAAATCATTAATTTTCAGTGAAAACTTTATTAAGCCCTACAGTGAAGAACACCTGTTGGTCAAATTACTAGGGCGTTTTAACTCAAATCTTTAGTGGCTGTATAATCAGTTTTGTACACATAGAACCAGGTAATTTCGGTAGCTGGCTCCATATGTATCATTCACGCTAGCACTTGAAAATATGGACTTGAGCAGTTATTATTATTATTATTATTATTATTATCATCATCATCATCATCATCATCATGATCATCATCATCATTATTGTTGTTGTTGTTGTTGTTGTTGTTATTATTATTATTATTATTATTATTATTATTATTATTAATGATATTATTGATAATAGGCTTTCGAGAAAATAACTCGAGAAGTAAAGCACCGTGTAACGATATTAGGAAATTTGGATAAAGAAATACATGCAGCAACTTTTCATTCCCAATTTTACATTAATAGGACTATGCTCTAAACTAATACACAGCATTAACATAGGTATTTGCAAACTTCTTGCGAGCCTATACTGAACTTTAACCCTAAAAAAGAAAACACAAACAACAAACAAAAACAAAAACAAAAACAAACAAAAACAAAAAACAAAAAAAACAACAAAAAAAACCCCAAAAACAACAACAAAAAAAACCAAAACAAAACAAAACAAAACAAAAAAAAAAAAAAAAAAACGAAACAAAACCAAACAAACAAACAAAACACCCCAGAGGTTTGTAGGGATACCATATCCCAGGGGAAAAAATAATAGCGGTCTCGGAATGGAAACAGCGGGAAGTAAGACATAATTATTTTTGGAACAAAAGTAATTAAATAATGGCTCACTGACACATTCGGCCTCATGACAGGTTTTTTATTATCAAGTGTAGAATAAAATAGAATATCTTGAAATGAATTTAAGATATCTCTTAAACTTGATTTAAGGATATGTACATATCAGACTTATTTCACGATTCTTGATTTCATTTTGAGATATGTTAAATCAAATTAAAGATTATGATAAATTGTCTGCAATACTTCCTATCTGATTATTTATACAATCGAAGAACATGTATGTAAATCCTCCAATATCTTTGCCACAGCTCTTCATTTGAACGTCTGTCGGAGTTCTACTTACTAGCATACATGTAATTCACCTAGGTATTCAATGCATATCCAATAGAATGTGGCTTCAATGAGAAGGCGGAATATTGAAATGAAGGCCAAGCCATGCGGCATTCTCGAAATCCTGATGATCATCTGGGTATGGTGTTAAGAGAACGCGGATATCTTCAATAAATGTTTGAAGTTGTTGATATTTAACCTCCAATTACTTGCCTGATTATTTCACCAGGTTTTATGAAATATCCTGGCTCTCAAAGTTCCAACGGCACTCTATTGATACAAGGTACTTATATTTTTCAAGTAATCATTGCCCTCACTTGAAAATCCTGCTCAATGGCTTTCTTCCGCACGCTTTGGCGCAGTTGACCCGGGCCATTATCTTCTACGTCTCCCCACAAAGCCTGCTGGTCTAGAGTGACATGTCTTTTTACAAGAAATGTGAATCTAGCACCCTTATTATAATTCATAGCAGTTCGTTTTAAGTAGTTCACCTTTAGTGGTAGTTGGCTCTGAAAGAGTTATATCATTATAATTTATTATTAACGCATATATGTTATCTTGTTCCTTACGGACCACGAAATGTCCTACTTAACAAAGTCATATATATATATATATATATATATATATATATATATATATATATATATATATATATATATATATACATACATACATACATACATACGTACATGCATACAAACATATACATGTATATACGTGTGTGTGTGTAGGTTTCAACAGTTTCTTAGCATTCTATGCCTTATCATGATCAGAATCGGACAATTTCCACTCTACGCAGCAATGGGTTAGTAATTGTGTGTGCGTTGTTGTTGTTGTTGTTGTTGTTGTTGTTGTTGTTGTTGTTGTTGTTGTTTTGTTTCTTTTGTTTTGTTTTGTTTTAATTTTGTTTGTTTGTTTGTTGTTTGTTTTTTTCTTTTTTTGTTTTTGTTTTTGTATATCATGCCAGCGATTTCAAAACAACGATTACAACAACTTTATGGTACTAATACTGTAAGTTATCAATCTATTTCAATGGTTGTCTTCTGAAGAATCTTATTGCCACCCCGTTCTCTATTTCAGTGTCGGTGGAGTATCTAGACTGGGGCTACCCTAACACCCCACCCCCACCCCCACCCCACCCCCGTTCTTTGAGCCAGCGTCCATAGACTATTTTATGGTATTCCTCCCGCCCCCGCACTCCTGGGCAGTGTCTAGACAATATAATGCTCCTGTAACAAATCCAAGACAAACCTGTTAACCTTTTCATGCTCAACTGATCTGAAGTTTCGCAAATCATCTGTTTCGTCTTGTGTAATCCTCCCCCGATAAAGGAAATGCTTATTGGTGTTGTAGGGGATTTTAATACTTAGTCTGCGTGCGTTTCAATGGCACTCTAAAGTTTATAGCGAACTAATAAGAAGAATCTATCTCTCTTTCTCTCTCTCTCTGTCGCTCTGTGTGTGTGTCTGTCTGTCTCTCTCTCTCTTTCTCTCTCTCTGTCTGTCTGTCTGTCTCTCTCTCTCTCTCTCTCTCTCTCTCTCTCTCTCTCTCTCTCTCTCTCTCTCTCCCCTCTCCCTCTCCCTCTCCCTTTCCCTCTATCACATACTGTTGAACCACCCTGGCCACCCAAAAGGCTAAAACCACTCTCAAGATTCCCACCACTCCCACTTCATTTCTTCATATGTTCTTTACCCTTTACGACTCCATCAAGACTCAACTCTTAGTTGCGCTGACGGGCCCAGCATACATCAAAATAGAACATAAACATCATGTAAATGAAATACAATATGGACATCTACGGTAAGAAAAACTAAGCGAAGACGTATCTGACAAGAAACACTGAAATTATCAGACGCATTGTCGAATTTGATGAAAAGTGATAAATGAGCACCACTCAACCACTGAAGTAGTGTTAACAAACGTAAAGAGATAATTTGATAAAAATCACAGCCTTTACACAAACTTGTAATAGGCATCATGCACATGCTGCTCTTACTATGAAATCGACTTACGAGTCCCAGATGAGTGCATGATTAAAAGCAAATGACTCAAATAATCGATTTGCAGCAGGACCTTAAACGTCTAGAGAATCAGAACTACAGGTTCTATACTAATTGATTTTTAATATGCAACTACAAATATTTAATGTACATTCATTAATTGACATACATCCATATGGTACAATTAAAAAAAAAATACACGACAATAAATTACATTATACATACAGAAACTTGTGAATATAATAGACATAGGCTTTAAATATACAGATATAATACAAAATAGTCCTTAGGTCACTTTGTTGGAGTGATTCGCGGGCTTCAAAGCATGCATTGATATAGTTAATTACATGTTTTATGACATAGCCATCATCATTAGGACTTGACATCAGAAAGGTAAATTTTTCCTCATCTGTGAAAGCTGTTAAATTGTACACTTCAAGTCTGTTGAATAATGCCGTTCTATGAGTGTCGCATCTCACACAATGGAGCATTAAGTGCATTCATCCTCTTCATCCTCTATTTGCGTAAAGTGGTTACTTCGTCAATTTTCAAGTTGTATTCTGTTATACCGAACTGCCTCAATTTGTAAGTCATGTGCACTTATTCTCAGCTTCGTAATTTTTTCCGTTTGTGTAAAGGATACTCTTTTCTTCCAAAGTTGTTTCTGAATTTACAATATAGGATCTTAATTTGTTCGTGTTTCTGTTTTCACCTCAAATATAGCATAACCATTGAGTCTCATACATAGCGCATACCTTTTCAGCTAGTGTTTGGGTGCATCATCTATGGATGTTGGTGCCACTGATATTTTCCCAGTAAGATGACACGTTTCTAATCAGTAAAGAGTTTTCAAAACTGCAAACGAAAAGATGTGTTTTGGTTGAGTAAAGAGTGATTCTCTCTTAAGTATTGGGCAATGAGGTAATATGAGATTTACTTGATTACAAAGGTAATTATGTGCTAGCCCATTTACACATTTAAACACCAGAGCATACAGCTACAAAAAGATTTCCTTCTCTTTTTCGGGGTTTGCAACTTGAGTGAAGCAAAAACAAGGTCTTCTCCTCCACAGCTGATAAAATCTAAGTTACCCGTGACTATATTAGCAGCCTGATTTTATAAACTCAGGGCCTTCTTTGATCCCGCAGATCAAACACATCCCACACGATGTCACAAATGCACAATAACGGAGGCCAATACGTACTCTCCCACCCACCCAAACACGAGGCCAGCGGGTAACTCTTTTTGAGGTGGCCACGTCACAGGGTCACAAAAAATCAAAAGTCACTTAAATTTATCGGGTAGGTCACTGGTCGCCAAATTTAATGTCTTCGGTCACCAGGTCGCCTGTAAAATCCTACCAGGTCACAAGACGCCTTATACCCGTCTAGGGTCCCGACAGTCTGTAAGTGGCGGAATACAACTTTTGTGCATAGTTTCTAAGGCTACAGATGGATGTATAGATCTAAACTTACGTCAAATATTTCCTAAATTGATGTAAAATTTATAATTAATTTGCCACTGACGACTTTAACACCTATTTCTGTTCCCAAACCAGGCAGACGGATCCCCCTGTTTTCTCCACCCATTCGTAGTGTAGATTATTGCGAGCTTGGTCTGCTCTTTCCTGCGAAGCAGACTCTACAAGTTCTTGTTTATGTATGTTACATGAGAATTGTATGGCACAAGTAAAGGCCACCTCGCAGGCAAGGTCTGCTCAGGAAGCAGACGACTTTGAGATGTCAAATGTACTGTTGCATGTTTGGACACCTGGGTATTTGGCATGTTCAACCTGGGGGAAATTCTCATAACAGACGATGCTTGAATTTGTTTCTCTCGGACTCGTCTGTTACA